>NW_021011496.1:2522920-3151055 GCF_003987935.1 Bombyx mandarina
AACGTTAGGGTGAAGCTGAAATAGCCTCTCAAGGCTATCAGCATAGGTAGGGAAAAAAAAAAAAAAAAAAACCCATCCGCTTCGCTGGGCATTTAAAATTAACATTATGAAATCTCACCCCCACAAAGATTCTCATAATTAATGCCCCCGCAATTGGTGTACAGAGTCCAACACTCATATAAATATTAGCCTATCCATTAAGTACATGTATTTTCTACATGGATACCAAGTTTCAAGTCAATCGGATGCATGGTTCAGTAGTTATAACGGAACATCCGTAAAAACCACTGTAGATTTATGTATTAGTTTGAGTCTTCGTAGGAAAAAAAACGTTTTGTTTTTAAAGATGCTATATTGTTCTTCTTTATACTGTACAGTTTACGATGGTAGCGCTGACCTTGCGTCCGAAGAAAAGCACGTGGGTGAATTCTAGGATTTGCGAACGTATCTACCACCGCACCGTATCGGAATCGCGGCTGCTGACAACCCTACTAGAAACCCAGAGATATAATAATTCAGGAAAAACGTATCGACACTTTTATCCTGTTGGTAACAGCGTTAATCTTTATATATATTATTTTTGTTTTTATTACTTAGATGGGTGGACGAGCTCACAGCCCACCTGGTTGTCAAGTGGTTACTGGAGCCCATAGACATCTACGACGTAAATGCGCCCCTCACCTTGAGATATCAGTTCTAAAGTCTCAGTATAGTTACAACCACTGCCCCACCCTTTAAACCGAAACGCATTACTGCTTCACGGCAGAAATAGGCGGGGTGGCGGTACCTATCCGCGCGGACTCACAAGAGGTCCTACCACCAGTAATTACGCAAACTATAATTTTGCGGGTTTGATTTTTATTACAC
This sequence comes from Bombyx mandarina, assembly GCF_003987935.1. The sequence continues at coordinate 2,523,788 of NW_021011496.1, forward strand.
GACCTTATTCCTTCACCGTGGAAGTCAATCGTGAACATTTGTTAAGTACGTATTTCATAAGAAAAATTGGTACCCGCCTGCGGGATTCGAACTCCGGTGCATCGCTACACACGAATGCCGAACCGAACGTCTTATCCTTTAGGCCACGACGACTTCAAAACAATTGTTAAATTAAACATTTGTTAAGTACGTAATAATACGCTGTTTGTTTAATGAATTTGTTATTAGCATACCTACTAGGAAAACGTTAAAATTCGCCCGACCTTGTTATTTCGGCAGAAAACTGAAAATAAACTCGCATCGAAGCCGGTGCAATGTTATCCGAAGCGTATGTTCGAGTTCAATGCGCCAAAGGACGTCTGACTCTTTTGTACTTGGGATAGATAATACGGTTGTTGTTATGTTTTTTGGCGTGTTTATTCGTGCATCACAAGTTTTGCACGGTTTACTTGAAAACAAAAATCATAATCTTTTTTAAACCAAAATATTAATAATAATAATGATTGAACCATCATTGTTCCAATAGGGGTATCGATACACGGTTTGATAGCAAATAGTTTCGATCAACATCTTAAGAAACTTTTGTTATTCAGATGGGTTAGGGGCCTAATACAGAAGGTAGTTATCCTCGATACTACGCGCATTGTGAGGAGGTTTCTCACTCTGGAGTCCCTAGCTACTGGTGGCTTGTGTCGTAGACCATCAGCGGTTATTTTATATAGTATTTTAAGAAAATTATATTTTTAATATCTTTGATAAAAAATATTGTCTAATTAATAAGATTTTAAATAAATAATAATTCACAAAAATATACCACTGAAATTTAGTAAGAATTTGGATAAAGCAACGTAGCTCTCACTCTATACAGATATCTAAGATTTTAAAGAGATACAATTTTTTTTAATAGCCTATAATAATATCGAAGAGTGAGACTATTTAGATTAAGCAACAGTTATCTTTGTAATTAAAGGTGCGTTTTATTTGGTATTAGCATAAAAAATTAGATGTTTTTAATTGAACTTCAATAAAGGTTACCTCATTCAAATAACCAAAGAAGTTTTTTTGTTATGATATATTTTTCCAAATTTTAAATGGTTCTCCTGTAGTTACAAAAAATATCGCTTAAGCCCACGGAATAGATAAATAAGGTTGGAAAGGCCTTTGCTCTAATTTTGTATTAGAACCAGTGTCGCCGCTTCATCCCCACTATTTTAATTTCTACACATACACACACTGTGATTACAAGTATTTCGCACACAACAAAAACACCCACACATAAATCTCAGGACAGATATTCGTTCGCAAACTAGCACAAAACACCCGTAGGCATACACACTCACACACGCAAAAAGGCAATAAAAATGTTCATACACGCTAGTGCTTGATAAAATCGATATTCTTTATCGATAAATTATCTGATGAATGAATGGAGAAAATGAAACATGAAATAAATATTGAAAAAAAAAAACTATTTTACTTTTATTAATTACAAATAGTCACTGTCGCTGGAATAAAACGTATTTGTTAAGCAGTTGGCGCTTGCTATTAATTGCGAATGAATTTTTCAAAACTAAGTGTATTCTGATTTTTTTTATGATAAAATCATTTTCAGAAAAATATTTAGAGCAAATAGTACTCGTCTTTGTCTCCAGTTTCCTCTACCTGTCGTCACGTCAATCCATTGTTCCCTGGCGTTAGGTTCTTTAGGAAACCTAAAATTTTTAATTTACTGCATAAGTCAAATACCCGTAAATTAGAGGTCTACATGTCCCTTTATATTATACCTTCACTTTAATTCAATGATAATAATTCAATAATAATAATACATATTTATTTTACTCAAAATACGTCTCACTAAGAATATACTAGGTATCATTAATTAAATATAAAATAATGCAAAAATTATCCATGTCAAATGTAAATATAGTCGAGAATTCTGACGATGATTTTACCACATGGTCACCTCACTATCGACAAACTGCACGGCCAATCAGGGCAAAGGCCGAAATTTCAAAGATTGAGGTGTAGAGAACGCAATGCATGTAGTACATTGGAAGCTGACTTGGTCATTGCGTTCATTGGGCGAGTACACATCGCGCAATGTATGCTATTTATAACTTGCTGCAATAATATTGTTAATGTTTGGAATTTCATAATGCTCAGTATATTTTTATGTTTTAGACAAATAATATTGTAATTAAATGGTAATTTCGACTTACCGATCGAAAGATATACCTCCTCGCTCTATACTTGAGGTCTGATTTTTTGTTTTACAAGTTATAATTGCACAACACGGCACTATAAAGCGGAGATCTGTTCGCCAAGTAGTCCGAAGCGCACTAAACGCGGTGAATGAAAGAATCGGTCGAGTTATGTTTGTTCTATCATAACAGTGGCACGCTTGCCCCGCCTACATTACCATTCCAACCTTATTTATCTATTCCGTGCTTAAGCCAAATAGCCCTCGATATAATGTTGTTTAGTTTATTGTTCTCGATTCGTTGGTAAGTCGTTCCTCTGATTATAATAAAGCTTAGTAGTTGTTGTTCAAACTCCAGAGAAGATTTCCTTCAAATTACCATCAATGTACGACAGGTGACGGACGCGCGGGTAGTTTCAAGAAAACAATATTTTTCCAACATCTATTGTTACAATAGAATGTAATCGAGTTTCACTAGTTACCTGCTTATAAAGAAACCATTATAATTGACGTCTCAGCATTTCATAATCAAGTTTTTTTTATTGCTTGGGTGAACGTGCTCACAGCCCACCTGGTGTTAAGTGGTTATCGGAGCCCATAGACATATACAACGTAAATGCCGCCACTCACGTTGAGATATGAGTTCTATAAGGTCTCAAGTATAGTTACAGTGGCTGCCCCACCCTTCAAACCGAAACGCATTACTGGTTCACGTCAGAAATATGTAGGGTAGCGGTACCTACCCGCGCGGGCTCACAAGAGGTCCTACCACCAGTAAGTTGCTCGGAAAACACCGGATAGCTTAGAGAGAGTTTTCGTGACAGGGAAGATCGAGGGAAAGAGACTGCGCGGACGCAGTCCGACCAGTTGGTTCGAGACCACACTAGAGATCCCATTCCACGAAGCACTTCATGGGGGCAATGATCGGAGGCGCTAGATGGACATTACAAGGAGTAAAATCCTGTCGAAATACGAGGAAACGGCGTGCGGAGAAAAAACAATCTCAATAGTGTATTATAATTTCATGCGACGCCTTAAATTTGTTCTTTTATTTTCTTTTAATACTAAACATTAATTTAAGACTCATCTACGTACATGATCATGCATGTCAGTTGTCATTTTAAGCCAACAAACATGGTCTTGTAAAATCACTCTTAAAGCCCCGAAATAGAGTCGCCATTGAATGTACATATATGACTCGAAATGATCGCGAAAACAATACAATAAAGACGTTTTTTTCTTCTTTCATACTCAAACAATAATTAAATTGATTGATAACGATCGAAGAAGTCACCATGCGAGTAACACAATATGCAAATAAACCTATGAGCATTGGACCATTGAACTCTTACACAAATATGTTTCGTCATCGGACAATAGGTAATGTTTCTCTGTATATAAAGTCTGCGCTGCAAACAATCATGCGTGTTTTATGTATATATTAATACGTGAAGCAAAAACTTTGTACCCCTTTTTACGCAAATTGCGCAGACGGAGGAGTATGAAATTTCCCACGCTTGTAGATAATATAGAGAAGAAGTGCACAATGCTAATATTTTAAAAAATTATGCATTAGTAATACATTAATTCAATAAAAAATATTACACACACTACCATATATTTGACACACACACATGTATAAATACCCTTTATTTACTGTCAAAGTTTTGTCGTTCCATTAAAGTCTGTGTTAAAAATGAGAATAGATTAATATTGTTTATTTTCATTAATATTTGTCTATAGTGTAGTCTTGGTGAAATCTGTCATTATAGAAGTATGATAGTCTTTGACAATAGAACCTTATTAATGTTCAAAGTTATGTATAATTTCAATTAATTATAGTCGAATTTCGACTACAGAGAGATATATTCTATATACTAGTGGTATATATATTCATAGATGTGCAACAGATTATCGGTTTCAACGTAAAAACTGTCGGATTTTTAAAGTTTCTGGACATTCTCTTGAAAGACAAAATGCTGAGCGCGGCCGTAGCTTTTCAAAATAAATAGTGTTATTTATTTATTATACGATATCGAGAGGTGAAAGGCTATTTATTTGGTTTAAGCGACATTTTCACAACTTTACAATATATCCATTTAAAGATAAAAATTTGAAAAATATATGTGAAAAGAACTTCTTTTTTTTAATTGCTTAGTTGGGTGGACGAGCTCACAGCCCACTTGGGGTTGCTAACTGGTTACTGGATCCCATAGACATCTACAACGTAAATGCGCCACCCAGCTTGAGATATGTTCTAAGGTCACGGTATAGTTACAACGGCCGCCCCGCCCTTCAAACCGAAACGCATTACTGCTTCACGGCAGAAATAGGCAGGGCGGTGGTACCTAACCGCGCGGACTCCCAAGAGGTCCTACCCACAGTAAACAAGAAGTCCTACCACCAGTAAAAAATTCCGCTACCCAAAACAAACAGTAACGCACGATTGCTTCCCACTAGAATCATGGTCTCCAAAACCAGTGCATTTTAATAACGCAAAGATTAATTTAACCATTATTAGAATCTTATTCGCGGCGTACCTAATAAATATTAATAGGGAACGATTCCCGATTCCCTTTTAAAAACACGTATCTATAAGGTAAACGCCCTCTGCACGCCATCTGCCCGGCGGCACACAAAAAAATATGCCACCTGGCTAACCGAGAACCACATACTGGAGCCGGCGGTGCATGCATTAAATAATTCTCTCTTTACTTAGCTTAGACCAGGGGTTCCCAAACTTATTTTGTCTACTGCCCACTTTGAGAATAAATTCTTTTTTTAGCGCCCCCATTTATTCACCTACTTAAAACCACTATAGCGAGAGCTCAGTCGGTGTCTAAGAGTTGTCCTAGATGAAATTACAAATTGCCTCCCAAGCTTCTACGCAACGCCACCATTTATTTTTTCTGGGTCTCTTACCGCCCCCCTTTAAGCCTGCAGCGCCCACAAGGGGGCGTTATCGCCCACTTTGAGAAAGGCTGGCTTAGACCAAACCCACAGTCCATTTGAATGGTCATCACGATAATCTTTGCTGTTCTTTCACTCATTTAGGATTTGTTAGTGATTTTTGTTGACTGGCTTTTTTATTGCTTAGATGGGTGGAAGACTACACAGCCCACCCGGTGTTAAGTGGTTAATGGAGCCCGTACACATCTACAACGTAAATGCGCCAGCCACCTCGAGATATAAGTTCTAAGGTCTCAAGTACCTATAGTTACAACAGCTGCCCCCCCTTTAAGCCGAAACGCATTACTGCTCTACGGCTGAAATAGGCAGGCTAGTGGTACCTACCCGTGCGGACTCGCAAGAGGTCCTACCTACCACCAGTAATTAAGGAAATTATAAATAGTCTGGTTTAATTTTCATTACACCGTGGAAGTCAATCAAGTATAATAAATATTGCAATTCGATTTTTTTTTGGTAAAAGACAATCTAGCTAATCTCACCTTCGGTTAATCATTATCTATGTCGAATGAAACAAAAACATTACGATCTCGCACACTACTGCACTTGAACAGTGACCGATAAACGCCACATAGATACTATAACGGCCGTCTGGTGTAGTGGTAAGTGACATGGTCACTACACAATCGCGGGGTCGCGGGTTCGAATCCCGCCAAGGGAGGATATTTGTATCATAAATATAAATGTCTTTTCCAGGGTTATGGATGTATACTAAATATATGTATGTGTATAATAAAAATCTTACATTTATTTCCGTTATCTGGTACATGTTGTAACACAAGTTCTTTACAAACTTACCACGGGACCAGTTAACGTGGCGTGATTGTTAGTAAATATTTATTTATTTATTAGTATTTATTATTGAGGACTGATGTCGTTTGTCTAAAGAAATCGCTTTTTTTGTTGTTGTTAAACTCAAAAATCCGTGATTCAGAGCAGGATTCATCTAGCCAGTACGTTTCATCAATATTAACTACTATCGAGATACGTTTAAAGCTGAAATTAGAATATCAGCAATGCAAATCTGAGTTCAGATATGAGGGCAAAGTCCTCGTCGCGTTGTCATAACGGCTTAACTATCCGTCAAACCAAAACGAACACTATGCATCAGCAACAAAGCTCACAATACGTGTACAAGATAGCGGATTCGCTATTCTTTAATCGTTCGCGGAAAGGTATCAGCTAATTACGTGTTTACTTATTTATTTATTAAAATGATCATGAATACAAAAAATTAACAAACTGACAAAAGTAGATAGCAAATGTCATCTCAATTATAGGTGCAATCGACAATGCATTATCACCAAAAATAAAAAATTATATAACTACTTAAAAAAAAAGACAGTCCTTGCCATAATTATCGCAACACTCTAAGTCACGGAACGTCGTTTCTATTATACCACGGTATTGACACTGCTAATGGCGTGGTCAACGCTTATTTTTCACTGGCATTTGGCTTCCGAACACTTGGTTATTATTAAGTGTTGCATTCTCTTAATGAAGAGTCTCCTGGTGAGGAGCCTTTATCACTGGTGGTAGGACCTCTTGGGAGTCCGCACGGGTAGGTACCACCACCCGGCCTATTTCCGCCTTGAAGCAATAATGCGTTTCGGTTCGAAGGTTGGGGTAGCCGTTGTAACTATACTGAGACCTTAGAACTTATATCTCGAGGTGGGTGGCGCATTTACGTTGTAGATGTCTATGGGCTCCAGTAACCACTTAACACCAGGTGGGCTGTGTGCTCCTCCATCCATCTAAGCAATAAAAAAAAAGGAGCCTCTTCGACGCGATGGCACACGCAACGCATATGCTCATAGTTCAGGGCTGATCGCAGATAGGCACAAAAAAAAAGTGTTGCATTATCTGCCCTTCTGTTTAACCATCAGATCGGCTAAACGGTTACATAAGTCGACTATTATCAAAGCCGGCAATGTGACTTTTGGACAATTATTGGTAAATCAGAAAAACGAATTATTGACTTTGTATTCCATTGGCAGTCACAAAACTCTTCTGAACGACATCTTAGATAAATAACAAGTATTAACCTTTATTTAATGCAGGTTTTGAACCGTATTCTTTGAAGGAGACGATCATATTCAAATCAATCTGTATTGTGACATATCAATAACATTTTTTTGTCCAAATGCACAGATTGCCGCCACCTTTGATAATAGACGACTCACATATTGAACTGTCATCGGTATAAATACACGAAATTTGCAACTGAAATCATGCATTTAAAATTCAAAGATTTCCATCACCTCGATCCCCCGAGTTCAAGGCAAATCAATAGAAAATATTAATATTTACGATTTTCAATACAAGTAGAAAAATATCCTTACATACCTACTAGACTTTTAGATTAATTGTAGGGTTAATATTACACTCTTACATACGAAGATACAGTCTTATTTGTGACGTATTAAATTATACTTGAATATAATGTGACCATAATTTTAAGATTAAATCATAATTTGACATTGGATGTTTTTGATAAGTAAGAATGTTTATTAATAACTAGCGACCCGCCCTCGCTTCGCTTCGGAAACATTAAATTTTATTATTGGTGATAGCCATTCTGCCATCTGCCCCTGGCATTGCTGAAGTCAATGGGTGACGGTAACCACTCACCACCAGGTGGGCTGTATGCACGTCTGCCTACAAGGGCAAGAAAAAAAAGAAAAAAAAGCCGAGTCCCGCCATGTTACCCACGGTTATTGTCATACTGCGGGTGACAACGCAGGGCGAAGCTAGTCTAAAACAAGTACCATAAGTTACTCCGTACATCATCAGCTACCTATCAGTGAAAGTCCCGTCAAAATCGGTCCCGCCGTTTCAGAGATTAACCGGAACAAACAGACAGACAAAAATTGTAAAAAATGTTATTTTGGTGTATGTACCGATATGTATTCATATACATGTAGTATTAAAGCGGTTATTTCAATATTACAGACACTCCAATTTTATTTATATCTATAGATTATAATTAATCAACCAACAAGACTTCAGCGAGCATGATGTAATTCGAGTATAATCTCGCGGCAAGGGTACCCCCCTCTCCCAACGTTGCGAATTGCGGTAGGTCAAGACAAAATGGCCGCCACGTGCATGCACAGGTGTCGAACGCGGGACGTTGCGTGCAAGCGAAACACGCGAGCGAACGGATGTGCCAATATCGATGTTACAACTTCGTGGCGGCTTATGCGACTCTTATTAAAACTTTAAGAGCTTAAACAGTTTGGTACCAGACGCATTTAGCTCTAACACTAGGAGCAGGGTTAGGGACCCCGGTAACCGTACTCGTCGAACTCGACAAACAGTTCGACGTGCAACCTAACCTAAGCATCAGGCCGCTGAGTTTCTCGCCGGATCTTCGGTCGCGATTTCAATGCGATAGTAGATTCTTTCGCGAAGCAGCTACTCTTGAGTTAGGTCTCCTTTGGAGGCGCTCGGGTAGCTGTTAGCAAATCCCACCTCTCCTGACTGAGCCCTTGCTCACCTTCACCTGTCCTTGTAAAACTGAAAAGGCCTCCGGGCCACCAGTAATGCCTCAATCATAAAAAAACAAACTTTGATGCCAGCATTTTACGTGTTTGATTTTTATAATCTACACATAACCATCACGACCACTCGGTCATAGGTGAAGCGACTCGAATATGATGCTTATACAATCTCAATTTATGTATTATCTTAGTATTGACAGATAAATCATAAACACGAAATCGTTTACGAGAACATTCTTTTTTAAATCTGACCAAAAAAATATGCATTTTTGAAGAGTTCACGCTTAAGTTTCTAGGGTTTTTTTTTAATTAATCTGTAATACTAGAAATACTTTTAAAGGCATTCGTTAAATCGTTCTGTTTTTTTTCTATTTTTTTTTTTTAAACTAATAATTTCTTATATTAAATATTCCCATCGGACAAGAGCGATATATCGGTTACGATCCTTCCTGTTTCATATCACGGGCATTGTCTTTTTTTTTACATCACACAGCCAAAGAGGGCGTAGTGCGTTGACACTTGAGTTGCCAGTACGTAAAAAGAAAAACGAAAAAATATTTCAAGGATGCTAAAAATCTATATAAAAATTTAGATTAGGGTTAAATAAGCATAAGTACTGTTTGTTATACTACGTACCCATTTAAGCACGTGTGCGTGTTTGAAGGGCGGAGGCATGCGTTAGACAACGGAGAATTAGTCCTTGTATCTCAAGGTTTATAGCGTGACTAACGCTATGATTGATATCTTTGAGGTAAACTGTTTAATATCGAACGAGCCGTGAGGTCGTCTGTAGTAACTACACTATATAAATAATTCTTAATTTTTTTTCTAAATCATTCGAAATAGATTTTTTTTAATGTTCGTATAATCTTTTTTTTTTTGACGTGACAACGTCTTATAATTCGATGGAGTCGGCTGCACGCACGAAAAAACATGACTCATGTGGCGTTACCTCGCTCTGAGATGTTCCATTTAAGGCTTGAAGTGCAAGCGAGAGCGCGCAACGAGCGACAAAGAGGCACAATCGGCCTCCGCGTTCGGCAGCCTTCGACATGTCTCTCTCCTATTTGATGAGCGATGCATCCGCGTGGACAGCTGCTATACAATAATACAATTCAAAGCACATTCATACTTGTAAAAAAACTATGTACAATGTAAAAAATAATAATTACAGAATTGTATTTATGCGTACAAATAAATGTAACTTGATCAATTCAATAGTGATTTCCATTTACCTCCTTCTCTATATCCATACAAAATATCTATCAAACAATTAAAATTAAAAATTTCTTTTGAAAAATGAAACCATTCCGTCAGTATTTTCTTATGACGTTGTCACGTTCAACTACCGTCAGTAAACCGACTTTACAGACAACCGATTTTTTTTGCTAAAGTTGGTAACCCTAACTCAAAAGCAGGCCTACCTACCCGTATGCGACGCACTGATAACGACTCACTCACCCTATACAATGTGTTACGGATTATCGACTGTCTATTTTTAATGTTTATCTGTGGACATATTGTGGCGTTCAAACAATACATAGTCGTTGGTTACAACAACTGAGTAATATTTGAATCTTTGAATTTCGAATTCATAACTTAGGTGGACAAAAACAAAGTTATTTATGTGATTAAAACTCGTCAAGATAATTTTAGGTTTATGGAAATGTTTTTTTAACCGACTTCAAAAAAGTACGTTGTTCTCAATTCGACTGTATGTTCTTTTTTTTTATGTTTGTTACCTCATAACTTTTGCCTGGGTGAATCGATTTTGATAATTCTTTTTTAATAGAAAGCTGACGCTTCCCGTGTGGTCCCATTTCAATTTAATCTAGTTCTGATAATGCTATCCATGAGAATACCATATAAGTCTTAAATTCGCATTAAGTACGAGCGCGACAAATAGATGAATAACTCATAACTCAATATCACGCCAACCGATAAGTACCTATATTGATTTGTTTTGGAATATCTTGTTTTTTCTATTTGAAGTCGGTTTTTGTTAAAGCATGTCCATTTACAATTATCATAATATATCAGCAACATTATTATGTACACCTACGTCATGTAGCGAGGCCCGATTTCACTAATAACTTATACACGTAATTATGAGTCATTCAATAGTATAATTACTAAATTGTGGGTAGGAGCTTCTTGTGGGTCCGCACGACCGCAAGAATAAATATACAATGCCACTTCAGCAGTTAAGCAGTAATCTCTTCGGGTTTGTAGTGTGATCAGCCGTTATACTGTAAAACATATCGAGGGGTGAAAAGATATTTTAAAGTCGTCGTGGCCTAACGGATAAGACGTCCGGTGCATTTGTGTTGAGCGATGATGCACCGGTGTTCGAATCTCAGGCGGGTACCAATTTTTCTAATGAAATACGTACTCAACAAATGTTCACGATTGACTTCCGCGGTGAAGGAATGAAGGAATAACATCGTGTAATAAAAATCAAACCCGCAAAATTATAATTTGCGTAATTACTGGTGGTAGGACCTCTTGCGAGTCCGCACGGGTAGGTACAACCACCCTGCCTATTTCTGCCGTGAAGCAATAATGCGTTTCGATTTGAAGAGTGGGGCGTCTGTTGTAACTATACTTGAGACCTTAGAACTTATATCTCAAGGTGGATGGCGCATTTACGTTATACATGTCTATGGGCTCCAGTAACCACTTAACACCAGGTGGGCTGTGAGCTCATCTACCCATCTAAGCAATAGACAAAACAAAAGTTTGACAAACGTAAAACTATATAATAAATAACGATTTGCATGAGATCAAACGGGTCATGAGTGCAATGAACTCTCGTATCAAATCGCTCAACATTGCGGGATTTTTTCGTGTTTATTATTAGTATTTTCATTATTAACATTGTTACATGCATTTTAGCGTGGATCGATAATAGAGACCGGGGTCTGAATGTGCTACAAAGTTTTACAGGTGGATTTCTATCAACAACAAAACCTCCACTTCCTACAGTATGCTGTTAGTCTTTTTTTTAATACGCTTTTATTAGCTTCAGACGTATGTATGATAAAATGTAACGGAATCTTTGAACATGATTTTGACCCCCTTCAAAACGTCGAATTAACTCGAAATTTGGTATACTTATTAAGGACCGATGACAATTCAATATTTAAAAAAAAATGAAAAATATATATTGAAAAAATTGAAATTCAACAAAAAAATGAAAATAAATAATATTTAAAAAAAACAAAAAAAAATACGCTTTTATAGAAAATCCAACTAAAAAATAGAAAATAAATTTTAAAAATAGTGTAAGAAAAAATTATTTTATTGTAAAAAAAGCGTGGGGTGCTTTTCAGGATATTATCAAAATAACCCTTCTACTCATATCTGTTCATAAAAATAACTACTGATACCATGCACCCCACGCTTTTTTTACAATAAAATCATTTTTTCTTAGACTATTTTTAATTAAAACTTATTTTCTATTTTTTAGTTGGATTTTTTATAAAAGCGTATGTTTTTTGTTTTTTTTAAACTATATTTTATTTTTTTTGGGCATGAGGAAATCGCCAGATTTCCGACCTCAAATAAGGTTACCTTCACCTTTATTTTCAACTAAATACCAACGTTTACAATTTCATAATTAATTTCTGCTGCTATTCGCCCTTGAGGTTGCACACTGCGGTCGCGTGGTAACGTGCAAATACAAATGTATTGATCGAATTAATACATAACTCTAATATAATTTAAGTTCTGCTTTTGTCAATTCGATGACCTGTACACTTGAAGAATTGGGCAGCGTATGTGACAATCATTTTAACCCTTCCTCTATTGACTTCGTTAGATTTAGATTTTGCGTGTCTGAATTTTCTGGAAGCCAATCCGCGTAACAAGTAACAAAATGTACTGCAAGAACATTTCCCGCAAAATGCCGGAAGTTCGTGGGACAGAGATAGAAAAACTTGCTAGATTGTCCAGGACGCACATTATACACCCAGGTTTAATCAAGTACATTTCAATATTTCCGTTATCTTTGAATAAATATTTTTGACAGCCTTCTAATCTATTGTACAGCATGAATTACTGTATTTTCTAAAGTACTTTGTTATTTTTTGGTTCCATGTATACAGTTTCTATACTAAGCGTGGTTGAAATCACGTATACATTAAAATATGTTTTACGTGTTATTTTAGTAGCATTACTGTAACTATACTGAGACCTTAGAACTTATACCTCAAGGTGGATAGCGCATTTACGTCGTAGATGTCTGTGTGCTCCAGTAAGCGCTTAACACCAGGTGGGCTGTGAGCTCGTCCACCCATCTAAGCAATAAAAACAAAAACTATCTCTGTACAATCAATAAAGTACTCGCTTTTCGTGTTTGATAAACTAATTACCGCCAACAAATGTATGCGTAGAACAGTACAGAATACCAGGTGATCATAAGGTCACGGAGCTCTCTAAGGACGGTGGGGTAACGACCGGGCACCGCTACGCGCCAGTTTCGGGGGTCGACGACCGCGCCGACGGACGACGTCCTGGGACGGCCTCTAGCTTCGTGCGGCTATGATGCCCTGGTACTTAAAACGAACCGACTGCGCGCTTCTTCACGCTTATTTAGCTCGGGTGGACGTGATTTATTGTTTAAAAAAAACATTACGGGTTCGTTCAGTGTTAAATAACAATTATTACAGGTGCGCATTTATTAACCCACTTCAAAAAGGAAGAGGTTCTCAATTCGACTGTATGTTTTTTTTTTTATGTTTATTACTGGACTGAACTGAACTTTGAACTGAACTGGACTGAACTTTTGACTGGATGAATCGATTTTGATGATTCTTTTTTTATTAGAAAGCTGACGCTTCCCCTGTGGCCACATTTAAATTTAGTCCAGTTCTGATAATGGTATCCACGAGAAAACCATATAAGTTTTAAATTCGCATTAAGTACGTGCGCGACAAATAGATGAATAACTCAATATCACGCCAACCGATTTCGATGATTTTTATTTTTAGTGTATATTAATTTGTTTTGGAATATCTTTTTTTTTCTATCCGGTTTTTGTTAAAGCATGTCTATTTATAATTATTTTACGTTTCTTTTTTTGTTGTATATTGAAGCAACGCTGACAGACTTATTGTTCGGTGTGTACGGGAGCCAATACACATCAGAAAATAAATGCGGCCTTTGAGATCTGAGGTCGTTTGTTTCGCTCACGGTCATCAGCAATGAGAGAGGAATAACCAAGCCTCTACCTACTGTAGCCTCATTTGTATTAGATATATTGATCGCACACTTCAAGACGGAAAGCGTGATTGCATCGTGGCAGATATAGGCAGGGTGGTGGTATCACCCACTACGCCCCACCCCATAGACAAAGCCCACCAAGTTTCTCGCCGGATCTTCTCAGTGGGTCGCGTTTCCGATCCGGTGGTAGATACTGCGAAGCACTGCTCTAGATAGGGCTAGTGTTAACCACCCCCCCTGGTTCAGCCCCGAGAGTTCACTCACACGTTAGGGTTACGCTGACATAGCCTTGAGAGGCTATCATCATTTTAGGTAGGGAAAAAAACACCAATTTATAAATTTTGCGGGTATTATCAGACTATGTGAGTTATGATACTATATGAGCTCCCGATATTTTGACGTTTTCGCAAACGCCATGATCTCATACACTCTAACATCATACTTCTTTCATAGTGGAAGTAATTCGCGAATATTTGCATTTCGTTAATTTTATGTGATGATTAATGTAGATTATTAATACGTGAATTAAAGAGATGTGAGGACTTAATAATTTTTGACGGCGATCGAGAGAGCGAGCGCCCTTTGTCCTTTACACCCTAAACGAACTATGCTATCGACTCTGCGTAGGAAAATTGAACTCTGACGTCATTATTCAATATGAATTATGAACCAGTAACAATATTGGTCCGATCGAAACAGTGCAACGTTATATATTTTTTCAATTTGATTAGGCAAAAAATTTTTACCTATCAATTGGCCTGTTTTCGTCTCATTACACGTGTTTGTATCGGATCAACATAATATTTCGCATGTTCCGTACAAATTTGTTTTGTTATTAAATGCCATATACGTGCACGTAATGTCATTCATGCCGGGACGAAAACAATGATGATTCACGTTCTGTCAACGAGCTCCAATACTATTCGTTTATGTTGCCAATGTAATTCGAACTATAAATACGACAGAACAGAGTTTAAGGTTGCAATTTTTACTATGTATTTCTTAACCCCTTTTCGTGCATCATTATTATTCTGGTAATCTATACTAATATATAAATCTACAGTGGTTTTTACGGATGTTCCGTTATAACTATTGAACCATGCACCCGATTGACTTGAAACTTGGTATCCATGTAGACAATACATGTACATAATGGATAGGCTAATATTTATATGAGTGTTGGACTCCCTTCACCAGTTGCGGGGGCGTTAATGATGAGAATGTTTGTGGGGGTGAAAAATAATAATGTTAATTTTAAATGCTCAGCGAAGCGGTCGGGTACAGCTAGTTATTGTATACAATTAAAATTTTAAACAGCAAAACTGTTTTTACAACTGCCAAGATTTTTCTCTCCTGCTCGGTTCAGTTCTGGTATCCTGACATTTTTGGGCCAATGTCTTTCTGGTTCTTTCGATCCTGATGGTACAGGGCAATGTGGAGGGTGTCAGGACGCGCGGCAGGCTTTTTTGTTTCTTCTTTTTTTTTATTGCTTAGATGGGTGGACGAGCTCACAGCCCACCTGTGTTAAGTGGTTACTGGAGCCCATAGACATCCACAACGTAAATGCGCCACCCACCTTGAGATATAAGTTCTAAGATCTCAGTATAGTTACAACGGCTGCCCCACCCTTCAGACCGAAACGCATTAATGCTTCACGGCAGAAATAGGCAGGGCGGTGGTACCTACCCGCGCGGCTTTCCGTAAGACAGACTGACCAGATTAGAGCTGGAGAAAATTTCGCCCCGCATGTGAGCATCAGACACGCAGCCGAAAGAGAGTTGTGGCGCCAGGATTTAAAACTCACCCTTTAACACACAATGCCACTCAGTCAAGAATGTAGCAACGAAGAAAAAGAAAAGATTTTAAGGAGCTTTATTTAACGATAAGTTCCATTTATTGTAAACAATTTTAGAATACATTTTGTATTGATAGCTTAAATGGGTGGACCAGCTCCCAGCATCCTTAGTGGTAAATGGTTACCGGAGACCATAGAGATCAACAATGTAAATGCCGCCATCCAGTTTTAGACATGAGTAATAAGGTCTCAGTATAGTTTAGTGCTGCAGTAAGGTCTCAGTATAGGCCGTCTGGTGTAGTGGTAAGTGACATGGTCACTACACAAGGGGGTCGCGGGTTCGAATCCCGCCAAGGGAAGATATTTGTATGATAAATATAAATGTCTTTTCCAGGGTTATGGATGTCTATTAAATATATGTATGTGTATAATAAAAATCTTACATTTATATCCGTTATCTGGTACCTGTAACACAAGTTCTTTACGAACTTATCACGGGACCAATTAACGTGGCGTGATTGTTAGTAAATATTTATTATTATTATTATTTATTATTATTATAGTTACAACAGCTGCCCCACCCTTCGAACCGAAACGCATTACTGCTTCACGAAAAAACTAGGCAAAGTGGTGGTAGCTAACCGTGCGGGCTCACTAGACGCCCACTACCGTCAGTAGACAAGTAAATTTTAATACCAAACAATAAATAAGTCTGTTAGCGTTCGTATAACAACAACACAAGAGAACGCTCGGTAATTCCCCGGAGTTACGAAATCACGGTAATTCCCTATTTGACATTGAAACAACATTGAACATTAGCAAACGATTCCGGAACACAAATATCATATTCATGTCATTTCTTAATCATGAAAGTCATACGTGAATACGTGTCAAGCATACTACTCCTTTCGGTGGAAAAATTGGTAACTGCTTGAAGGATTCCAATATTGATCGCATTGTTTGATACGAATTTAAACTAAGACCCTAACATTTTATCTTTTAGGGCTTGACGAGTTTGAGCATAGTGGCTGATTTAGGAAAGCAAAGATGCGTATACCCTAGTTGCTTCTACTATTAACAGATTGACATAGGTCTCGCGCGGAGTCCGCTGTAATGATCAGTCCTGCGCTTCTTCCCGCGTCTGCGTAGAATTCTGGCGATCTTCAACAGGTTGTGGGTGTACTTTGCGAGATGCTTACCCAGGTTATATCTTAAGATACGCGGTCGCCACTTCAGAGCTTTTTGGGCCTCACGATTAACTGTTATTATAATAATGCTACGGGAAACAGAATCTCGGGTGCCACGCAATCTTTAAGTTTTTTTTTCCCTACCTAAGCTGATGGTCTAAGGAGACAATGTCAGCATCACCGTGTTAATAGGTGTAAGCCCTAGCAAGAGCCGTGCTTTGCAGAATCTACCACCGGATCCGAAACGCGACCCACTGAGAAGATCCGGCGAGAAACTCAGTGGGCTGTGTGTCTTTGGGTTAATTTACTCGCCGAGCCCTTCGTCGCAAGCGACGGGTTCGACGAGAACGATAACCAGTGCTTGGAGTAACTAAAAGCACCGTTAGTGGATCGGGAGAATACAAAATGACGTGTTTTGGGCAACGTCGACTGTTTACCATTTGGTCCGCGGGATCGGCAATGTAGTTACCGGCGGCCACGATGAGAGCGTTCTCGTGTCGTGCCGCTTTATCGAAATACAGTCTCTAAGGCCAGAGGCGCGCGCAAACAAATTAATACAAAATACACTGTAACTACATATTAATGTTTACTCGGAATAGAAAATTTCGCGTGTAGGTACTTGATCGTACACGTGTAAACCTCCTCTGACACAATGCTATCACGGCACGTGTAAACGTTCGAACAACATTAACGAAATTGTGTATCAAACGAGCAATGATAAGACTTGTATTTTTTTTCTCTGTAACTAGCCAATTAAACTACATCGTAGAGAGAACAAAAAAAACATATGGCGGTTTTTCTTTTGCAAAAGTTATGTTGCGTAAAAATTTTAATTAGAAAGGTTAAGATATTTGAATTCTCATTAAAAACAACGACAATTCAGTTATCGATCTTTCGATTATCGATTAATTCGTCATCAGTAAATAATCGACTAATTGCATCACTAGTTTTTACTGCGCACTGTCGAAAATCGCCTTGTCATAAGTATATGTACTACATATGCAATCGATAACCTTTTAGATCTAATCACAGACTATACTGTCTATTGTTTGTACGCGCAAAGATCAACTAAACGTTCGAATAATTCGATTCAATAATGATTGTCTATCATTGTGGATCGACCCAATGGGTAAGAGAAGTCGATGGAGATCACTAACCAGATGGGAAGAAGACCTCAGCTGGCCCAACCTGGATAGACGTAGCACAGGATATAGACGCCTGGGCATCTTTGGAAGAGTCCTTTACCCTTCCGGGGTTTTTGCTAACTAAATCTTACAACAAAGTTTTAATTACAAAACTCTTTTTATTTTGCATCCTTAATATTAATACATACATTTATATTTATTACTAGCTGACCCGGTATACTTCGTAGTGCCTCAATCGATAAATAAAAGACCTAAACTTTTGTATAAAATAAACTTAAAAGAAAAAAAAAGAAAAAAGAAATGGTTATTTTTATTTAATTCCGAGCAATTTCCTATTTATCGACATTTTAAACCTTCTCTGGACTTCCACAAATAATTCATGACCAAAATTAGGCAAATCGGTCCAGCCGTTCTCGAGTTTTAGCGAGACTAACGAACAGTAATTCATTTTTATATATAATATATAGATATAGATTTTTTTAAACTTTGCAAAACCAATAAATAAATGGCTTATTTATTTATTTATTTTTATCACTATTTTTCAACGTCTTACTTCCTACTACGACTTATCGGAGATTTACGTTCGATAATTTAACAATATTATTATAAATGATTGTGAAAACTAACTAACATCGTAGATAAATCGAAGTGTCAGATGTTATAAAAGGTTTTGAAACATTCTTCAATAAGATTTTATTTTTTGTTATTGCTTAGATGGCTGGACGAGCTCACAGCCCACCTGGTGTTAAGTGGTTACTGGAGCCCATAGACATCTACAACGTAAATGCGTCACCCACCTTGAGATATAAGTTCTAAGGTCTCAAGTATAGTTAAAACGGCTGCCCCACCCTTCAAACCGAAACGCATTACTGCTCTACAGCAGAAATGGGAAGGGTGGTGGTACCTACCCGAGCGGACTAACAAGAGGTCCTACCACCAGTATAATAAAAGTTCCCAGTTTATTTTTGAGTCGCGCTCATGAAAAAGAAAACATTTCGTTCGTATACACAATGTATGAACACCTGACCCGACAATGAATTAATTCTGAACTTTAACCACGGACAACAGCGAAATCAGGGCACAGCCAAGTGTTTGCTCATAGCAAAATCACATTTTACGTTGTAGATGTTTATGAGCTCCGGTAACCGCTTAACATCAAGTGGGCCGTGAGCACATCTAACCATCTAAGCAATAAATAAAAAAGACATCAATCGGTTACGAGGGAAAAAGATATCTTATTTATCGAATATATTCTCCAGCGAAGTTGATGCCAGTATTATAAAAAAAAAAAAAACAAACGTGAGGCACTCGGGAACTGCCGTGGTAAAGCTATTGCATAGCATTTTTTGTCAACTTATATAATTATAATAAGACAATGATAATTTAATATTAAAAAAACAATAAAACAAAACCACGCTATATTAAACATTAATAAAAGCAAAACCTTAACTGTCCCCTTCACACTCATAAGCTAGACCGCGCGAGAGAGAGATGGACAGACTTTTCATGATGCGCATGCAGTGTGACGTCACGCCACGCGCTTATTCACAAACACTACACAAGCGCAACGTGTGAATGTGTTGAACGCGAGCTACATGGTAGGCGGAGTGAGGGTGTTAGGTTTTTTTCGTTACGGAATAACATGATTCGGTCGCCGCGCTCAAGGCCCGCGATAAGAGCTATGTAATAGCTTAAAAAATTTGTAACTACCACGAAAACTCGATATCGATTGCACATTATTACTGTGTATTGAAATCGAAAAGCGGATCCAGGTTATCGTCATTTCTGCGGTTGTCAATTAGCTTGTTTACAACAATGCGTGTGAAAAAGAACATACTAACTCAATAATATAATTAATAAAAAATCACTAAGAACTGTCAATCGTTTTCGTTTGCTGACGTCAAGAGAAGATTTCTAAATTGTTCTAGACAACAAACGTGATTAGTATCTATATCTATACTAATATATAAATCTACAGTGGTTTTTACGGATGTTCCGTTATAACTACTGAACCATGCATCCGATTGACTTGAAACTTGGTATCCATGTAGAAAATAAATGTACTTAATGGATAGGCTAATATTTATATGAGCGTTTGACTCCCTATACCATTTGCGGGGGCATTAATGATGAGAATCTTTGTGGGGGTGAGAAATAATAATGTTAATTATAAATGACCAGCGAAGCAGACGGGTGCAGCTAGTACTCAATATTTCTCTTGCCTCGATCACCGTATTCGCCCCTGCGATGCCTGCCGATGGCGTTAGTAATTGCGGCTTCCCTGACATGACATATTATTATTTGCATATAACCCACAACCAACCAACAATTATATCCAGAACTAAAATGCCCATTTATAAAAAAGACCAAAAATACAGGGTGCGATCGAAAACCGAACCCGGATCTCGTTATACTGCATCGATAAGGATTATAAGCTTTCACTTTATTTAGGATCATTAAAGTAAATTCTTGTTAGTTAACTTTCTTATTTTGTGTTAAAATTAACTTACTTAATTAAGATATTGTTCCGAATACAAAATGTATCGATTATATTGATTTTAACACACACTAGACCTACTCGTATCTGACATTTTATCGACTGTCAAAAATGCGTAATTTGTTCATTTCATAATAAAATTAATCCGGGCGTATTGCTGTAAACGTTTCCAAAAATGTAAACAAAACCACGACACGATTCAATCGTGTTTGGTATGTATACGACATAGGGAAATAAATATCTTCCACCGAGCGGGTGATATTGCTCGGTAGACCGACGGTCCGAATGTTGTTGTTCGGAACTTGTATATATGCAAGCTCATCTTGAAAATGTCGTAAGCGAGATTCAGGCATCTGTCAAATATGTTATGTTCTACTGTAGGACCTCTTGTGAGTCCGCACGGATAAGTACCACCATCCTGCCTATTTCTGCCGTGAAGCAGTAATGCGTTTCGGTTTGAAGGGTGGGGTAACCGTTGTAACTATACTGAGACCTTAGAACTCATATCTCAAGATGGGCGGCGACATTTACGTTGCAGATGTCTATGTTCTCCAGTAACCACTTAACACCAGGTGGGCTGCGAGCTCGTCCACGCGCCTAAGCAATAAATAAATAAATAAAAGTTCCATGATGGCTGCCCGCCACACGTGTCGCAACAGCTCGTAATACAAGTAAATGTTTTCAATTACAAATCGCAAGTTACCTACGGTGTTCGCTCAATGGTATCGCGTGAACGTGACCGCCGCCACGTCCGATGCATCGAACCAATATCTTATAGAATCGAAATCGATTTTGTATCGATTCTATATCGAATAACATCATGATCATTTCTCATCTACGAGATACGTGGAAAAAAAATACATTCGTCGGCTCAACAGAGAGCTATCGATGCATGTATACCGGCGATCGTTTCCAGTTATGGATCAAGCTTTTCGCAGTCGGCTCAGAACTTTAATACGTCCCTAAAGTTCGCGCACGTTGCTGCGACCACTGAGTTTCTCGCCGGATCTTCTCAGTGGGTCGCGATTTCGATCCGGTGGTGGATTCTGCGAAACACTGCTTTTGCTAGCGTCAGTGTTAGCAGATTGTCTCAGCTTGAGCCCTGTGAGCTCACCTTCCCAATCATAGCATAGCGGAATAACCCCTTAATCTACCAACGATTAGTAATGCTTTTGTTTTTTTTTTTGTGTAAACGTAAATTTCTAAATTTTTCTTATTATTTTCCTTTGTTCACTTTATATGTGATTTTGATGGTGGAAACACGTTTGGTTATTGTTTTTGCTAATTTTTTTTGTATATTATATGTTTATTTTGTACTGTTGGTTTCCCAAATGAAAAAATAAAAAAAAGAACAAATTAGATCAATTAATCAAAAAAACAAAAGTATAATAAACACAATTACGCCATCAAAACATATACATTTTTTATCACAAATATGTTTTAAAGTTATTAAAAAGAAGTAAAAGAAAAGTACTCATTTCTATTTGCGTGATATTTTGTCTCTCATCTCAATCGGACCGCATTTATGTCTTATACGCGCAGTACATACCTACTATCCATCTTCATATTATTATAATAATATAAAAAAGACTGTATTTCCTTATCCTTAATTTCCATTTCAAATTTGGTATTTTTTTGTTAATGTTTAGTTTGTTATTAATGTTTTGCTTATTATCTAAACCTTAATAAGAGTTAGTTTTTGCTATTAGAGCTCTCCTCTGGTGAAGACCACCTCCAATCCTTTCCACTGATCTCTGTCCTGGCCATCCTAACATATGTTGCCCAAAACATTGTCTTTAAGATGTCTACTAGCGTTGCTAAACACAAATCGAGTACATTATTCGGTAGATTACCGAAGAATACAGAAGCGGGATGTCCGTTCCCAAATTTACTATTACCCACATATCTTGTATTTATATTAGAGTTATGTATTCAAATACATGGGAATCCAAATCCTCCTGGACTCCGCAAATCCTAAGCATACATAAACGACATTAAACAATCAAAAAGCGCTCGTAGCATTTTCTTCTATATAATCTCAAAAGTTTAAAAAATAAGAATAAAATGCATTAATTAAATTATTAACCTTAGGGTGACCAGCGCACTGTGAAACGTGATGTAATGAAAAAGTTTAATAGACAATTAAAACCTTCGTACGGAGTTTACGTAACGCGGTAACGGGTAATTATTATTGCACGCGGAAGTGAATGAGTTATGTATTTGCAATTTTTTTTTTTTTTTAAATCCGTAACTATACGATCCCCGTCACGCTCGGCTGCGGAGTATCGCTTGATATATAAACAGTACAGGTAACCCTCCTATAACACGGTAGATACGTTCCTGCATAGCCCCGTGTTATGCGAAACCGCGTTATATGAGACTAGAAGCCAGTACAAGGACAAGATGTAATTTTTTTCTGAATGAAACATCTCAACTATGCCTGTACCCGGTCACCGTTCCCGCCGAACCCGTCGCTTGCGACGAAGGGCCCGACGAGTAAATTAACTCATAGACACAGCCCACTGAGTTTCTCGCCGGATCTTCTCAGTGGGTCGCGTTTCCGATCCGGCGGTAGATTCTGCGAAGCACTGCTCTTGTTAAGGCCAGTGTTAGCAACACCTCCGGTTTGAATCCCGAGAGCTTACCTACGCGCTAGGGTAACGTTGATATAGCCTCTCAAGGCTATCAGAATAGGTAGGAAAACAAAAAAAATACAAAATGTGTGCAATTCACACGTGGTAGAAGTGAAACCTTCCAAAATTAAAATACAATTATCCTAAACGTCTTAAGTATATGTAAAATTTTGTCATTAGTAAATAATTGTAAGGTAGCGCCCTCTGTGAATTGATATTTTAATTTCACGTATAATCCTAAATTAAAATTCACTACAAGAGCTTTCATACACACGTTAGTATTAAAAAATCTCACAGATGGCGCTGTATTAAATAGTATGTATATTTCTGTCTCATTCTTTGCTGGCTTCATCCTACACATTTTTGTATTTGTGTCTCTTACCTGTCGTTTTTTTCGTTGCATCCGGTTTGAAATCACAACGATTCTAAAGAAGTTTTCACTTCAAAAAAGTACTGTAATACGCAATACCAACAAACAGTCGCTTGAAACGTTTCGTTCAACGTGACGAAAACAATAGTCAGATTTCATGAAAGTTCCGCTCGCATTTCGAAACACTTACACGTAAGAAGTTCCTTTTGTCGGCCGTTTTCGTGTTTGTGTTCAGCTGTGAATCCTTGACGGGAACACGATGCTTTTTATCTTATTTTATTTTTATTGCTTAGATGCGTGGACGAGCTTACAGCCCACCTGGTGTTAAGTGGTTACTGGAGCCCATAGACGTCTACAACGTAAATGCGCCACCCACCTTGAGATATAAGTTCTAAGATCTCAGTATAGTTACAACGGCTGCCCTACCCTTCAGACCGAAACGCATTACTGCTTCACGGCAGAAATAGGCAGGGCGGTGGTACCTACCCCCGCGGACTCACAAGAGGTCCTACCACCAGTACGAATTACGAATGTCGGTGACGATACCTAAACGAGGAGGTCACGCGGAAGCTGAGTGCGGGTTGATCCTAAAAAAAAGGGCCGGGGCAGACGCGTGCGCAACACCCAACATAAGCAATGCCTAAGCGGCAGAACTTAACGTTAATACGTACGTAAAAGCAGTAATAAAAGGCAAGTAATTGTAGGCAACGGCTCGGCTCTGCCCCTGGCATTGCTAAAGCCCATGGGCGACGGTAACCACTTACCATCAGGTGGGCCGTACGCTCGTCTGCCTACAAGGGCAATAATAAAAAAAAGTAACTAAAAAAATAATTTTATCATTTTGTTCAATTCCTAAACAACGAACAACAACACAGCCCACTGAGTTTCTCGCCGGATCTTCTCAGTGGATCGCGTTTCCGATCCGGTGGTAGATTCTGTGAAGCACTGCTCTTGGTAGGGCCAGTGTTAGCAACACCTCCGGTCTGAGCCCTGTGAGCTCACCTACACGTTAGGGGGAAGCTGATATAGCCTCTTAAGGCTATCAGCATAGGTAGGGAAAAAGAAAAAAAAAAGATCATCTCGAATAACTTTACACACGAGTCCGGTAGAAAAGTCCAAATCGTTTCAACCGACAGTAGCGCATGATGCGCCTACAAAACAATTAAGTAATCCGACAGCTGAGCAGGTCATTGAACCCGTTTTATAGTCACATTGCGGTACAGTTGGCAGGGTCACTTACCCTTATTATAAAAACCGGTCTTTTTAATGTATTCAAATAAATTAGGTTTTATTTTATTTATTTATTAGATGGGTGGACGAGCTCACAGGCCACTTGATGTTAAGTGGTTACTGGAGCCCATAGGCATCTACAACGTAAATGCGCCACCCACCTTGAGATACAAGTTCTAAGGTCTCAGTATAGTTACAACGGCTGCCCCACCCTTCAAACCGACATGCATTACCGCTTCACGGCAGAAATAGGCAGGGTGGTGGTACCTACCCGTGCGGACTCACAAGAGGTCCTACCGCCAGTAAAAGCTTTTAGTCATTCTTGTAACATTACTGCGATGCAGCCTCGCTAAGTATCATAGATGATACCTAGAGCGAAGGATGACGTGTGAATAAAGTTTGATTTAAAAACACGCCGAGAACGAAGTCTCGTGTTTCGAAATATAATTTTGTATTTAATTTAGTACGTGTATTTACTGCGATTTCGGTTTTATCTATATAATTAATACGTGAAGCAAAAACTTTGTATCCCTTTTTACGAAAATTGCGCGAACGGAGGAGTATGAAATTTCTCACACTTATAGAGAATATAGAGGAGTGCAGAATAATTTTTTTTTTTAATTTTGCATTAAAATATATTAAATCAATAAAAAAAAACATTACACACACTACCATGTATTTGACGCACACACGCATGCATACTATTCGTTTATTGTCAAACTTTTCTTGTTACTATACATAGTCTGTGGTCAAATTGAGAATAGATTAAATATTGTTTGTCTTTATTAATATAATTTGTCTACAGTGTAGTCTTGGCGAAATTTGTGATTATAGAAGTATGCATAATAGAATAATTTTGACAATAGAACCATAATAATGTTCAAACTTATAATTTCGATTAATTATAGTCTCGACTTCGACTACCGCAGGACCACTAGTTCAAAAAATACATTGATTGACTGGTGCGCCGAGGGTCGCGGGTTCGATTCCCACATCGGGCAAACATTTTCTGATGTACAGTTTTGTTTGCTCTTTGTCTGGGTGTTTATTATCTATATATTTAAACATATGGGTGTGTTTATCAGTCTTTGATACTCATAACACAGGGAATCCCCAATTGGGACCAGATGAGCGTGCGTGATTTGTTCCGAGATACTTGGTGAGGAGATTATGATTACTTTAATTAAAATATGAATTAAAAAGTATTTGCATGGTACTATTTACTGGGTTGTGTTTTATTCGAAGAGCACGATAACCGTTGCTTGAATATAAACAGAGACCTCAACGTAATGTCTCAAATTTAACGGTAGCATTAATTTCGTAAATAACTATGGCTTTCTGTTATTTAATATCAGTGTGCTTAGTGCGAGTTTTTTAACGTTCTCGATAGCGTAAAAGTTAACCTAAATTCGCTTGCAGTTGGAACAGCGCCCCTAGCGGCAAACGTAGGCAAACGATCCCATTCCATACAAACATGAACTAACTTATACGCTAGCCCACTGAGTTTCTCGCCGGATCTTCTCAGAGGGTCGCGTTTCCGACCCGGCGGTAGATTCTGCGAAGCACTGCTCTTGCTAGGATCAGTGTTAGCAACACTCCGGTTTGAGCCCTGTGAGCTCACCTACACACGTTAGGGCGAAGCTGAAATAGCCTCTCAAGGCTATCAGCATAGGTAGAACAACAAAAATTTTACGCTATTGGGAACATTAAAAAACTCGAACTGAGCACACAGATAGATCAATAACTCGCCATCGATAGTTGATAATGTTTGCAAATTTTTCAAGTTAATCGGATGTCTTAAAGTCTTTTAAAATAGCGTTCAAAGATTCCGCTACACACATACCAAGCTAATAAACACGTATTAAATAACTCTGAAAAGTAAACACAAATCTCATGTGTAACGATAATAAGGACGACTATTGTTAGGCGATATTATATAATTAAAACTATAAAACTCACCTCCGGTACCGAGAACTTTGAGCAAATCAAAGTGTGATATGTCCACTTTTGAGGCACCGTTTAAGTTAACTGTAACAAAATAAATACAGATTAAGAGATTATAAAGAAACACACTTAAAACATCATCATGTTAACTTTTTACTGGTGGTAACGAAGCAGTAAGAGACCTTAGAACTCATATTTCAACGTGGGTGGCGGCATTTACGTGGTAGATGGTATGGGCTCTGGTAAGCACTCAATATCAGGTGAGCCGTGAGCTCATCCACCTACGTATGCAATAAAATAAAATAAAAAATTACGAGCACGAATTATTTCAGTTTTTATTAGCGACCCGCTCCGGCTCCGCTCGGGTCAACAAAAATTTCAATGGTATTTGACGTGGTTTTATTTTTTTAAATAAAAGTACACTTGTAACTTTACTATAATAGTTTCTACACAGTCGTAGTACATTATTTTATTCTATCGTCAATAGTTTTCGCAGGGCACGCGATGTAAATAATATTTCAGGTAATTTTTTTACACTTTGGGTTACATTATTGGAGTTTTAGTAAGGCTACCTTTTCTTAAAAAAAAATTTTTCAATAAAGATTATATCCTATGTCACTCGGGAATAGTGTAGCTTCCAAACAGTGAAAGAATTTTTCAAATCGGTTCAGTAGTTTCGGAGCCTATTCAATATAAACAAACAAACAAATCTTTCCTCTTTATAATATTAGTATAGAAGTATAGATAAGGCACTTTGAGAGGTCCTCGTGGCCTAAAGGATAAGACGTTCGGTGCATTCGTATCTAGCGATGCAACGGTGTTCGAATCCCGCAGGCGGGTACCAATTTTTCTAATGAAATACGTACTTCACAAATGTTCACGATTGACTTCCACAATGAAGGAATAACATCGTGGAAGGGTCGACTAGGTAGGTAGTAGGTAGTAGGTATAGGTTCATGTTAGCAACAACGTCAGGTGGTCAGGTTTGAGCCCCGCGTCACCTACTAGTTCGGTGAATGTAGAATAACCCCTCGAGTACTAGAATAGGTAGGAAAAAAAACTTCAGTTTTTTTATATACATACATAACATCACTACATTTACGTCCATTATTTATATTCGCAACTAGCCACGTGGGCGTATCATGCGGAGTAGTAGGTCGATTGAAGCTTGTATCATTTTTAGCAGTGATACGTTTTTCTCAATACAAGGGCTGTAACGAAGCTGACTCAAGGAGTAATTTAAAATTAAAAAAAATATATTTTTCCTCAAAAAAAAAAAAGTTTTTAAGGGTTATTACGGCGTCATTTTCGAAGACGAAACTACACACTACGTTAAGTACATATTTTTTTTCTCCCCTCCATTTTTCATATATGGAGTGTCAACTCTAATGAAAGTGTCTACGTAATTTTTTCGATACTTATTCTTCTTCTTTCTTTCCTATTGCCCTCTGCTGGGACGTAGGGCTCGAATCAAATCGGTCTTGGGCAGTCGGTTCTACCTCCTTCCACGTCACTCCAAAGACGCCTAGTTCCTTCTCTACTGAGCGACGCCAACGTTGCTCTGGGACGAACTCTCTTCTTTTTGCCAGACACTTTTCAGGTCAGTGCTCTCTTGGATAGGTGGGTATTGGGCTTTCTTAACATGTGATCAATCTAATACCACTTCCGCGTAAAGTTCTTTCTTCGTCTCTATTGGTGTCTGCTTGGTGATCCTCCACAGCTAATCGACATGGTTTATGTATAATAATGAATATATATAAAAATGAATTGCTGTTCGTTAGTCTCGCTAAAATTCGAGAACGCCTGGACCGATTTGGCTAATTTTGGTATTGAATTATTTGTCGAAGTCCAGAGAAGGTTTAAAAGGTAAATAAATGAATGAAAATACTCGAAATTAAATAAAAAAAACAATTTTGTTTTTCCTTTGATGTATCCTCCATCGGACGGATTCCTTTTGATTGTTTTAAGTTTATTTTATACAAAAGTTTAGGTTTAGATCTTTTATTTATCGATTGAGGCACTACGAAGTCAGCCGGGTCAGCTAGTAATTAATAAAATTAAATTTAGACCTGGCCCACGAGACTACCGCCATGTGGCATGTTGATTCAACCATCATTGTTCCAATAGTTGTGTCGGTACACGACTTGATAGCGAAAAGTTTCGATCAACATCTTAAGAAACTTTCGTTATCCAGCTGGGTCAAGGGCCTAATACAGAAAGCAGTTACCCTCGATACTGCACGCATTGTGAGGAGGTTTCTCACTCTGGAGTCCTAACCACTGGTGGCTTGTGTAGTAGACACCGCCATCAGCGGCAATCTATTAAAAATTGTATTTCTAATATCTTTTTTAAAAAATATTGTGTAATTACTTAATAAGATTTTAAATAAATATAAATAAAAAAATCAAATTAATAAAAATTAATAAATTTGCGTTATCGGCGGTAAGGTATGTTGTGGGCTCGCACAGGTAAGCACCGCTATCATGCCTATTACTGTCACGGAGCAGTCATGCGTTCCTGTT
Organism: Bombyx mandarina; assembly: GCF_003987935.1. Next base: position 2,553,004 of record NW_021011496.1, read on the forward strand.
TATAGGGCGGGGAAAGCCGTTACATAAATTACAATGAAAAAGTTAATGGTATTGTTACTTATATTATAATGATTATGAGTTACTTTTTTTGACTTAAGATTTTGCGGTGTCATAATATTATTTATCTTTGTAGATTTTGTTAACCTTTTGACTGCTAAAAATTGCTCTCAAATTTGTACTGGCTTCTAGTCCCATATAACGCGGTTTCGCAGAACACGGAACTTTGCAGGAACATATTTACCGTGTTATAACACGGTTAGCTGTATTTCAATAGAAACAATATTGTTTTTATTAAAATACAGCTACTACAGCCGTAAGAAGAATCAATTTCAGCAGCACGAATGAATGTTGCTTACTTTTATTTCGAGATCGTATCGTCACGTTCTCAAAACTCGAAACTTGTACTCATAATCGTGAGCACGAAAATTGTTTTGACATACGGTAACGTAAATCTCGAAGGCTGGCTATCGAGTACTATTTATTTATTTATTTAAAAAAAGTACTGCCATATCACAAACATCTAACATTGAAAAGAAACTTAAACTATTTAATTTATGGCCTGATGCATGTAACAACAATGGCGTACATAGCATTGGCAATTCATCGGCTCGAAAATGGAATACAACAATAATAATAATAATAATAAAAACAGCACTATTTTTTGAAATATTAATAAAAATTTCTAAAAATGTCATGTCATATCATCGAAAAGAAGAAATGTAAATACAATGTCAAGCAACAACAAGTCAGTTATAGAACAACAAATGATTAAAGTTAAGGTCCCTTTTTTTTTCTTTTCCTATTTTGTCCTTAAATACACGCAACTTATTGTGGAACACATCATCTAATGGTGGTACGTTTTCGTATCGAGGACTCGATACATTTACTTTACAAATTCTATTGATTTTCGTGCTTGATGTACATACTGTTCTTAACGACAAGTTGGAAACGCGATCATGTGGATCTGACGGCTATCTGAGTCACACGAAATTCGCCGGTGACGCAATGCCACTGATAACATATATTTTTTTATGGGATGTTATGACCTGGTAACTAAGGCCTTTAGGTCAAGTCTTATTTTAAATTGAATAAAAAAAAAAAATTTGTAAAATTGAAATTATGAAATGAAATGAGATGTTAAGAGATGAAATATAATCTCAGTAAAACGGTGGTCATTTACTGAGATTTTTTCAGCGGACTTTTTGGAAGATCCCGAGAAGTTACGTTCTGCGGTTTTGTTTCATTTTCCCAAATTTGTGCACTTTAACAGATATTAAACAGTTAATGAACCAGTTATTAGACATTTAAACCTGAAGAAAAACTAAATAGACAAAATAAAACAAATCACACAAGTTCACTTCCCGCGTTCCCGCCAAAAAGTCTGATGGTATTATGACTTGCCGACTGTTAGGAGACAGATGCAGCTGTCAAATGGTCATTTAACAATGGCTTCTTCTTCTTCTTATTGTCTTTATCGCACATTATATGGCGTAAACGCAATTGATCCTCTACTCTTGCTGCATAGGGATTTGGCATGAATTGATCGATCGATCGCCTGCATGTCGGCAACCCTTCTTGAGTTATACCTTTATATGCATAACAACGGTAAGCAGCGGCTTGGCTCTGCCCCTGGCATTGCTGATGACCATGGGCGACGGTAACCACTCACCATCAGGTGGGCCGTATGCCTACAAGGGCAATAAAAAAATAAAAAACGTGCTATAGGAAGGAACTTTTTCTGTTACTTCTTTCAGTGTTTCTTTTACTACTTACTACCCAATCCGTTTTTAATGTTTGCCCGATTCGCATATTGTTATAATAAACATTTACACACTGAAATTTGAATTTTCAAATACCAAAAGAATGAAAATATCAGATGCTGTTCGTTTTTCTTGCTTGATAATAAGGGTTGTTTTTAATTTAGAGTTAAAAGTAATTAAAAGTATATGTATGCCTATTCATTTGCCTTACTCACATACAGCTATATGAATTTTAGTGTTATTTGTATTTAACATACATATCCAAAAAAAAATACAAAGAATTTTTATTGACATAAAAAGGAACATGCGTATATAGAAATATATGTAAACTATCTAAACAAGAAAATAGATGATAATAATTTAAAGTTATTTTTTTCACTCCGAATCAAAATCAGGATATTTTTTATTCAAGCAGGCCTAAACCACAGACGCTTTCAAAACTTAAGCACCAGTCAGAGTACAGTTTCCTGACTGAGACGAATCTTCAAGAATCTCAAGGTTTACCCTTTTCTAAATCTATGTTGATATACATCACTAAAAAAATCTAAAATATTATGGAACGGCCAAATTTTTTTTTACGTCCTCGTATTGACTATACAAAATAACTGCTAGAACATAATGTAAAATTGAACCAGCTTAAAATGTTTCTCGGTTATTCTAAATGACCACAATTTTTTAATTTTACGAGTTTTAGATAAGTGTTTTCACTTGGGCCAGTGTCGGCTGATAGATAGGTTTTACCTACTTTCTTATAATTACTATGGTGATATCCCACTCACTAGGATTAGGTGGGTTAAAATCTGTCACCCCTTAAGTGAGGTTAAGATATAAACAGAGCCACGCTCAGAAAGTTAAAGTTACAAATAGTAATTATATATTTATATAATTTAGTAATATAATAAGTACTTAATGTATTTAAAATACATAGTTTAGTGTGTTATTTATTATCTTTAATTCAGTCAACAGTGCTAGTCATAAATGACTTAGTCAATGACATTTGAAGCAATTAATTATGCGCAAGAAACAATATTAATTTTATTTTATTTGAAACTGGGTGTCCTAGATACTTAAAAGATGGCTACCATATTTACTGAATGGTCTGCCAGTGGCTTTACGAGAAAAAGAATGATAGTTCAATATTTAAAAAAAAATTCCTGGAACACTATAGAAAGCATACTAGTTATTGTATTATTTATAACTTTATTTAAGTCCAGACTTAACGGACCCTGTATTTAATCTGAGGGCACTTAGAATAAATAAGGAAAACTGTTGTTTATTTAATAAATAGGAATTTAGAATTCCGTCTGTTTAAATGGATTGGTGGGGTTAATTATGTTGTCACTAGTTAATAGTAGGTTGACAATGAGGTCATCTCCCTATCTAAAGGAATAAAAAGAGTATCCTCGCCCACCTCACAAAGCTTTATGAGAGTACATAAGACCTTTTCTTTTCAGCCAAGATGACATAATATGTTACCAGAGGCTTGTTACCTTTTCGAACTGTGGTAACGATAGGGTTATTTATATAGTATAACGTACTCATGTGTGTTCACAATACCCCACAACAATAAGCAAGTAAATTAGAAACAAAAAACAAAAAAAACTACATATTATTTACTAAAGGCACATTCTAGAAATATTTTATTACTGAACGTTTTTAATTAGTAGTAGAATGTTAAAAAATATTAGTATAAACAATAAAATTATACAGAGGTTTACGATTCGCAACCACGAATCGATAAGCATTTTTATCGAGAACCCAAGTTTTTTTTTTCGCTACCTAATTGCTCACGGACCATAAGAGTAAATAATAATAGTGTGCTTGCTTAGTGCGAGTTTTTTAACGTCCTCGATCGCGTAAAAGTTAACTCAAATTTGTATGGAGTTGGAACGTTTGTGTACGTTCGCCGCTAGGGGCGCTGTACCAATAGCATTATACAAATTTGAGTGAACTTTTACGCGATCGAGAACGTTAAAAAACTCGCACTAAGCACACAGGTCAGGTTTTACTGTTAACAGCTGTTATCATTGTTTTTTTTTTTAAATAAAGAGAGGAGGCTCTTTTTCTAAACTATAATCATTATTAGAGATATTAAAATTTGTGAACGCAAAAAGTATTGCAAAACTGCTTCCCTCTGGAATTTTGATAACAACGAAAAACATTTTTTGCATTCCAAAGGTTATAGTTTTTTATTAAACATACGCCAGTGCCAACATCCTGCCTATCTTTACTGCAAAGCATTTATGCGTTCGAATTTGAACAATTGAGACTTATTACGCAATTGAATTAAGACTTTTTTTATTGCCCTTGTAGGCAGACGAGCATACGGCCCACATGATGATGAGTGGTTTATTCCCCATGGAACATACAGTTAGTTTCACTACTGAGAGCAATGACGAACATGGTGTTTCTTTAATAAAGTACACGACGAAAAATTAATAATTAATATAACAAGCAAGTTTAGATGTCACAACTTAAAGTGATTTTGAATGAACATTAAGTAATTAGACTAGTTGATTAATTATACCACATTAAGTAGCTGCATTATGAACATTAACGGTCTTCTTGGATCCAAATGGGATCCAACAACAATCTTCGCCCATCACCGAGTAATTGTCACAGGTCATACCTTCCAAAAGGTTGCAGTCCTGACTGCGGTTGTCAATTGAAAATCATTCAACAACGAAAACATGTCATGTGTTGACGTATTGAAAATCAATCATATTAAGAAACAGCTGATCGAAGTCGATGTTTTTTTTCTAACACTGACATTTCTTACAAGGGGGCTATAAAAAAACTTACAATTCCAATTAATTATAGTCGAATTTCGACTAGGTACTGCGGGACTTCTAGTTGTAATAATTTAATGGCCGAAATCGGTCGGATGAATCATTATCATTATCATCAAATCATTGTTAATGAGATCATGGTGTGGTGTTATTTATGGTTGCAGATTTTTTTTNTTTTTTCTAACACTGACATTTCTTACAAGGGGGCTATAAAAAAACTTACAATTCCAATTAATTATAGTCGAATTTCGACTAGGTACTGCGGGACTTCTAGTTGTAATAATTTAATGGCCGAAATCGGTCGGATGAATCATTATCATTATCATCAAATCATTGTTAATGAGATCATGGTGTGGTGTTATTTATGGTTGCAGATTTTTTTTTTATTTCCCTTGTAGGCAGACGAGCATACGGCCCACCCGATGGTGAGTGGTTACCGTCGCCCATGGACTTCAGCAATGCCAGGGGCAGAGCCAAGCCGCTGCCTACAAAACGATTGAGAACAGACAACATAGAGACGTGGAAAACTAACCGTGTTAAGTCTTGCGTTGCCCATTCCATATTGCCTGAAAACGCAGGTTTTCTAACAGCGCGTTATACCGGGTATGACTTACGGAGCAGAGGCGGACGCACACAGTATGATAGTAGCACAGCCCAAAGTTCTAAGCTGATAGCCTTGAGAGGCTATTTCAGCGTAACCTTAACTAGTAGGTGAGCTCACGGGGCTCAAAACGGAGTGATGCTAACACTGACCGTAGCAAGAGCAGTGCTTCGCAGAATCTACCACCGGATCGGAAACGCGACCCACTGACAAGATCTGGCGAGAAACTCAGTGGGCTGTGTCTATGGGTTAATTCGCTCGTCGAGCCCTTCGTCGCAAGCGACAGGTTCGGCGAGGACGGTGACCGGTGCTTGTGGTACCTAAAAGCAACGTTAATGGATCGGGAGGATCCGTAATGACGTGCAAGTCTGTCAGACAAAGTCATCGACATAGCTCTTAGAGCCTAATAGGTGGCAGTGGGCTAGACATATGTGCCGTAGAACTCTGGAACCTGTCTGAACTTAGATCGCGTACCGACAAATGTAATGTGGCGATGGAGCGATGATTACGAATGGTGACCGACAGGTAATGGACGAGAGCCCAAGATTGACCTCACTGAAGCTAATTGATAGGGGCCATGTCCAAAACTGGAGAACTAAGGCTTCATAATGGTGGTTTTATCAATATTATATTCATATCTTTGATTTTAAACAATTTATTATAAATAACACTGTAAGTAAATTACAATGTTGAAAATTTGTGTCATACAGTTTAGTTTCATTATAGTAGCAATATTACAGTACTAGCGACCCGCCCTCGCTTCGCTTCAGAAACATTAAAACACACATAAAACCAAAAAAATAAAATAAAAAAAAAATTAAAAAAAGTAGCCTATGTTCATCAGGGACAATGTCGGCTTCTAATGGAAAAAGAATTTTTCAAATCGGTCCAGTAGTTTCGGAGCCTATTCGAAACAAACAAACAAACAAATCTTTCCTCTTTATAATATTAGTATAGATATAGAAAATGAGTCAAGATATTGCTCTTAGTGATAAAGCTATGAATAATATTTTTTGTTTAATGTTTAGCATTTTTTATTTTCATTCTTATATTGATGTTCATAATAGAACATATGTACTTATAATCTACCCATTTCTGATCTAAAGTTATGGAGATAAATATTTAGTTCAGTTAAAAACTCTTTTCACTAGACTACATGATGTTAGTTGAAGGTGCTGAATGTAGAACATTCAGTACCAAATGGTTTGGTGCCAATGAAATTTAAAAGTAAAAGCTTTTTTTAGTGTCATCATCAAAACATTATCAATTTTCAAAAGAATAAGAAAAAAAATATTTTTTTTGTTAAAATGAACTCTCTCAACGTCTATACTCATATTCCACTAGTTGACCGTGTGTTTTACCAGGCTATCAGTAAGTTTTTTTTCATTGGCACTAAGAATTGTAACATAGTAAAAAGAAATAAAAAAAAGCATTGTTACTTTTGCTTGTACCGTTATATTTATGATGTTTCTATTTTGAATCTCATATTAGCTTTGAGAAAATAAATTTGGTTTTTAAATTAGCTCTATTGAGAATTCATATATTTATAGTGAAATGGCATATCATTTATAATTTGAATTTAAAAGTTTTTAAATTATAAATTTAAATAATCTATTTTAAGGTTAAATTTAATTTACGGATTGCTCACAAAGTTTTAATTTATTTAAAATTAGATATTTAGAGTATGGTATGGCATTTTTTTTTAAGTAAACCAAGAAAATTGTTAACTGTTTTTAAATAATTACCATACATCATATCACTTTTCAAGCTTCTCTTGATTTAAGTGGACTCTTTTGATGATAGCTGGGTCACTCAGCTGCTCCAATAGGATTTTCTCCTATTATGGATACCAGAATTAAAAAGTGGCAATAAAAAAATTAGATTGAAAGAAGTGGAGGCAACTTGTGAAGGCCTTATGTACCAGCAGGGTACCATGGGACAACAACAACAGCACAAAAACAAGAAAAAAAATTAAAACAAGATTGCTAATGCCAAATATCTTGTTTCACAAAGATGGATCTGCCGGTAGTGGTTAGAGCTACTCAACAATGATGATTTCTATATATACTATGACCGTACATCTGTAAAATAGAAAATATGAAGCTGCTATTGACCTTTATTACAATAGCTTAAATTTTGCAATGAAATAAAAATAGAGAACCATTCAAATAGATAACATTCACGAGGTGGAAAATAAAAAAATTGTCCGAATTTAAAAAACCCTTTAGATGTTTCCTTGTGATGTATTGATATTAATTACTAAAGACTTCATTCATTTACATTTTTTACTTGTTGTACTGATAGTACAACCTTGCATTTTCTATTTCAGTCAGTCTAGTATTTACATAAATGTAAATTGATAAAACCAATCTGTTTATAAGTGAAATGGAAAAATGAATATGAAAATTTACAGAACAGTACATTTTATTTCTCGGTCAGCACCTTAGGAAATTGTATTAAATAAAAAAAAAAATTGAAAGTATTTGTATTATTTAAAAAGTGCTTTTCTTGTTGTAACTTTTAAGCAGAAGTACTTAAACTACTTGATAGTCAATGTATGTATTTGTAAAAGTGACATGAATATCATATTACATAATAATATTTATATTTTCTATTTGGTTGTTAAAATCATATTCTGGGAAGGTCCCCAACCTCAGCATCCAGTTAACTTACTAGATGATATTTGGATTCAAAGGTATGATAATTGTCACATAAAATTTTGGAATTCATAAAATTCCTGTTAATTTGAACTATATTGCTAGGTAAGAACTGTTTCGAATACAAATTAGAAATACACCGAATTTCATGTTCATTAGTATTCAACAACATAAAAATTAAACACAAACTAACCTTTACATCTTTTTCTAATTTTACTAGCATCAACCAAATTCCAATCTATGGAGTCACGAGCCGGAGCAGGCACAGTGCCACCGATCAGTTCCACTGAGCTGCTACGTTTGCTCGGCCCGGCCACAGGAGCCGACTCCTCTCTGATGTCCTTCAATGGAGCACTACATTCCACAATCTCAACACTTTTGTCCACATTTCCTCCGTTAACCACATTATGACCATTCACGGGAGGTTCAGTCCTAACTTTCTTCGGAGGCAACTTCTTGTGCTTTTGAGCACTATGCCGACGCTTCAGCTTCGTAGAATGCGAAGAATTTCGAGAACTAACTGGTGAAGGGCAACCACACTCCATGCTACCTTCCTGGTCGCTGCCCTCGTAGTAACCCGACTCGTGCTCCGGCTTCTTGTCGGGCACGCTCATCTCAGCAGACGCCATGGCTCAACCTTCGACGAGAATCATGTAGACTTCCACTCAACTGCCCATTCACGATTCACATGTAACACACAGTTCACAGTCCGACCGACACGCTAGTCTAGTTGCAGCTGCGTGAACAACGGCGAAAATTACTATAAGTGATATTTTAACTATTCTTTTGGCGAAAGTACGAGCGACACGTACAACATTTCGCGAGTGCGGCCGTAATCTGCGTCAACTTCACGTCGAAGTGAAGTTGCAGATGGCGTCGCCTAGCGGTATAACCCGTCAGAATAAAAATGATTCAACGTAGCGGTCAGCTGTTTCAACATTAATGGGAAACTTGAATTGGTCGTCGAAAATTTCACTAGCTACTACTTCACGCAGCTGGAACGTCAATCTGCCACTCTTTCTTCTTTGTTTTTATCGTTATTTTTGACCACATACACTTGTTATCTATTCGTTCGGGGTCACTGAACCATTAACATTCGGGTTTGGGTACCATACAAATGCCAAATGTTGCCAAATATTTACTACGGCTATGTTGCAATCCAATTTACCACAATACACGTTTCGTTCTTTAATTATGAAAAATAAATTAACACACTCAACAGTCTAACGGTAATAAAAATACACTATTTAGCAAACAAATTAAAATACGCGAGCGCGGATGAGACGTCAGCTCTCTCAACGCGCTGGACTAACTGAAATGGAGAAACGCAAAATAGAAACCATGCGACGACGTGAGACCGCGCCGCGCTCCTTCCCCCCTAGCTCCTCGGTTTACGAGGTCACATAGTATATATACAAAATAAAGAAAAATGTATAGAATTATTGTCGGTCTATCCTTCTGGGACATTCTGTCGTAGCGGCAAAATGAAAGAAATGTGATTGAGGTGAAATATGATGAAACCATTGCCACATTTTTAAGACAGTCAAGAATTAGTTCTTAGTGATAAAAATGAAGTTTTAAGGACTTTCTGAATAATGGATGTTGTTGTTGTGGTGTTTTTTCCTATTCTAGTGACCTCAAGGGGTCATATTAGATTCACCGGGCGAGTAGGTAAGCTCCCGGGGCTCTAACCTGTGAACGTTGCTAGCCCTAGCAAGAGCAGGACTTCGCAGTATCTACCACGTGTTCGGAAACGCGATCGACTGAGAGAGAAGGTCTGCCGAGAAAATCAGTGAGCTGTGTCTGTGGGTTAATTTACTCGCAGAACGCTTCGTCGCAATCGAAGAGTTCGACGAGAACAGTGACCGGTGCTTGAGATATCTAAAAGCACAGTTAATGGATCGGGAAGATCCGAAACGAAGTGTTTAGGGTGACGTCGACTGTTCGGTCTATTCGGTCCGCAGGATAGGGTATGTAATATTTATGACTGAATATGATGGATTTCATGGCAAAGGCATGGAAAGCCTTTCATTATTGAAAGCCATTCCTTATTACATATTTTCCGAGATTCGTTTCACTCGAGGAGTGCGTTTTCAAGTATTGTTATTATTGGATGGATAGTGCCGATTCATAAAACCACAGATGCTCACTGCAGGACTTAGACCTCTCCCTCTCAGATAACCATCTTGGTTCCAATCACGGCGTTATGTTTACTTTATTTCCTAAGGGTAAATACAAGTTGTCGTAGGTGTGACGATCTATCAATAACAATTAACAAAATGTAATGAAAAAATTACACAAAATAATGTTTCATTGTAACATCTGTAATTTACGCGTGTACTGTGGAATCACCGTTTGTTGGACGTAAATAAAAAGAGACAGAGCTATCGCTTATCGTGTCGAACGAGATAGCAATACATTCGGATGGCTATACTTTTCAGATTCAACGTCGATTGGCTGCGTGTTGATATGTTAAAATAAAATGTATTGTTTGTAATCACATTCGATTAAAACAGACGTAATATTATGTTTAAAGTTTCATTTTAAATAATAAATAAACGGTTATACGCAAACATTTGACGGAACCGTTACCATTTTCTTATAAGTCGCACAATATGAGTTTATCACAGCCATTTATTTATTCAGAAAAGTGAAAGAGTTTTGGGGTAGCGGGCGCAAGGCTAATATGGATAGTCCTTTGATAAGCTGAATCATCTATGGTTGAAATAGCGCATTTTTTTTTGTTTCAGGCCACGAACTGACCACTCGACGAGTGTTATGTTACCATAGACACGACAATGCGAATACCGTCATTCTCGCGGACGTAACTCGATGTCTCTATTGTATTGTGTTATGACGGTCTCCCCTTCAAACCGTGCTTAGTGCGAGTTTTTAACGTTGTCGATAGCGTAAAAGTTAACTCAAATTTGTATGCAGTTGGAACAGCGCCCCTACCGGTAAACTTAAGCAAACGTTCCATCTCCATACAAATTTGAATTAAAAAACTCGCACTAAGCACATTGAACACCTGACTACTGCGTCTCGTGCGGGCGTTCAACTCGCCTTGCCAGTAAGCCCCGATCGGCGATCACAGTTCTCTAGTATATAACTCAAAGAATACTACCGCCGTCGTGGCTTCGAATCCCACATGGGGCCAAGATTATGTGATGAACATTTTGTTTGCTCTTTATCTGAACGTTAAATATCTATCTAATAATACGTAGAGAGAGAAAGAGAGAGAGAGAGAGTATTCTTTATTGTACACCAAAAAACAAACAAACAGTGCGATACATTAAATACAAAAAAGTACAATTGGCGGTCTTATCGCTAAGAGCGATCTCTTCCGGACAAGCATCAGGTGGACAAGAATCATTTGGAAACGAACTACGCGCGGCGTACCAATCTAGTGAAGAGATATTTAAACGTATATTAGTATGTCAGTCTCTTGTACCCATAACACAGGGAATGCTAATTTGGGGCCGGATAACCGTGCGTGATTTGTTCCGAGTTATTTAAAAATATAAATAATAATAATAATGAAATCATTCATTGCCTTTTACGCTAAATAAATGCTAATGCTGTTCAAAGTCTATAAATCGAACAGCGCTGATTTTCAGCCACACCCGTTTCCCTTTTGATTGGTATTTATTATTATTGTTAATTCCAACATCCACGGAACGGGATGGTCTTATCCAAAAACTTCAGTCGTGAAGCTAAATTATTAAAAAAATATAGCTTTCTAGTAATTTTATTCAAAACATGTTCCCTTATCTATTTCAGATATGTTTTATTATCAGCAAGGCCAGCGCTACACCACGAGCCTTCGCAAGACGTGATTTTTAGTGGAGCACGAAGGTCGGCGCGCTTCCGCGTTTTGGCAGTTTGGCCTTTAACAATACACAAATGTTATAATTAACATTATCGGTGGCAATCATAATCATAATTTTTAACGAGGGATTCAATAAATTAACTACTATTCAATACTATAGTTTGGTATTAGCAAAATAGAATAAGGAATGAATATGTTAGAGGAAGTCTGAAAATGGCACCTGTGACAGAAAAGTTGAGAAGTGCGCGTTTGGGATGGTATGGACATGTGATGAGACGAAATAACAATGAGATTGGTAAGAGAGTTTTAACTATGAATATATAGGATTGTGTGAAATACGATATGTGTAAGAGGGGGGTGAGCGAAGAAATGGTACATGATAGAAGAGTATGGAAGGAGAAAGCATGTTGCGCCGACCCCAGGTGACTGGGAGAAAGGCAGGAGAATGATGGTATTAGCAAAACTCTGATATAATCCTTGTTTCACGGTACAGTGGTCATAGTAGCTAATGGACATCGGCAACGGTAAAGGCACTGNTGTGTGAAATACGATATGTGTAAGAGGGGGGTGAGCGAAGAAATGGTACATGATAGAAGAGTATGGAAGGAGAAAGCATGTTGCGCCGACCCCAGGTGACTGGGAGAAAGGCAGGAGAATGATGGTATTAGCAAAACTCTGATATAATCCTTGTTTCACGGTACAGTGGTCATAGTAGCTAATGGACATCGGCAACGGTAAAGGCACCGCCAAGCCGTAGCCTACTGCAATTCATATGAGAACCTAACAAAGGCAGGAGTCCAGTGTGTGCCCCTAGTACTCACCCATCCGGATTTCTCGCCGAATCTTCTCGAGGGGATGCGATTTCGATTCCGGTGGTTGATTCTACGAAGCACTACTCTCGCCAAGGCAGATGTCAGCAACGTCTCTCAGGCTGAGCCCCGGTTAGCTCGTCCCCCAATCAAGGTGAAACCAGAATAGCCTCTCAAGGCTATTGGTAGTTAGCTAGACAAAAAACCTATTATTGCTGAAGTCCGCGAACAATGGCCACTACAAACCATCTATCTCTCTTTGCATTAGACGCCTTCAGATCTAACACTAGAGACAGACTTACGGACCCTGGTAGCCGTACTCGTCGAACTCGAAAAAGAGTTCGACGTGCAACCTAATACATGCATTAGCCCGCTGAATTTCTCGCTGGATCTTCTCAGCGGGCCGCTATTCCGATCTGGTAGTAGATTCATTCGCGAATCAGCTGCTCTTGAGTTGTTAGGTCTCTTTCGGATGCGCTTGGGTAGCTGATAGCAAATCCCGCCCCTCCTGGCTGAGCCTTTGCTCGCCCACTTGTCCTGGTGAAACTGGAAAGGCCTCCGGGCCACTAGTAATACTTCAATCCTAAAAAAAACTATCCGTGTGCGTACAAGGTTATAAAAAAAAATTAAAAGTAAATTATCAAATGCTTATACTTTCAACTCAATATAACATATCTTCATTTACCCAACTATACTGCGGAAGATAAATTTGCTTATTTATCAGTAGAGACAAACATTACAAAGTTCTCTTTTGTCACTACGAACATCTAAAAAAAAAAGTATTTATTGCTTTCCTATCGGACATAAGCAAACTCTGACACACAGCCAATTTTTTTCCCTACCTATTCACTGTTCCAGCTATGCCCGGACTGGTAGGTGAGCTCACGGGCTCAACCTGAGAGGATTTGCTAGCAATAGCTCTGCCAAGAGCAGTGATCCGCAGAATCTACCACCGGATCAGAATCGCAACCCACTGAGGAGATCCGGCGAGAAACTTAGTGGGCTAAGTAACACAGCCAAGCCACTGCTTAATGAACGTATCTTCTAAGCGTTTTGTGAGACATATGTCTATTAACAGATATACGATACGCTACATCAGCGGATCTCAACCTTTTAACTTAGCTTTACTAACATACTCTATATCTCTATACAAATCTCTTTGAAAGTGTGTATGTGTAGGTACATTTTTGTTATATAATTATTCCATTGAACGTAGAACGTAAATGTACAAACATTTAACATCTAGTAAACAGTTGCATTTATATGCATGTACACCAGAGTTGCAATTTCCCTGATCACCTTAGTTAAATATATCGTGTTTGTATATCGTGCAGTGCAGGGTTGCCAGTAGAGTCCACTGAGTTTCTCGCCGGATCTTCTCAGTGGTTATCGTTTCCGATCCGGTGGTCGATTCTGTGAAGCACGGCTCTTGCTAGGGTCCGTGTTAGCAACGCCGTCAGGTTTGAGCCCTGTGAGCTCACCTACAAGCTCGGCGAATCTAGAATAACCGAAAAAAAACCAGTAGGAGCTGGATGACTGAAGCCGAGGATCTTGCTAAATGGCGTGCAATTAGAGAGGCCTATGTCCAGCAGTGGACTGCTATAGACTGATGATGATGACGTATATCGAGAGACATGCTCAACAGGGGGTTGCGACACTTTAATTGAGAGCCACTGCGACATATTAACGAGGCATTATTAGCTAAGCTATCAAATTCGAACTGACGCGCGAGATTTAAGTCTAGTCGAAACGTGGTGGAACCCCTGAAACTTTTACGAGCTNAAACCAGTAGGAGCTGGATGAGAAAAGCCGAGGATCTTGGTCGGTAGCGTGCAATTGGAGAGGCCTATGTCCAGCAGTGGACTGCTATAGACTGATGATGATGACGTATATCGAGAGACATGCTCAACAGGGGGTTGCGACACTTTAATTGAGAGCCACTGCGACATATTAACGAGGCATTATTAGCTAAGCTATCAAAATCGAACTGACGCGCGAGATTTAAGTCTAGTCGAAACGTGGTGGAACCCCTGAAACTTTTTCGAGCTATTTTTTTTTTTTTTTTTTTTATTGCCCTTGTAGGCAGACGAGCATACGGCCCACCTGATGGTGAGTGGTTACCGTCGCCCATGGACTTCAGCAATGCCAGGGGCAGAGCCAAGCCGCTGCCTATCAAAGCTATATTAGAGCTATATTACAATTACAATCAGAACTCACGAAACTGATGCATTTAGCGTACCTACAATTGAAATAGCGTATTCTATAACACTACACTAAATGACGAACACAAAGGCAAGGTTGTTATAAATCCTTACCGCGTTTTACTGTAGCAAAAACCTTGAAACGCAACGCCTTTACTACAAAGGTTCCGAAAAACGAATGAATTATTTTTGTTATCATTAGAATGCCTTCCGAACATCGTATTGTGATACAAAAGCTCTGTTGAACGCATATTTTGCTTTCACTCTCCAAATAACTTGCAGAAGGTATTTAGAAAACAATCAACTTAAGTTCTCGGTTTTGTGTCTATTGTCTTCGGTAAAGAACTGAGTGCAACAAAAATTTATATTTTTTATTTTTAACTGTTTAGATGGGTGGACGAGCTCACGGACTACCTGGTATTAAATAATTAGCGGAGCCCATAGACATCTGGGTCTCGTTGGATACAGGTGGCAATGGACCGGTCGCACTGGAAATCTATTGGAGAGGCCTATGTTCAGCAGTGGACGGCGATAGGCTGAAATGATGATGATGATGATGATAGACATCTACAATGTAAATGCCGCCACCTACCTGAGATATAAGTTCTAAGATCTCATATAGTTACAACGGCTGCCCCAGTCTTCAAACCGAGACGCATTACTGCTTCACGGCTGAAATAGCCAGAAAATAAATAAATAAGTAAATAAAAAGGCACAGTTATAATATTTGGGTTCACAAAAAAAAAAAACAAAGATCGTTTGAAAGAAACTCAAATCTTAAGACGCTTTTTATTGATTGCGAAACTTCTAGAAAGAACAAGACCCAACGTCTAGCCAATAAATACATTGATTTCATACCGCGCATTGCAGTATAATTGGCATACCGACCATATTGTGCGTTTCTCAAAGTTTTCAATTTTTCTCCACGAATATACGACGAATTCATTCTTGGAAATACATTTTTTGCGTTCTTGTTAAATTTTTTGGCGTTATTATAGATTGAATGCTAAAATTTTCATAGCAACTTAATGAAGAATTCATTATAATAGACCTCTTCGAACTTTACCAGATTTAGTTAGTGTTATAAGTGGATAGTTTTTTTTTAAGACTGAGGGATTACTGGTGGCCCGTAGGCCTTTTCTGGTTTACCAGGACAGGTAGGCGGGGAAAGGCTCAACTAGATGTGGGATTTGCTAACAGCTACCCGAGCACCTCCAAAAGACACCTAACAACTCAAGAGCAGCTACTTCGCAAATGAGAGTGGATAGTATAGACATAGACGGACATAATGTAAAACTTCACAATGAAAACAGACAGTGTCTGCTTGCGGCACCCGAAAGACGTCCTAGCAAATGTGCAAATTATCTATATATTAATACGTGAAGCAAAACTTTGTACCCCTTTTTACGAATATTGCGCGGACGGAGGAGTATGAAATTTTCCACAGTTACAGATAATATAGAGAAGAAGTGCAGAATGCTAATATATTTTTTAAA
This sequence comes from Bombyx mandarina, assembly GCF_003987935.1. The sequence continues at coordinate 2,569,146 of NW_021011496.1, forward strand.
TTATGCATTCCCTAATAGTACATTAAATCAATAAAAAAACATTACACACACTACCATGTATTTGACATACACACACACACACACGCATTTCAATACCCTTTGTTTATTTTCACATTAATGTGGTTATTGCTTAAAGTCTGTGGTCAAATTGAGAATAGGATAATATTGTTTATCTTTAATATTATTTGTCTATAGTGTAGTCGAAATCTGTAAATATAGAAGTTTAATAGTCTTTGACAATAGAACCTTAATATTGTTCAAACTTATAATTACAATTAATTATAGTCGAATTTCGACTACTGCGGGACCCCTAGTATTCACTTATTCTCAGTGGGTCAAAATTCCGATCTAGTGATAGATTCAACTAAACATTGCACTTGCTAGAGCCGGCGTTAGCAAGTTCTCTCAGGTTGAACCGCTTGAGCTCGTCTACGGAACCGTGCTTAGCTGAAATAGTCTCTAGAGGTTTCCAGCGATCAGACAGAGAAAAAAGTTAGAAACATCTTCGGTTATATTTACTATAACAAAATTAGTAAATGGCCTGCCATGGACATTTCGCTCTTCGACGTGATCAGAAAACAATTTAGGGTTCACTTTGCCCCATACGTTTTTATAGCTTCCCAGATTATTGTTGCGTATTTTTTGCAACAATTAAAAAAGACTATCTTTTTCCCCCTAAATAATTGCTGGTGGCCTAAGAGGCTATTCCAGTTACGCCCGAACGGGTACGTGAGCTCACGGGCTCGACCTGAGAGAATTTGCTAACACTAGCCCTACCAAGAACAGTGCTTCGCAGAATCTACCACCAGATCGGAATCGCGACCCACTGTGAAGATCCGGTGAGAAACTCAGTGGGCAAAATCAACATCGTTAGAATTTGTCGACATAGCCTCTCTAAGCCAACAAGAATCCTGTATTATATTCTCTATGATAAGAAATTACCCCTTAATGGTATTCAACCATAGTGTGCCTGGGAAAAACCAAATGCTAAACAAATGATCGATCTAATGTTAATGGGACGTTACATTAAAAGAAACTAATTATTTTAACGAGCCGATTTTATCGCGCGTATTACTTATACTGTCCTAAATGGTCGAATAAGCCTGTAATAGGCGATCGGACACAATTACGCACACAACAACGAGACAATTTAGAAATTAGGTATAATGGTTCTTAATTACACGAAAATTATCGTTAAATTAATGGCTTTTTTCTTTTTAATGTTAACGACTTCCATTTTTTTTTTATGGCTTAGATTAGTAGACGACGTCACGGCCCACCGCCTGGTGTTAAATGGTTAGCAGAACCCATAGACATCTATAACGTAAATGCCGCCACCCACCTTGAGATATGAGTTCTAAGGTCTCAGTTTTTATTTAGGTATAGTTATAATTTCCCCTTTGAATGTCTTCCCCTTTTTTTCCGCATATGGACCCTCAATTCCCCTCAAATGGGGAATGTCCCCCCATTCTGGAAACAATGAGGGAAAATTCAATGCCAAGGAATTAGGCACACGTGCAGTCCAAAAGAGTCCGCAACGCATTCTTGCTAATTTCTGATCCAATAACCACACCGTTTAGTCAATGCGAATGTTGCCTCAATAACCTTATACAGTCAAACCTGGATAGGCGAGAGTTCAAGGGAGGACAATCTCATTCTCGCTTATAGAGGTTTCTCACTAACCCGAGTTTCTCGCTAATGCTCCCTCTGAATTTCATTTCGCGATTTTCCGGATTCAAACGCATTCACTATTCACTTAATGACAGTACTTTAATTTTCCGTTTTGACATGATGCAGAACAGAACTTTCCTTCGCAATTTATTAGCGATAAACTAAGTTTTTTTTTTTTTATTGCTTAGATGGATGGACGAGCTCACAGCCCACCTGATGTTAAGTGGTTACTGGAGCCCATAGACATCTACAACGTAAATGCGCCACCCACCACACCAAGTCCGACAAACAGGACGGTACACAGGCGCACGTGTCCATTCGGAAAGAATGCGATACAATAACAACGTTATTTAGTTCCACGAAATAGAATAGGTTCAATATTGACGAGAAAACAATTCAAAAACAATAGAAGGAAGTTCCACGAAAGTTAAGAATGAGTCATAAAATAGCAGATGTTAAATTTGTAATTTGTTTTTTCATTTGTTCCTCCTAAATAATATAAATAAATAAAGGTCGACTCTCGCTTATAGAGGTATAGATAAGTAGCAGTCTCACTTACGGAGGTCCATGAGGGAAAAACGACTCTCTCTTACAGAGGTTTCTGTTTCTCTCTAATAGAGGTTTTGGGAGCTTAAAATGACGGGTCCTGGCTATTACTCTCACTTATAGAGTTTTCTCACTTATCCAGTTCTCGCTTACCCAGGTTTGACTGTATACGGAAACAGAGATGTTGCCTGTGTGTCGGTTTAAAATCTTTCTAATCGCTTAGATAATAGCGTGACTTGAGTAACTTCCCGGTAGTTATCAGCGGTGAAACTGCATTGCGAATCGGTGGCAAAGACCTAACTATTTGAAAGCGTGCCTAAAGGTTCACTTCAATAAGTCCTTGTATTTCATATTTAAAACCGGGATATGCAAGGCTTAATCTTAAAAGCGAGTAACTGCATCTGTCATGGGACGCACCAGAGAACTCAAATTGCGTCATGGTCATCAGTGTACAAGAAATTTTAATATCGTTTTTAAAACAGAAACTGAGCGTGATTTTTGCACGGCGAATTTCTGGCGCATATGCATGTCTGGAGACGTACATCAGCACGATACAGGTTTTTGCCGCTTTTTTCTACATAGATAAATACCGCTGCAAAATTCACAAATTTAGCATTTCGAAAACGATAACAAACTCGTTTCCTTTAAACTGGTATTCAAATCGTCTATCGTCGTCACTCCTACATAGTTTGAAAACTGCGATGCTTAAATAGTCCAGCTTTATAATTTGCCTATTGGGTCAACTGTTGACCTGTTGCCACATTTCTTCGAGGACGACTTATCTAGGTCCTCCGTATCGATTATATTGTTTCTATATAATTTAGTTCGTGTTTAAAACCAATGATTTAGGGTTTTATCGTGCGATATGTATTGTGCTTGAAACTGCCCGCCAATTCAAAAAACAAGGCTTAACTTTGTCTAGATTGCAACCTATTTGTCAATAACACCAAATGCGATAGATCCCATAGCCAATGCCTCTTTTTTAAGACGCTTTTATTAGCTTTATCGATATGTATGTATGTTTGTAGACGAAGGGCTCGACGAGTAAATTAACCCATAGACACAGCCCACTTAGTTTCTCGCCGGATTTTCTCAGTGGGTCGCGTTTCCGATCTGGTGGTAGATTCTGCGAGGTCTTGCCTTTGCTAGGGCAAGTCTTAGCAACATTCCCGGTATGAGCCCTGTGAGCTCACCTACTCACCAGGTTTCGCTGAGATAGCCTCTCGAGGCTATCAGCTTAGGTAGGAAAAAAGCTATTAGCAGTAAATTCAGGGGAAACCTTTTAAACAAACTACTTGATACTACTTACCATAGCCTATTTCGTGTCGCACGGTGTTCGCCTTCGTTATAACTGCAGTTTCTTTAAACGTCTCCTCATTTTTACATTCCGAGGCAATTTTAACGTCCTGTCGAGTGTCTTCGAAGTATTCATCGAATTTATTCTTATTAAAGAAGTCGAAGTCCACAACGGCCCTTCTCATGGTAGGGGTCGCGTTGTTTGCTCCGTCTATTTCGAATTGCAGCATTCTCGCCGGCGACATGCCATCGGTCATCGGCGAAGGTTTCACGAATACATCGTCCTCGTCCTTCTTAACTATCGATAGTTTGAGTAAGGTAGCTGCTTTACGAATGGTCTCGGTTGGGATTTTAGGTGTTTCTGAAATTGGCGGCAAAATTTCGGGCGTAATCTCATTGACCGGTGTGTTCATAGGTGTAGGAATGTTAAAGTCGGGCAATACGCTTGGTGTGTCGACCGAAGATCTAGCAGTATCTACGGACGTGACCCTCTCGCTCACTGTCACGTTTTCGCCGATTAAATGAAAGTTATCTAAGCCCATTCGAAACATATCATCAGGCAAATCCAAGTTTTCTGTCGCAAACAATTGATTTGAACCTGCCGATAAGGGGCCTTGACCCTGCTCTGAGCTCATCGTCTCTACAATGGGCGACTCCATAATGCGATCGTAGATTTATATTTTAAAATATTAAATGAATTGAAGCAGTATAAAATACAACATTTGTCCTTGAAATTATCTCCCAATCGATAATCGCAAGAATTTCACATCACTTGCACGCACACATGCGCGTTACGTCTGTGTGCATCGGTGAGCTGTCAAACTAGTTTATGCAGTTTTTCCTTGTTCCATTCACAGAAAATTTCTAATTAGGATGCCTAGAACTCTGTTGTTACACTAAAAATCTTATTGGAATGATTAAAGATTCTACCAGAATAGCTGTAGAGACGAAAACATATGCAACACGACACAGGTTCGGCTATAAATAGATTAGTAATCGTCACTTGTGCACAGATAGCCCGCCTTTTTTTCCACAATAAAATCACTGGAAAAACAGTCCGTTATAACTAATACTTCACATAGATTCAACTAAAACGCGTTTCGGTCAAAGTTATTTTGCTTAAACACTGTGAAATTCGTTTATTTATTGGTTAAAACTGTTGGATACGGCGCGATGGCGCGCACGGCCGCAGCTACTCGGCGTAGTAATGTCAACAAACAAGCGCCACTTCGCTATGATCATGCGTAACATTTAAATTTATTAAGACTTCAATCGATGTTTTATTCAAAGATAAATATTTGTTGGAGTCGTAGTGCATCGTATTTAGAATTATTGTTATTTATTTCTGAGATAGTTTCAAGATACGACAATGTTTGTGTAACTGTAGTATCAATAAATTTGGAATTTTACAGGAATGGAATTAAAAATTAATAAAAAATTACCAATAAAACACAGTTTTCTTGATCTGCATTTATTTATTTGAGTGCTAAATTAATCTGTTACGTGGTATTGTTTTGAACGTAGTGTTTTAAATTTTCAAGGTCATATCAATAGAGTGAAGTTAGCAGATGCGCGTCGAACCTCTTGTTGATATTATGCTTTCAACCTTGACCTTGCTTATAGCTATAATCCTATAGACCTATAATCGATAGAAGTTTTTCCAAGCGTAATGTGTATGTCGTTGAACATAATGAATAACAAAATAGTTTTAAATGCGTTTTGTTCCAAAAACAAAAATTCTTTTGTGTAAAATCCAACCAATATGAATTTGGTACTTAGATTATTATTAGAAAAACATACTTCCGGACACTTTATGTGATGCTAAGAGACGTCTGTAAAAACTGATTCAGTAATCAATTCGGTATCAAATTGAAATGAAAAGAATATTCATTTGTCGAACCATAAATACTTGTTTAAATACTACTATTTTATATTTTATAAAACTTCATTAGTGTATAATCTGTAAATGCGACGAGAACAAAGATGGCAGGCGTTCCCCGCGTATGTTTAAAATGACAGATCGCACACTTCAATCGATTGAAAGTGAAGATATTAAAAATTTTCAGAACGTGTTTTGCAAAATTTTGCAGCTATATTTAGGATACAGGGATAAGTTTATACGATAGTGATTAGACGAGATTATGAATGAAATACACTATTGAACTACCTATTAAATTTCACTCTTTTTAAATGCGCTTGGAGAGGAATACATTACGCATTAGTTATTACAGATGTTTAGACAAGACTATATTTAACGCCTGACTTAGTAGCACATTCTTAGACGGTTTTAAAATCATATAGGCAAAACCATTTTAAAACCGCCACCATGCGATGACTTCTTTCATTAAACTCTTGTAAGGTGCTCACAGAAATGCCATTTGAGTCGTATGATTTTAATTACGACAATTTGGCTGCCGTAACGCTTAAAGTAATTTCAAGGATTGAATGATAATAAAAACATAATAATAAAAAAAAAAACATTTATTAGTTTTTTATTACGATGCAAAAAGACCAATACTATTTCATTCTTTTTTTCTTCCCACCAGGTCCGTTCGCCGTTCCGCCTTTGCGTTTTCCTTTACCCGCAAACTTATTCTCCTGCATTTTAATTTTCCCGCCGAAATTCTTACCGGCCGTCTTCTTTCTGTCGGCCATTTTGTGTTTAAATTTCCCCCCGCTCTTATTGTTTCCCAAAATCTTTTTGTTGTATCCCTTGATCCAATTGTTTCTTTTATCTTCCCAGGCTAGTTGTTTTAAGCTCGAATTGTCCGCGTTTGAGACTGCTTGGCTCGAACCCTGCTTCTTGTTCGCGGCCGTGTCTTCTAATAGAGTTGAGAATTCTTCGGCCGACGCAAATAGAGAACTGAGATCATCTTTTCCTGTGAACATAAAATTGATATTTAAAAAAAAAAACACCTACAATCGTCCTTTGGTTTATTGAGGGTAGAAGTAAGGACCATTTTGTATATGGGACAAGTTGAAAAAGTGTTCATCTGTAAACAACAAGTCATTGTTGGAAGACTCAAGATAGCGCTAGTGTAGAAAGTGGAAATGATATGAATATAGCAGTTTTAAACAGAGTGATATCCCACAGACACAACCCACGAGTTTCTCGCCGGATCTTCTCAGTGGGTCGCGTTTCCGATCCGGCGGTAGATTCTGTAGAGCACTGCTCTTGCTACGGCTAGTAGTAGTAGTAGTAGTAGCTCCGTGAGCTCACCTACACGCTAAGTTAACGCTGATATGGCCTCTCAAGGCCATCATCATAGGTAGGGAAGAAAAAGGGTGAAATGTGTTGGATTGAAATGGGGTATAGTAGTTGATGGTGCTGTTTTTAAAATCTTTCCACTTGCTACTGTAGCGACACTTTAATTTTTGACTCTTCCGATTCTTTTATTTTGTTTTATTTTTTCTTAAAAGTGTGGACGAGCTCATAGCCCACCTGGTGTTAAATGGTCACTGGAGCCCATAGACATCTAGAACGTAAATGCGCCACCCATCTTGAGATATAAGCTCTAAGGTCTCAAGTATAGTTAGAGCGGCTGCCCCGCTCTTCAAACCGAAACGCTGCTTCACGGCAGAAATAGGCTACCTATCCGTGCGGACTCACAAGACGTCCTACCACCAGTAAATATCAAAGGATTCAAAAGGTTGCCGACCCCTGAGTCGAACCCCAGCCCAGCGGCGTGGCTCGACTCGAGCACAACTGACTTCTTATCCTTTAGGGCGCCACGACCGCATCTATTCACACTCGCATTGCTCCCTGTACTTACTGGTGGTAGGACCTCGTGTGAGTGACCTTAGAACTTATATCTCAAGGTGGGTGGCGCATTTACGTTGTAGATGTCTATGGGCTCCAGTATACTTCACACCAAATTACCTTTGAGATTAAATTTCGATTTCCGTTTATTCTTCTCTCCGGGGTCCTCCAAAGGATCTTCGTCGTCACTGTCTTCCAACAGGAGTTCTGAAAATATAAACAATTTTTATTATCCTGTTAGCTTCAAGCTGTACTGGCGGTAGGACGTCTTTGCATGGATAGGTACCAGCACCCTGCCTATTTTGTTGCGAATAAGTAATGCGTTTCGGACTCCACTTCGATAAAGCGGCACGACACGAGAACCCTCTCATCGTGGCCGCCGAAAACTACATAGCTGATCCTGCGGATCAAATGGTAAACAGTCGACGTCGCCCAAAACACGTCATTAAGGATCCTCCCGATCCATTAACGGTGCTTTTAGGTACCACAAGCACCAGTCACCGTTCTCGTCGAACCCGTCGCTTGCGACGAAGGGCTCGAGGAGTAAATTAACCCACAGACACAGCCCACTGAGTTTCCGATCCGGTGATAGATTCTACGAAGCACGGTTCTTGCTTGGGTTCGTGTTAGCAACGTCGTCAGGTTTGAGCCCCGTGAGCTCACCTACAAGCTCGGCGAATCTAGAATAACCCCTCGAGGTTACTAGAATAGGTAGAAAAAATAAATTGGCAAAAATAATCTTATCAAATTAGTGTATTGTCATCGGTCCTCGATAAATCTACAAAGTTTGAATGAAATCTGGCCGTTTAAAGTGGGTCAAAATCGCGTCTAAAGGAGTCAGTTACAAACATACAAACATACATACAAGTGAAGCTAATATAAAGCGTGTAAAAAGGCGTTTCGGCTTGAAGGGCGGGGCAGCCGTTGTACTGTAGAACCTCATGTTTCGAGGTAGTAATTACGCTGTTGATGTATATCGGCCACTCAACAGTAGCGGGGTTACCCATCTTACCAATAAAAACACAAAGGTTTATATTAGAAGGCGTCTTACCGTCTTCGTCGCCGGAGAAGGCGGGTTCGTCCTCGTCGGCTGAGATGTCCAGGCCGGCGTCGTCATCTGCAACAAAACACGCTATATATACTTCAGTTATAACCAGTGGTCGGAGTAGGTAGATTGATTTTATATATTTGCGTCAAGATATTATAATATGGACATGCCATTTTATCCATAATGACAATTTTTTTAAATTGAAAAAAAAAAAAAGTCTCTTCGGATACAATTTCTATATTTATGAGATAAAGTAACAAAAAGCTCCGTCTAAGTTTTGTCTCATACTGACAAGCGTAATTTCTTATTCAACAGAAAGGGACAAAATACGGTGCAACTATTCCAATGTATTTTTGTATAAAATAAAATACTGATTTCTTTCACCATTAGCTAGCACTGGTAGCGTAGATTAATATTATTAATACGTTTTTCACCTTAAACACAGATTCATGCTAATTTCAAAATTCCGGAACAAATATCACAATAAATATGAAGTTCCGGTATTTTGGAGGCATATCCATATTATACTCTACGTTTGACGTCAACGACCTTAAATCAAGTGCGCGTGGAGCTGCCCGCGGGCTCCGGCACGCGGACGTGCCACTAACGAACTTCGGAATCCATATAATGTGTCCGATTAATTTCATTATACTAACTGGCCGTTGCCCGTGGCCTCGCTCGCTTACGGATCAAAAGTGTGAGTGTAATTTCCCGTGGGAATGACATGTATTTTTTTAAAATATAAGGCAGTTTATGTCGATCCCTTTATCTAATATTGTTACTTTGAAAAAAATCATGTAATTTTTTTTCGAAGTGAAACTTCTAATGCTACTTCCAACAAGGTAGCGTTAAACGTTTAACGCTACCTTGGAACAGAAAGAGACAGAGCTAGAGTGAATGCGCGACACTCTCACACGCGGAACCTTAGAACTCATATTTTTTATTTTTTTTATTGCCTAGATGTGTGGACGAGCTCACAGCCCACCTGGTGTTAAGTGGTTACTGGAACCCATAGACATCTACAACGTAAATGCGCCATACACCTTGAGATATAAGTTCTAAGATCTCAGTATAGTTACAACGGCTGCCCTACCCTTCAAACCGAAACGCATTACTACTTCACGGCAGAAATAGGCGGGGCGGTGGTACCTACCCGTGCGGACTCACAAGAGGTCCTACCACCAGTAATTACGCAAATTATAATTTTGCGGGTTTGATTTTTATTACACGATGTTATTCCTTCACCGTGGAAGTCAATCGTGTACATTTGTTGAGTACGTATTTCATTAGAAAAATTGGTACCCGCCTGCGGGATTCGAACACCGGTGCATCGCTACATACGAATGCACCGGACGTCTTATCCTTTAGGCCACGACGACTCAAGGTGGGTGGCGCGTTTACGTTGTAGATGTCTATGGGCTCTGTAGGAACACGTAAGCGCTTGCGCATGCAATTATCGCATTACGCTGCACCAGTTGCCCGGCGCCGGTCTTTATGTAAACACATGTACCATCTTACGGAATAAACGGTGTCTTTCATTACTGTGTATTAGTTCTTTATTATTGACGTCACAATCGGTAACAACATCTACAGAATTGTCCCAAAAGGCACCAGTAACCACTTAACACCAGGTGGGCGGTGAGTTATTTTTAACACATAACTAAGTATCACATATCCGGGGGTTGGACCACACTAGGTGTCCCGGCTTGGCAATACTTATCAATAATAACCGCAACGGTAATACCTTCGTCCTCATCATCGCCAAGGTCATCATCATCAGCCAGTTCATCCTCAGCGTTCGTATCTTGTTTCTTTCTCCGGGCCTCCGTATTCGTCGCCATCTCTGATAGATAATCCAACTCCTCCTCGTCGGACTGATCTGCGAAGCGACACACAGTAAGGCATCACGCTTCTGATACGCATTATGTATCGATGGGTAAAAGGTTATTTGGTTTAAGCAAGAGTTTTACAACTTTGCAGGAGAGCTTAAAGTTTAAAATTTAGAACAAAATATTATAACAAAAAAAACTTTATTAGCTATTCGAATAGAGTAAACTTAATTAAAGTTCAAGTTAAAAAAAACATTGAACTGTTGCTAATGCTAATCTATATATCTATATATATAAAAATGAATTGCTGTTCGTTAGTCTCGCTAAAACTCGAGAACGACTGGACCGATTTGGCTAATTTTGGTCTTGAATTATTTGTGGAAGTCCAGAGAAGGTTTAAAAGGTAGATAAATATGAAAACGCTCGGAATTAAATAAAAACAACAATTTTGTTTTTCCTTTGATGTGTCCCCCGTCGGACGGATTCCTTTTGTTGTTTTAAGTTTATTTTATACAAAAGCTTAGGTTTTTTATTTCTCGATTGAGTCTGCCGGGTCAGCTAATACCAAATAAAAAGCACCTTTAATTACAAAGATAAATGTTGCTTAAATCAAATACATTTTCACCCCTCGATTATTAAGTTACTATCATTAAAAATCTAACGGAATCTTTGAACATGATTTCGACCCCCTCCAAAACGTCGGATTAACTCGAAATTTGGTATACTTATTAAGGGCCGATGACAAAACAATATTAAAAAAAAATTAAAAAAAATTAAAAAAATTGAAATTGAACTAAAAAATAAAAAAATCAATAATAGTTTAAAAAAAAACGCTTTTATAGAAAATACAACTAAAAAATAGATAATAAATTTTAATAAATTTGAATTATAAAAACAGTGCAAGAAAAAAAAAAAATTGTAAAAAAAGCGTATTTTTTTTTTATTACTTGATTAACATTGCGTAGGTGAGTGAACAAACTCAGTGCGCTGTGTAGTGCGAGTTTTTTATCGTTCTCGATAGCGTAAAAGTTAACTGAAATTTGTATGCAGTTGTAACAGCGCCCCTAGCGGCAAACGTAGGCAAACACACAGAACCCGGAGTCCGTGGGCATCACGACGTGAACATGGCCTCCTTGAGACATGTACCTCCAAATTTCAATTGTATCTAGTTTTTTTTAATTTTTTTTTTATTGCTTAGATGGGTGGACAAGCTCACAGCCCACCTGGTTTTAAGTGGTTACTGGAGACCATAAACATCTACAACGCAAATGCGCCACCCACCTTGAGATATAAGTTCTAAGGTCTCAGTATAGTTACAACGGCTGCCCCACCCTTCAAACCGAAACGCATTACTGCTTCACGGCAGAAATAGGCAGGGCGGTGGTACCTACCCGCGCGGACTCACAAGAGGTCCTACCACCAGTAATTACGCAAATTATAATTTTTGTTACTCCTTCACCGTGGAAGTGAATAGTGAACATTTGTTGAGTACGTTATTCATTAGAAAAATTGGTATCCGCCGGCGGGATTCGAACACCGGTGCATCGCTACACACGAACGCACCTGACATCTTATCCGTTAGGCCACGACGACTTACAAAACTCGGTAGTAAATATCGTTCAAGGATTCCGTTACATATATGGAGAGGATCTAACCTTTGCGCTTGGAGCCGGTGATGCTGTCCAGGTACTGCTCGAAGTCTTCGCTGTTGATGGAGTCCGCGTCGCTGGCGTCGTCGTCGTCCTCATCAGCCGTCGCCCCGCGCCGTTTCTGGAGGAAACTGAAATAGCAAAGGCCAGGAATGAGACTGTTACGTAGCACGAAAACTTCCTAGCGTATGACGTCATTTGTGGCCATTGTGAGATTATTTTTTAATTTTATAAATAAAATTGAAATATTATTGGTTGACCAACCCAATATATGTAGTTTCATATAACGATTAATTTGATAGGTTTTCATATTGAAGTTTGATACTGTTCGATTTTGGGGTTTACATTTTGAAATCTCCCGCCAACTTGCCCGGTACTCGCACAATCTACTGAGCGCGACACTAGCGCTACGTGTTGCCGCAGTTTGTGCAACATTTAAAAAAGGAGTCGTGAAATCTTTGAGCAGTTGGCGGTAAGTCCGTAATTCTTTAAATCTTTAAAATATCATAAAACTGAGCTATCGTACAGATACTGATCTAGTTTCTAAAGATCATAAGTTTTTTAATCATAGCCTAAAAGATAAGACGTCCGGTGCGTTGGTACTTAGCGATGCGACAATACCAGGGTTCGAATATCACAGACAGATACATTTTTTTTTTATGTAACATACTTAACACACGATCACAATGAAGCAATCAGGTCGTGTGACAATAATCAAACCAGATCAATTTCTGCATTTAATTAATTGATGATGGTGTCGGATGCGAGTCCGCACGGGTATGGACCACCGTGCTGCTTATTTCTGCTGCGAAGTCATAAGGAACAAACAGTTCTTACACTATACAACTGAAGCTAGACCTCTTGATGTGGTCTTTGTGTCGATAGAATAGTCAATACTTACTCGTATAAGAATTTCTCATCGACCGGGATCTTTGAGGCGTCTTCGTTGAGGTAAGAAATCGAATTCACTCTCAAACTCTTCACACCTGCGGATAAAAAATTAAGTTTTACTGTCACGCAGAAGTCTTCGGGCTTCAGCACTGGACCATGGGCATAAAGAGACATCAGAGGTGGATATCAGAGATTACTGGTGGTAGGACCTCTTGTGAGTCCGCGCGTGTAGGTACCACCACCCTGCCTATTTCTGACGTGAAGCAGTAATGCGTTTCGGTTTGAAGGGCAGGGCAGCCGTTGTAACTATAATGAGACCTTAGAGCTTATATATCAAGGTGGGTGACGCATTTACGTTGTAGATATCTATGGGCTCCAGTAACACCAGGCGGGCTGTGAGCTCGTCCCATCCAAGCAATAAAAAAAAAGGTCAGGATCCAGATGATTGAAAGATTACTGGTGGCCCGAAGGCCTTTCCAGTTTCACCAGGACAAGTGGGCGAGTAAATGCTCAGCCAGGAGAGGTGGGATTTGCTAACAACTGCCCGAGCGCCTCCGAATGAGACCTAACAACTCAATAGCAATTGCTTCGCGAATGAATCTACTACCGGATCGGGTTAATACCTCTAGCCGTGTAGTTCTTTCTGACGGCGAACTTGGGATGTGATCCCTTGATCTTCTTAACTCCATCTTCTTCCTGGTTCTCGGTCCTCTTCTTGGGATTTTTGAAGACGAAGCGATCTAGGAAACGTATACCGGAGAAGTCTTTCAGCGGATCACCGCTGTACTGTATTAGCTGGTCTGCGGAAGGAGAATGTGCGGATACGTGTATTTCTGAGGCGTGCTCACAAATGCTCACGCATGTTCGTGACGTGCTACTTATGGCGCAGTCAGATTATAAATTACAAATGCTCGAATGACTTTGAATGATAAATACGGCGACTATGTTCATGAACGCTCACGTCTAATTTCGATTATACATTGACTATTATTTATAATAGTTTAATTCTGCATCGACAAACCTTGATACTACATCGATTAATGACTTTCACAAATAAATGCTCACGAATGCTCAGGTACGCTCATAACGCGCTACTTATGACGCAATCAGAATATAAATACACTGCTCGAATGATTTTGAATGATAAATACGGCGACCATGTTCATGAATGCTCACGTTTAATTTCGATTATGGATTGACAAATTTCTATGACAGTTACTGCAACCAAAATCTTGATGTTACATCGATTGATGACTTCCACAAATAAATGCTCACGAGTGCTCAGGTCGACGCGAGCGACTACCGAGCTTCGGACAAGACTTACCGCTCAACATCTTCTTGGCAAACAGCTGGACGGTCGGGTGGAAGTGCCTGGACAGCAGCAGAAGCTCGGTGTAGGCCGAGAGCTCCGCGCCGGCGTGCTGCGGGCTCCTGCCGAGCGGGTTGTACGCCGACGCGACCTCGAACATGGACATTGTCATTGTCATTGTCCGTAAGCCAGACAGAAGAGAACAACAACAATCATTTAACACACAATCCCGTGCGACTTATAGAGTGCACATTAGTAGACTGCGGCTTGGCTCTGCCCCTGGCATAGCTGATGTCCATGGGTGACGGTAAGCCGTGCGCTTGTCTCCCTACAAGGGCAATAAAAAAAAACATTGAACTGAGCTCACGGCCCACCTGGTGTTAAGTGGTTACTGGAGCCCATAGACATCTACAACGTAAATACCGTCACCTATCTTGAGATATGAGTTCGAAGGTCTCAGTATAGTTACAGTAATGCTACTAAAATATCACGTAAAACCTATTTTAATGTATACGTGATTTCAACCACGCTTAGGATAGAAACTGTATACATTTCATGGAACCAAAAAATAACAAGTTATTTAGAAAATAACAGTAATTCATACTGTACAATAGAATAGAAGGCTGTCAAAAATATTTATTCGAAACTAGCTGACCCGGCAAACTTCGTAGTGCCTCAATCGAGACATAAAAGACCTAAACATTTGTATAAAATAAACTTTAAACAAACAAAAGGAATCCGTCCGACGAGGGACACATCAAAGGAAAAACAAAATTGTTATTTTTATTTAATTCCGAGCATTTTCATATTTATCTACCTTTTAAACCTTCTCTGGAGTTCCACAAACAATTAAAGACCAAAATTAGCCAAATCGGTTCAGCCGTACTCGAGTTTTAGCGAGACTAACGAACAGCAATTCATTTTTATATTAACGGAAATATTGAAATGTACTTGATTAAACCTGGGTACACACTATGCGTCCTTGACAATCTAGCAAGTTTTTCTATCTCTGTCCCACGAACTTCTGGTAGTTTGCGAGAAGCGTTGCAGTACATTTTATTACGCGGATTTGCTGATTTTACAAATGTTACACCTACCCGCGCGGACTCACAAGACGTCTTACCGCCAGTAATTACGCAAATTATAATTTTGCGGTTTTGATTTTTATTACACGATGTCATTCCTTCACCATGGAAGTCAATCGTGAACATTTGTTGAGTACGTATTTCATTAGAAAAATTGGACCCGCCTGGGATTCGAACACCGGTGCATCGCTCAACACGAATGCACCGGACGTCTTATCCTTTAGGCCACGACGACTTCAAAAGTATACTATAAC
This sequence comes from Bombyx mandarina, assembly GCF_003987935.1. Next base: position 2,584,484 of record NW_021011496.1, read on the forward strand.
TATACTCACTTTATCCATGTTGATCGTCTTCTTCAATTGTATTTTCGTTTCAGTTTCGCTGCGGTCGTGGAGGGGGCGGCTCCCCACCCTGGCGTGGAACCACCCGGGGACGCCACCGCCCCCCGCGCGCCGCCTCGCCCTCACGTTCCCCTCGCCGTCGATTTTGAGATCCACGTACGATTCTTCTTCGTCGTCGTCTGAGAAATTTTGTTACAAACTATCACAATCTATACTATAATATAACTAATTAATATACTACCGTGGTTTTTATCGTCGTTGTGGTTTTTATGGTCGTAGTGGTCGTTGACGTCAAACGTAGAGGATAATATGGATATGGCTCCAAAATACCGGAACTTCATATTTATTGTGATATTTGTTCCGGAATTTTGAAATTAGCATGAATCTGTGTTTAAGGTGAAAAACGTATTAATAATATTAATCTACGCTACCAGTGCTAGCTAATGGTGAAAGAAATCAGTATTTTATTTTATACAAAAACACCTTGGAATAGTTACACCGTATTTTGTCCCTTTCTGTTGAATTAGAAATGACGCTTATCAGTATGAGACAAAACTTAGAAAGGGCTTTTTGTTACTTTATCTCATAAATATAGAAATTGTATCCGATGAGGATTAAATATTTTTTTTCAATTAAAAAAAAAACATTATGGATAAAATGGCATGTCCATATTATAATATCTTGACGCAAATATATAAAATCAATCTACCTACTCCGACCACTGGTCATAACTACTGAACCATGGATCCGATTGACTTGAAACTTGGCATGTAGAAGTATATGTAGAAAATACATGTACTTAATGGATAGGCTAATATTTATATGATTGTTGGACTTCCTAATGATAATGACAATAAATAAATAAAATGTTAATTTTAAGTGCCCAGCGAAGCGGGTGAGGGCGGTTAGTCTATATCTATATATATAAAAATGAATTGCTGTTCGTTAGTCTCGGTAAAACTCGAGAACGGCTGGACCGATTTGGCTAATTTTGGTCTTGTATTATTTGTGGAAATCCAGAGAAGGTTTAAAAGGTAAATAAATATGAAAATGCTCGTAATGAAATAAAAATAACAATTTTGTTTTTCCTTTGATATGTCGCCTATCGGACGGATTCCTTTTGTTTGTTTTAAGTTTATTTTATACAAAGGTTTAGGTTTAGGTACTACGAAGTCGGATGCATGGTTCAGTAGTTATAACGGAACATCCGTAAAAAACACTGTAGATTTATATATTAGTATAGAAGTATAAATAACAACATACCCAAGAGCAGATCTTTTTTATCGCCGCGCAGTAAATCAACTTTTTTAGTTTCCTTAACCTCCTCATCTTGGGCGCAGTCCGTGGGCTCGTCACCGTCTCTGTCTGCGCCGTTCTCGGTCGCGTCTTGCTGTGGTCCTATGACATCTTCACTTTTGATTTCCTGAAAACGTTTTTACATCATTAACGCGAGTATTATGCGACAATAAAAAACAAAAAAATAGATCAAAAACAATTTTCATGTCAAAAGTTGAAGTTGATTTTTAACCGGGTACAAAAAAAGAAGGTTCTTAATTCTACTATTATATTTTTACCGCAGTGTGCTTAGTGCGAGTTTTTTAACTTCCCGATCGCGTAAAAGTTAACTCGTTCCGACTCCATACAAATATGAGTTAACTTTTACGCCATCGAGAACATTAAAAAAACTCTTATTAAGCACAATAAACGTTCTATTTAAACTGTATCAAGAGCTGAACCAGCAGTTTTTCAATTATCCTTAACTAGCGACCAGGCCTCGCTTCGCTTCGGAAACTGTAATTTATTATTGATATCTCCACTATTTAATGGATGTTATTATGCATATAAACCTTCCTCTTCAATCACTATCTATTAAAAATAAACCGCAACAAAATCCGTTGCGTAGTTTTAAATATTTAAGCATACATAGAGATATAGGGACAGAGAAAGCGACTTTGTTTTATACTATGTAGTGATACTATTAAGGTATCGTTAAAAAACCTGCCTTTCGGGCCCTATGAAATGTATTCGGTTTCCAAGGATATTCCAAAAGTGCCGTGTGAACGCACTTTGAGGGTAGAACACACAGGGTCAGATGTCAGAGGTTATAGATTTAAGCATACAGAGGGACAAATGAGTCGTCTATATAACTTCTATCTCATATTTCAGAGACGTAAACCGTATTGCTTAGCCGCGAGTATCACTGCGTATTCTAAGCAATAAAACAAAAGTGTAGCCTCTCAGTCAAGATCATTTGAGTCGTCTATTATCAAAGGTGGCAATCTGTGCATTTGGACAAAAAAAATTTATTGATATGTCAATACAGATTGATTTGAATATAATCGTCTCCTTCAAAGAATACGGTTAAGTTAACCTGTTATTTATCTAAGATGTCGTTCCGAAGAGTTTTGTGACTGCCAATGGAATACAAAGTCAATAATTCGTTTTTCTGATTTACCAATAATTGTCCAAAAGTCAGATTGCCGGCTTTGATAATAGTCCACTCATATATAGATACAGAGAAAGCGATTTCGTTTTATACTATGTAATGATATAGAAGAAGAAGATAGAAGATTGTATTAGCAGACTAACTTACTTCCTTCACCTCCCGTTTGTTCCATATAAGTTTGATGGCCTCCTTCTTAGAAGAGTCCTTGAGGACCCGCGACAGGAGGAAGATCATCCCGCAGGCCTGGGCCGGCAGCACGTAGCAGCACAGCTGGAGCAGCCGCTTGACGAAGGCCACCACCCTGGGTATGTTCTTGTCCTGCTTCAGCGACTTGTAAACGAGCGAGAAGAGCAGAGCCGTGTGCGTAGTGTTCAATATGTCGGAGTTCGTCAGCTTCTTGTATAAGGCCGAGTAGTACCTGGAAATTATCGAGAAAACTACTTACTTTTATTCTAACGAGTGGTCCCGCAGTAGTCGAAGTTCGACTATAATTAATTGAAATTATAATTTCGGTTTTATTGTCAAAGACTATTTATGATACTGTTATAATCACAGATTTCGCCAAGACTACACTATCATCATCATCATGCTTTCCTATTACCCTCTGCTGGGGTGTAGGGCTCGAATCAAATTTTTCCATTTGTATCGGTCTTGGGCAGTCTGTTCTAGCTCCTCCCACGTCATGCCCAAGACCCCTAGCTCCTGCTCCACCGAGCGACGCCAAGTTGTTCTGGGGCGGCCTCTCTTCCTTTTACCAGACACTTTCCAGGTCAGTGCTCTCTTTGATAGGTGTGTATCGGGCTTTCTCAGAGTGTGACCAATCCAATGCCACTTCCGCGTAAGGATCTCCTTCTCCATTGGTGTCTGCTTAGTGATCCTCCACAGCTCTTTGTTAGTGATCTTCTCAGGCCAAAAGATTTTTAAAATCTGACGCAGGCACCTATTCACAAACACTTGAAGTTTTTTGATCAAGTCCTTGCGAACAAACCAAGTTTACAAGTTTACCAAGACTACACTATAGACAAATATTAATAGAGACAAACAATATTTAATCTATTCTCAATTTGACCACAGACTATAAGCAATAAAAAAACGTTTGACAATAAACAAATAGTGTGTGTGTCAAATACATGGTAGTGTGTGTTTTTGTATGTATTTAATTTATCATTAATGTATAGTTTAAAAAAAATATTAGCTTTCCACACTCCTTCTCTACATTCTCTATAAGTGTAACTTTATATTCCTCCGTCCGCGCAATTTTCTTAAAAATGGATATAAAGTTTTTACTTCACGTATTAATTTACCGGGCACGGCTGAAAGTGTTTTTTTTATTGCTTAGATGGGTGGACGAGCACACAGCCCACCTGGTGTTAAGTGGTTACTGGAGCCCATAGACATCTACATGCATAGATATAAGTTCTAAGGTCTCAGTATAGTTACAACGGCTGCCTCACCTTTCCAAACGAAACGCATTACTGCTTCACGGCAGAAACTAGGCAGCGTACCTACCCGCGCGGGCTCACAAGAGGTCCTACCACCAGTAATTACGCAAATTATAATTTTGCGGGTTCGATTTTTATTACACGATGTTATTCCTTCACCGTGGAAGTCAATCGTGAGCATTTGTTGAGAGTACGTATTTCATTAGAAAAATTGGTACCCGCCTGCGGGATTCGAACACCGGTGCATCGCTACATACGAACGCACCGGACGTCTTATGCTTTAGGCCACGACGACTTTCATTAGGAATGTCGCGGGGGCTCACCGGTCGCTGGTCCCGGTGGAGGCGTCGCTGATTTGGAACAGCAGAGCCAGAGCGTGCACGGATATATTGATGCCGGCCAGGTGCACAAGCCGGTGGATCGAGTCGATGTGGTCCTGAGTCTCCGTGAGCCGCTCCTTGTCGGCGAACGGGTAGGCGCGTTTGACGCCCGTCAATATCGCTGACATTAGCCGGGAATCGATTTCGCCCTGGAACAATAAGTACCGCAGATTAGCGATGTTGTGTTCTGTATTTCTGTAGGCTAATAAAAATCTACACAGAGCTGTATCTACGTTGAAATTCTGTTTTAATGCCTTTTTAATGGCGCGTTTACAAATTTTAACGGCATTTTCAGCGGCCCCATTAGAGGCGGGATGATAGGGAGCTGAATAAATACGTTCTATGCCATTATGAATCAGAAACTTCTGAAAATTAGAGCTCGAGAAAGGCGGTCCATTGTCGCTGACCGTTCAGGTACGCTTAATTAAGGTATATTAATTATGCTTATAATGATTTTTTTAAGGGATATTATGACCTGGTAACGAAGACCTTTAAGTCATGTCTTATTTTAATTTATATTTTTATTTTTATGAAAAATGATAATATGGAGTGAAATGTAATGAAATGAATATGACTAATTTATGACATTAATCAACTGGTATGAAATTAAATGAAATGGAATGAAATATAATCTCAGTAAAATGGTAGTCATTTACTGAGATTTATTGAGTGGACTTTTTGGAGCATCCCGAGAAGTTACGTCCAGCGGCGTTGTTCATTTTCCCACATTTGTGCACACTTTCACAGACATTAAACAGTTAATAAATCACCGTTATTACACATTTAATCCTGAAGAAACATTAAATAAACAAAATAAAACAAATCACACAACTTCACTCCTCTCGTTCCCGCCAAAAAGTCCCGCTTATAATGTTTAGTAAATAAGGGTGGAAGTGTTATGTTTGTGTCAATAAACAGTGAATGCAACTCAAGTTGTCTATTATGTACTAGGGGGTAATAGGGACTAGGGGTAGAATAGGGACAAATCTGGGTTGTCACAATGCTTTTGTAAGATTTAAATTTGTTGAATCGAAAATAACTAATATTTAGTGTTTATGAATATTAAATAATTTAATTTAGTCATCAGACGTTGTAGATGTCTATGGGCTCCAGTAACCACATAAAACCAGGTGGGCTGTGAGCTCGTCCAGACATCTAAGCAATAAATAAAAATAAATAAAACAAAACTGACGATTTGATTATTTAACCCAGTGATTGGTGGCAAATTTCAATTTGTATAATATTAAAGGAGGGTGGGTGTCTTTTGAGCCCGCACGGGTATGTACCATCATCCTATCTATTTCTGCCGCGAAGGAGACGTGCTTTCCAGTTTGACGGGTTGAGATAGTACAATACGTCACGTCTTTAAGTGGGTTTAACGGAGCCACACTGTGACATCTACGGGCTCTTGGTAATCATTTAATACTAGATTGGCTGTATTGTGAGTCTCCCTGAACCATATACACGTTTGATGAGTTGTGAGCTGTCCCAGGGCCCTAAAACTACTATACTATAAGACAAATATTTTTTTGTATGGAAACTAGCGACATCTCGTAGCGGATGCCCCTAAGCTTATATGTTGTTAAAGTTAAGGCATTTAATTATTGTATAACTAAACACAGAAAATAAAAAAAAAATTTGTTATAGACAAATTGATTAAATTTTATCAGTCTGTGGTTTCTGAAAATTTACAAAATCCTTCATCAAAAATTAAATATAGGATAGGTAATATGTTCGTGCCATCTACAGGAGCAATGAAAAACTAATAGAAGTAAAGCCATCTAGTGGCCGACCCCCGTAAGCATTTTTGTTGAGTGCTTGAGTTGCTTATCTATAACTAATTTATGTGTATTATCTATGAGCTGTCTGTTAAGACAGTAAGAAAATTATGAAGAGTAAAGGTAAGGAGAATCGTCTCTGTGTGCGAAAAAGTGTTTTTTTTTTAAATCTACTAAATAAGGGTGGCGCTACAGTAGCAACCGGGTAAATTTAAAAAAAGGCGCTGAAAGCTATTAGAATATGATAGAGAAATAAAAAAGGACGAAAGAACTGTAAGCACTACAAAATCACAAAAAGTATTCTATTTAAAGCTAATAAGAAAATTCAATCGATGTCTCCACTTTTTACCACAACAATAATTTTATGTTATATTGACGAAATTATTTTGGACTACGTAAAACACCTCACACGTAGGTCTTGTGTATTACACTGTCACTAACTACTCTAGTCATTAAATATATTAAATTTCCTAACTCAGCATACTTCAATCAGTTAACAACTGCTCAATTCATATCACACCCCGTGTCTATGCTAGCGCCATTCTGGAGGATTTTTGACTGTTATTTAGTGCTGAAAGTGGGACACTCTTTCAAAGATCTCCCATATGAGACGGATCTCCTTACCTCTACCCTCCATAAAGAAAATATTTACATACCTTCTTAATAGAAGCCTTGAAGAACGAGAAGTATATTCTTATCAAACTCTCCGCTACTTTGGAATCGTCTTTACCCAAATAGAACTGATTCAGGAAACACACGCCGTAGTATTGCGCGCGCGGGGAGATATTCGTTCTGCAACGTACACATGACAATAATATTCGTTAAATAAAACCGGAGACATGTTTAATCACACATTTCATACATTAAAACACTTAATAATTAATTTTAATAAGCATTATTTAATATGAACCCTTTTTTTATTCATTGCTTAGATGGGTGGACGAGCCCACAGCCCACCTGGTGTTAAGTGATTACTGGAGCCCATAGACATCTACAACGTAAATGCGCCACCCATCTTGAGATATAAGTTCTAAGGTCTCAGTATAGTTACAACGGCTGCTCCGCCCTTCAAACCGAAACGCATTACTGCTTCACGGCAGAAATAGTCGGGGCGGTGGTGTCAGCCCGCGCGGACTCACAAGAGTGCCTACCACCAGGAGAAAGCGCACACGTAACTTGACCGAACCCTATTAGGAAAAAATACGAGAGAAGTTAGGTAAAGAGCGTGATAGCTACATTTCAGAATGACAGATGTTGAATGCGTTTAAGAATTGGTCTGATATCTCACAACACACAAGCTTATATCTAACATAAAGCCAACTCGTGTTCCGGTCTGATGTATAATATCCTACATCCTTTTCTGTAGATGGTCAAGTCCCGGAACCCTATATATATCACAAAATCCCGCAACTAACGAGGTAGAAAACTGAATTGTATTGTATAAATACAAAAGTCATCATCATCATTGAAGTCGTCGTGGCCTAGCGGATAAGACGTCCGGTGCATTCGTGTATAGCGATGCACCGGTGTTCGAATCCCGTGGGCGGGTACCGATTTGTCTAATGAAATACGTATTTAACAAATGTTCACGATTGACTTCCACGGTGAAGGAATAACATCGTGTAAAAAAAATCAAACCCGCAAAAGTATAATTTGCGTAATTACTGGTGGTAGGACCTCTTGTGAGTTCGCACGGGTAGGTACCACCTCCGTGCCTATTTCTACTGTGAAGCAGTAATGCGTTTCGGTTTGAAGTGCGGAGCAGTCGTTGTAGCTATACTTGAGAACTTAGAACTTATATCTCAAGGTGGGTATGTCTATGGGCTCCAGTTGCCACTTAACACCATGTGGGCTGTGAGCTCGCCAACCAACTAAGCAATAATAAACAATTAAAGTGGTGAGTATAACTATTTTTAAATACCAATAATTAATTATAAAATCTGGTACCGAAGCAAAATAAAATGTTCATTGAGGCTTTATTTGGCTCGTTAAAACTGACTCGTTAGGCCCTGACATTAATATTTGACAGGCCAAAGTTTTCATTTAACTAATGTCACATAAATGTCATGCTTCAAGAAAGGCTTTGGCTTTAAGGAATTTCGTTTCCAAGCGCACCTGAACAGCATCTTCTCGATTTCCGCCAGGACCACGCCTTTCATGTTCGGGTGATTGTAGATGATCTGACACAGATGGTAGATCACCTTTGAGGCCACGCCCTGGGAGGGATCACCCAATTTGTTTATGATGTTCGTTAGTAGAATCTGTAAGGGAATAATAATGTAAGTTAATAATAATGTTTGTTGTAAAATAATGAAATTAAATATAACATATTAAAGTTGAGGCAATTTTCGGATTGCCAAATAGCAACACTGGTTGGTAGGAGCAATGGCAGTAGTGGGGATGTGACATGATAAAAAAGGCGGTAGTCTGAAAAAACACGACACAGAAAGCAGTGTATTAAGAAGTGAGCAGATATCTAAAGATTTTATAAGTGTAGTTACAATTACAAATAAAGCAATAGAGAATTAAGTGAACTACTGCGCAGTCCTACAATAATAATTATAACTGGGAACAAATCACGCAACAAAACTAAAATACGCAATGTATAACGACTTAAAATGTACGTGCGTGAAGTACTGCCTCAAGTGAACGCAATGTCTACCTTCACAGTACATTGCGTGTTCACGAATTATGAATATAAAACAAGTGTTTGTATTGACTAATATTGTTTTTCATATTTCAGCTTAGGAATTTCCACTTTACATTGTGTATATAAGGATGTATTTAGGATACACAAAGAAACAGGTAAAAAAAAGGTATAAAAAAAATTAAATGCTTTCGAATATCAAAGGAATATTATCATAGGTTTTGATTTGTGTGGTTTCGAGTGAGATAAATTATTGAAAGAAATCAAAGGCTGATCAAGTCATTTATGTACATATATCACTCTGTAAAAGCATATCTGACGTCGCTGACATTGAGATTTTATTTTAAAAAAACTTAGAGACTTTCAATAAATCACTAAATAACAATCACAATCACAGAAGTAACAATCACTTCACACTGCATACAAATACACCTCACATACCGCCGAATAGATCACAGATTTGTACAAAAGATACATTTAAGGAAAATTCCAAGTTAAAAGCACATTCTAAGACTATTAAATTTCATAGAACAATATTTAATAAAAGAATGCTGTAAATAAAGGATGAGCAACACGCGGTACGCCATGCATCTCTAAAATTTAATTTGTTGATAATATTTATCTGTGAAGTAGTTAGTCTAACATATATTTGTTTGTGCTGTTCTTAAAATCACAGATTCGCGTATGGAAAGAGTGGTCAAATTTATTTGTATTTAGTATTTTTTTTCTCTCTAAGCATCTGTCATTTTTGTATATACTTTGACATTAGCAAAATCAATTCCAAGGGCGTTGGAGCCAAATCCTATATAAAAAAAATAAAAGAATAATTAATTGACTTGCTCCCATCAATTCGTTTTTCTGTTCTTTTCTTGTTTGTTTTTAACAAAGAAATAAAGTTTCGTAAATTATTAATAAGAGTTAATCTATGTGCGGACAGCCAAAAAAAAAATATTTATATTGGCCCATTGATTAAAAATGTTGCTCACCCCTACTGTAAATAAATAATATTGGCTTGAATGTAATGCGTCAGTTATATAATTCATATAAATATGTATGTTTTTTTTCGTGTACCTTTTCCCTCTCCGGATGGTGCATGAGCAAATATGACATAGCACTAACAGATTTCTCCTTGTTTGCATCGACTGTGTCGTGGGCAAATTTGTTCAAGGCATCCACGTATGCTGAAAATGTTGAGTTTATTTTAAAGAAGTCTTCCTTACACACTTTGATATGTCGATGTGTGTCATAACAAAAACACAATAATATGAATAACATCTACTTAGACTTGAAGATCTGGCACAAATTTAGCGACTCCAATCATGAACCAAAACGGAATCCTGTGACTAGCCTACATGGACCCACTGACCAATACTCATAAAAGGTCGTCCATTATGATATTAAATATATCAAAATTTTAGGTTAATCAACTTCTTTTATTAGTAACTAAATATTGTGCATCGGCATTTTACGACCTAAGTGGCTTCTGGTTCAAGTCAGGTTTTATTGGGAAAAGTGCTCTGTCACCTGGTGGGTTGTGAGCTCGTCCACCCATCTAAGCAATAAAAATAAAACATAAAAAAACTAGGGATAGGCCGGTTTTGCATCAAAATTAATTATGTTTTAAATAAATTGCAATATAGTAGAACCACGAATATGAAAAAATTTAGGATAGGCCACTTTTGTCCTTTACGCAACCACGTAGGTTATAACACATCACTATGCCTTTAACGCCTTAAGCTAATTTCAGAATACGCTATACCATAGTGCCATATAGTATAGCAGCGTATAGTTAGCCAAAAATGTATAGGTACAGTGTGAACGGGTCCTTAACAATGTATGGTGCGCGATATTGTTGTGCTATGAGCTATATACTATAAGCTATTATGTTATAATATAATAGCGTATATTTAATAGCGTAGTCTGAAAGCAGCTTTACCAAAGGCATCGCTGTATTTTCGCTATACAGACTAAACTAGGATTTTATTCCAAATCAAACTAAACTATTCCCAACGATTCTCTCATTAAACCTGTAGTTTAGAAAAAATTTAATGAAAATAAGTTATATTGTATTAAAAAAATCATGTTGTAGTCAGTCATTTACTTACTGTAAATCCTAATTTGATTTATCAATACTACAATGTAACAAAACGATAATTAGGTACTCCCAATGCAAAAACAAAACGTATGCAATACGGGGGGGCTATCTGTGGCAATACATCATCTGATTCTGCGATCAAAATTGCCGCCAAAAAACTTCACACAGATTAAATATGGAGCCATTTCTGGGGGATCGTTAGAACATTTTTCGTTTTGTAATTAAATTTCGTTTTTGTTAGTTCGAACGAGGAGAGCAGGTAGCCGTTTTCGCTGACCGACATTTTTGTTTTTGTTTTAAAAGCCAACAACAAATAATTTAAGGTTATACCTACGTATATTTAGAAAACAATAATTATCAACGTTTTGTATTTTAACGAATGCCCCAGTTCTTAGTGTTGCAATTGTGCATACGATTAATGTTAACACAGCATTTTTTTTCTATGTCAACAATTTTATATAATTCCATGAATTCATTCAAAATTAAAAAAAAAAATGTTTTTCGATCGCATAAATTACAGATTATATTTAGCAAAGGATGCATTGCTTATCTATTTTATTGAGAATATTTAAATCTGAAAGGAATTCAAGACTTTACATGTGCGCGTTTTAGTTATAGTTTTTTTTTTAGCTTTAGAGATTACTGGTGGCCCGAAGACCTTTCCAGTTTTACCAGGGCAGGTGAAATATAGTGAAATTACTCAACAGGGTGTACTTTGTGTTTAGCCATCGTTGAACTAAACAGGATTATTTTTTATTATTTTTTTACTAGTTATATTACGGGCTTCCGTCTGCGTTTGAATTTCGAATTAATAATGGTTTTTTTTAATTAGCTTAGTTTGATAATCGAACTCAGGGTTAGGCTGATAACAATGACGGCCTTCGTATTTTAGAACTTTTAGATCTCGAGTATGAAGGGTAGAGGTAAGAAGAGCTATCTTACATGGGAGACAAGTTGGAAAAGTTGGAAGCTGTAAGCTGCTAATAATTATAACTCCAAACCTTACCCAACGCCAGTGTTGCAAGCAGTACGATATGAATGTAGCTGTCATGAACGGAGGGAAGTGTGGAGAGTCAACGAATTTAAGCTAAAAACTTTTGGTGATTTTTTTAAATTACGTAACATGCTGTGCACACCGAATTTTTTTTTTGAATTGTGCTTCCAGCATCTTTTCTCCATAAGCTCAAGTAATTTTTTTTTTGATGCAGTAACCATTATAATTTTTTTAGACTTAAACAGTCTAAACCCGGCGAATGTTCCTTCAATCATTGTAAACCCATTCTTAATGTTAAACGGAAATCTTAAATCCTGAAATCAAATAAAACAGATAAGCAATCGGGATCCGCTAACAAAGTCTAGAATAGGGATGAAAAATAAAGAAAAACGTTCGCTACCCCTACACCAGGGCGAGGGTACGCCCGACTATAAAACCAGACATATTTACGAGTTTGCGACCCCTTCTTTGTAACACAGTGTAAGTTATAAGCTCAAAAAGTAATACTATTTTCTGTCAATAACAGTGTTCGACTCGCACTTACTATCATTATGGTATGAAAATTATATTCTAGTATTAAGGGTGGGAAGAAAGGGAAGGGTGGGGCAGCCGTTGTAACTGTACTTGAGGCCTTGGAACTTATGTCTCAGGGTGGATGGCGCATTTGCGTTGTGGATGTCTATGGGCTCCAGTAACCACTTAACACCAGGTGGGCTGTGAGCTCGTCGCATCGAAGCAATAAAAGATTGCAAGAAAAGGTTAAAGTAAAATTGAAATAATACAAAAAAATCCACTGTAAAAATACTAAGTAAAAAGCGTAAAATATACTCTATGATTTGTTGATTTGTAAGTATAAATATATCATGAACATCGCAAATGGGATCGCTTAAATTACACATAAATATGTTTTATTTATTTATTTTGTAAATGGCGGCAATGGATAAATACCATAATTATCAAATTTAAAAATTAAAAACGAAAGGAGTATTAGTTTTTAAACGACACAAAATGTTAATAGAAATTTATGATTGGGCTAATTCGATTTCTAGTTTATGTCGGCGTCTTTGTCACTTATACCCTTTGCCTGAAAATTAAGAGAACCACAAATCTTGTCACTTGGCCCTCTACGTTGATCTGTACAAATGTTTTTCGACATTCAAATCGAAGCTGTAAATCATACAATCGAAGGTTGAAATTTGAAGGAAACGTTAATGTATTAAAACGGAACGCGTAACGGAGCGCTATAGTTTTGGTCTTCTATTTTTGAAATTCGGAATGAATATTCTTTTTTTTTTATTCGTTTTATTAATGCCTTGGCAACGCTGTTTTTTTAGGAATCAAATAAATGTTATTATCTGTTAACTATGAATAACCTCCAACATGGATACTCGATGTTTTTGTAAACAAGTTTGGAAAGAATATATGATTTAAAGGGATGAGCGATTTTCACTATTAATTAGAGAATAATCTACAGTAAAGTAAGTACAGTATGTACAAAATATGTAGATTTTAGGCATGCCTATGGAAATAATGAGCTTTTTAGAAGAAGAAAAAAACAGCGGAAAGGCACTCTACCTTAACAAGCTAAGGGCTTATTTAAATCAAAATACTGACGTCTTATTTTGACGCGCACAAAATCTGTTACTACACTTTTTCGAGTAGGACTGTGGTTCAATGTAGAAAGAAAACATACAAAAAAAAATGGAAAATAAGTAATTTACTGTTGTAGTATTTTCTTCGATAATGGTAAAATGAAAATAATAACAATGGCGGGTAGCCATAATAAAACACAAGATTTGACAGAAACCCACTGAGTTTCTCACTGCATCTTCTCAGTGGGTCGCGTTTCCGATCCGGTGGTAGATTCTGCGAAACACTGCTTTTGCTAGGGTTAGTGTTAGCAACGCTATCAGGTTAGGGCCCCGTGAGGTCACCTACTCTTATTAAAATAGTTAGGAAAACAACAACATTTGGACCACGGGTATACGGAGTAATTACATCCGCTCGGTGGAAGATCTTCCCTTTGTCTTAGCCCTCCTAAAATAAAATCGAGATTAAACTGATAAAATTTATTCTAAGATTACGTTTATTTCTAATTTATTTATTTGATTAAAATTAGTTCTAAGTTTTTTTTTACTATGGTCTTAAGTGATTACCGGAGCCCATAGACATTAACAACATAAATGCCGGCACCCACCTCGAGACATGAGTTCTAAGGTCTCAGTATAGTTACAACGGCTGCCCTATCCATCAAATTGAAACGCATTACTGCTTCGCGGCAGAAATAGGCAGGGCAGTGGTACCTACCTACCTGTGTGGACTCACAACACGTCCTACCACCAATAAAAGTTTAGGTTGATCAAATGCTTTTAGTGAGCTTAGACGCGTTAGTGCCATTATCTCGCTTACTGATACCGTATTTATGAGCTTAGATAGACTTCAGACCGTCAACGGCTTTTCACGGTTTGATGCCCACTTCAATAACCATAAACTTTAAATTGTTTTTTTTTAAACATCCCTTAGCTTTATTGCTTATTGACAGTGACAACTTCACGAATCGGACTCCGTGCTCAGAGCATGTCTGCTTACAACGCAAACACATCTCAGTTTAAAATAACGGTTGTTACAATAAACATAAATATAAAATTTAATTGATTTCAGCAAATCAAAATGAGAACATTGTCGGTGGATTAAGGGACTATTTTGGCCATGCTGTTACTGGTAGGTGAGCTCATGGGACTCCAATCTCAGAGAATTTGCTAACACTAGCCCTAGCAAGAGCAGTGCTTCGCCGCTCCTGGCTGACCCTCCTGGCTGAGCCTTTGCTCGCCCACCTGTCCTGGTGAAACTGGACAGGCCTCTGGGCTACCAGTAATACCTCATTCATAAAAAAAGCAGTGCTTCGCTGAATCTACCACCGGATCGAAATCGCGACCCACTGAGAAGATCCGGCGAGAAACTCAGTCGGTTAAAACGAGACAAGAGAAACGCCAGTTTTGAAAAACAAAACATCGAAATCGGTTCTAAAAACAATTTAGGTAACACAAAAGAAATTATATAGGTGAACCTCCTTTTTGAAGTCGGTTAAAAACCCTAGTTCATTCCAAAGGTCATCAAATAAGGTACAAAGTTCGATAATTCACAGTCGTCTGTGAGTCAAAGGTCGCCGACGTTCAAACTTTGCGTGGCAGTGCGCGCGCGTATTACGGTCCTTCGCAAAGTTCACCTTTGACGCGTGTCAATTTTGATAGTTTTTTTTTATTATTATTTTTATTCCTTAGGTGGGTGGACGAGCTCACAGCCCACCTGGTGTTAAGTGGTTAATGGGGGCCCATACACATCTACAACGTAAATGCGCCATCCACCTTGAGATATAAGTTCTAAGTTCTCAGTATACTTACAACGGCTGCCCCACCCTTCAAACCGAAACGCATTACTACTTCACGGCAGAAATAGGCAGGGTGGTGGTGGTACCTACCCGCNTTGGCCCATTGATTAAAAATGTTGCTCACCCCTACTGTAAATAAATAATATTGGCTTGAATGTAATGCGTCAGTTATATAATTCATATAAATATGTATATGTTTTTCGTGTACCTTTTCCCTTTCCGGATGGTGCATGAGCAAATATGACATAGCACTAACAGATTTCTCCTTGTTTGCATCGACTGTGTCGTGGGCAAATTTGTTCAAGGCATCCACGTATGCTGAAAATGTTGAGTTTATTTTAAAGAAGTGTTCCTTACACACTTTAATATGTCGATGTGTGTCATAACAAAAACACAATAATAAGAATAACATCTACTTAGACTTGAAGATCTGGCACAAATTTAGCGACTCCAATCATGAACCAAAACGGAATCCTGTGACTAGCCTACATGGACCCACTGACCAATACTCATAAAAGGTCGTCCATTATGATATTAAATATATCAAAATTTTAGGTTAATCAACTTCTTTTATTAGTAACTAAATATTGTGCATCGGCATTTTACGACCTAAGTGGCTTCTGGTTCAAGTCAGGTTTTATTGGGAAAAGTGCTCTGAGGAATTGTTCGAGATGATACCGGCATCTCGTTTTTACCATCGCGCCGCCCGCCACCGGAGTAGAGTTCATCCATACTACCTGGAGCCACTGCGTTCATCCACAATGCATTTCTAGAGATCTTTTCTGCCACGTATTATCCGGTTTTGGAATGAGTTCCCCTCCACGGTGTTTCCCGAGCGCTATGACATGTCCTTCTTCAAACGAGGCTTGCGGAAAATACTTAATAGTAGGCAGCGGTTTGGCTCTGCCCCTGGCATTGCTGAAGTCCATGGGCGACGGTAACCACTCACCATCAGGTGGGCCGTATGCTCGTCTGCCTACAAGGGCAATATAAAAAAAAAACAAAAATAAACACGGTTGACAGGTCAGCCTACCTAACCATATACAGACATACTCGATATATTGTTATGACAATACGAATAACACAATCGAGGATATTCTAGAAAACTTTAAACATAGTCCAAACAGCTATAGCTATAGCTAGAAAGGATATGTACCTCAAGTATCATAATAATGAAATTTGGTTTCAATTAATATTTCACTGATAATTTTTATTAAGAGCCACAGTTATTAAAGATGGCTTTACACAAAAATGAGAATAGCTACCCTTCATATAATTACACAACGTCTTCAAAGTATTATGCATAATTACTCAACAATTAAAATACAGAGAAGATAAGAGACAACTAACTTCCATATAATTCTTTTAATTGATCTTCATAATACCACAGTTTCAATATATTTCTCTTCGTTTGTTTGTTGCCCGACGTCATCTCATCTAGGTGTCCTAGCGGATGCTGTTCGAAGGTACGTAATTTAACATCCGGTATTAGCAATTCAGATATGAGTAGCTCTGACAGGGCATCTAAAAACAAAAGGAGAAATAAATAAAGATACTAACATCTTAAATAATCATTACTTTTATTAACATTAACTCAATAACAGGATTTGAGACATAAATCAAGGAAAAATATTGAAATGTTGTTTTCGATATTTTATAACGTATAACTTGCATAACGCCTATGTCCTATGAAGTGGAAGTCTGCAGGCTGATAATGATACACATTTTGTTTTATTTAGTAGTTTATTATTCATGTACTCACCGATTATAACAATACCGTCTTTCTTCTTGGCCGGTTTGACATTGTTTATTAAATTTCTGAGGGCTGTTAAATTGTACAACGGATTGTCCTGAAATGAGGTAAACTTATTTCTGAATAACTTTTTTCATTGTTTAGTGTGTTAAAAAGATTTGGCAAATTTTTAAATGATGAAAAAAGTGAATGCTCTTTCTAAGATTTGTTTTTATTGCTCTTTTAGGCAGACGAGCATACAGCCCACCTGATGGGGAGTGGTTACCGTCGCCCTTGGACGTTAGCAATGCCAGGGGCAGAGCCAAGCTGCTGCATACCGTTAAGTACTCTCCACTTTTTTTCGTAACTCTTTTGTAAATTTTATTTTACACAAATCCTCTGTGGATGTCTATCATATAGTATGTAAGCGGACGACACCATCTACTGGTTTGTACAATCATACAAAACTTTCATAATGGAATATCTGTACTTAGCTCACAATCAGTGTACATTTCATTTCCTTAGGTCTTAACATTAAAGAGGTTGCCAAAATCAATTGTTTAGATAGTAATTACGTTACCTGGATAAGAATTGTGGCAGCCGCAACTCTATCTCCAATAGCACCTTTGTTCAGCAGAGTCTTAGCCCATTGATGATCTGATGAGCCACTTCTGTTTGTCTCTGCAGAAATAAATTTCATAATTTAAAAAATATAATAATAAATTAACCTAAAAGTACATGTTATTATCCGCAACATGTTTTGTCAGATTACAGAAATAGAGTTATCAGCAACATGCTTCGTCAAAAAGTACAATACTTACTTTCAGCTACAAGTGTCATCAGAAATAAATTGTCTCAGAAAACTAAAATGTCACTAGATTATAACTCAATTGAACATACTGTATATAATTAAAAGTAATGCTTACTCGTTTCATAAGCTAATGTATCACCGTGCAAGGCACTGGTGGCTTCCTTTCTTAATTGTTCAATTTGTTCTGTCGATAATGTTTTTGGCAACGTGACTGGTTCCTCAGGTAGCTAAAAAATACAATTCACATTCGTTGAAAACTTAACTGTGAATTGGATAGCCCAACTCAATTCTTAAAGCAAATAAGCTTTGGCATAAACATATTTTCGATCAACTCATACTCTTTAAGATGTGGTACACTAGTCAATTTTTTAAAATCTTTTTTATAGTGTTTAGGTATGAGAATGAATTACTAATACGACTGGACGATCGAAATCATAGTAAAGGTTAAATACAATTTTGAATTGATGTGTTAAAGCCTTATTTCCTACGCTTTTTTTTAAATAGGGAAAATAAACATTTAGACTTATGTTCTATATCACAAACCTGATGAAACCATTTCTTTTTTTCACCATATTCAAGGCTTTCGGCGAAATTCTTTGCGATACCCTGGCCTTTCTTATCATCTGCGTTCTTATCAGCTTGACCGTAATTAGTGTAAGCCTCATCAATTAATATATTTTCCTCAAATCTTTTATGCTTCATTGTAAGTTATTGTATCATGTTACGTTATATATATAAATAAGGCACGTGAAAACCTGAAAACAAACGTTTCTCAAAACCATGCCTTTCTTGAAGTATGACATTTGTGTGACATTAGTTAAATCATTACTTTGGGCTGTCAAATGTCAGTGTCAGGGCCTAACCACTGAACATAGACCTATTACCACTGAAGTATGGCCTAACGAGTCAGTTTTAACGAGCCAAATAAAGCCACAATGAACATTTTATTTTGCTTCTTAATTAATTTAATGTGTTACTTAATTAATGATTAAATTTGGTTGAAATAGCTAAATTAAAATTCTGACAGTTTTTTTACGGACAACACAATATTTCAATACACATGCTAAAAAGACTAATTACTACAAGGAGAAGGTGTGTCACACAAGAATTTAACTTTTGCAATAAAAATAAAACCTTATACGGAGTGTCTTTAAAGGTGTATTTTGTACTGCATATAGTTTAGGACAACGATTTGTCATTTTTACAGAATTGTGAGATTTGCCTTCCGCTTTGCGGGAGTTGGGGAGTTGTGTTATAGTGTTTTAAAAAACAAATTACATTATAACTTTTTAATATTAAGTAAATTAAAATAAAAATTAAATAAAATGGACGACAAAGGACGGAAAGTTATCGTTTGCGACAACGGTACCGGCGTAAGTGTACACGAAATTTGTAGACTATTAAAATTTTTAGATAAGCTCTGAATCACGTACGGTTTTCCTTTCGATGTATTACAGTTTGTGAAATGTGGCTTCGCTGGTAGCAATTTTCCGGCATTTATATTCCCTTCCATGGTCGGCAGGCCGATCATACGCGCAGAAAACAAAATAGGAGATATTGATGTTAAGGTAAGTGGAAGACACTTTCTCATTATTAAGTTGACAACAATTTTTTATTGGCCCATTACGAACAAATGAACGTTAATGTAAAGCACATAGAAACGTAAAGGACAACTTTTGTAACAAGACTAATAAAATCATTTTACCTCTATAAAAATAGTCACAATACTTAAGAGTTTGTAAGCCTTGATACAGCAAGGAAGACAAAAAGGAATTTCTGTTCATTATTTATAACATTGATCTGTGTTTTCAGGACATTTGTATTGGTGTAAGTAATATGAATACATCTAGGAATGTTTTATTGTTCTAACGTTAATTTTCTTTCTGATGTGTGATGATGATTAAATGCATTATTAACAATTGAAACAACAGTATATATTTTTTTGGAACCAAAACAGAGGTTGCATTTAAAAAATTAGTCTGGATTCTAAAATATAGAAAGAAAATCAGGACAAACTGTCTATCAACAGTCTGTTTGCCTATTCCATTGGAAACTAACTGCATGCTATAGGAACTAAAACAATGAGCGTTAGAAGGCTATTAAAAGATTGAGATATGCTTAAGAATTTTAATAGTCTCTTCTCTCTAATACTTAAAGAGTCCAGGAATAGGGTTTTGGGAGGCTTAACGACAAAGAGAAGATCTTCCACCGAGCGGGTGATATTGCTCGCTAGACCGATGGTCCGAATGTTGTTGTTCGGAACTTGTATATATGCACTTTATCTTGAAAATGTCGTAAGCGAGATTCAGGCAACTGTCAGTTATCTTGCGTTGTATGATGGCTACCTGCCACAGGGTGATAGTGACATCCATGCAAAGCCAGTATTTACCAGATTAGCTGGGGATTAGGTTCTGACTTGGAATAGTGAAAACTAAGCATTATATACTTTGTGGCTTTATAAAGATATGAATAGATATCTCAAGCATGAGGTATCCAATTTGTAATAGGCTGTTATCTCCAAATAATGTTATCAAATTCTCAGAAGCGCTGTTTGGAGATGAAAACTAGAGAAAAGGGGACTAACATATATTATGTATTATCAAGGCTTAAAGTGTCTTGTGAATATCTACCGAACTCTACCTTTAAATACGATAATCTTACATGCTGTTTAGTTTTACTCCAATACAATTAAGTCTTAGAAATTAAATCTTCTTTCATAGATATACATTGGCAAGGGAGTTATACTGTTCA
The DNA here is from genome assembly GCF_003987935.1 of Bombyx mandarina. The sequence continues at coordinate 2,604,966 of NW_021011496.1, forward strand.
CCTAATATAGAGTTGTTACTGAGTAAGCTAGATATGAGAATGTGGATTAGGATTACTGGTGGTAGGACTTCTTGTGATGCCGCGCGGGTGGGTACCACCACCCTGCCTATTTCTGCCGTGAAGCAGTAATGCGTTTCGGTTTGAAGGGTGGGGCAGCCGTTGTAACTATACTTGAGACCTTAGAACTTGTATCTCAAGGTGGGTGGTGCATTTACGTTGTGGATGTCTATGGGCTCCAGTAACCACTTAACACCAGGTGGGCTGTGAGCTCGTCCACCCATCTAAGCAATAAAAAAAAAAGTTGGATTCTGGTGTATTCTTAATTTGACAAATGAAGTCAAGTGGACGCTACATATTGGAAGAGTAATAAAGTCAAATTCTCATTGATATAATGGTATTCTCATATTATTGCTGCAGAACTAGGTATAACTGGGGTCTGTCTGATATTGATAATGAATATCTTATAGTGTTAGATTTCTTTGAATTCCATAGTCTCTAAACATATAATTGACTAGCGACCCGCCCTCGCTTCGCTTCGGAAACATTAAAACACACATGAAACTAAAAAATAAAAATAAAAAAAATATTAAAAAAAGTAGCCTATGTTCATCAGGGACAATGTCGGCTTCTAATGGAAAAAGAATTTTTCAAATCGGTCCAGTAGTTTCGGAGCCTATTCGAAACAAACAAACAAACAAACAAACAAATCTTTCCTCTTTATAATATTATTATTAGTATAGATTGTTTGATTTGAATTAATCTAGATATAAATATTTTTCCAAGAAATCATTTTCTAAAAAATTTTTTTTTTGAATTTTTTTTAGTATTCAAGTTCAAGACTATATTTGTCCTATGAATAGTTGAAACAAATATTGTCCCGAAAACTGAAAAAATATTATGTTAAAAATAATTGCACTATACATTTATATATAATATACATTTTGAGATTACCCAAACTCAACTTAATTACTAAAAATGTTGACAAAACAAGGCATGTTTTCATTTTTAACTCGTGTGTGTCTGTTTGTGAGTGTTTGTCTATGTGTAGATTATAAACTAAAACATTTTCTTACTGGTGGTAGGACCACTTGTGAGTCCGCGCGGGTAGGTACCACCGCCCTGCCTATTTCTGCCGTGAAGCAGTAATGCGTTTCGGTTTGAAGGGTGGGGCAGCCGTTGTAACTATACTGATACTTTAGAACTTGTATCTCAAGGTGGGTGGCGCGTCTACGTTGTATATGTCTATGGGCTCCAGTAACCACTTAACACCAGGTGGGCTGTGAGCTCGTCCACCCATCTAAGCAAGAAAAAAAAAAACACTGAACTGTTTGACAATTTCCTCTTCTTCTTGACTTTATCCTGTGGCTTGTTATTTACCCTCCTATTAGTTGGAAATTTGCACTCAAAAATAAATAAGTCAAACACACTTTTTTTTTATTGCTTAGATAGGTGTACGATAGGTCACGGCCCACCTTGTGTTTAGTGGTTACCGGAGCCCATAGACATCTACAACGTAAATGCCGTCACCCACTTCGAGACATGACTTCTAAGGACTCACTTTTAACAGTACAACGGCTGCCCCGCCCTTCATACCGAAACGCATTACTGCTTCACGGTAGAAATAGGCAGGGCGGTGGTACCTACTCGTGCGGACTCACAAGACGTTCTACCAGTAATTTACTCATAATTCGTTATAATGTTATCGTAAAATGAATCGCAGAATCGATTTAGTTACATCACGGGTAACAGTCATAGATATATTTGAAGAGCAAAGGAAATTTACTGTCTAATCTCCCGTGAAATACATTGAATATTGGAAACGTCTACTTTTACGTTTACTGGTGGTTGGACATATTGTGAGTCCGCGCGGGTAGGTACCACCACCCTGCCCATTTCTACCGTGAAGCAGTAATGCGTTTCGGTTTGAAGGGCGGGGCAGCCGTTGTAACTATACTGAGACCTTAGAACTTATATCTTAAAGTGGGTGGCGTATTTACGTTGTAGATGTCTATGGGCTCCAGTAAACACTTAACACCAGGTGGGCTGTGAGCTCGTCCACTCATCAAAGCAATAAAAAAAAATATAAATAGAAAGTCTGAAATACGAACTTATTTAAATGGAGAATTACATACGCGAAATGCAACCTTAAAAAATTAATAGTTAGTTTTGTCCACAACGACTTGCTTGAACCGCGGGTGAATACCAAACCTTTTTAAGATTGCTAAAATTTGCCTAATGCTATGAATGTCATAATATTCAACAGGACTTGATGGTGGGCGATGAAGCATCCAAACTGCGATCCATGCTAAAATTTGCCTAATGCTATGAATGTCATAATATTCAACAGGACTTGATGGTGGGTGATGAAGCATCCAAACTGCGATCCATGCTTGAAGTTAGCTACCCTATGGAGAATGGGGTGAGTGGAACACGTGCAACTTTTTTTTTAATTGTACCATAAACACAATTTTTTTTTTTTTAAATAGACGGCTCTAGCTCCTCGATAGTACACGCTTAAACATGAAACCGAAGTAACCATTAATTTCATCATTGTTATCAACTCGGATACCTTTCAGGATATTAAAGGAAGCTATAAAATTATTGTATCTTATAGCTTCCTTTAATATCCTGAACTATATATTTAAGGTATAAAATATTATGGTTTTGGTTGACTGAATGAATTGTAATAAATAAATAAATAACATATGTACAGCTCAACAGTTTTGTGGGAGCATTTTGGTTTGGTAGGGTAACCAAAGAGACATCGCATTGGCTTCCAGGTCGTACGTAATTGGGAGGACATGTGCCACGTGTGGGACTACACATTCGGTCCGAGCAAGATGAACGTCGATCCGAAAGAGACGAAGATTTTGCTCACCGAACCCCCGATGAATCCAACTAAGAATCGAGAGAAAATGATCGAGGTATGTTTTGAGCCGGCTATGACCGATCGTGAGCTTCCGTGAGCGTTCTTGAGCTCCCGTGAGCGTTCTTGAGCTCCCGTGAGCGTTCGTGAGCTCCCGTGAGCGTTCGTGAGCTCCCGTGAGCGTTCGTGAGCTCCCGTGAGCGTTCGTGAGCATGTTTTTTTTTGTCGCGTCCAGTTAATGTTCAGCCTCTAAGGTAACCCCGATGTCTATCTTGAGCATCCAATTAAATTTAATAAACAAATAGTTTTATTATGCATATGAAATGTTTGATATCTTAAAGCAGTACACACTGAGGGTGTAATTAATTATTATATTTTCAAGGTGATTTGAAAGGTCTATAAGCTAATATTAAGCTTAAGAAAAAATAGTGGTTTGGTAATTGTTATTAATTATTAATTAAAGGAAAATTAAAATCATTTATAGTTCATAAATGTGTCTAGAGTCACATGTCTGTAGTGTAATTTATATTTATAAAAATAATTAAAAACACTTTAGTCATTTAAATATCGTGAATGGTTTTACATTTTATTAGTATTATTATTAATTGTATTAAAATTAAATGCATGAATTTATGTACATAATTTAATAGTTATAGTATACCTGTTTGTTCTAGTTAATGTATCTAGTTCAGGTAGCATAATGTAGTAATGTTTCTAGGTGGAAGAATCTTAATTCTTGTAATAAGTCATGTTTATAAGTACCTTAAGTAGTAATGTTTATAGTTCAGGTAGCGGGTAGCCTAATATGGTAATTTTTCTCAGGTAGAAGAATCCTAATTCTTGTAATAAGTCATCTTAGTTTCGTCTTATAATAAGTTTGTTTGCAGGTGATGTTTGAAAAGTACGAGTTCGACAGCGCTTACGTCGCCATACAAGCGGTGCTCACGTTGTACGCTCAGGGACTGATATCGGGAGTGGTCGTGGACTCGGGTGAGTCCAATAAAAAGGGGGGGGGGAGGGTAAAAATAATAAATAAAAATAAATTCTTACGGTTTTAATTAATTATTGTTATTATGTCATTTGACTGACACGGTGGTGCAGTGGTTAGCAGCGTTAGCGACTCTGAATGTTGCGCCGAGGGTCGTGGGTTCGATTCTTGCATCGGGCAAACTTTCACGTGATTCAGGTTTATTTGCTCTTTTTCTGGGTGCTTAGCAGAAGCAGTACTTCGTAGAATCTACCACCAGATCGGCATTTTTTGCATTCGCAAGTACCCTCGCTGTGTTTTTATGGAAATTATTCAATTTGCAGGGTATTTGTAAAATTTGTACGCCACTCTGGTGTCGGGATGCCAGGTTCGGTTCATAAAGCTAGAGGGTATGATCATCGCCATGATGGCCTGATGATGATGGTAATGAGGTGGCCTTGGACATGATTACGTGAGTGTTGCCAGCCGCCTCGAGACACGGAATCGAAGTCTTATTCAAAGTACTTTATGAAAAAATTGGCTTTTATTCAGCCGGGGTCGAACTTCCTACGCGGTTCCCTCGCCGTGGCATGAAATAAAATAACTTGATTAATATGAAACATGGCATGAAATGAGATGAGATGAGATGAGACGAGACGAGACGACACGACACGACACGGGACGACACGACACGGGACGTCACGAGACGAGACGACACGAAACGAGACGATATGAAATATTATAATCTCAGTAATATGGTGGTCATTTACTGAGACTTTTTCAGTAGACTCTTTGGACGATCCCGAGAAGTTACTTTCAGTGGCTTTGTTTTATTTTCCCACATTTGTGCACGTTCACAGACATTAAACAGTTAATAAACCACCGTTACTACACATTTAAAATAAAACAAATCACACAACTTCACTACTCGCGTTCCCGCCAAAAAGTCCAGGAAAAATATTCAATTCGTCATTTTGTGGCGGCGGCCATCTTGGGCAGATTTTCATCATATGTCAAAAAAAAAACACCCGACAACTGTCCTGTACTCCTGCCCAAGCATACGATCCTCACCCCAAAGTCAGAACCCGGGCAGGGTAAGGTGGTTACCGCGGTCAGCCCTGCAACCAGTGTGTTTAGTGCGAGTTTTTTAACGTTCTCGACAGCGTAAAGTTAACTCAAATATGTATGCAGTTGGAACAGCGCCCCTAGTGGCAAACGCAGGCAAACGTTCAAACTCCATACAAATTTTAATTAACTTTTACGCTATCGAGAACGTTAAAAAACTCGCACTAAGCTCACAGACACGCGGCTCAACCCAAGCATTCGAAACACGTTCAGACACTTGTTTTCTTTTAAATTTCTATAGATACACTATTGTATCCCGTTAATCGTAATCCTTTCCGCAATTCTAGGTGACGGTGTGACGCACATTTGTCCCGTGTATGAAGAGTTCGCGCTGCCTCATCTCACCAGGAGGCTGGACATAGCCGGGCGGGATATCACGAGGTATCTCATCAAAGTGAGTATTTTGGGAACGGTCATCATCATAGTCGGTTGTTCTTGGCAGAGCAGTCGTGGTCGTGTGGAATTATTGCTTATTAAAACCTTGACAGATGTTTTCCATAGTTTGCGAACCGAGGCCTGGCGCAGGCACTCGTTAAGTGGGGTTTCAGTAAGGTCTTTCACATGATCAGTCCAATGCATGGGGATTCGTCCACGAGATCTTTTACCATTGACCCTACCCTGAACAACAAGTTTCTCGATAGACTCTGCTGGCCGTCGCGATACGTGTCCAAAAATATCTGAGAATCCCGGATTGCACTGTTGACGACAACCTTTGAGAGATATTAAGTTATTTTGAGAACGGTAGTTATAAGAAAAAAAAAAATTGTATGGTAATTGGCTTATTTACTTTTTTTCCCCTACCTATTCTAGTAACCTCGTGGGGTTATTCTAGATTCACCGAACTAGTAGGTGAGCTCGTGGGACTCAAACCTGACGGTCTTTACTATTGTTGCCAGTTTATAAAAAAATTTAATTGTCAAATAAGTATTTAATCGGCTTTATATGAAAAATTTTATGGATCGAAGTGAGGTGAAGTTGATTTATTTGAGACTGTAATCCATTGAAATGAAATATAAATGAAACGAGATGAGATGAAATAAAGTCTCAGTGCAACGTAGTGCACGTGAAAGAAATGAAACTTCTTATGCGGGGTGTGGTATTTTGGTTTTCTTCATTTATCATTCTTAAATGAAATTTCTTTTGTAATAGGGAATGAATAAGAGAAATGACTTCTTCACCATTTATAAATGTTTTAAATTATATATTGATTTTTTTTTATCTTTAAAAATATATAGATACATAGTTAATATATTACTGCCATCTACAGAAGTAATGAGAAACTAATAACAAGCCATCTAGTGGCCGACGTCCGCAAACAAAGTGTGTATAAGAGAAACGACGTAATTCGCTTTCTCAAGTGGTTCGCGAGACGCTCTGTCTATTTTCTCACTCTTACTCAATCTAAATTGTATCTTTTCTCTCTAGCCGTAACGAATCTAACGCGAGTTAAATTTAGCGCTTAAAGAATTTTCACTTCAAAACGACACATTGTGTTCCCAGTTGCTTCTGCTCCGAGGGTATGCTTTCAATCATTCCGCTGACTTCGAGACGGTGAGGATGATGAAGGAGAAGCTCTGCTACATCGGATACAACATCGAGCAGGAGCAGCGGCTGGCGCTGGAGACCACCGTGCTGGTGGAGCCCTACACGGTGAGTCCGTGGACCACTAGAGACAACTATGTCGAAAAATCTCTAGGACAAGACCGGGACGTACTTAGAATAGCATCCCTGTCTCGTTGAGTTATAGGCGATTTACTAGTTCTTTTGAAGTCGTCGTGGCTTAAAAGATGGCCTGCCAATTTTTCTAATGAATTATGTACTTAACGTTCACGATTGACTTCCACGGTGAAGGAATGACATCGTGGCGAGGCAGCCGTTGTAACTATACTAGAACCTTAGAACTTATATCTCAAGGTGGGTGGCGCATTTACGTTGTAGATACTTCAATAAAGCGGCACAACATGAGAATCCTCTAATCGTGGCCGCCGGGAACTACATAGCCAATCCTGCGGACCAAATGGTAAACAGTCGACGTCGCCCAAAACACGACATTACGGATCCTCCCGATCAGTTAACGGTGCTTTAGGTACCTCAAGCACCGGTCACCGTCCTCGTCGAACCCGTCGCTTGCGCTGAAGGGCTCGACGAGTAAATTAACCCCCAGACACAACCCACTGAGTTTCTTGTCGGATCTCCTCAGTGGTTCGCGTTTCCGATCCTGTGGTAGATTCTGCGAAGCACGGCTCTTGCTAGGGCTAGTGTTAGGAACGTCGTCAGGTTTGAGCCCCGTGAGCACACCTACTAGTTAAAGTTACGCTGATATAGTATCTCTAGACCATCAACTTAGGTAGGTTAAAAAAAAAAGTTGTAGATGTCTATGGGTTCCAGTAACCACTTAACACCAGGGGGGCTGTGAGTTCGTCCACCGTAAAAAAAAGAACTTAGTATCAATATATTATCCCAGTTGCCGGACGGTCGAGTGATCAAGGTGGGGGGCGAGAGGTTTGAGGCGCCCGAGGCTCTGTTCCAGCCGCACCTCATCAACGTGGAGGGGCAGGGGATCGCGGAGCTGGTCTTCAACACCATACAGGTACGGGAACTCTGTCTCTCTCTATCTCCCTCTATCAGTAGGCCACGGAGGCGTCCATTAGGCGGATATTTATGTTTGCTACTCTTCAAATCGTATGAAAAGTTCGAGCTATTACTAGTGTTTATATTAGTTGTTCGAGAAGATTTGGGGCGGGGCAGCTTTAAGCGAGAAAAACGGTACACCTCGAAGCGAATGAGGGGGTAGTTATAATACAATTAAAGATAAAAATAAAATTTTAAATGCCCGTATAGTCAGACAAGAATACGGTCCATCTGATGATGGGTGGTCACCGTCACCCATGGACTTCAGACCGCTGTCTACCGTTAAGTACTCTCCACAAGCCTCGTTTGAAGAAGGACATGTCATAGCTCTCGGGAAGCACCGTGGAGGGGAGCTCATTCCAAAGCCGGATGGTACGGGGCAGAAAAGATCTCTGGAAACGTAGTGGCTCCTAAATATTTGATCATAAAGCTTTTTTTTATATAATTGGTACCCAGGGTCTGGGTTGTTGCCTTGTCTCCAGTGTGGTTCCCGAGACCCACGTCACAAGGGGACATCCAAGACGCGTTGTTGAATTGACAACGTTCGCTTCGTTCCAGGCGGCCGACATAGACATGCGCAACGAGCTGTACAAGCACATCGTGCTGTCCGGGGGCTCCACCATGTACCCGGGGCTCCCGTCGCGGCTCGAGCGCGAGATCAAGCAGCTGTATCTGGAGCGGGTGCTGCGGAACGAATGCGATAAGCTATCGGTATGTTTGTGATCTGATGAAGTCGCATGACCTTAACCTTCCTTAAGATGTAGGCTTAAGATGTAGGTAGATTGGCTTGGCTCTGCTCCTGGCATTGCTGAAGTCCATGGGCGACAGTAACCACTCACCATCAGGTGGACCATATGCTCGTCTGCCTACAAGGGCAATAAAAAATAATAATAATATAATATATGAGTGCCGTCATCTGGTCTGCTGGTGTCCCGAAGGAAGCTGTCACCTGCAGACAGCATCCTTAACAAGAGCAAACCATAAAGAGATGCAATATAATTATTGAAGTGAAACTTCTTTAGAATCGTTGTGATTTCAAACTCGATGAAACGAAAAAATAAGTCCATAGAGACACAAACACATAAACGTATAGGATCCAGCCGGCGAGAGAATGAGATAGAACACATTAGACGTTCTCAGTCTAGTGTTTTTTTAATACAGCGCCATCTATGAGATTTTTTAATACTAACGTGTTTACGAATCCTCTTGTAGTGAATTTTAATTTAAGATTATAGGTGAAGTTAAAATATCAATTCACAGAAAGCGCTACCTCATACTAAATATAAAAGACGATTTACAATTATTTACTAATGACAAAATTTTACATATACCTACTTAGACATTTAGGATAATCGTATTTAAATTTTTGAAGGTTTCACTTCTACCACGTGTGAATCGCATCATCATCATCCTCCTGCCCTTCTCCCAGTTACCTGGGGTCGGCGCAACATGTTTTCTCCTTCCATACTCCTCTATCATATACCATTTCTTCGCTCACTCCCCGCTTACCCATATCGTCTTTCACGCAATCCATTCATTTCTTCTTAAGTCTACCTCTTCCTCTATATCCTTCCACATTCATAGTTAACATTCTCTTACCAACCTCACTTTCATCTCATCACATGTCCATACCATCCCAAACGCGCACTCCTCAGCTTCTCTGTCACAGGTGCCACTTTCAGACTTCCTCTCACATATTCATTCCGTATTCTATCCATTCTCATTACTCCACACATCCATCGCAACATTCGCATCTCTGCTGCATGCAATCGCCTTTCATCCGCCACTTTAGTGGTCCAACAAGTTGATTCATACATTTTTTTTTATCCCAAATGCAGAAATTTAAGATCAGAGTGGAAGATCCTCCCCGGCGCAAGGACATGGTGTTCATCGGAGGCGCCGTCCTGGCCGAGGTCTGCAAGAACAGGGACAACTTCTGGCTCTCCAGGAACGAGTACCTCGAGCAGGTGCGTGCGTCGGACAGTTCCTAGGACTTCGCCCCCCGCGCTCCCACCAAAAAGTCCCCTACATCAAATCTCTAAAAGCTGTTCTAGGAATTGGATTCCAAAAAAATACAAATCTGAGTGTTCTTTTTTACTGGTGCTAGGACCTCTTGTGAGTCCGCGCGGGTAGGTACCGCCGCCCTGCCTATTTCGGCCGTGAGGCAGTAATGCGTTTCGGTTTGAAGGGCGGGGCAGCCGTTGTAACTATACTGAGACCTTAGAACTTATATCTCGAGGTAGGTGGCGCATTTACGTTTTAGATGTCTATGGACTCCAGTAACCACTTAACATCAGGTGGGCCGTGAGTTCATCCACTCATATAAGCAATAAAAATGATTGTATTCAGTTGGACCACTCCACCCTCAGTGAACTACCACGAAGCCACTGAGTTGGTGCAAGATATTCCACGACATTGAGAGAAGCCACGACCCTCCGCATTGAGGATTATGGATGCGGGGAGTATCAGGTGACAGGGGTATACGAACATATCGTTAAGTTGAGCTTTTTGTTACAGGGATTGTCCTGTCTCAGGAAGCTGGGCCCGCGGGCAAGTTAAGTCACAACGTATTTTGCCACACATTGAATTGACAACATGGAGAACGCTTGGCGCACGACGACCTATACAGATATCGATGGAGTGATAACTGGCATTAAAACCGGTGACAAGTTTATTGACAGTGGCCATAACGTACTGGCACACGCTCGCCCGGGTGTAGTGCGCGCTGACATTGACATTGGCAATCGCTTTCCCGCAATCGGTGGTCTTGCTTCAAGGTCTTCAATCGGACTTCAGCATCAGCGCGATAGCTGGTGCCTACACACCGCTCTGACCCTCGAATTATCCTGAATGTTCGCGAACAGTCCGGGCGTTAGTTGTTTGTTGGCGCCGCTATTCCCCAAAAGATGGCGTTAGTTGTCGCCAGCAGTAAAGTACAGTACCTGACGTTAAATGTTGCACATCGACCTTTGTAAAGAAACGATTTGCTACGACACTACCTATATGACGTTAATTAGTTTATACTAGTGGTCCCGCAGTAGTCGATATTCGACTATAATTATTTGAAATTGTAAGTTTGTACACTATTATGATTCTATTTTCAAAGACTATTATACTTCTATAATCACAGATTTCGCCAAGACTACACCATAGAAAAATATTAATAAAGACAAACAATATTTAATATATTCTCAATTTGACCACAGACGTCAAGAACAAAAGTTTGACAATAAATAAATAGTATGCATTTTTGTGATTTTGTAGTGCTTACTACAGTTCTTTCGTCCTTTTTTATTTTTCTATATTATTCTAATAACTATCAGCGCCTTTTTTAAAATTAACCCTGTTGCTACTGTAGCGCCACCCTTATTTAGCAGATTTCAAAGGACACTTTTTCGCACACAGAGACGATTCTCCTTCCTCTACCCTCCATATCGACTATATTTACAACATTTGCTGGCAACACTGAATTATGTGTCAAATGTCACTTGTCATTGAATTAATTGGATAGGCCACTATAAAGTGTTACAGGTAATGTCGTACGTGCAAACTTCCATTTTGTTCATTCAATGTGTATAAAATATTATTCCATTATAGTGTAATATTGTTTTTATTTAAGATAACGTTTATGTATTGATTATTATGAAATAGACATGATTTTTATTCGTAAATAAATAATTTTAAAAAAGCGTGTTTTTTACTTAAATGTCAAGTTGCCTCGTGGTTCAGCCGTGTAAGCTGTATCAGTAATAGAAGGGAACAGGTTCGAAGTGGTTTACTAAAAAAAAAATGAGTCACATTTTACGACTCATATTAAATGGTTACTGGAGATAGTAGACATTATAGCGTGAATGCTGCCACAACTTTGCGACATGAGGTCGATCTTTGAGGTTTTGGATAATCTGGCACTTTAACGTGAAGGCACTGGTGTCGGGTTTGGATTTGATTTTTAGATCGTGTCTATATCACTGATATTTCGTTCCGTGGATAGAAATTGAAGTCGGTTCATTTATATTATCAGGTGTTACTGGTGGTAGGACCTCTTGTGAGTCCGCGCGGGTAGGTACCACCACCCTGCCTATTTCTGCCGTGAAGCAGTAATGCGTTTCGGTTTGAAGGGCGGGGCAGCCGTTGTAACTATACTGAGACCTTAGAACTTATATCTCAAGGTGGGTGGCGCATTTACGTTGTAGATGTCTTATGTGCTCCAGTAACCACTTAACACCAAGTGGGCTGTGAGCTCATCCACCCAAATACGCAATAAAAAAAAAATGTATGTAGCGAGGTGTGAAAGGACATTTTTGCAACTCTACGGGAGAACCATTAAAGTTTAAAATTTGGAAAATATTATATTCTTTAGCTGTTTCAATGGAGTAAAGTTAATTTAAATTCAATTAAAAACATATCGAACTGTTGATGCTAATACCAAATAACCTTTAACCACCTTTAATTACAAAGATAATTATTGTTGTGTATTAAGCAAAATGTCGCTTAAACCGCATAGCCTTTTACTCCTCAATAAAATTACATACTAATAATAAATAGAAGGAAAACCAGTTACATACTTTATCAAAATTTATTTAAAAATGCAAATACAATTATGAGCGGTATAGATTGCTTATAAAAAAGAAAATCGATGTAACATATTATCGATTTTCAATATTCGATACTAAATTTCGACTAAAACTAATAATTTTACGAGAAGCTATAAAAAGTCAGTCGGTATCACATAATACAAGTTAAAAAAAAACCTATAAGCAGCAGTAGACACACAGAAATAATCCTAATCAACTAATATAATAACGCTGAAATTCGCACTTACAATTTTCTAGGTTTATCTTGGAATACATTCTCGAAGTTTCGAGTATTGAGATATTTCCCCCTTGAATATATTAAAATGAATTAGAATTAATGCGCGGATATTTCTTATCAAGATTACATTTTACAACAACTATTTTTAGGATGTTTTAATAGAAACTAGTGACCCCGCAGTAGTCCAAATTCGACTATGATTAATTGAAATTATAAGTTTCAACATTATTACGGTCCGATTGTTACAGATTTCGCCAAGACTACACTATAGACAAATACTCGATACTAACCTATTTTCAATTTGACTACAGACTTTAAGCAATAACAAAAGTTTGACAATAAACAAAGAGTATAATGTGTGTTTCAAATACATGGAAGTGTGTGTAATGTTTTCTTTATTGATTTAATGTATCCTTTAGGCATTATTTTAAAAAAAATATTAGCATTGTTCACTTCTTCTCTGTATATTCTCTATAAGTGTGCAAAATTTCATACTCCACCGTCCGCGCAATTTACGTAAAAAGGGAAACAAAGTTTTTGCTTCACGTATTAATATATAGAAATTTAAAAATTATATTCTTATATAGTTCTTATATAGAAAATATAGTTCAATGTTGCCAAGAAAATAACAAAAACGAATCCGTATTAATAGATTCAAAAGCCTCTAAGTCCAGGAATCCCCGTTTCAGTATTTGAAATAAATCAATATTTCACATTTACCTATTTGGCGTGTATTCTAAGTCTTTTGGTTAGTAAAAATCTCGGTAATGTGTTATCCTATTATCCTTCGATCAACAATAGTAATAGTTATATAATAAGTTACTTTAGAGTTTTTCGGCCACGTTGCGTGAAAAAAAGGTGACAATCTCGAAAGACATCTCATCACCGGCAAAGTGGAAGGAAAGAGGCCTAGGGGGCGTAGTCCCATGCGCTGGTCCGATCAGATTAAGACGACTTTGGAATCCAGCATCAATGTCGCTGTCCACTGCGCGGAGGACAGAAGTGAATGGAGGAACATAGTCCTAACAAAAGTGCTCAGTAAAGGTCACAACCCTCAGCACTGAGGAATACGACGCACGGAGGGAATAAGTTACTATTGTTGATCGAAGCTGTTATCCAACAATAATCTTTTCGATGATTTATTACGCGGAAGCTACTGAACTAACTCGCGGCCAACCAGCTTTTAAATGGTGACGGAAATCATTAGACATGGCCATGCGAGTTAAACAAATTGATAATTGCCGTGTAATTGAGAATCGAATTGAGTGAGTGTTTAATAACTATTTAGATACATCGTTCTGATGTAAATTCAAAGATACTAAGCGATTATAAAAACTGTGTAAAATTTTATAGCTGTATAAAATTTAATGATTGTAGAACATTTAATTTGTCAAAAATAATACAAATTGCATAATATCACATCCACGATGCCACGTTATTACGACATAATGAAAAATGTTTTTGTTCCGTGATTAAAATAACTTAATTGCAGCGACATGTTTTATCAATAATATATATAAGAGGGGCTTACAAGTGCGCATTAATTCTCTCAACTAAATCATAAATATATAAAGTGCGATAAAGAACTAAATCATAAAACTTAATCGATTAATATAAAATCGATTATAAAGAAGCCGATTCGGACATCGAATAATCTAAATTGCAACGTTATAAAAAGCTACCTCTAACATCTTATACAAAAATTAGCGCTCTGGAAATTTTAAACTTGAAAGCCTAGCTTACATAATAGCCCAAGGACATACGCATAAGTTAACTCGAAACATTAATTCTAGAATTTTCTAGTACTAAATAATATTCTAACTAGTTTCTTCTAGTGTTATATTTTGACACTTCAATAAATAATTATTACGACTAATCGATACTTACCTAATAAATTAAATTAATTAAAGTGTGTAAGTGTTAGTAAAATTTCAATTGTAATAAGAGTTAAATTGGTATCCCGTTTTATTTTAAATTGGGCATACACAACTATTGTCTAGGGCACGCGCTAAATGCTATCGGGTTAATGCAAAAAATAAGTGATATCCACAATCCATAAGTACGTGTTTCCCCATGTCAATTAACACTGGGCACAGGCACAGGGAACATAGCCTATACAACCAAATCTTTTTTAACTTTCTCTTGAAAGATTAAATGAAATACATAATTAAATTAAGTTAATTGAGAAACCACATACTATTTGTGGGATGTAATTTTAAAAAAAACACTGATAATGACGGAAATTCACTAAAAGTACAATTTTTATTTTGCTAGAACTCAAAAAAAATCTATTTCCAGCCATTTCATTTTATTTCCCCATAATTGTCTACTCCCACACGACAAACGGTCAATAGGTCGGCATTACTACACTTTTGAGTTATAAGGAACAAACACTAAATTACAAAATTAAACAATTCACATGCATTCACTTTGCTACCGGGCGCTCCCGCCAAAAAGTAACCTAACCTATAAACAATAAAAATAAGCACACACACGCTGTAGATTTAAAAAAAATTTACTTTAACGAGAGATCTTAATCAGAACATTATTGCAAATACACGTTTTCAAGACACAGTCTTTTAATATAACTTAAATCAATTAGATTCTAGATTCCTTAATCAATCTAAAATCAGTAGCACGGATTCGGGATAATGCAACAATATACAATCATTTCATGTTTATTGTAAATCGACACTAAGCAATGACACTTGTCCAAACATCGTTTAACAATTAGAATATTAAAATGAAAATATATTAGATGTAATTGATTTTGCTTTCCGAACATATATTTGAGGTACACCATAATGAATTGGCTTCAAAACGTATGTGAAGGTGCAATCGATTTTAGAATTGAGTTAAAAACTAAAATAACTTACCTAATATGAAAATTAGCTTAATAAATGCAATTTCTGGTCACTTAGAAATGTACAAATTTAATAATTACTCCTTTCAAACGTTAATTATAATCAAGTAGATATCATTTTGAACTTACATTAATAAGATTGTAGCAGTAATTTATTTTTTTAAATTTCCGCCACTCGACGCAAGATGGCGTTGTTTTGATAAAGCGATTTGCTTACGAATTTCAGACCAAGTTAAAAACTATCAACGTGTTTTTTTTTCTCAAACATCAAGTACCTATAATTACGCCTAACGCTAGTTATACATCTAACCTAAAAACTAACATTCATTGAAAAGGACGAAAAAATGGACGTACATTAAAAAAAAAACTTATACTAATTCCTAAAATCAGTCTTAAATGTCTAATCTAAATATTTACATACATTTTTATGGCAGTTTTACTTAGCTGACGTCGTCTTGTTTACTAACTAAGATTACTGAGCGAGTAGAATTTTATTTATTTGAATCCGTGTACAGATATTTGAAGGAGATTTATATAGTATCATAGACTTATCCGGGACTTGTTTGAGAAACAATCTCACTCACAGCGAGCGACTAACTAAACGAGATTAAACGTCTTCATTTTGAAGTCCCTTTTTTTAAGGAATTTTGACCTGGTAACTAAGACCTTTGGGTCAAGTCTAATTTTAATCATAATGAAAACTTTTTTTTTATATGAAGAATGATATTATGAAATGAAATGAAGTTGATTAATATGAAACATGGCATGAAATGAAATGAGATGAGATGATATGGGATGAAAAATCTCAGTAAAATGGTGGTCATTTACTGAGATTTTTTCGAGGATCCCGAGAAGTTACATTCAGAGGCTTTGTTTCATTTTCCAAAAGTCCATTTTGAAGTCCAAATACTAATTATAACCCTCAAACCCTCAAATTTAGACGAGAATGCAAACAAACTAGATTGTGGCAACTCTTGAAATTTTAAATTCTACTCACTCCAAATTACTATTTATTACACTAATACAAACTTAGCGATTCATTAAAAATAAACGCTTATTAGTAACACAGTTATTAAAATACATTATATTATAAAGTAAAAAAAAAAAAGTCTTACTTTNCTAATTATAACCCTCAAACCCTCAAATTTAGACGAGAATGCAAACAAACTAGATTGTGGCAACTCTTGAAATTTTAAATTCTACTCACTCCAAATTACTATTTATTACACTAATACAAACTTAGCGATTCATTAAAAATAAACGCTTATTAGTAACACAGTTATTAAAATACATTATATTATAAAGTAAAAAAAAAAAAGTCTTACTTTCTCTAAATTATTTAATAGTTTTAGTTTTAATAGTGTTTGATTATTTTAACGGAGCTTGGAGGGTGGCCATTCACCCCTTTGGCATAGTGCCACAATTCCAAGGAGTATCCCTGAAATCTTCCACGAGTATCGAGATACTTGAGGTCGACATTTCGAGCGATGTCCAATTTCGGAGTCACTTGGAAGGAAAAGCCAAGTTGGCGTTCAAAATGCTGGGAGTCCTCAAAAGAGCGGTGCGGCACTTCACGCCTGGACAAGGACTTTTGCTTTATAAAGCACAAGTCCGGCCTCGATAATCGATTTTTTATTATTGCCCTTGTAGGCAGACGAGCGTACGGCCCAACTGATAGTAAGTGATTACTGTCGCCCATGGACTTCAGCAATGTCAGGGGCAGAGCCAAGCTGCTGCCTACAATATGTGCCAAAATCTGCCTATGTGCTGATAATATAATTTAAATTCGTTACTAAAGTTCTCTTACTGAGCTAAAGTTTCTGGTGGGGGTTCAAAGGAGACACGCTATCCCTTTCTCGCAATCTTTGCTCTCTGTCTAGCGTAAAAATAAAACGGTTTTTTCTTATTTCTTAACAGATCAAATATTAAAGTTTCATGATGACGATCAATTTGAGGCAAGCAATAAGGAATTATTGACTGAAATATGATGAAAGAATCGTCACACCAATCCATATGAAAAAATGTTCTGCAAAAATCGGAGAGGATATTGATATCTGTGAAATTATTATTTCTTATGTCACTATTAGTTTTAGCGAATTCGTTTCTCTAAATTAATTTACATACAAACTCGTTTAATTATTATTATAAATCGTGGTAAATGCATCAAAATGACTATGTTACGAAGCTTAATTGAATTTGTAAATATTACTTAACTATAAAGTTTAAATAATAATATTTTACACGCAATAATTCGAGTTTTTTGGCGAAATCGTGTAATACTGATTTCCTATTTTGATACCAGTACTCAGTGACGTCACAACATGGCCGCGGTACGGTTTGCAAAACTCTGTTTTTTTCTTAGCTAAACCGAAAGTGAGAACAGGAATATAATTTTATAAATATATAATATAATTTAATGAGACCGTGCTGTGACGTCACTGTATGACATATACATTACTATTATTTAATTACAAAATACAAAAGTCCTTGCATACTGTAAAAGGTCTCGTGGACGAAGCCCCATGCGCTGGGCTGATCAGGTGAAAGACCTTACTAAAACCCCACTTAACGAATGCGTGCGCCAAGCCTCAGTTCGCAAACTATGGAGAGCAACTGTCACGGCTTTAATAAACAAGGATTCCACATGACCATAACTGCTCTGCCAAGAGTAACAGACTATGATGATGATGATGATGAAGATAGTTACTTTAATTGGGGCGGTCTGCGCAAAAGTGACCTAACCCACAATTTTTCATATTCGTGCTTATATGAGGCCGTCGGCGCAAAAGTGGCCTAACCCACTTTTTTTTTATATTCAAGCTTATATGTATATTGAAATTTATTTAAAATATAATAAAATTTGATGCAAAACCGACCTATCCATAGTAGTTTCACCCATAGATAACAGATAGCTTTGTAAGCATTATTTTTGCAAAACAATATTTTTGTATTGTTTTTTTGCTTACTCAAATTCAAATTCATGAAAATTCAAAGCTAATTGCCTCCATACTAACTATGGTAAGTTTAGGCAATTTTGCGCTGACGGCCGCATATATATTGCAATTTATTTAAAACATTATAAATCTTCAAAGCAAAACCGGCCTATCCCTATTTTGACCCCTAGATAACAGATGGCGGTGTGAACATTATTTTGCGCGTATTTTTGCCTACGAAGCAGTGTAAAAGTAAATTCGCACCTCATTATCTCCATACTATTAGGTAAGATTAGGCCACTTTTACGGTGATAGCCTCAATTATCCTCGTCCGTCTTCTGAGATTTCGTTGAAGCGTTTTCTGATGTGGTCTCCTGTAGGACGGTGTTGATCTCTTCGCAGACCTCCGCGAACTGCGGGCGATCCGTTGGCGACTGGCTCCAACAGCGTTTCTGGTGGAAAACACAAACACTCCTCATCATCACGGTTGCCATCAGCCAGTCAGGATGGTGACCCGAAGATGCCACTTCCGCGAGCTCTTGACTCTTTTTTTTATATAATGCTTAGATGGTTGGACACAGGGCGGGATCGATGGAGACAGCTGGTTGACGGAATCGGACGGAGTCACGATCCTCAGCAGTGAGGGACCGATCGAAGAGAGAGATGGTTGGACGAGCACACAGCCCACCTGGTGTTAAGTGGTTACTGGAGCCCATAGACATCTACGACGTAAATGCGCCACCCACATTGAGATATAGGTAAGTTCTAAGGTCTCATAGTTACAACGACTGCCCCACCCTTCAAACCGAAACGCATTACTGCTTCACGGCCGAAATAGGCAGGGCGGTGATACCTACCCGCGCGGACTCATAAGAGGTCCTACCACCAATTCAATTTCGAATATTTTTGGAAATTGTACACTTTTAATGTGAAAAGACGATTTGGTGAAGCGCACCACCACCCTGCCAAGAGTGCATACTCAAGGGCGGATCCAGCTTTGGCGCCAGGAGGGGGTCACATAGTCGTGGGCAAGTTAAGAACTTATAATTTCATTTTGATAACAATAGATAATAAATAAATCATGATGTTCTTCAATTAGTCCAAGTTAGTTCAAGTCCTGGAACTAGTTCGGGGGGGGGGGGGGGGTCATGACCGCCCTGACCCCCCTGGATCCGCCGTTGTCATAAGAGCAGCTGCAGAGATGTACGTTGAGAACTCACAAGTATGTCGGCGACCGATTGTGGCATAGAGGCTGGCACGCTCCACTCGAGCGCTCCGGTCTTCAACCGATCCAGCACCGAGCTATCGTTCAGTTTCGCAAAAGGCAGCTCGGCTTGCGTGTACATCTGGAACGAAGGAAACCTGAAGTGTAGACAGCCTTATCTGGTCTCGAGCGGTCCATGGAAAGCCTTCATCGAGATACGACGGTCCTTACGAACCATTATCGGTATTTTTCGGCATTCCAATCACCATGTGGCGTTTAAGAATGCATCGTTTTATGATGCGTAAGCCGGAACGCACGAGAGGTGGGAAAAAGAATATAGTCTGCGACACGGGACCTTTTCACCGCCAATACTTTAAAACGTAAAATAATCTATAGATATAAAAATTAATTGCTGTTCGTTAGTCTCGCTAAAACTCGAGATCGGCTGGACCGATTTGGCTAATTTTGGTCATAAATTGTTTGTGGAAGTCCAGAGAAAGTTTAAAAGTTAGATAAATAAAGAAAATGCTCGAAATTAAATAAAAATAACAATTTCGTTTTTCCTTTGATGTGTCCCCCGTCGGACGAATTCCTTTTGTTTGTTTTAAGTTTATTTTATACAAAAGGTTAGGTCTTTTATTTATCAACTGAGTTATTACGAAGTCTGCCGGTCAGCTAGTTTATAATGTGTTTAATAACTAATATAATACAATAACTTCGACTTGTTTATGCCGCCACAACAATATAATTTCTATTGCTTCAACTGTGATGTTAATTATATAAAACACGACTTTACGGCGAAATCAAGAAGGGACTCTATATATATTCTTCAACCAGATACCGTTTAAATGCGATTTTTTTTTGTCTACCTAATCTGGTAGCCTTGAGAGGCTATGACAGCGTAACATTACAAGTAGGTGAGCTCTCGAGGCTCTTACGACGTTGCTAACACGAACCCTAGCAAGAGCAGTGCTTCGCAGAATCTACCACCGGATCTGAAACGCGACCCACTGAGAAGATCCGGCGAGAAACTCAGTAGGCTGTCTGTGGGTTAGTTTACTTGTTGCGCCCTTCGTCGCAAGCGACGGGTTCGTCGAGAACGATGACCGGTGCTGAGGTACCTAAAAGCGTAGTAGACGTAGAAATGCGATGAAAGGGCCGTCGTGCAACTTAATTCATTGATCGCCACATGAAAAATCGAGTATTTTCATTGTGGCCATGATGCTCATCGGTGAGCCTTATCTTACTGAGCCGTTCAAGCCATGGGTATCACCCGTGAGCCTCGTGAGGGTTCCAACCTAAACTCTCCCTACAAGCTACAGATTGCAGCTATCAAACAAAACGCGTATGGACTGTTCTTATTCGAAACCTTGTTCAGGAGAAGCATACAAAATCAACATTCAAGATTTACTCTCCCTAGAGACTTTAACACGTGCGATTGATTTGAAAATTCGCAGCCGCGTTAAGGACCTATGTCAATACATAAATTTATATTATTACTTCGGCCAGACTAAGATAAATCGGATAAATAAAAACCGCACTCACCTCCCACACGGTGGCGGCGTACATGTAAACATCTGATTTGGTTGAGTAGTCTCCTTCAAGGACCACTTCTAGCGGGCACCAACGGAGAGGAATCACCTGGAATGTAACATACAGTAGATTGGGGGAATAGGGACTAGAGTTAGAATAGGGATAAATCTGGAATGTCACAATGCTTTTGTTCAATTGTGAAATTTAACTTTGTTGAACTGAAAATGAATTTTATTTAGTGTTTAAAAATATTAAATAGTTTAATTTAGTTTAAAGTAGTAAAAGTTTTTTAGCTCATTAAAAAGATTAAAAAGCTAATTACCTAAAGTTCGGTAGCTACCTAACAACTAAATAGTGCCAGCCCTATCGAAAAACTCTATTGTCCCTATACGTAATCTAATTCACCTAAAAGCCAAGGTGAACCGGGTCAAGCTAGTTTTTTCAGTTTTTGTGTATATTTTGTAGTGGGCTATGTATATAAAAATTTAAGCCTCCGGAACCATTTTAATCTCAATTTTATTGGTATTTACGCCCTTAAAACCGAAACACATTACTGCTTCACGGCAGAAATAGGCGGGTTGGTGGTACCTACCACACGCGGACTCACAAGAGGTCCTACCACCAGTAATTACGCAAACTATAGTTTTGCGGGTTTGATTTTTATTAAA
This sequence comes from Bombyx mandarina, assembly GCF_003987935.1. Next base: position 2,626,568 of record NW_021011496.1, read on the forward strand.
CACGTGTTATACCTTCACCGTGGAAGCCAATCGTGAATATTTGTTAAGTACGTATTTTATTACAAAAAAACTTTACCTGGTTGCGGGATTCGAACGCTGGCACTGTCGCGTCGCTTAGTACACATACACCGGGCATCTTATCCTTCAGGCCGCAACGTAACCTCACAACTACCGGTACGTACCTGGTCGTGCAGCTTGTAGTACTCGCGAGATAGCGGCCCGCGGGTCAGGGCCGGGCAGGACAGCTTCAGCTGAAGCTTCGACGTTATGAGACAGTTTCGGGCGGCTATGTCCCTGCGAACACAGCGATGGTTGTGAGAAACGCGATCACGTGTGACTAGCAGCCATCATACAACTATGGAGGGTAGAAGTAAGGAGAACCGTCTCTGTGTGTGAAAACATGTCCGTTAAAATCTGCTAAATAAGGGTGGCGCTACTGTAGCAACCGGGTAAATTTAAAAAAAGGCGCGAAAGTTATTAGAATAAGATAGAAAAATACAAAAAGGACAAAAGAACTGTAAGCACTACAAAATCACAAAAAGCATTTTATTTTAATGCTGATAAGAAAATGCAATCGATGTCTCCACGTTTTACCACAGCATTTTTTTTTTTTATATTGACGAAATTAGTTTGGACTAGGTAAACATGTGAGGTCTTGTATATTACACTGTCACTAGCTACTCTAGTAATTAAACAGATTAAATTTCCTAACCCACCATATTTTAATCAGTTAACAACTGCTCAATTCATACCATACCCTGTGTCTATGCTAGCGCCATTCTGGAGGATTTTTTAACTGTTATTTAGGGCTGAAAGTGGGACACTTTTTCAAGCTTCTCCCATATAAGACGGTTCTCCTTACCTCTACCCTCCATACATACAACACAAGATATTTGCCAGATGTCTGAATCTCGCTTACGACATTTTCAAGATAAGCTTGCATATATATACAAGTTCCGAACAACAACATTCGGACCGTCGGTCTACCGAGCAATATTCACACGCTCGGTGGAAGATCTATTCGCCGTAATCCTCACAAAGCGAACTATGATATTAATATGTCGTAGTCTCAGTAAATATTGTCAATCGAGTTTAGTCTGAAACGTCAAGTGTTAAATTTGGGGAAAGTTGATGCGGTGATGGCAACACCAGTTTTCGACGCTTTGACGTTTGAGGCTGTTTGACAGTTGACGTTTGAAGTATACTTTTACGGTACAGAAGGGATCGGTATCATTCTGAGGGGACTTTTTGGCGGGAACGCGAGCAGTGAAGTTGTGTAATTTGTTTCATTTTGTCTATTTAGTGTTTCTTCAGGTTTAAATCTGTAATAACGGTGGTTTATTTACTGTTTAGTATCTGTGAAAGTGCACAAATGTGTGAAAATGAAACAAAGCCGCTGAACGTAATTTCTAGGGCTCCTCCAAAAAATCCACTGAAAAGGTCTCAGTAAATGACGAGCTCACAGACCGCCTGGTGTTAAGTGGTTACTGGAGCCCATAGACATCTACGACGTAAATAGACGGTTCGGGGTGGTACCTACCCGCGCGGACTCACAACACGTCCTACCACCAGCAATTACGCAAATTATAATTTTGCGGGTTTGATTTTCTCCACAAGTACAGATGCTGCGGTTAGCGCACGTGTAGCAGTGGCGGCGTACCTGTGCGTGAGGCGGTGCCCGGCGAGGTGCGCCGCCGCGGCTGCCAGGTGAGCCGCCAACAACGCCAGGTGCGGGGGGCGGAGCGCCGGGGGGCGGGGGGAAGAGGCGCCCGCCTCCTCTTCCAGGTCGGGGCCGCGGGTCGCCAGCAGGAAGCTCTTCAGATCTCCCTAACATACAATAGAGGTTCATGGTAACATGATGCGGTACTTCTGATGTATTTATTATATTTCTAAGGACAAATATCATTGACTACAATTTTTTAATGTCTATGGAACGCGCTGAACACAGAGAGTCGTATCTTCATCTTGTGTCAAGTGCCAATAAATGCCAACGGAGCTTCATGAATACTGGAATGACGTCACGACTCGTGTGCACGGCACCCCAAACGTACGTGATCAACCCCAACATTAGTTGCAGCTGTGGGATATCCCCGTGGCTGTGACCTTCCAAACGAAGTCCAAACAGAATCAGCTACTGTTCAAATTCACATTGCACATTGAAAAGTGTAATGTCATATCAAAATCCTATAAGACAAGTTTGAGGGTGAAATTTTAAACTCGCTCGAGGGCGATGACCCCGAATGTCAATTGCTTTTAACCGACTTCAAAAAAAAAGAGAGTGCTCTCATTTCGACTGTATTTTTTTCTTATAAACGTTACTTCACAACGTGTTTTCTAGATGTACCGATTGTGATTCTTATTTATTTGAAAACTTTTCATTCTCATATCTATTTTAAGTTGTATTAACATCCGATGAAGAGATGACGTACTTTAGTATGAATAAACAATAAAAGATTTAATTGCATTTTCTGTTATATTTATATTAAGAAAATAACATTTTTAAAGTCCTTAATCTCTTTTAAAATTAATATTAAAAATTAAACAGTATTCATAAATTATACAAAACTGAACTCTCTTTTTATTGAAGAATACTTTTTAAAAACTAAAGAGTTTAGGACGCTTAAATAAAAGCGGCTCTAAATAAAATAATAAAATGTTTATTTATTGTAAAAATGTACAATCTTCCTTCTTATGGCGGGAATCATGGCCTCCTGGATTTTTTTAGCCGCGCATGCGCTTTAGGGTTAACCAAAGGTTTGGCCACAAGAGTTTTAAATAATAAATGTCGTTCTTTACGTAGATTTAATTGACTTAAATTGAATTCTCATTTTAATTTTTTCAATTGTTTTCTTTTTTGCTGTCATTAAAATTTCGTGTCGCTGAAAGTAGGTTTCTATCGCTATGTAAATAGAGGTGAAGTGTCGAGTTGGGTTACCCAGTCCGTGTGCTCCAGCAGCATGTAGTGCGGGTCCATCTCGCTGCACAGGCCGATGAGGGCGACCACGTTGCTATGCCGGGCGCGCCCGAACACGTCCAGCTGACGACGGAACTCCGCCAGCTGTACCTGGGAAGCGAACGCAGCTCTAATGTAACTGGTTTTATTGATTAGTCTTTGACGAAGCGATATATTAAGACTAGGAGACTTTTTGGCGGGAACGCGAGGAGTGAAGTTGGGTGATTTGTTTTATTTTGTCTATTCAGTGTTTCTTCAGGTTTAAATGCGTAATAACGGTGGTTTATTAACTGTTTAATATCTGTGAAAGTGCACAAATGTGGGAAAATTAAACAAAGCCGCTGGACGTAACTTCGCGGGATCCTCCAAAAAGTCCACTGAAAAAATCTGAGAAATTTATCACCATTTTACTGAGATTATATCATCCCATATCATCTCGGTTCATTTAATTTCATCCCAGTTGATTGATGTCTCAAGTTAATCATCTTCATTTCATTTCATTTCATTTCACTCCATATTATCATTTTTCATAAGAATAAGAATGTAAATTAAAATAAGACATGACTTAAAGGTCTTAGTTACCAGGTCATTAAATCCCTTAAAATCAAAATATTTATATAATACAATATTTATAACTACTGATACCATGCACCCAACGCTTTTTTACAAGAAAATCATTTTTCTTACACTATTTTTAATTCAAATTTGTTTTCTATTTTTTAGTTGGATTTTCTATAAAAGCGTATTTTTTTTATTTTTAAACTATTATTTATTATATTTTCCATTTTTTAGATGAATTTCAATTTTTAAAATTTTATGTTTTTCTATTTTTTTTTAATATTGAATTGTCATTGGTCCTTAATAAGTTTGCCAAATTTCGATTTAATCCGACGTTTTGATGGGGGTCAAAATCATGTTCAAAGATTCGGTTACATACATACTAAGTACGGCTGAAGCTAATAAAAGCGTATTAAAAAAAGATTTGTAAAATAAATATATAATTTATAAAAAAAAAAAGAAAAAAAGAGATCGCTTTATGAGCGCCTATTGTACAATTATACATGCCTGTTGACAGTTTTGAAATGTTAATTGTGTGTTTGATGTGCAGTCTCTCTTTCTCTCTCTCTATCACTCTCTTCTTCTCTCTTTGCCGGTTGTGTTCATTTTAAACCTACCTCGTCCTTAGTGGTGAGCGACTTGACGAGCACGGGCCTTGGGTTCGGCTCCGCGTCGGCGCCCTCGGACTTGCGCAGCTTGGCGACCTGGCTCATGTCGATCTTGGCCAGGAGCACTTCGCCGAACTCGCCGCGACCTGGCGCCAAACGGAGGGACGATGTGTGACGTCACATACGAGACAATATTAGCAGCTAATCTAGCTAATCATTTATTCAACTAATTCCAGCTACGCGCGGTTTGATAGGCGAGCTCAAGGGTGCTCAAATTAGGTGGACTAGCTAACATTAGTCCTAGCAAGAGCAGTGCTTCGCGGAATTTACAACGAGATCGGAATCGCGACCCACTGAGAGTATCCGGTGAGAAACTCAGTGGGCTGCGTCTGTGGGGTAGGTTGCACGTCGAGTTCGAAGAATATGGCCGGTGGTTGGAGAGTTCAAAAGCACCGAGAGAAGACCGGGAGGATCCGATAGGACTTTTTTTAATATTTAGTTGGGAGGACGAGCTTACGAGGTAAGTGGTTACTGGAGCCCATAGACATCTACAACGTAAACGCGCCACCTACCTTGAGATATAAGATTTAAGGTCTCTCAGTATAGTTACAACGGCTGCCCCGCCCTTCAAGCCGAAACGCATTACTGCTTCACGACAGAAACAGGCAGGGCGGTGGGTGTACCCATGCGGACTCACAAAAGGTTTTCCAGTGTACTTGTGACAGATTTCTCTGTTCTCGCGTGACGTCATATAGCTAGCAGTTCGAATAGTTCTGGCACTGACGTCATCACGTATGATGTTTTGCGAGATTTGAACTACGGCACGGTCGCGTCGTTCGAAACGCACCGGCCGTCTTATCTTTTAAGCCGCGACGACAAATGCAATGCGTTCAAAAAACGTATCCATATTTAGGTATTCGATTCTAATGACGTCACCGGCAGCAGCTGACGAATGTTACCTAGTGTGATTGGATCCGTGAGTAGGGTCCGCGGCAGCGAGAGACGTTCAAAGTTCCCAGACTTCTTCGAGGCTCGGGACACTTCTGAATTATCAGGACCTGTCGATGAAAAAGATAAACGTTAATCACAGATTCTCCTGGTGGTAGGAAGTCTTGTGAGTCCGCACGGGTAGGTACCACCACATTTTTCCACCCGTGAAGCAGTAATGAATTTCGGTTTGAAGGCTGGGGAAGCCGTTGTACTGTTAAAACTGAGTCTTAGAACTAATGTCTATGTCTATAACAGCCTAGCCACTGCAAGTGTGATATTTAACTTACCGACTTCTGTTTGTTTGTTTTTCGCATTTGATATTTGAATATAACAAAAAAACATGTGTGCAATTCACACGTGGTAGAAGTGAAATCTTCATAAAATTAAATACAATTATCCTAAATATCTAAGTATATGTAAAATTTTGTCATTGGTAAATAATTGTAAATCATCTTTTATAGTATGAGGTAGCGTCCTCTGTGAATTGATATTTTAACTTCACGTATAATGTGTTCTATCTCATTCTCTCGCCGGCTGAATCCTATACATTTATGTGTTTGTGTCTCTATGGACTTATTTTTTCGTTTCATTGTGTTTGAAATCACAACGATTCTAAAGAAGAAACGGATCTTGACTTTTGCTGTTGACGTTACTTTCGTCTTAAGAGTACAGTTTGTGAAAACAACATTTACAAGCGTTAACAAGAAATTCAGTTTGAATGCGGCATTTCGAGTGGGGTAGGAAGGTAGGTGATCTCAGCATTACCGCTGTCCTTCTCGTGGGGCAACAGTCGTCCATTCTGCGCTGGTCCTCCGTTCACCTTCACCGCGTCAGTCTCGCCGTCCTCCACCAGCTTCTCTCGACCCTCCACCATTTCCAGTTCCATTTTTTCACCTAAACACACATTTTAACGGTTTTTTTCTCTACCTATGCTGATAGCCTTGAGAGGCTTCTCCCTAACGTGTGTAGGTGAGCTCACAGGGCTCAAACCGGAGTGTTGCTAACACTGGCCCTAGCAAGAGCAGTGTTACGGGGAATCTACCACCGGATCGGAAACGTAACCCACTGAGAAGATCCGGCGAGAAACTCAGTGGGCTGTATCTATGGGTTAATTCACTCGTCAAGCCCTTCGTCGCAACAACATTCGGACCGTCGGTCTACCGAGCAATATCACCTGCTCGGTGAGATCTTCCCTTCACCGTAATCCCACAAAGCGAACTATGACATTTTTTTTTATCTACCTATGCTGATAGCCTTGAGAGGCTATTTCAGCTTCACCCTAACGTTTGTAGGTGAGCTCACGGGGCTCAACCGGAGTTGGTAACACTGACCCTAGCGAGCCCTTCGTCGCAAGCGACGGGTTCGACGAGGACGGTGACCGGCTATGACATTAATAGATAGTAGTTACTCTCTTTCCATTTTCGTGAGTCGCAGACAGAATTAAAGCAATTTTAGAGAGTTTTATTTTATTTCCGACATTTCCAATAGCTTACAACTACTAGTTTTTGTAATCAGAAATCGAGCTGTCAATTCAAATATCTTGCCAACTACAATGGTTTTGTATTAATAGATCTGCTATGGCCGGCTATCTGTCGGCACAACACTGTTATTTACTTAACTAAGATCAGTTAAAGTTAGCTGTTATAAGTTCAACGCTTGTAAGCAATTGTTTAAGAGGGTATTCAGCAAAATTAATGAACAAACTAGCCCCACTGTTCTACTGTAAATACGAGTCACTATTGTCTCACAACACATTTCGGCTCGAGCAGTCAACAAATAGATTATAGGCTATAGACAAATTGATTAAATTTTATCAATTTGTGGTTACTGATAATTTACAAAATCCTTCATTAAAAATAATATATTCTATTTTATAGTGATAGGTAATAATATTTTGCTGCCATCTACAGGAGCAATGAGAAACTAATCGAAGCGAAGCCATCTAGTGGCCGACGCCCGCAAACATTTTTGTTGAGTGTTTGAGTTGCTTATCTATAACAAATTTATGTGTATTATCTATGACTTTTCAGTTACCACCGTTCCTCCGTTTGGTTTATTGCGGAATTGAAAGTTATGGTTTTCAGTTACCACCATTCCCATTTATAGCGGGATTGAAGACTGCAGAGACTTCAAACGTATCTCATACATGATAAGGTTCATAATTTTAAAGTACCCTCAAATTTTTTTACAAAGCTGAAGGTAGTTTTGGCATAAATGAGGGACGAGGTCGGGGGTCTAGTTCGGAACGTGACGTGTCCAGAGCATGGGCGGTGCTGCTGCGAGACCAAGGTCAGCGGAGGACGCGAAACGAGTCGCATTGATGCCTTCACGGAGGAACGTTCGACGTCCAGATCGTCGTGAGGAAACATAATCGTCACGTCACGTCAGGTTTTCTTTCTCTCTCCCTCTCTCTCTCTCTTTCTCTTTCTCTCCCTCTCTCTCTCTCTCTCTCTCTCAACCTTATATAGTGAACTGAGCGTTGGCATCGCAACTTAAATGTCGCCAGCCGCCGTGACGCCTAAGGGTAATATATAGTACAGATCGGATGTGTAGTTACCTCGCTGCCGACGTTTCAGTCTTCGTCTTCTGCAGTAGACCATCAGCGCGAGCACCAGCACCATGTAGGCGCCGGCCACCGATATAGAAACGACAACGGCTTTCCCCGCCACGCCGTTTGACTCTTAAAATGAGAGATGTCCTTTTGAATTTCCAAGTTTTTATCACACCTCGAAGTCGTCGTGGCATAAAGCCTTTTTTGCTTAGATGGGTGGACGATCTCACAGCCCATCTGATGTTAAGTGGTTACTGGAGCCCATAGACATCTACAACGTAAACGCGTCACCCACCTTGAGATATAAGTTCTAAGGTCTCAAGTATAGTTACAACGGCTGCCCCGCCCTTCAAACCGAAACGCATTACTGCGTCACGGCAGAAATAGGCATTAGGTATAGGCAGAAATATATTATACATCAGACCAGAACACGAGTTGGCTTTGTCTTATCCTTTAGGCCACGACGACTGTGTCCATGGTGGGTCATCCCACGGCAACCACTGACCGTGTCGTGGTGCGACTGTGAGTAGCAGCTCGTGGCGCACCAGCCCCGCGGCGCTCCCAGCCGTGCACCCGTAGTGAGCGCTGGTCTTCTCCGACACATTCCTCAGCAGAAGAGACCCGTTGTTGAGGAGCACCACACTGAAACACCCACTTAACTCGTCAATCTTTATGTTCGCTATTTAACAGGCTGGTGTTAGCAACGATTTTTTTGTTGGAACGAAGTTCTGAAGCCATCTTACAACGCAAGATATTTGACAGATGCCTGAATCTCGCTTACGACATTTTCAAGATTAGTTTGCATATATACAAGTTCCGAACAACAACATTTGGACCGTTGGTCTACCGAGCAATATCACCCGCTCGGTGAAATATCTTCCCTTTGTCGTTTAAGCTTCCCAAAGTTCCTTATGGGACGATGCGGAGGGGTACCGTAACCGGGAAAAAGCGTCCGAACATAAGATTTTTATTATTTACTAGCTGACCCGGCAGACTTCGTAATGCCTCAATCGATAAATAAAAGACACATCAAGGGGACACATCAAAGGAAAAACAATTTTTTTTGTTTTTATATAATTCCGAGCTTTTTTATATTTTCTCCTCACCTTTTAAACCTTCCCTGGACTTCCACGAATAATTCAAGACCAAAATTAGCCAAATCGGTCCAGCCGTTCTCGAGTTTTAGCGAGACTAACTAACAGCAATTCATTTTTATATATAGAGAAGATGTAAGATATATAATAATATAGTCTTATAGTATGATGGCTATACAGTATAGTGTACGTGATGACGGTTATTATTATTATTCATATAATAGCTGTTTCTTTGTATATTATTATTATATGTTTTTTATATTTATAAATCATTCTGAATAAAATAAAGTTGATAACTTTGTAAAGTAGTTTATTTTTATTTTTATCAATAAAAAAATCATAACAAAATTGTATACCCAAATAATTATTTTCTTTATACCTCGAATAGAACTTAAAATTAATGTTTTTCTAATAAGGGACTTCGTTCCTATCCGATTTCCCACGACACCACACATTTATTTTTTATTGCATAGATGGGTGGTCGAGCCCACCTTGTGTTAAGTGGTTATCGGAGACCATAGACATCTACAACGTAAATGCCGTCTTCCACCTCGAGACATGAGTTCTAAGGTCTCAGTATAGTTACAACGGCTGCCCCACTCTTCAAACCGAAACGCACTAGTGCTTCACGGCAGAAATAGGCAGGCTGGTGGTACCTACTCGCGCGGACTCACAAGAGTTCCTACCACCAGGAGAAGTGTGTGTTTGTTTATCCTCTTTGTCGGCCAGTCAAGGTCATACTGAAAACAAGTTACCTGGCAGTCGAGGCGTTGGCACTAGCTTCATTGGCCACGCCATTCTCTGTAACAATAAACATTGTAATGGAAAATGCAGTAAAGAACCATTCAAAAATAAGCTTATTTAATGATTCACTAGACGATGACCGAGCTTTGCTCGTTTTTTTTAAAACGCCATCTTGTTGTGTCTTTAAAGCGGTTAGTTGCCCTCAATTAATAAAAATAGTACTATTATTCGCCAATAGATGTCGGGAAGAGTTGATTATTGAAAACTCGAATAAAACAACATTTTCTGAAAATAAATCGTAGCTAGATCGATTTATCGCCCCCGAAATCCCCTGTATACTAAATTTTATGAAAATCGTTGGAGCCGTTTCCGAGATTCAGATTATATATATTAATATATATACAAGAATTGCTCATTTAAAGGTATAAGATAAGATAGAAGCGTATCCGAAGACAGGATAAGATGACCATCATGACCTTCAGACACGAGGAGAAGGAATACTAAACATCTTCACAAGATGGCTACTTGTCGTGTTCGCTTCGTCTGTTTCATTGGTATCGACTTTGTGCCCGTTTCTGTCACGAAGCTTTAAGCTTTACAAACTGAGACTCCCACCTGATATTTCAAGGTTAACTGATAACTTGACCCCGGTGGATCGGAAACTCGTTTGCATGTGAATCTGTAGTTTCTTCAATATATTTGCCTCCAATCTGGGGGAGATTGAGTATACAAATTTGCATACTGCGATAATCTGGAACCATTGCCGGTAGATTGGGTCATCGTGGGCGTTGATGACCATGGACTGCTCAAAGTCAGCGATAATGTCGTGCAGAAGTTTAAGCTTAGATAATGGTTGCGAGGGAAACTTTCAACTGGTGCGACAAAAATTTTTTTTTATATCTTTCAGGCAAAGGCAAAGGGATATTTTATTGTAGTCATTAGGAATACTACTAACGTATCTGAGTGAGTATATCGCTGTTCTTGTCCCACTGCATCGTGGGCGGGGGGTCGCCGGACGCGACGCAGTTCAGCACGACGTCCTGTCCTGCGGTGACCTGCACGTTCTGATCTTGAACGGGCTCCGTTATCCTCGGCGATACTGCGAAGTCAATTCCGTTGGTCAATTGTATCGTGTGAAACGCAGCTCATTGTAGACGTAGGTAAGACTACTAGCGCCACCATCGAAATTAAAGGACTTTTGAGTGAGTGATTCCTAAGCTATTCCATTTTTTAAATTAATCCTTTTTTTTATAGATGTACTTATCGTTAACGTTATCCTAACTAGTGGAAATGGATTTGATATGGATTCGTATGGATGGATGAATCGGTATGGATTGGGACTATGTCCAGCAATGGACGATTGTGGGCTGACGATGATGATGGTGGAGGCTGGAATTAACGTTTTTAATTTTTAACGTTAATTTACTCGTCGAGCCCTTCGTCGCAAGTGACGGGTTCGACGAGAACGATGACCGGAAAAAAACTGCACTAAGCACTCAGAACTAATGTCTCCAGGTGGATGGCGACATTTACATACGTGTAATATGAAAAAACTTACCGACTACATCTAGAGTGATTTTCGATTCAATCTTCTTATCTCCGTCTACAGCCTTGCAAGTGTACAGGCCTGCGTGGCGCTTAGAAGCTTCCGAAACCATTAGGGTTCCATTAGCCGATGTAACTCCGTCCGGAAGCGGATCCGCGTCATTCTGTTAACATTAACAATTTTATTTGAAAATAGCGCCATCTAGCGGCGTAGTAAGGTACTGCTTGCGAACAAATCTAATGAGCTATATTTGTAGCCGCAATTTCTTAAAGAAACTCACCAGATACCACTGTATGGTGGGTGAAACTCCGCCTGCAACTTTACAGTGTATCTTCCCAGAGCTGTTCAACTCCATTTTTCGGCTGTACGGTTCCGGGGCGAAGCGTAATTCGACATCTGTTGGCGGATAGCGAAAATATTTTTAATTCCGTAACGCAAACAAAAATGGCGTTCGAAATAGTTAAGTCCGTATAGATATAACGTTTAAAAAAATTACAAATAAAATCCAATTGGACTTTTTAAATGCAATCAAGATTATAGGTAGCTTTCGTAAGAGAAAGTAAACATAACAATGTCATTAGATTGTTTCTAAAAAAAAAAACTTCAAATATTAATCTATGCAAAATTATAATTTGCGTAATTATTAGTGTTAAGACCTCTTGTGAGTCCGCACGGGTAGGTACCACCACCTGCCTATTTCTGAAGCAGTAATGCGTTTCGGTTTGAAGGGTGAAGCAACCGTTGTAACTATACTGAGACCTTAGAACTTATATCTCAAGGTGGGTGGCGCATTTACGCTGTAGATGTCCATGGGCTCCGGTAACCACTTAACATCAGGTGGGCTGTGAGCTCGTCCGCCCATCTAAGCAATAAAAAATAAATAAAAATGTTAATATGTATTTGTGATTCTTGCCTGGGGTAGCGCGATGTTTTCTGTACTTTGGGGCGTGAATCCTGTGAGAGGTGACATAGTCATCAACTGTAACAAAAGGAAAAAACCGTTTATCTTCTTGTATTTACAATACTAGACGGCATGTCGACTAGAGACATTAAACGTTCATTAACACCGATCTTAGTAATATTCAGGTCACCGTTGTCGTCGAACCCGTCGCTTGCGACGAAGGGCTCGACGAGTAAATTAACCAACAGACACAGCCCACTGAGTTTTTTTCCGGATCTTCTCAGTGGGCCGCGTTTCCGATCCGGTGGTAGATTCAGCGAAGCACTGCTCTTGCTAGGGTTCGTGTTAGCAACTTCGTTAGGTTTGAGCCCCGTGAGCTCACCTACTAGTTAAGGTTACGTTGAAATAGCCTCTCAAGGCTCTCAGCTAGGTAGGAAAAAAAAAGATGACGTTTGAACATGGCAATAATAACCGTATATTTATTTATAAAAAATATTTCTCTCTTCTCTGCTCCTCTCTCTCCCCCCCCCTCCCCCTCTATCTCTCTTCAATCGGTCCCTCATTGCTGAGGATCGTGACTCCGTCCGATTCCGTCAACCAGCTGTCTCCATCGATCCCGTTCTGTAGCTTGGTGGAGTGCGTCGCTGACAAGTATTTTCAGTTCCTCAGCTATTTGGTCCGACCATCATTTGGGACCTCTACCCCTAGGCCCTTTCCCTCGATTTTACCGGTCACCACAAGGCGTTCCAAATTGCCGGTATCCCTGCGTGCAACATGACCAAAATACCGCAACATTTCTACTTGTTTTCTTTTTAAACGACAATTTATACTTTTGTATACTTCAAAATAAACAAAACCTAATTAGTTCTAATGAAGCACCCCAAAATCTATACTATACTAATCACTACATCACTATACTATACTAATACTATAGTGATGTAGCACCCCTAATAATAATTATAATCGTAAGTAATATTAATCTCAGTAAATGACCACCATTTTACTGAGATTATATTTCATCCCATATCATCTCATCTCATTTTATTTTATTTCATCCCAGTTGATTAATGTCTCAAATTAATCATCTTCATTTCATTTCACTCCATATTATCATTTTTCAGAAAAATAAGAATATATTAAAATAAGACATGACAAAGGTCTTAGTTACCAGGTCATAAAATCCTTAAAAAAAAAAGTAAGTAATATTATGTTTGACACAATTACAGTTTTCATTTTTATTACGTCACTTAATATTATATGTGACGTAATAATAACCGAACAAAAAATACTAATTACTTTGTGTGAATTCGAAACATTTTTCTTTTTCGAGTTCAGTTCGGAAACTATGTTTGCTTTGAGAAGTCTTGTCCGTTCAGAAACAGATCAAAAGGGTTATTATTAATAAGTGCGATGTAATAGCTCACTTTTAAAGTGTGTTTGCCTTCCGAATCGTTGCGGGGATAAGGAAGTTCGTATTTTAGGCCATCCTCGTGTTTCGTAAAAGAAAACGAATGCGCTGATGATATATGTGTAATACGGTTTGAATGGCTTCAAGTTTTCATGATTCTTTGATGTTTCGAGTTCAATGAACTATGCCTGTTTCGAGGTTAGGTTTCAAATAAAGCGGGAAATACGAAAATCGGTTTTTAAACTTTCGCCATTATCTTTGTCGATTTGTTTAATTATTACGCAGTTTTGGATATTTCTACGAACGAAATTCGATTATAATCATTGATCCACGAAAATTTTGATTCAATTTTGTTTTTGACGAAAAGAAGAAGAGAAAAAAACGGTTACTTTCAAAGACCTGTGATAAAAGTATTCAAAATAGAAATTTATTGACGAACAGAGAAATGATAGTACTCAACTGTTTTATTTATGTCCTTTAAACTATGTAGCGTGAAACACTAATCAGCAGATTAATCGGCAGATCTAAGTCGTCACGTCCTTACGGATCCATCAGATCCAATATCTTTGCATTATACGCCTTCAGCTCTAACACTAGGAGCAGGCTTAGGGACCCCGGTAACCGTACTCGTCTAACTCGACAAAGATTTCACGTGTAACCTAACCCAGGCATCAGCCGGCTGAGTTTCTCGCCGGATCTTCTTAGCGAGTGGCGATTCCGATCCGGTAGTAGATTCAATGGCGAAGCAGCTGCTCTTGAGTTGTTAGGTCTCCTTCGGAGGCGCTCGGGCAGCTGTTAGCAAATCCCACCCCTCCTGGCTGAGCCTTTGCTCGTTCACCTGTCCTGGTGAAACTGGAAAGGTCTCCGGGCCACCAGTAATCCTTCAATCATTAAATCTAAGTCGCACTCGGGCGTCATTGGAGGGAATCGGGCGGAATCAGAATTGCCGAATACGCAGATGTAACTAGATGTCAGTCGATATGATTCGCGCGCCAATTTAATGTTTAACCTAAAAATAATATCTTCGGAATATATGTAATATAATTACTATCTCCCAGTGTCTAACTTCCTTTTCTCCATTCCTGTTAATATTCTAATGTACATTGTACTACCAAAACATTAAAAGTGTTTACAAAACAGTGTGATTGACTTATTTATTTTTGAGTGCGATATAGTTAGTTATGTCACTCCGATTTTAGACTAGTATTTTATTGTCTCTAAGCCAACGGCCGCCCGACCGTAAGGCTAATAACGGATAAAATAAAAATGAATTGCTGTTCGTTAGTCTCGCTAAAACTCGAGAACGGCTGGACCGATTTGGCTAATTTTGGTCTTGAATTTTTCGTGGAAATCGAAAGAAGGTTTAAAAGGTAAAATCACAAATATTTTTTTCCCTTTGATGTGTCCCCCGTCGGACGGATTCCTTTTGTTTGTTTTAAATTTATTTTATAAACAAAATTTTAGGTATTTTATTTATCGGTTGAGGCACTACGAAGTCTGCCGGGTCAGCTAGTAGCGGATAAAATGAAATATTCGAATACATTAAGATTGGAAGTACTTCTACATTTGAATTAGATACGGATAGCTGTTACGTAAATAACAGGCGCTTATCGATCATCACTTAACGTAACAGCCTATTGCCGACCGTTGGTTTGATCACGCTAGCGATTGACGGCCAACAGACAGAAGCAAACTATATTAGGAGAGGAGCACTCGCGTTGTACGAACTATGCGTGTGAGGAAAAAAAAGGGTGCGTGTACTTATGTACGCGCGTAAGAAGTCATACTTTATTTTTATTAAATTTATTTCTTTTTTTTTTATTTAAATTTTAATCAATTTGAAAATAAATCGATTAAACAACATCCTCAAACACGCATATTGGACATCCTTTTTCTTGACATCGTATAAATTCGGTAATTCTCGGTACGGTTCGGAAAGTTCACCTGCGGCTATATTCAGACTCGCCAAGTTACGTCGGTCGTATTGTAATGAGCGATTTTGTGGGCAACTTCATTTCTGTTAATTTTGTGTCACGGTGCGCGCGCATCGTAAAATTTCACTCTCATCAATTTTTCATAACGCGCCTAAAGAAGTATAACTTCAAAAACTATCGCCATTATGAGACATGAGTGGATAAAGTAAAGTACGATTTTTAAGATTTTTGACTTTTTACATTAAACTGGTGATAGGACCTTTTGTGAGTCCGCGCGGGTAGGTACCACCGCTGTGCCTATTTCTGTCGTGATGCGTGAAGTAATGCGTTTCGGTTTGAATGGTGGGGCAGCCGTTGTAACTATACTGAGACCCTTAGAACTTATATCTCAAGGTGGGTGGCGCATTTATGTTGTAGATGTCTATGGGCTCCAGTAACCACTTAACATCAGGTGGGCTGTGAGCTCGTCCGTCCCTCTAAGCAATTAAAAAAAAAGGCAGCGACTTGGCTCTGCCCCCGGCATTGATGAAGTCCACGGGCGACGGTAACCACTCACCATCAGGGCCGTATGCTCGTCTGCATACAAAAGCGATAAAAAAATTTGTGTAGGAAGCTAGTTCTCGACGAATATACATACGTGTTTAACTGATCCTTTGATATGACCGACGCGTTTGTATTCACACACGTGTGTTCGTACATCATCGTAATACCATAGATCGAACATTAACAGAAGGTTTTAAATGTTAGTACGATTCGATTTTATTTTTTGACATTTTGATAAATAGACAACATTACATCGATATACAGGGTGTACAGAAAGAATGGATAATCCTGACACGTACTTACGGATCCATCAGATCCAATAACCCTTGCATTAGACGCCTTCCGCTCTAACACTAGGAGTAGAGACCCCGGTGACCGTACTCGTCGAACTCGGCAAAGAGTTCGACGTGCAACCTAACCTAAGCATCAGCCCGTTGAGTTTCTCGCCGGATCTTCTCAGCGGGTCACGATTCCGAACCGGTAGTAGATTCATTCGCGAAGCAGCTACTCTTAAGTTGTTAGGTCTCCCTTGGAGGCGCTCTGGTAGCTGTTAGCAAATCCCGCCCCT
The DNA here is from genome assembly GCF_003987935.1 of Bombyx mandarina. The sequence continues at coordinate 2,642,966 of NW_021011496.1, forward strand.
TCTGGCTGAGCCCTTGCACGCCCCCCACCTGTCCTTGTGAAACTGGAAAGGCCTCAGGGCCACCAGTAAGCCCTCAATCATAAAAAAAAGCTATTGGGGACTCAAAATAAAATTCGAAAGGTCGACAAGCACACAGCCGAGGATAGGTAGGAATGGTGCAGTATTATCCAGGAGATAGATGTCAGAGGAGGTCACGACCCTCAGCATTGAGGATTATCGAGGACGACTGGTTTACTTGAATGTGTGTGCGTCTTCGCGGAACGTGGGAGACCGGGTCGTGGTCGGACATTTCACCTGCAGCTCACCTAAACCCGAATACCGCCTCAAGAGGTCATGAGGTCGCCTTACAGCAGATGTTCCTGGATGGAGAGGCCTGCCTGAATCATCGGTCTTCTTTTTGATACATTTATAACCGAGGAAGGCGGTCGCGAGCGCGTATCGGGTTATTAAAAAAAAACAATAGACAATTTTCAATGATTTTTTTTTAATTCAAAACCAATTTTTTTGGCAAACGTAAAGAGATTATAATTACGTGATTTTATTCAAGATCATAAATATTTCCATGTACTTAGGTATTTAATATTTATATATAACTAGCTGATACCAGTGACTTCAATGTCGTAGTTTCCGGTGCAAAAGTTTCCGTCAGTCAAAGAAAATGTCACAGTGTAGTTTCCGGTGCATATGAGATATTTCTTCGGGATCAAAGGTAGCCTATATCACTCTCCTGACTTATGACGATGACTTTAAAGATAATCATTCGCTTAATTTCAACGCTAAAGAAAAATAAACAAGCACACTGTCACGTATTTATTATATTTATTTATTTATAATAATGGTACGAATAAACACTCCTCAAAATATCAACATGCATTCATTCATTAAATCGATGCTCTTGTAGCGCTTTTATTATTGAAATCCATTATCATTTTTATAATTACATTAACTTTCAAAATCCCTAGCGTAAATCGTTCAAAAAAACATTATAGTGCAGCGCCCCTAGCGGCCGTGTGGCGCACTACGCCGCGTAATGGCGCCGTTGCCATGGTAACCGATCGTAAAATTTTATAGCGCGCACCCCAACGGACACTTCACGCGAACTGGTACAATAAGATTACGTTTATGTTCCGTATCGTTTTAACTTTAGCCGAATGGAAATCTCTATGACGGCGTGCGCTTAAAGCGCGAACGGAGGGCAATATTTTTTTTTCTTTTTTATTTTTTATTGCCTGCATTAGAATCGTTAGATAATAAAAGGAGTCCAATGTTTTGAGGTGTAACGCGGGTCGCGATTGCAAAACCTTTTTCTAATAATATGAATGATGATACCTAAAGTAAATACTTTAAAAAAAAGCAAATGTAAAGATATAAAATGTATGTAATGATATTTATGTGTTAGATTTTTTAAGTTACTAACATAGATTATATGTAATTCTTACTAACAAAATGTTATGGTTTTAAAAAAAAAACTAAAATAAAGTATAAATAAATATTAAATCATACGATACCTACGTACATAATATATTCTTCGATATAAGTAGCTTACTTTTAAGAGCTAATGTCCGCCATATTGCAATTGCAACATAGTCTTTTGAATCTTAAAGATTCATTTTATGTATATTAGTCTAGATTATCTCGTTTGTTTTGTTGATGATAAAATTAAAACATAATAATAATAATAATAATAACAACAACAAGATAGTTCGTCGATATAGTTAATAAGCAATTTAAAAAGGCAATAACCGGGGAACAGAATCAAATATCGAACTGTTTTGAACAAACTTCAAAAAAAAAACGTGCTTTAATTATTAGCATTGCACTTTTTTCTGGATGAACCGATTCTTATGGTTTCTTCTCGCTTTTTTTTTTGCTTTTTTTCATTGAGTTTCGAATCCAGACTGTGGTTGTCATTTCGAAAAAATGAGTAACTTCATTAATAGGGTATTTATTATCATCTATCTACGTGATAGCCTCGGAGTGATATGGTATTATTATGATTAGTATTGCCATACATAAAACCTGAAAATATTATGGTTCATGTTTCGAACATATTAAAAACTTTAATTAAATTAAAACTCGTCAGCTTAATTTGACGGTAGCGTTTCCTAAAATAATTAAATTAACCCCGTCCCCTTCAGCGCTCGGTTAGAGTCGTAAACTACCACCACCACCCCCGAGTCATAAACTCGCGCCAGTTTATGGGATTTAAGAACGCCCCCTCCCCCGTCAAATTCGTTTTATGCCGTCAACCGTGACGCGAGTGGCGCCCCCCCCCTCATTAATGGAATCATTAAAAATTTACGGCTAAACTCTGTTAAGAGCTCCGACAAGTCTATTATGACATTTCGTTAACAAAAGTTCTGCATGCCGCCAAAACCGAGGAATCTCCCGTTTTGTTTTTTATTTATTTAAAATCATTGTAATATAAAATAAATTATTTAAATAATAAAATTGTCATACATATTTTTTTTTTTTAAATAGTGGACAACATAATGCAACAATAGGAAACAACGGGAGAAAGATAGACATACTATTAATAGTTATGTTAAGCTCTATTCTTATAATAATTAAAATAACACTTATTTTATGCCCTTATAGACAGATGAACACCTGATGGTGAGTGGTTACCGTCGCCCGTGGACTTCAGCAATTCTAGGGGCAGAGCCAAGCCTCAGCCTACCGTTAATTAATTCGCATACATTGGTATATAATAAAGCGGCTATTAAAACTTCAACTCAACATCGAGTTAGCTGTGAGCTTATGCTCTCGTCTAGAACAATAAAAAACGGCTGTGACTGTCTGTGTTTCTGAGCTGAACAACTCGAAACTAATATTGTTTATTGTGTTCCGACGTTTCCCGTTAATATTCACGTCACGTAGACAATAACGGCGCGCCCGAAGACGGGGGCCAATTAATATTTTGTCAACGAAACTTGTCTATGGTCGTTCGGTATCTTCTGTGGCGAAACACTCGGGGGCGTGGAAGGTGGAATATAAAAGACAATGTATTTACGTATGACTGTTTATAGGGATATGTGCGTCGACTTTCTGGCCGAAAGTGTAATAGCGATGGTCTATTAACTGTTTGGCGTCATTGAAAGTGCACAAAGGTGGAAAAATGAAACGAAGTTGCCGAACACGATTTCTTAGGTTCCTTCAAACAGCCCACTGAAGTCTCTCTAAGCTATCACCATTTTACTGGGATGCTATTACATCTCACGTCCTTACGGATCCATCAGATACAATAACCTTTGCATTAGACGCCTTCAGCTCTAACACTAGGAGCAGGCTTAGGGACCCCGGTAACCGTACTCGTCGAACTCGACAAAGAGGTCAACGTGTAACCTATCCCATGCATCAGCCCACTGAATTTCTCGCCGGATCTTCTCAGCGGCCGCGATTCCGATCCGGTAGTAGATTCATTCGCGAAGGAGCTACTCTCGAGTTGTTAGGCCTCCGTCGGAGGCGCTCGGGCAGCTGTTAGCCAATCTCACCACTCCGGACTGAGCCTTGGCTCGCGCAACTGTCCTGGTAAATCTTCAATCATAAAAAAAAACTCATCTCATTTCGTGCAATTTTATCCTAATTGATTATTACAATCCCAAACACATCAACGTCATTTCAGTTCACTCCATTTTTTTAAATTTAAATTATTTCTTTAAAAAAAATGCAACATAATATAAATAAATAATGTGTCAAAATTTTTATATACTCGACACTGGCAAAAATCGCGTCGCAAGAGGTCAATTGCCATACTTAAAAAACGAAAAAAAAAACAGAAGAGCGATATGCGTGGAGACAGGACGAAGGAGCCAAATAAATTTCTTTAATTCGATTTGTGTCAAGCGATTGCGAGTGATTGCGTCGCGCAAAGCGTCTCGTAATTAAATAAATTTTTCGAATGTTCTAGTATCTACATTAAAGTCGTGTAGCAAACAAGATTAGCGTCCATTTTGAAAATTAAGGGCTGGCACGAGTGTAGTGAAGTTTATGAAAATATAACGTAAAATTTCTTTAATAACGAAATGCCTTGACAATATAGTGCTGTTTTGTTTTACTAGTAAGGCGTAGGAGTCCGCACGGGTAGGTACCGGTATCCTGCTCATTTCTGTCGTGAAGCAGTAAGCGTTGCACCAATACATTAATAAATTATAGTTTAAAAAACTAACAAAATACGCTCTTATAGAAAATCCAACTAAAAATAGGAAATAAATTTTAATAAATTTGAAGTAAAAATAGTGTAAGAAAAAATGATTTTATTGTAAAAACAAAGCGTGGGGTGCATGGTATCAGTAGTTGTAAATATTATACGAACAGATATGAGTAGAAGGGTTATTTTGATAATATCCTGAAAAGCACACCACGCTTTTTTTTACAATAAAATCATTTTTTCTTATACTATTTTTAATTCATCGTGGCCTAAGCGATAAGACGTCCGGTGCATTCGTATCTAGCAATGCACCGGTGTTCGAATCTCAGGCGGGTACCAATTTTTCTAATGAATTACGTACTCAACAAATGTTCACGATTGACTTCCACGGTGAAGGAATAACATCGTGTATTAAAAATCAACACCGCAAAATTATAATTTGCGTAATTACTGGTGGTAGGACCTCTTGTGAGTCCACGCGGGTAGGTACCACCACCCTGCCTATTTCTGCCGTGAAGCAGTAATGCGTTTCGGTTTGAAGGGTGGGGCAGCCGTTGAGACCCTTAGAACTTATATCTCAAGGCGCATTTACGTTGTAGATGTCTATGGGCTCCAGTAACCACTTAACACCAGGTGGGCTGTGAGCTCGTCCACCCATCTAAGCATAAAGAAAAAAAAATCAAATTTATTAAAATTTATTTTTAATTTTTTAGTTGGATTTTCTATAAAAGCGTTTTTCGTTAGTTTTTTTAAACTATTATTAATTTTTAGTTTTTTAGTTGAATTTCAATTTTTCCAAATTTTTTTAACATTAAATTATCGGTCCTTAATAAGTATTATAATATACACCAAATTTCGAGTTAATCCGACGTTTTGAAGGGGGTCAAAGTCACGTTCAAAAATTCCGTTACATACTAACATACATACGTCTGAAGCTAATAAAAGCGTATTTAAAAAACCGTACTTAGTTCATTTTAAAATGGTTTAGTAACAAACGATATGAACAAGAAGATTACCCATAGCATCTATCTAACCGCCGTCTTGTCTCCGCAGCCTAATACTCGTTCAGAAAAGTCGCAGATGCGCCAAATGATCTTCAAGGACTGCTATAGGTACAAGATTGAACCACCAATCATGTTAACGGTCGCTTCCAAGTTTAGACGCCGGCGGATCAACGTAAAACCAATGGAAATCGATTGTAACACAATATTATAATACCGCGGGGCAAAGTTTCCTAAGTTATTATCGATTGAGGGTAACATTGTACTCATAATGTCATTGATTTTTGGGTATGGTAACAATTTTGAGGTTTTTTTTTTATTGAGTGTCTGTTAAATGCTGGACACCATTGCCATTAACAACATGAATGCCGCCCAAAAGTGTGTCTAAGTGTCAGTTTTATAGTACATTGACTGACCTACCCTACGAACCGGTATTACTGTTTCACGGCAGGAGAAGGCAGAGCTATGGTAGGCACCCAGCGAGCGAGTTTTTGTTGTCAAAATTTGACATTTCTATTTTATTTTAAACCACAGACTATATAAATGTTAAACTACAAATAGTAGGCACATGGATGTTAGGAGAAATGGTTTATCACATACTCTTTTGTTTTTTATTAATAGAAGGCATCTTGACGTTCTATTTATAATAAAAAGGCAGTTTTTTTTTAAGACAAAACGTATTTGATGATTTATTCAGATCACGTTCCGACCCAAATACAACGCGCAGACGCAATACAACCTGACCGGTGTAAAGGTTCTGAATTCAGTACTCCGGAACCCAACAGCGGAATTGTTTGTTATATCAAATCTCATCCGATCTTCTCAGTAGGTCGCGATTCCGATCTGGTGGTAGATTCTGCGAAGCACTGCTCTTGGTAGGGCTAGTGTTAACAAATTCTCTTAGGTTGATACCCCTTAAGACCACTTAGCCGTCCGGGCGTGGCTGGAATAGCCTCTTAGGCTTAGCGAATAGGTAGGGAAAAAAATATAACAAATACATTAAATAAAATTATTGTTCGACTTCTTTGCGACTACCACTATAAGCTGATGGGAGATAGTTTTCAAATGGTTAATTAATAAAAACATAGATTAATTATGGACATCATTGAACTTACTCTGTGTGTATTAGATTATCTGTGATCCGCAGAAGCCGCACATAGATTAGCTCGCGAACCTTACTGAGTCAGACAAGGACTATCACATGTATTTTGGCATGGCAGTATGATAAAGTAGTTTTTTGCTTCGGTTTTCGCGCCTTTTAGACAAAATCAAAATTATTTTTTCGGTTTAATGTTAATTATTGTCTTATTCGTCGAAATTAGCACAATATTCACACGTCGAATCAAAATGCGAGCATATTTTTTATAATAGTTTGTTTGATCTTGCTTCTAAAAACGTAACTCTTTTATGTATAGACAACAATTAATTCTCGATCATTAAAAGGCCAAAACAAAAAGTCGAAAAACCCTAAAACCCAAATATCCTTTGTTTGATGTTAGACATAAATAATAAATAAATAAATAATAAAGTGAGAAAAAATCACGCACGATCATCTGACCCCGAATTAGGATTCCCTGTGTTATAAACACCAGAGACTAACATACTAACTTACGTTTAAATACAAAGATATATAGATAATAGACACTCAGAAAAAATCAAAATCGAAATCTCATGTTTGCTCAATGTCAAAACCGAACCCACGACGATCCCGTGACGAACCCACGATCAGGCATTAATGTAAAAAAGGGTGCGTGTACGCGCGTAAGAAGTTATACTTTATTTTTATTAAGTTTATTTCTTTTTTTTATTAAAATTTTAATCAATTTGAAAAAAAATCTATTAAACAACATCCTCAAACACGCATATTGGACACCCCTTTTCTTGACATCGTATTAATTCGGTAATTCTCGGTACGGTTCGGAAAGTTCACCTGCGGCTATATTCAGACTCGCCAAGTTACGTCGGTCGTATTGTAATGAGCGATTTAGTGGGCAACTTCATTCTGTTAATTTTGTGTCACGGTGCGCGCGCATCGTAAAATTTCACTCTCATCAATTTTTCATAACGCGCCTAAAGAAGTATAGCTTCAAAAACAAATACATATGCTAACACAATCTATATATTAATACGTTAAACAAAAACTTTGTACCCCTTTTTACGAAAATTGCGCGGACAGAGGAGTATGAAATTTCCCACACTTATAGAGAATATAGAGAAGGAGTGCAGAATGCTAATATATTTTTAATTGAGCTTAAAAAATACGTTAAAACAATAAATAAAAAATGACACAAACTATCATCTATTTGACACATACATGCATAAATTATAATATTTTGTTTATTGTTAAAGTCTGTAGTCAAATTGAGAATAGATTATTAATGTTTGTCGTTAATATTATTGGTCTACTCTATAGTGTAGTCTTGGCGAAATCTATGATTATAGAAGTATATTCTTTGACAATGGAACCATAATAATACTACACGTATATTGTTCGGGTCCGAATCCCGCCGAGGGAAGATATTTGTATGATAAATATAAATGTCTTTTCCAGGGTTATGGATGTATATTAAATATGTGTATGTGTATAATAAAAATCTTACATTTATTTCCTCTTTATAATATTAGTATAGAAGTATAGATTAGCATCAACAGTTCGATGTTTTTTACTCCATTGAAACAGCTAAAGAATATTTTTTTCTTATGATATTCTTTCCAAAATTTTAACTTTAAATGGCTCTCCTGTAATATTGCAAAAATGTCGGTTAAACAAAATGGCCTTTCCCCCTCCTCGATAATAATTTAATGACCATAAATTTAGTTTTCATTATGTCTACACGAAAACCGAAGAAAATTCTATGATAGGAATATATACGGAATACCCTTATATGTGGAATCCCATCAGAACTCCATTACAGCGAGGCGTCCCGGGAGATATTAGCATAATGGCTTAGTTGTAATCTAATACAAGAACGAGATGAGTTCCGATGACATACTTTTTTCGCACGCTTTTTATTAGGTCGGTATGTATATTTGTTTGTTGTGTTATCTTAAGGTGGGGGGCGGCATTACGTTGATGTCTATGGACCGTTTAGTCCAAGGTAAGTCGTTCATTCCTCTAGGTATCTAGACCTATATTATAAAGAAAAATGCATCGTCTACATATAACCTCACTGCCTCTTAGTTCTTATTTTCGCTACCTAGAAGAGATCGCTATATCGCGCTAAAATTACCCCTATTTAATTTTCAATACGGTTTTATTAGCTTGGCATGTTTGTTTGTATGTCACGACATAATATTTGAACGTCATTTTCATCGACTTCAAAATTTGACAATTTGCACACCATTGATCAAGATACAATAATTTTGTTAACTTCGCTGTATATATCCAATGTCAATAAAAAAAGAAGGACCAAATTGATTATTAGTTCGATCGGCTATTTGAGGGTGCAATTTTAACCCTTCGACTGCCGTGTAGGTCACTGGTGCCCTACGCGGCGCACTGAAGTAATGATGTCGATTTCTGTTACTAAGGCGCCTGGATTGCCTAACTTTGCCTTCTTTTGTTTTTAATGTACATGTTTTAGTATTTTAGGTCTCTAGAAATAGATTCAGTCTCAGTGTCTTCGGATTCGTATCTTCCAAAGTCTACTAGATATACCGGTGCCTTATTAAGATCGAAGAGAGAAATCGACATAATTACTTCAGTGTGCCGCGTTAGACACCATAGATAGATACATAGATTTAATGTATTTTTTATGCATAATATATATTCCGGCTACGCGTAGACGGGTAAGTGAGCTCACGGGCTCAACCTGAGAGAGTTTACTAACACTGGCTCTAGCAAGAGCAGCGCTTGGCTGAATCTACCACCGGATCCGAATCGCAATTGGCTTTAAATAAAAAAACTTACTCTTTATAATAATATACATTCATTTTGATTAATTATCAATTTAAATTATATTTTGGGTCTGTATAATGAATACCCTGATATTGTCACCCTCGATCTGAAATATAATACTGCACTGCGGTAAAAACAGACGGACTGGCAGTACAATACCAGCACGATGGTCAACAAAGCCCGGTAAAGTAAACAGACTAAAACAAATAGATTTAGAACAAAAGCATTTGAAATGAAAGCTTTCTAAGCTCGCACGAAACTAGAAATAAAAAACCAAAGCTACGCCCCGAATAGAGAACCAATTTTTTTTTTAATTCTAATACAAATACGCAAACGAAAAAACATTAGGAACGCAAACAGAGATACTTTGAAAAACAATCTAATGTGTATAGAATTAAAAAAAAAACGCGCATGGCCAGTCTTATCAAATATTCGAGGCCAGGAATTTTCACGACTGGCAAACACAATGGTCCATCAATTCGTTGGAGCGTACAAAAAATTGGCAACACTAACATCCGTCGGACAATGGGGCGCGGGAAAATGTCCGCCATTTTTTGGTACGGGTCTTTCTACGGTTTTATTTTATTTTCAAAATAAATAGTTTTGTATTATTAAAAGGACTCTTCCGGCGAGATTATCCACGAAATATATTAGTTTATTACACATTTATTTTAATATACAGGTTGAAGTTTGATCATAATCAGCACCTGTTTTTTACTGGTGGTAGGACCTCTTGTAAATTTGCACGGGTAGGTACCACCACCCCGCCTATTTCTGCCCTGAAACGGTAATGCGTTTCGGTTTGAAGGGCGGGGCAGCCGTTGTAACTATACTAAAACCTTAGAACTTATATCTCAAGGTGGGTGGCGCTAATACGTTGTAGCACCTATCTAAGCAATAAAAAAAATCGATAATTCGAATGTGGGACTGTTCTTATCCATTTCTCTCTCGAAGGCCGGCAGAGTCAGACTAGCATTCTAAGTTTTATCAAGCTTTGCTGTTCTGAGCCTTGCGTATCAAAAAGTCCGGTTAATTTAACCCTGGACTTGATATAGCTTTGCCTCATTTCGAAGGTATTAGGATCTCATTAATGAAAAAAAAAAACCAACTGATCGGTATGTCAGAGCCATCCTCTATACTATGCACCTTTGTTGTACACATACAATGTGAGGGAGACAAAAGAATGCTTCGGTATTCATGGGGGGGAGGCGACGAGCCGTGTGCCAACTTGTCGATGACGATGACTTAGGGATGTTCTCGATACAAGATACACCGGATATATTATATCGATAATTGTTTTCTTTTTTCTCTTTTTTTTCTCTTATTAAGGTATTCTTTAATTTTAAAAATATTTTTACTCTATGCTAATCAAGGACACTTGTTTAATGTTATACAAACGTAAGATACTTTGGTTTTTTATAAGCAGTTGAACTAACAAGATGGCGATTCAAACATTCATTTTCATCATATTTAAATTAAGTTTACATGAGAATTCAATTTTTTTTTTACATAGTACATAGGTCACCATTAATTTATTTACACGCCTTTCATTAGTTTGGTATGTGTTTCTGTTTGTAACTGAATCTTGGAACGTAATTTTCACTATATATTTTATATGACCACCACCGATTCCTACCATGATACGTTTTGAAGCTTAGGGCCAAAGGGGGATCCAGGGGGCGCGGCATGGGGTCATGACCCCCCCCCCTGAGCTGCTTCCAAGACTTAGGTGAACCACTAATTGAACATAATGATTTTATTTATATATTTTGTCACCATACAGTATTTATGTAACTACATACCTTCAATATTTAATTAATTTAATATAATATAATAACTTTGTATGATGGCAGAATGAACGCATCGAAAATTTTACTATGTGACCCCCTCCTGGCGCCAAAGCTGGATCCGCCCTTGCTTAGGGCTTGTACCTCAAGGTGAGTAGCGGCACACCATCCGACTTTGGAACGAGCTCCCCTCCACGGTGTCTCCCGAGCGCTATGACATGTCCTTCTTCAAACGAGGCTTGTGGAGAGTACTTAACGGTAGGCACAGCTTGGCTCTGCCCCTGGAATTCCTGACGTTTATGGGTGACGGTAACCACTCATCATCAGGGGGAAGGGCAATAAAACAAATTACGTTGTTGATGTCTATAAGCTCTAATAACTACTTAACATCAGGTAGACCATGAGCTCGTCTCCCATCTAAGCAATAAAAAACATGTATTTAGTTTTTTGACTGGGACTGTGACATTATTAACTTCGTTCCATTAGGCGCGACGTTTTTTTTTTTTCTACCTAATAGCTGATAGCCTTGAATGGCTATGTCAGCGTAACCGGGCGAGCGGTGGGTCGTAATTACCGAGGGAAGATCGATAAATAAAAACATTTTATCGATAAAATTTGCCGCATGCCGCGTCACGTCACTAAATACGAAATAGACATTGCCACTTGATGACTCCTGCGTTTCTTCGTATTGAGGACCGAAAACCAGTGCTCAGGACACAGTCTAAGTTCCTTGCAAATATTACATTTCGGTATTGTAGAAAAATATGTGGATGTGTGAAGGAGTGAAAGGACAAGAGAGACAAAGGAATGAGTATATCAGAGGAAATGCGAAAGTATCTCCAGTGATTGATAAATTTAAAAGGAGATGGTCAGCGTGGTGTGGACATGTGATGCGCAGAGAAGAGATGCATGTGACTAGGAAATGTATGGAAATGGTAGTGTAAGGTGGAGGGGGAAGAGGTAGACCGAACAAGACATGGTCGTCGTGGCCTAAAGGATAAGACGTCCGGTGCATTCGTGTTGAGCGATGCACCGGTGTTCGAATACCGCAGGCGGGTACCAATTTTTCTAATGAAATACGTACTTAACAAATGTTCACGATTGACTCGCGCGGTGAAGGAATAACATCGTGTAATAAAAGTCAAACCTGCAAAATCATAATTTGCGTAATCACTGGTGGTAGGAACTCTTGTGCATCCGCACGGGTAGGTACCACCGCCCTGCCTATTTCTGCCGTGAAGCAGAGTAATGCGTTTCGGTTTGAAAGGGTGGGCAGCCGTTATAACTATACTGAGACCTTAGAACTCACATCTCTAGGTGGGTGGCGCATTTATATTGTAGATGTCTATGGGCTCCGGTAACCACTTAACACCAGGTGGGCTTTGATCTCTTCCGTCAATCTATGCAATAAAACGAAAGGAAGAGAATGGAGAATGGAAAAGATTAATTAGCTGTGCCGACCCCACCTAGTGGGATAAGGTCTCCACCTTATCTTATTAACCAAATAACCTAACACCCCTAGATATGTTATTTAAAAGCACAGAAACAACTGGATTTCAATAATGCTTTTTTAGGGAATCTAGTGCTTGGCTCAGGGCATGATGCTGTGAAGTTTGGTAGCCATCAGATCAAACATGTCGACCAAAAAAACGAGTCGGGTCTTCAGTAAATTTTTTAAATTTTTTTATTAATTTCAAATTTATTTTTCATCTCCATTAAATTTACCACATCGATATTTCACCTTATGTATATAACGATTTACGTCCATAACATCTAATATTTAAAGCACATTTTCGATTCCCGAAGCTTCGTACTGGACTTTGTGGCACCGTAAAAGCTCACGTATCGCCAGCAATTAGTATGGATGTAGATTCATTAACGAACGCACACTCGACAGGCAAACCTCAACTTTACGAACTTTTCAAAGCTTTTTTCATAGTATCCAACTGTTTATTTCGCTTTCGGAAATATACAATTTATTAAAATGTATTTTTAGTGCCGCCATTAAGTTAGCGCAATATAATTTTTATACGCCATGTTGTTCAAAACTTGACAAGCAACATCAATGTTTTTCCCATGTTGCAGCTACATTAGTGTTTTGGTAACAGTACGATAATCTATACTAATATTATAAAGCTGAAGAGTTTGTTTGTTTGAACGCGCTAATCTCAGGAACTACTGGTCCGATTTGAAAAATTCTTTCAGTGTTAGATAGCCCATTTATCGAGGAAGGCTATAGGCTATATATATATAGCATCACACTAAGACAAATACAAGTGGAGCACCAATAAATAATGTTTCAAAACAGGGGTTTAGTTAAATAGCTCCTTAACATTCTATGGGTAATTCAAAAATATTTTCACTTTCTACGTAAATGAAGTGGCGGGTAAAATTTAGCGTTATGCCAAAGTAACTATTCCACGCGAACGGAGTCGCGGGCAAAAGCTAGTTATCTAGATATTATATGATATATAACATCACGCTAAGACCAATACAAGCGGAGCACCAATAAAGAATGTTTCAAAATCGTGCGCTGAAGAAACGGTTAAAGTTTTGCTAAAATAATGTATGACAGAATTGTTGACCTATAAAAGACCTTTTTTTTTTTTATTGCCCTTGTAGGCAGACGAGCATACGGCCCACCTGATGGTGAGTGGTTACCGTCGCCCATGGACTTCAGCAATGCCAGGGGCAGAGCCAAGCCGCTGCCTACCGTTTAATACTCTCCACAAGCCTCGTTTGAAGAAGGACATGTCATAGCGCTCGGGAAACACCGTGGAGGGGAGCTCATTCCATAGCCGGATGGTACGTGGCAAAAAAGACCTCTGGAAACGCACTGTGGATGACCGCAGTGGCTCCAGGTAGTATGGATGAACTCTACTCCGGTGGCGGGCGGTGCGATGGTAAAAACGAGATGCCGGTATCATCTCGAACAATTCCTCAGAGCACTCCCCATGGAACATACGGTACAAAATGCAGAGGGAACCGAAGTCCCTAAGTCCCGAAGACCTAAAAAAAGTCCGCGACAGCATATGTCTATACGTTAAGGTTGGCTCACTTTAACGTTTTTTGTGCTAACCAAATTTGTTCTAAAATAAAGCATTATTTGTGAACTATTCCACGCGGACGAAGTCGCGGGCAAAAGCTAGACATATCTTTTGTCGTGTCTCTCTTGTCAGAGCGGTCGTGGTCGTCATTCGGTATCATTGCTGTGGGCAGATGTTATGCGCCATACGAGCAGTCGCCACTCCTCGCGGTTTGTGGTGTGAGCCTGGTACACTCATGCAAACAGCCACCAACTGCCGGCTTCATTTGGTCGGTCATGGGCAACCTTCCACGCGGTCTGGTGCCTTCTACTGTTCTATATTTAAACATATATCAGTATGTTTATCAGTCTCTGGTATCCATAACACAAGGAATCCTAAATTGGGGCCGGAAAACCATGCACTGCTCTTGCTAGGGCTAGTGTTAGCAAATCGTCCCAGGTTGAGCCCGTGAGCTCATCTACTCAGCGTAGCTGGAGTAGCTCCATAGGCTAGCAGCGAATAGATAGGAAAAAAAAAGTTATTAACACCTTACTGGTGGTAGGACCTCTTGTGAGTGAGTCCGCGCGGGTAGGTACCACCACCACCCTGCCTATTTCTGCCGTGAAGTAGTAATGCGTTTCGGTTTGAAGGGTGGGGCAACCGTTGTAAGTATACTGAGAACTTAGAACTTATATCTCAAGGTGGATGGCGCATTTACGTTGTAGATGTGTATGGGCCCCCATTAACCACTTAACACCAGGTGGGCTGTGAGCTCGTCCACCCACCTAAGGAATAAAAATAATAATAAAAAAAAACTATCAAAATTGACACGCGTCAAAGGTGAACTTTGCGAAGGACCGTAATACGCGCGCGCACTGCCACGCAAAGTTTGAACGTCGGCGACCTTTGACTCACAGACGACTGTGAATTATCGAACTTTGTACCTTATTTGATGACCTTTGGAATGAACTAGGGTTTTTAACCGACTTCAAAAAGGAGGTTCACCTATATAATATTTTTTGTGTTACCTAAATTGTTTTTAGAACCGATTTCGATGTTTTGTTTTTCAAAACTGGCGTTTCTCTTGTCTCCTTTTAGACTGAGTTTCTCGCCGGATCTTCTCAGTTGGTCGCGATTTCGGTCCGGTGGTAGATTCAGCGAAGCACTGCTTTTTTTATGAATGAGGTATTACTGGTGGCCTAGAGGCCTTTCCAGTTTCACCAGGACAAGTGGGCGAGCAAAGGCTCAGCCAGGATGGGCTCAGCCAGGAGCGGCGAAGCACTGCTCTTGCTAGGGCTAGTGTTAGCAAATTCTCTCAGATTGAGTCCCATGAGCTCACCTACCAGTAACAGCGTGGCCAAAATAATCCCTTAAACCACCGACAATGTTCTCATTTTGATTTGCTGAAATCAATTAAATTTTTTATTTACGTTTATTGTAACAACCGTTATTTTAAACTGAGATGTGTTTGCGTTGCAAGCAGACACAGCCTGAGCACGAAGTTCGATTCGTGAAGTTGTCACTGTCAATAAGCAATAAAGCTAAGGGATGTTTAAAAAAAAAAACAATTCAAAGTTTGTGGTTTTTGTAGTAGGCATCGAACCGTAAATACCATTTGCGGTCTGAAGTCTATCTAAGCTTATAAATACGGTATCAGTAAGCGAGATAATGGCACTAACACGTCTAAGCTCACTAAAAGCATTTGATCAACCTAAACTTTTATTGGTGGTAGGACGTGTTGTGAGTCCGCACAGGTAGGTCCACTGCCCTGCCTATTTCTGCCCTGAAGCAGTATAGCGTTTCAATTTGAAGGATAGGGCAGCCGTTGTAACTATACTGAGACCTTAGAACTCATGTCTCGAGGTGGGTGCCGGCATTTATGTTGTTAATGTCTATGGGCTCCGGTAATCACTTAAGACCATAGTAAAAAAAAACTTAGAACTAATTTTAATCAAATAAATAAATTAGAAATAAACGTAATCTTAGAATAAATTTTATCAGTTTAAATTCGTTTTTTTTTTAGGAGGGTCAAAGACAAAGGGAAGATCTTCCACCGAGCGGATGTACTTGCTCGGTAGACCAACGGGTCCAAATGTTGTTGTTTTTTTCCTAACTATTCTAATAAGAGTATGTGAGCTCACGGGGCCCTAGCCTGACAGCATTGCTAACACTAGCCCTAGCAAAAGCAGTGTTTCGCAGAATCTACCACCTCAGCTCAGTGGGCTTCTGTCAAATTTTGTGTTTTGTTATAGCTACCCGCCATTGTTATTAATTTCATTTTACCGTGATCGAAGAAAATACTACAACACTAAATTACTTATTTTCCATTTTTTGGTATGTTTTCTTTCTACATTGAACCACAGTCCTACTCGAAAAAGTGTAGTAACAATTTTGTGCGCGTCAAAATAAGACGTCAGTATTTTGATTTAAATAAGCCCTTAGCTTGTTAAGGTAGAGTGCTTTCCCGCTGTTTTTATCTTCTTTTAAAAAGCTCATTATTTCCATAGGCATGCCTAAAATCTACATATTTTGCACATACTGTACTTACTTTACTGTAGATTATTCTCTAATTAATAGTGAATATCGCTCATCCCTTTAAATCATATATTATTTCCAAACTTGTTTACAAAAACATCGAGGTATCATGTTGGAGGTTATACATAGTTAACAGATAATAACATTTATTTGACTCCTAAAAAAACATCGTTGCCAAGGCATTAATAAAGAGAATAAAAAAAAAAGAATATTCATTCCGAATTTCAAAAATAGAAGACCAAAACTATAGCGCTCCGTTACGCGTTCCGTTTTAATACATTAAGGATTCCTTCAAATTTCAACCTTCGTTTGTATGATTTACAGCTTCGATTTGAATGTCGAAAAACATTTGTACAGATCAACGTAGAGGGCCAAGTGAGAAGATTTGTGGTTCTCTTAATTTTCAGGCAAAGGGTATAAGTGACAAAGACGCCGACATAAACTAGAAATCGAATTAGCCCAATCATAAATTTCTATTAACATTTTGTGTCGTTTAAATACTAATACTCCTTTCGTCTTTCACTTTTTATTTTGGTAATTATGGTATTTACCCATTGCCGACATTGACAAAACAAACAATTAAAACATATTTATGTGTAATTTAAGCGATCCCATTTGCGATGTTCATGATATATTTATACTTACAAATCAACAAATCATAGAGTATATTTTACGCTTTTTACTTAGTATTTTTACAGTGGATTTTTTTGTATTATTTCAATTTTACTTTAACCTTTTCTTGCAATCTTTTATTGCTTCGATGGGACGAGCTCACAGCCCACCTGGTGTTAAGTGGTTACTGGAGCCCATAGACATCCACAACGCAAATGCGCCACCCACCTTGAGACATAAGTTCCAAGGTCTCAAGTACAGTTACAACGGCTGCCCCACCCTTCCCTTCCTTCCCACCCTTGATGCTAGAATACAACTTTCATACCATAATGATAGTATGTGCAAGTCGAACACTGTTATTTACAGAAAATAGTATTACTTTTTGAGCTTATAACTTACACTGTGATACAAAGAAGGGGTCGCAAACTCGTAAATATGTCTGGTTTTATAGTCGGGCGTACCCTCACCCTGGTGCAGGGGTAGCGAACGTTTTTCTTTATTTTTCATCCCTATTCTAGACTTTGTTAGCGGATCCCGATTGCTTATCTGTTTTATTTGATTTCAGGATTTAAGATTTCCGTTTAACATTAAGAATGGGTTTACAATGAGCGAAGGACTATTCGCCGGGTTTAGACTGTTTAAGTCTAAAAAAATTATAATGGTTACTGCATCAAAAAAAAAAACCAAATTTACTTGAGCTTATGGAAAGAAGAGGCTGGAAGCTCAATTCAAAAAAAAAACCGGTGTTGCTACAGCACGTGATGTGATTTCAAAAAATCACAAAAAGCTTATTTATTTATTTATTTAATCAACAATGTTTCAACAGCATTTAACTAGACACAGGGTACAGAGGATGTTTTCACAAACATGAGCCAGTTAAAGAAACACATTATGTTTCCAAAAAATGTTAACATGATTAATGAACACAGGTAGTCCAACTAAGGTAAGGCAGTTAAATAGGTAGATAAATTTTGTGGAATGATAAAGTTCTTAGTTTAAATTCGTTGACTCGCCACACTTCCCTCCGTTCATGACAGCTACATTCATATCGTAATGCTTGCAACACTGGTGTTGGGTAAGATTTTGAGTTATAATTATTAGCAGCTTACAGCTTAAAACTCTTTCAACTTGTCTCCCATGTAAGATAGCTCTTCTTACCTCAACCCTTCATACTTCAGATCTAAAAGTTCTAAAATAACGAAGGCCGTCATTAATATCAGCCTAACCCTGAGTTCGACTATCAAACTAAGCTAATAAAAAAAAAACATTATTAATTCGAAATTCAAACGCAGGCGGAACCCCGTAACATAACTAGTAAAATTAAATAAATAAATTATAAAGATAAATTAAAAAGAATGATTCTGTTTAGTTCAACGATGGCTAAACACAAAGTACACCCTGTTGAGTAATTTCACTATATTTCACCTGCCCTGGTATAAATGGAAAGGTCTCCGGGCCACCAGTAATCTCTAAAGCTAAAAAAAAAAAACTATAACTAAAACGCGCACATGTAAAGTCTTGAAGTCGTTTCAGATTTAAATATTCTCAATAAAATAGATAAGCAATGCATCCTTTGCTAAATATAATCTGTAACTTATGCGATCGAAAAAAAAAATTTTTTGAAAAATTTCAATGGATTCTTGGAATTATATAAAATAGTTGACATAGTAAAAAAATGCTGTGTTAACATTAATCGTATGCACAATTGCAACACCAAGAACTGGGGCATTCGTTAAATTAAAAAACGTTGATAATTATTGTTTTCTAAATATACGTAGGTATAACCTTAAATTATTTGTTGTTGGCTTTTAAAACAAAAACAAAAATGTCGGTCAGCGAAAACGGCTACCTGCTCTCCTCGTTGGAACTAACAAAAACGAAATTTAATTACAAAACGAAAAATGTTCTAACGATCCCCCAGAAATGGCTCCATATTTAATCGGTGAAGTTTTTTGGCGGCAATTTTGATCGCAGAATCATTTTTTTTAAGAGATTTTATGACCTGGTAACTAAGACCTTTAAGTCATTTCTTATTTTAATTTATATTCTTATTTTTATGTAAAATGATAATATGAAGTGAAATGAAATGAAGATGATTAATTTGAGATATTAATCAACTGGGATGAAATTAAATGAAATGTGATGAGATGATATGGAATGAAATATAATCTCAGTAAAATGGTGATCATTTACTGAGATTTTTTCAGTGGACTTTTTGGAGGATCCCGATTCAGCGGCTTTGTTTCATTTTCCCACATTTGTGCACTTTCACAGATATTAAACAGTTAATAAACCACCGTTATTAGACATTTAAACCTGAAGAAACACTAAATAGACGTCGTCAGGTTTGAGCCCCGTGAGCTCACCTACTAGTTAAGGTTACGCTGGAATAGCCTCTCAAGACTACCAGCTTAGGTAGGAAAAAAAAACAACTAAATAGACAAAATAAATCAAATCACACAACTTCACTCCTCGCGTTCCCGCCAAAAAAGTCTTAATCGGTTATGTTTTTCGGCGGCAATTTTGAGCGCAGATGACGTATTGCATACGTTTTGTTTTTGCATTGGGAGTAACTATCGTTTTGTTACATTGTAGTATTGATAAATCAAATTAGGATTTACTTACTATACAATGACTACAATATGATTATTTTTAATACAATATAACTTATTTTCATTAAAACTCTTCTAAATTACAGGTTTAATGAGAGAATCGTTGGGAATAATTTAGTTTGATTTGAAATAAAATCCTAGTTTAGTCTGTATAGCGAAAATACAGCGATGCCTTTAAAGCTGCTTTCAGACTACGCTATAATATAATAGCATATAGTATATAGCTCATAGCACAACAATATCGTGCGCCATACATTGTTAAGGACACGTTCACACTGTCCCTATATATTATTGGCTAACTATACGCTGCTATACTATATGGCAATATGGTATAGTGTATTCTGAAAGTAGCTTAAGGCGTTAAAGGCATAGTGATGTGTTATAACCTACGTGGTTGCGTAAAGGACAAAAGTGGCCTATCCACAATTTTTTCATATTCGTGGTTCTACTATATTGCAATTTATTTAAAACATAATTAATTTAGATGCAAACCCGGCCTATCCCTAGTTTTTTTATTTTTTATTTTAATTGCTTAGATGGGTGGACGAGCTCAAATGCGCCACCCACCTTGAGATATAAGTTCTAAGGTCTCAGGTATAGTTACAACGGCTGCCCTACCCTTCAAACCGAAACGCATTACTGCTTCACGGCAGAAATAGGCAGGGTGGTTGTACCCACCCGCGCAGACTCACAAGAGGTCCTACCACCAGTAAAGTTTCGCCCATAGATAGCAGATGGCTTTGTCAACATTATTTTTTGTGCGTTTTGTTTTTGCCTATGAAGCAGTGTAAAAGTGAATTCAGACCTCATTGTCTCCATACTTACTATATTAAGCTCAGGTAAGCTTAGGCCACTTTTGCGCTGACGGCCTCAAATATTACAAAACGTTTGAGATTTCGACCTCAAATCGAACGGTACACAATAACCACACAGAAGTTTGGACCTTGAGCCCGTACCCGATAAAACAATAGAAAACAACAATGAATCATCTGTACCGCCATCTCCGTACTTCAATATCGAATATCAGACGATCACGAGAATTCAAATAGCACAATTAAATTTCAAGAAATGTTAACGGACACCTAAAATATACAGCACGATGGTGAATCACGTTAACAACATACCTATTGGCGAATTGAAATCGCTTCATTCTATTACGTTACGTTTACGTTTTCGAATAATTTAAAGTTTACGCGGTCGCAATCGAAAATCGTAAAGTCGGTTTAATTCGTACTATGTCTTGCGAATTGCGAAGATAATTATTACATTACCTTATACTTTACATATATAATATGAGTCGTCTATTATCAAAGGTGGCAATCTGTGCATTTGGACAAAAAAATGTTATTGATATGTCAATACAGATTGATTTGAATATAATCGTCTCCTTCAAAGAATACGGCTCAAAACCTGCATTAAATAAAGGTTAATACTTAACCTGTTATTTATCTAAGATGTCGTTCAGAAGAGTTTTGTGACTGCCAATAATTCGTTTTTCTGATTTACCAATAATTGTCCAAAAGTCACATTGCCGGCTTTGATAATAGTCGACTCATATACATACCTATTAAGAAATATTTTTTATTGCTTAGTTGGGTGGACGACCTCACAGCCCACCTGGTGTTAAGTGGTTACTAGAGCCCATAGACATCTACAACGTAAATGCGCCACCTACCTTGAGATACAAGTTCTAAGGTCTCAAGTATAGTTACAAAGGCTGCCCCACCCTTCAAACTTATCCTTTAGGCCGCCGTGGCCTAAAGGAAAAGACGTCCGGTGCATTCGTATGTAGCGATGCACCGGTGTTCGAATCTCGCAGGCGGGTACCAATTTTTTTAATGAATTACGTACTCAAGAAATGTTCACGATTGACTTCCACGGTGAAGGAATAACATCGTGTAATAAAAACCAAACCCGCAAAATTATAATTTGCGTAATCACTGGTGGTAGGACCTCTTGTGAGTCCGCGCGGGTAGGTACCACCACCCTGCCTATTTCTGCCGTGAAGCAGTAATGCGTTTCGGTTTGCAGGGCGGGGTAGCCGTTGTAACTACACAGAGATCTTAGAACTGATATCTCAAGGTGGGTGGCGCATTTACGTCGTAGATGTCTATGGGCTCCAGTAACCACTTAACACCAGGTGGGCTCATCCAGGTCCAGGTGATGAGCTCGTCCACTCATCTAAACAATAAAAAAATAAAAAGAATTATAATATTAGGGGTGCTGCATTAGAACTCAAATGGTTATAATTGCAATGTTCAAACGTCATCGATTAACACTTCAGTCATCCATGACCACAAAATGAAATGAGCATTGAGACTGTTAGCAGCTCTTTTAAATTATACATTACGTGTTATAATTTGTATCACCACGAGGTATTCCTAGACGAGATGGTTGACGGGTCTCACGCATTATTGATCTGAGAGGCATCCTTAAATGTACCAACGATAAACGATAAGCTCGGCTTATCTTCTATCGTTGGTACGTTTAACGTGGACTCGCCTTTAGCCCACTGAGTTTCTCGCCGAATCTTCTCAGTGGTTCGCGTTTCCGATCCGGTGGTAGATTCTGCGAAGCACTGCTCTTACTAGGGTCAGTGTTAGTAGCACCCCGGTTTGAGCTCACCTACACACGTTAGGGCGAAGCTGAAATAGCCTCCCAAGGCTATCAGCATAGGTAGGAAAAAAAAAGTGGACTCGCCACCTGAGCAATTTTGCCCTAAAAAACAATATCAGTTATCCTGCGCCTGCGCTATAAAAGTATGTGATGCCTTCTAAATCTCGTCTCCTAGTTGGGATCATACACTTCAGTTTTGAATTGAAGATACTTCATAAATTTGATTTTTTTTCTGATTAAAGGATTACTGGTGGCCTGGGGGCTTTCCAGTTTCACCAGGACAGGTGGGCGAGCAAAGGCTCAGCCAGGAGGGGTGGGATTTGCTAGCAGCCGCCCGAGCGCCTCCGAAGGAGACCTAACAACTCGAGAGCAACTGTTTCGCGAATGAATCTACTACCGAATCGGAATCGCGACCCGCTAAGATCCGGCGAGAAACTCAGCGGGCTGATGCATGGGTTAGGTTGCACGTCGACCTCTTTGTAGAGTTCGACGAGTACGGTTACCGGGGTCCCTAAGCCTGCTCCTAGTATTAGAGCTGAAGGCGTCTAATGCAAAGGTTATTGGATCTGATGTATCCGTAAGGACGTGTCTAGGGCGTCGACGGTGACTGGCTCCTGCGTGATCAGCGGGAGTAGTCAGCGGCGGCAACGATAAGACGATTATCATGACCCCTTATCGATGTACCGTTCCGACACTGACTTCATGTATTTTATATCGCGAAATTCACGCATGACCGCAAGCTTCGTGTGCCTTTGAAGTAAGTTAAAAAAAAGTTCCAAAATAGGAGAGTTATCCTTTAAGAATGAGCTACGGGGAATGGCCGTTCGTCTTCTATATATGCGGACGTGCTCACGGCACGTTTGGTCTCAAGTCACGCGATAATGCCGTCTCCGTCGAGATGCGAAAACGGAATCAAAATCTTTCTTGCTTCAGGTCGAAGATAGGAAATAATGTTATTCCTTTACGTGTTTCTTCCTTGGGTCACACAGATAATCAATTTATTCAGTTCTTGTTATCCTTAAACCGTCACAATAGCATCACTGCGAGTCAACTTACATGTTACAAGTTAGGTCATAGAAGTTTCATGTTGCACATGAATGTGACTCGTGGAATTCATTTGATCTGAGTATGTTAGTGTGGTTATGATTTAGAGTCTCAAACTGCTAACATAATGTGAATTAAAATTGATATAGTTGTTATTGTCTGAAGGGTTGGGGATCTATTTAGACTCTGCAATGTCCACTAACACTCCCAAGTATATTTTATACAAAGGGACAAAGCACATGATGTCATTTTAACAATTTTAGTACCTACATTATTTATAGAACAAAGTTAAAAATTTAATAACTTTGCCATCCCCTCCATGATGAGCTTCCATGATGAGCATGTGTCTCAGCTTCTTCTTATAATCTTTGTAGGAAGAATATGGCCTATACATACTGTAACTGCTGTGGATAGTGCGTTTTTATAGATGTACATAGGAATATTCATGTTACTCATGTACTGCCCTATTTAGAGCATTATATGTCACAAAGCATCAAACAGGCCCCTCTTCAGACTATTTTATTGGACGGTTATAGTATAGCTAAGTATAGTATAGGGTATAACTATAGTATAGAGTAGTATAAATATAATATATTTAGTAAGTAAAAGTATAGTATAGTTTAAAACATTGGAGCAAGATACTCAAGAAAATGTTTACTTACAAATGAATTAACTGACATTACAATAATTATTTGGCTGAGTTAGTATTTTTATTTTTATCCATTTCTTTCAATGTACTCATTTGAACATTCAACCAAAATCATCATTCTTAGAAAAACAGAAAAACGAATTCTAGTAAGTATGCCATGTATCCATTAAAATGATTAATTATAGAACATGAATTTATATTTTATTCCATTGAACCTAAAAAGTTTGCCAATAATAGGGACTCATTTCTTTCTGCTGCTTTTTGTTTTAAACATACTTTTCAATTATGGCATAATAAGATAAATTGTAAAATTAATACAACCTGAATATATTTTTAAATATTTCTTTTTTTATTTATTTAATTCATAGTTTCGGCATGTATACGTTTATTCCTAAATATAAGAATTAAAGGTTTACGACATTAGTAAAATATTTAGAGAAAAACATCTCTGTGAATCATTATCGTATTCACTATAATTAATCACATTCACGATCGCCATACAATAAATCATAATAAAACATGTTCGACGGTGAATAGGACTACATAGGCTGTAAGAACAAACATCCGGCCCTAACAATAACATTAAAAACAAAACATCACACACGCTGTCACATCAAAGCGGTTTCCAGTTAAAACGTGCAACAAATTATACGTATCCTAACAAATTCCCATTAAATATCTGTGGCTGCCAGGCTGAACCTATAAATAGTCTACAAAGGACGAAAGGACTTACCGATTAAAATGAGCGTGAATAAAACGAAACGTATCACAGCCATTTTAGCGAACTGGCACAAAATAATTTAAATATTTGAATTAAGAATGTTATGTTTGACTTTTGTTCATTTTTTAATTATTATTAGAAGACGAATGGAAGAATCATAACAAGAATTTATGGAAGCACACGGACGATTTGACGCAACCAACCGCACTGTATCGCGTCCAAAGATGAGCTAAAAGTTGGGGTTCAAAAGCTGTGCTTTCTACGTACAACACACAACGATGAGACTTTAATTCACAGACGCACACATGTTTAATTTTATGGAAACCAGACATGGGCTAACTTCATTGGGTATTTGACAGTTCATTCACACCTAACTCGTCCTGAAATATGGGTTAAACAAACAATACATCTAACTTAATTACATAAGTAATTACACACGTTTCGTATATTACTCAATATTAAAAAACATAATAAATGTTGAAAATCTAAATTAAATCATTCAAAAATCAAAACCACAATTATATTATCAAAGTCTAATAATAGATGGCGCTTTACAGAATTATCTTGTATTAACGACCGATACTAGATGGCACTATATTGCAATAAATGTATTTATAATTTTATGAGGTGTCCAAGTTTTATTTTGAAGGACTTGTAACATTTTAGGATAAACTTTGCCAGCATTCATTATTTTAGTACATACAAAATTGAGTTTACTTATATAAAGTCGGAATATACTGGTGGTTGGACTTCTTGTGAGTCCGCGCGGTTAGGTACCACCACCCTGCCATTTCTGCCGTGAGCAGTAATGCGTTTCGGTTTGAAGGGTGGGGCAGCCGTTGTAACTATACTGAGATCTTAGAACTTATATCTCAAGGTGGGTGGCGCATTTACGTTGTAGATGTCTATGGGCTCCAGTAACCACTTAACACCAGGTGGGCTGTGAGCTCGTCCATAAAAAATAAATTTTAAAAATAAATAAAAAAAAACTTATCTTGGTATCATTTAGTTTTTAATGTACAAAATAAAAAAAAAAAGCAGTTTAAACATTTTTCTTACTGCTAAAATGATGTTTAGCAAATGTTTGAGCTACGATCAAGGGGAACACTAACGTAGCATCTGCATATAGCTTCACTGGATTCGCATTAGGTCTGATTTTGCCCCACGACACTGCTTCGTCGGGCCTGGCACCTGCATCACTGCCGTCAAATTCACTGGCCGTGTTCACATACACAGCATAATCAGCACCATTACGCATCAGATTAGCGTTACAAATATGATGTTTGATCAAACCCCCACCTAATATTATGACTCCAGTGTTGTTGGCTTTGACGGCCATGGTGTTCAATCTGCGTAGGTCTCCCAATATGTCTATGATCAGTCCAGGACGCTTAAACGAGTGGAAGTACATCATGTCACCTAAGGATCCATCAGTCAATGCGGGACTAAATATAGGTATGTTGTTCCTCCAAGCCCAATAGCACACTGAGCTCTCGTTGTTAATTCTCTCCCCTAACCGAGCTGTGATGCGCGACGGACTCCAAACAGTACCCTCTTTCATCTGTTCAGAGATCATCTCGTCCAACAATGGAGTGACCCACTCCTCAAACAAACAATAATTATCATTCGGCACCAACAAATTGCCTATCCTGTTTATACCTCGTGTTCTTAACACTTTCCCGCTTAAATTAAAATCACCTACATAGGTCGGAGCAATGCATTTTATCAAGTCTTCCTCAATCCCTCCAGCTGTAGTCACAATCACATCCACAAGCTTATTTTTAACTAAAAAACGTATCGTGTCTCTCAATCCCGAGGATATCATGTTAGAAGTATACCCGAGGAATATAGTACAGTTAGTTTTCTTCTTAATAAACTGGTCTTCTTCATAACAATCGCTGTTTTCTTCAGTTAATGGGACGGCTCGGCTTTTGAGCATATTATTGATTTCGGCGACAGTTTTACCGAAATTCGTGGCCTGAAATCCGGAGTTAGCGTAAGATTCGAGTATTTTATTGTAATCAGTTCCATTTTCCCAGTCGTAGCCCGTGACTATCGGTGTTTCTGCAGGTAAATCTTGGCTCGGTTGCAGAACGGCATTTACGGCAATATTCGGGGCTACTTTAACAGGTTTTTCGATGTTGCACGGGATTTCCATAGCTGTTTTTGTTATTTTCCAGATCAATTTTCCATAATACCGTTATATAAATCAACGTCCCAATGAAAAATATTTTAATCTAATAAATAAATTTAATTTGATTTGAATTGTCATTGGTCAATAATGTCATTTGACATTACTGACTGAAGCTGTCAGTTGTCATCGGTTTTAATTTTATAAATTAAAAGGCACTAGATCTCTACACATAGTTTCTCAAAAGTCGTATTGACACACGAATTATCTACAGAACTGTATGCTTAGGTAATTATCTAAATGAGACATGAGCTTAAAGAACACAACGGCTAACTGACACGGAGTTATTGTACAAATAGTTAAAAATCAAAATGTAAAAAGGACAATAGGGAACCATTCCTATATTATCCAAAACACTGATTCTATTCAATTCCAGTTTAAACGAAGTCTTTTGGGAGTCGAAATAAGCGATAACCTATATATATATATATATATGTCGTGGTTAACGACTTTTAGTAATATTAAGACGTTGTTTTGACTTTTTATAAACTGAGTTCAACCAAATACGAGTGATGACGGAAACTACCGCTTAGCCATCCCCGCTGCGCTGATATATATTTATACACACAAATAATAACCAGCCACATAATTGGCGGTTTGCGCTCTAATCGGTAGATCGACTGTGGAATCATTAAATACTTTTAGTAAAATAAAATTTAAATATGTAACTAAAATGTCAGTATTATAAATTAAAGAAGCTCTCTTGTTTTATAATTACTCACTTCAAGAGTTTATTCTCAATTTGTACTATTTTTTTCCTACGCTTTTATAAACTTGTATCAATCTCTCTATGTAATTTATATATTTTAACGTAGTATATATTTTAACGTAAATTACAACAATTTTAAGATGTCAAACTGATTTAAAAATTTGTACACGTATCGAGAGTTGATTACAGTACAATAATTTTAGTACGTTATTGTTATAAACTGTGCAAGATAACAAGGAATAAAACGATATTTTTTTTCAAAGTCGATCTTTTACTTAATTAACGCTTTTTTTTAAAACTACAATGAAGTTTTTNATTACAGTACAATAATTTTAGTACGTTATTGTTATAAACTGTGCAAGATAACAAGGAATAAAACGATATTTTTTTTCAAAGTCGATCTTTTACTTAATTAACGCTTTTTTTTAAAACTACAATGAAGTTTTTTTTTTTGTTTGTGGTCCGTTACTGATTGAGGAACAAGTTTTATGAAAAATAAATTATTATCCGTCAAGTACATGAGTCGTCTATTATCAAAGGTGGCAATCTGTGCATTTGGACAAAAAAATTTTATTAATATGTCAATACAGATTGATTTGAATATAATCGTCTCCTTCAAAGAATACGGTTCAAAACCTGCATTAAATAAAGGTTAATACTTAACCTGTTATTTATCTAAGATGTCGTTCTGAAGAGTTTTGTGACTGCCAATGGAATACAAAGTCAATAATTCGTTTTTCTGATTTACCAATAATTGTCCAAAAGTCATATTGCCGGCTTTGATAATAGTCGACTCACATACAATAATAATGATGTAGAAGGCCGGCATATTTGTGGTAAGATGTGCTTGTACTCGACTTTCTACGCATGCGCAGGTGTTACGTATGTGTTAAGCAAACGGGATTTGACACAGTGTAGCTAATGTTCAAAGGGTCATTCGTATTTCAACGTTCACGGACTTAGTTTTTCTTATGTTTTTATTATATTACTAGCTGTACTCGCCCGCTTCGCTGGGCATTTAAACTTAACATTATTATTTATTGTCATTATTATTAGGGAGTTTAACACTCATATAAATATTAGCCTATCCACTAAGTACATGTATTTTCTACACGGACGCCAAGTTTCAAGTCAATCGGATGCATGGTTCAGTAGTTATATCGGAACATCCCCAAAAAACCACTGTAGATTTATATATTAGAATAGATTTGCAAAATTTATTTATTAATCATTACGGTAATCAGCGGCTTGGCTTTGACTCACCATCCAGTCAGCCGTATGGCTCGTCTGCCTACACGGGCGATAACAAAAATGAATAAATTATTATTTACACTGGCGGACTTAATGCCTAAGGCATTCCCTACCAATTAACCAAAGGTAGTGTAGGGAAAAAAATGGTAATTAATAAGATAATACTTTTTTCTCTGTAAATATGTAGCGTAGTTTGGTGATGATTTATTATCATTATTTTTCTATCGTTTCAGAGGCCTATTAGTTTATTATTTGTAAAGCTAATTTCGATCATTAATTAAATGATATCTGTTGAGTAAATTTTTTGTCGTTTCCCCTTTATCAGATAAGTTTCGTGTCAGGGCTGGGCCAGGCATGTACCACCACCTTACCTATTTACGTTGTGAAGCAGTAATAGGTGTCGTATTTAAAAGGGTAGGGAAGCCGTTGTACTAAAAACTGAAACTTAGAAATCATGTCTCAAGATGGGCGGTGGCATTGAGGTGATTGATGTTTATATGCTCCGGTGGCTATTTAAGACCTAGAGGACCGTGAACTCGTTTACCTATTTTATCAATAAACAAAAGCAAAGATAATAAGAACCTCATATCTTTATCTAAAATCCATTGCCTGAGATGTCCATTGACGTCTTTGCCAAGCGCATCCAATAAGTACCTAATGTGTGCAGTGTCAATGAAGTTCATTAGGTAGTGCTTCGAAAATCTATAATAAGTGAAAA
Source organism: Bombyx mandarina (assembly GCF_003987935.1). The sequence continues at coordinate 2,672,486 of NW_021011496.1, forward strand.
AAAAGCTCTTTAAAAACCTTGAAGTTTTAAACTTGAGTATCTGCGAACAATTTACACTGTGTCCGATCATGTAACCGCAAATGATACGAAACGAATGTATGCGGATAATTTTGTTAGATTTTGATCACCTTTTACAAATAGGATTAGTTTTAATAAATTAAATAATTGCGAGCTAATCACGCACGGTCGTCCAGCCCCAATTTAGGATTCCATGTGGTATAGGTACCAGAGACTGACAATCCTATATAACTAATGGTAGGACCTCTTGTGAGTCCACGCGGGCAGGTACCACCACCCTGCCTATTTCTGCCGTGAAGCAGTAATGTGTTTCGGTTTGGAGGGTGAGGCAGCCGTTGTAACTATACTTGAGACCTTAGAACTTATATCCCAAGGTGGGTGGCGCATTTACGATGTGGATGTCTATGGGCTCCAGTAATCACTTAACACCAGGTGGCCTGTGAACTCGTCCAGCCATCTAAGCAATAAAAAAAAACTTTTAAATATATACATATATATTATATAGTTAGGTAATTATTATTATTATTATTATTAAAATATACCTTATTTCAGTTTAAAATATTAAAAAATTAGCAGTCTTCTGAACATTACATAGAGAAAGATCGAGGGACTACTGAATACTCTTTTTTTTATCGCTTATATGGACCGCTGAGTTCACAGCCCACCTGGTGTTAAGTGGATACCAGAGCCTATAGACATCTACAACGTAACTGCGCCACCCTGAGATATAAGTTCTAAGGTCTCAGTATAGTTACAACGGCTGCCTCACCCTTCAAACCGAAACGCATTACTGCTTCACGGCAGAAATAGGCTGGGCGGTAGTAGCTACCCGTGCGGACTCACAAGACGTCCTACTACCAGTCAAAAACGAACTTTTAACTACAAAGATAAATGTTGCGTATTAATCGAAAAACCTTTCATAACTCGATATAAATATGCTTTTGACGTATGTAGTTACATCTAAATGTATTTGTAAACATATTTGCCGTAATTGTGTTTTCTGTTTCGTAAAAAACAAAGGAATTTCATTACGACAATTTTATAACACGGCCTTCATAGCACAATGCATTCGACGAACAAATAAATTAATAACACTTTATGTAAACAACGTGAAATGATGCAAATGACAGTTTGCGCCAATATATTGGAACCAATGACCAATATTGACCAACAAACATTACACGTATTAGGTACATTAGGTACATACATTTTTTGCAATCACTGCCCATTGCACTTTAATCTAAAATACGTATTGTTTTTTTTTCTAAATTTATTCAAACCTTTTATTTCAGAAACCAGCCCACTTTAATCTATTCCAATTACGAAGTCCCATTTGACAGATTTTAGTGTCTGTGAAATTGTAATTGTATAATGATTTAGATTGATTGCGTATTTTTTAAATGCTGTGTACGACCATGAACAAGAAATGATTATTATTTCAAACTAGCTGACCCGGCAGACTTCGTAGTGCCTCAATCGATAAATAAAAGACCTAAACGTTTGTATAAAATAAACTTAAAACAAACAAAATGAATTCGTCCGACGAGGTTCACATCTAGTCTAGTCAACAAGTTCAAATTTGATTATTGCTGATTATATTTATATTGCTGAACTCTCTTTAGCGGCGGCGCGCGCATGCTGTAACAGCCGCGCGGAGCCCTATATTCAACGTCTAATTAAAATTATAAATAATGGAGATAGAGTTCCGGGAGTTAGGACTTTTTTATTGGAAATTTCCTCCTCTTTAACGAGCTTTTTTCAAAATTGCTTCAATGTTAATATTTTTCAAGTTATTAACAAAAAACGAAATATCATTTTTTTTTCATCTTATTTTGTTAATAACAATTGCAATTTTTAACCTGCACCAAAATCCTTCAAAAATATTTTTCTAGAGGTGATTCCGAATCGAATGAGCCATCGCTCATATTTTTAGGACCTTTATCTCTATTTTTCACGTTTTTGAACTTGTTGACTAGACTAATCAAAGGAAAAACAAAATTGTTATTTTTATTCCGAGAATTTTCATATTTATTTACCTTTTAAACCTTCTCTGGACTTCCACAAATAATTCAAGACCAAAATTAGCCAAATCGGTCTAGCCGTTCTCGAGTTTTAGCGAGACTAACGAACAGCAATTCATTTTTATATATATAGGTATAAGCACACACAAACAAAAATAAATTGTTGAGTTCATTGTGTGCTCAACATGCAGTCCGGTCTACTGCTGTCTTATCAGGTAATCCAGACCCATCCTCCAGGCGAAGACCTGCAGGTAGCTGTTGGAGCCACCGAAAAGATTTTTGTGTTTTTACCTCTCGTCCTTCATCATCATCTCGTAAACATCACACGACCACCCACCACGACTTTATGTCGATTGGGATAGATCCGATAAAAAATCTCTGTGGTGTTGCCAATGAAGTTACAATGTTTCTTGTAAATCAAAATAATGATCGGATTAAAAGTATAATAGCGAATAATAATAATTAAATGCTTGAATTTTCAATGCTCTTGAAATTGGATGCCAGAGTTGTGATGACAAAACTAATACCGGGTAATATTAGTTTCGGTACCTACTTGTGCCTTTGTTTCCTATGAGGGCACTCGCGTAGCCGGACTTTTGGACTATTTCTCGTTCTGGTTTTTCGATGGCTTCGATAGAGAAGACGCATGTGACTAGGAGAGGTATGTATGTATAAAATGGTAGTGCAAGGTAGAAGGGGAAGAGGTTGACCGAAGAAGACATGGATGGAGTGTGTGAATGACGATATGAGAGGAGTGAGTGTTGAGATGAAAGTTGATAAAAGAGATACCATACTTGAGAAGGTAGTGAAGCCCCTTAACAACACCATGTTCAATAATCAAGAATGGTCCTTCCAGCAAGACTCGGCGCCAGGTCGTAAAGCTCGGTCTACGCAGTCTTGGTTGGAGACGAACGTTTCGGAAATCATCAGAGCTAAAGACTGGCCGTCGTCTAGTCCCGATCTTAATCCGCTGGATTATGATTTATGGTCAGTTTTAGAGAGTACGGCTTGCTCTAAGCGCCATGATAATTTGGAGTCCCTAAAACAATCAGTACGATTGGCAGTGAAAATTTTTCGCATAGAAAGAGTGCGTGCTTCTATTGATAACTGGCCTCAACGCTTACAGGACTGTATTGCAGCCAATGGAGAGAATAAGCTTTTTATACCTTAAATTGTTTTATATTTATGTATTAAACTAACACACTGTAAAAGTAATAAATGTTATTTAACTAAATAACTAAAATAACGGCCGTCTGGTGTAGTGGTAAGTGACATGGTCACTACACAAGGAGGTCGCGGGTTCGAATCCCGCCAAGGGAAGATATTTGTATGATAAATATAAATGTCTTTCCAGGGTTATGGGTGTATATTAAATATATGTATGTGTATAATAAAAATATTATATTTATTTCCGTTATCTGGTACTTGTAACACAAGTTCTTTACGAACTTAGCACGGGACTAGTTAACGTGGCGTGATTGTTAGTAAATATTTATATTTTATAAAAAAAAAAAAAAAAATTGCCATAGATTTTTTTTTTGTTTTCCTTTATTATGTTATCCTTTTATTTATGGTCAGACTAAGTATAGTTCTCAGGGATGAGGTTGAAATGTAAATGTAATAGCTTCGTTATATCAAATAGAACATCAAAAAAGTTGACATTTTTTAAATTTATTTTCTATGTTGCTTTGATCGGTCGAAGAGCTCACGGCTTACCTGGTGTTAAGTGGTTACGGGAGCCCATAAACATCTACAATTGTATAATGTTATTGTACAATGTAATGTTAATATGTACAAAATTAAATGAAATGACATAACATGATATGGGATGAAATATAATCTCAGTAAAATTGTGGTCATTTACTGAGATTTTTTGATTTTGGATTCCACTGAATCCACTGATTTCCACTGAAAAAATCAGTAAATGAGATTTTTTCCTTAAAAATTTGGAGGTTCTAGCGACTGAAGCTAGCGGCTGGTGCAAGCGGCTGGTGCAAGCGGCTGGTGCAAGCGGCTGGGGCTTGTTGCCGGAACTAGCGGCTGGTGCAAGTGGCTGGAGCTAGCGGCTGGAGCTAGCGGCTGGAGCTAGCGGCTGGAGCTAGCGGCTGGTGCAAGCGGCTGGGGCTTGTTGCCGGAGCTAGCGGCTGGTGCTTGTTGCTGGAACTCGCAACTGGTGCTAGCGGTTGGTGCAAGCGGCTGGGTCTTGTTGCCAGAGCTAGTGGCTGGTGCTAGTTGCTGGAGCTAGCGGCTGGTGCAAGCGGCTGGGGCTTGTAGCTGGAACTAGCGGCTGGTGCAAGCGGCTGGAAAAGCGGCTGGAGCTGCGGCTGGAGCTAGGGCGGCTGGTGCAAGCGGCTGGATTCTAGCGCTGGAGCTAGCGGCGTTGGAACTAGTGGCTGGTGGGGCAAGCGGCTGGATCTTAGTGGCTGGACCTAGGCGCTGGTGCAAGCGGCCTTGAACTAGCGCTGGAGCTAGGGCGGCTGAGGCTAGCGGGCTGGTATCTAGGCGGGCTGGTGCTGCGGCTGGTGCTAGTTTGCTGGAAGCTAGGCGGTTGGGTGCAAGGCGCTGGAAATAGGGCGGCTTGGTGGCAAGCGGCTTGGGGCTTGTAGCCGGAACTGAGGGCGGGCTGGTGCAAGCGCTGGAGCAAGCGCTGGAGCTAGCGGCTGGAGCAGGCGGCTGGTGGCATAGCGGCTGGATCTAAGCGGCTGGAGCTAGCGGCTGGAAGCTAAAGTGGCTGGTGCAAGCGGCTGGAGGCTAGGCGCGTGGATCTAGCGCTGGTGCTAGCGGGCTTGGAGTTTAAGCGGCGTGGACGCTAGCGGGCTGGTTGGCTAGTGGTAGGTTGCAAGCGGCTGGTGCTAGTGGTTAGGTGGCAAGCGGCTGATCTAGCGGCTGCAGCTAGTGGTAGGTGCAAGCGGCTGGATCATAGCGCTGCGCTATCGCTGGTGGTAGTTGGGGCTTCGGAGCTAGCGCTGGTGCAGGCCGGCTGGTACTAAAATGCTGTGCTAGTGGGTTGGTGGCAATGGTCCTTGGAGCTAGGGGGCAGCTGGTGAGCTTAAGCTGGCGGCTAGTGCTGGGGCTTGTTGCCTGGAAGCTAGCGGCTGTGCAAGCGGCTGGGTGGCAAGGGGCGGCTGGAGTTAGCTGCTTGTAACTAAATGCTGGTGCTAGGCGGTTGGTGGCTACCGGCTTGCCAGCTGGTCCAGCGCTAGCGGCTGGTGTAAGCGGCTGGTGCAAGCGGCTGGATCTAGTAACTGGAGCTAGCGGCTGGTGCTAGCGGTTGGTGCAAGCGGCTGGTGCAAGTGGCTGGAGCTAGCAGCTGGTACTAAATGCTGGCGCTAGCAGCCGGGGCTTGTTGCGAGCTTAGGCTTCTGGTGCTAGTTGCTGGAGCTTGCGGTTGGTGCAAGCGGCTGGATCTAGCGGCTGGTGCAAGCGGCTGGAGTTAGCTGCTGGTACTAAATGCTGGTGCTAGCGGTTGGTGCTACCGGCTGGTAAGCAATACAAATGTGTGCAATTCACACGTGGTAGAAGTGAAACCTTCCAAAATTAAAATACAATTATCCTAAACGTCTTAAGTATATGTAAAATTTTGTCATTAGTAAATAATTGTAAGGTAGCGCCCTCTGTGAATTGATATTTTAATTTCACGTATAATCCTAAATTAAAATTCACTACAAGAGCTTTCATACACACGTTAGTATTAAAAAATCTCACAGATGGCGCTGTATTAAATAGTATGTATATTTCTGTCTCATTCTTTGCTGGCTTCATCCTACACATTTTTGTATTTGTGTCTCTTACCTGTCGTTTTTCCGTTGCATCCGGTTTGAAATCACAACGATTCTAAAGAAGTTTTCACTTCAAAATTTTTTCTTTGTTTTTCAATGTATTATTTTATTCACATAAAAATAACGTTTAGCCTAGTACAACTATAGTTTAAATTGACTTGCTCTATAAAGAGAAACGACATTTAAAGCTATTGTTTCACCAGTTATTATGTTTTTTATATTTTACAATTCAAAAATGTTTTTATATTTCTTATGTTCCTTCTTCTAATGTTTCAATATACAAATTAACGTTTATGTCACCTGTATAACATAATATTAACCTCTTTATGTCATATCATATAAAGGTTACACACATATAAACCTTCCCCTTGAATCGCTCTATCTATTACTGAAAACTGCATTAAAATCCGTTGAATAGTTTAAAAAGATTTAACCGAAAACACACCTTACCTTTATATGAACAAGATACTCGTAAATTTGCATTATCTGAATGAATATTATAAAACAAATGAGGAATATTCGATTTGAAGAGCGAATCAGTGAAAGTCAAAGGTTAGAGATTCAATTACACATCTCGTGTTAGCTTGTTATTTGATACTAAAAGACAAGTTATATACACATTCCCTTGCATGAACGGAATAGAAGAAAATTTCTAACTTGCTGTTTCCAAGCCGTATCTTCTATCTATACCTATATAGAAAAATGAATTTCTGTTCGTTAGTCTCGCTAAAAAACTCGAGAACGGCTATTTGGCTAATTTTGGTCTTGAATTATTTGTGGAACTCCAGAGAAGGTTTAAAAGGTAGATAAATATAAAAATGCTCGGAATTAAACAAAAAAAAAACAATTTTGTTTTTCCTTTGATGTGTCCCCCGTCGGACGGGTTCCTTTTGTTTTGACCCGCCCTCGCTTCGCTTCGGAAACATTAAATTTTATTATTAATAGCTGAGTCCCGCGATGTTACCCGCGGTTATTGTCGTACCGCGGGTGAAGCCGCGGGGCGAAGCTAGTCTAAAAAAAGGAGCCTAAGTTACTCCTTATATCATCAGCTACCTATCAGTGAAAGTCCCGTCAAAATCGGTCCAGCCATTCCAGAGATTAGCCGGAACAAACAGACAGACAGACAAAAATTGTAAAAAAAATGTTATTTTGGTGTATATACCGTATATATATTCATATGCATGTAGTAAAAAGAGGCTATTTCAATATTACAAACAGACACTCCAATTTTATTTATATGTATAGATATACTGACTGACGTGTTGGTTCATTAGTTAACGTCCCCGACTGTTGCGCCGAGGGTCGTGGGTTCGATTCCCACATCGGGCAAAGATTCGTGCGAACTGCGAGTCTTCGAACGATAGCTTGCTGTTTACAGGTGGACGCTTTTTTAATCTTGTCCCCTATACAAGTTGGTACTCCTTAGTTCTATCCTCCATAACCCTTAAATAATAAGTGTGTGGGATGCTTAACAACGAAGGGAAAATCTTCCACCGAGCGGGTGATATTGCTCGGTAGACCAACGGTCCGAATGTTAATGTTCGGAACTTGTATATATGCAAGCTTATCTTGAAAATGTCGTAAGCGAGATTCACGCATCTGTCAAATATCTTATGTTCTGTAATGGCTACCACCAAAAGTGTATTTATTATCTGTGGCTTATTATTACTTTGAAATTAGACTTTTTGGCGGGAACGCGAGGAGTGAAGTTGTGTGATTTGTTTTATTTTTGTCTATTTAGTGTTGTTCAGGTTTAAATGTGTAATAACGGTGGTTTATTAACTGTTTAATATCTGTGAAAGTGCATAAATGTGGGAAAATGAATCAAAGCCGCTGGACGTAGCTTCTCGGGATCCTCCAAAAAGTCCACTGAAAAAAGCTCAGGAAATGACCACCATTTTACTGAGATTATATTTCACCCCCTATCGTCTCATTTCATTTAATTTCATCCCAGTTGATTAACGTCTCAAATTGATCATCTTCATTTCATTTCATATTATCATTTTTCATAAAAATTTGAATATTAATTAAAACAAGACATAACAAGGTCTTAGTTACCAGGTCATAAAATCCCTTTAAAAAAAAAACTTTGAAATGAGGGGATCAATCTCTTATTACGTAATTACGTAGGAACAACAAATTCTCACGGTGTCTTCTCGTTTCCTTTCGATGCAAGCGTGACGTAATTGATAATTAACAGACTTGTTTAAAAACTGTTTACACGTAATTTAAGTTCGAAGCTTAAGTCACCATTATTTATATAAATTATATAAAAATGAATTGCTGTTCGTTAGTCTCGCTAAAACTCGAGAACGGCTGAACCGATTTGGCTAATTTTGGTCTTGAATTACTTATGAAAGTCCAGAGAAGATTTAAAAGGTTGATAAATATAAAAATGCATATTAAATTTTAAATAAAAATAACAATTTTGTTTTCCCTTTGAAGTGTCCCCCGTCGCGCGTCGGACGAATTCCTTTTGTTTGTTTTAAGTTTATTTTGTACTAAAGTTTAGTCTTTTATTTATCGATTGAGGCACTACGAAGTCTGCCGGGTCAGCTAGTTTACAATAGTTTTTTTTTTTTGTATTGATGGCTTACTGGTGGCCTGGAGGCCTTTCCAGTTTCACCAGGACAGGTGGGCGAGCAAAGGCTCAGCCAGGAGGGGTGGGATTTGCTAACAGCTCCGAGCGCCTCCGAAAGAGACCTAACAACTCAAGAGCAGCTGTTTCGCGAATGAATCTACTACCGGATAGGAATTGCGACTCTCTGAAAAGATCCGGCGAAAAACTCATATCTCAAGGGCGGCATTTACGTTGTAGATGTCTATGGGTTCCAGTAACCGCTTAACGCCAGGTGTGTCGTGAGCTCGTCCACTCAACTAAGCAATAAAAATAATAAAAAGCGGAAATTAATTGTTATTGCTCTATATAAATGTGCTTTTTTAGTTTTTTTAACTAGATGATTTGTGGCGGTAACCATCACAGAACGCAAGATATTTGACAGATGCCTGAATCTCGCGTACGACATTATCAAGATGAGCTTGCATATACAAGTTACGAACAACAACATTCGGACCGTCGGTCTACCGAGCAGTATCACCCGCTCGGTGGAAGATCTTCCTTTCGTCGTTTAAGACTTCCACTTTGGTGACCCCCCTTCGTTTCGATATCGAGTAGAGGGAACTCGCTCTCGCCCCCGTCATCTGACTGCCGGAGTCCCGCAAGGCTCCGCGCTCTCCCCGTTATTATTTAGTTTATATTATATCAATGACATACCCCGGTCTCCGGAGACCCATCTAGCGCGTAGGAAAAAAAAAGAAAAGGTGACCCCGCCCGTGATTCCCTCCGTCGTTAAAACATCCCACAGAGTTATTTCTTCGTGTTAACTTTTTTACTCAATAAAGCAAAGCCACTTTAATAATATGTATACCTATGTATTGCGAATAACAATTTAAAAAAAAAAAACCAACGCGTTGCTTCTAATGTTATCGTGTCAGGATATATTTGTCTTAGCTTCCGGTGCGCGCCAAATGCTTTAAAGATATTACACGGTGTTACCCAGAAGCGGATTATCCGTAAGGCAAACTAGGCACGTGCCTATGGGCGTGTAGTTACAAAGGGCACGCGAGCTCAGTATTTTTAAATAAATAAAGAAAATAACATAACTAAATGTCCTGGTCTAAAGTCTAGGGTTTGATGATACAACGTCATCGTAATTGCAAAAACAACTAGTTAAAATTTATAGTATTATGATGGCCATTTATGGTCAGTACAGGGGCGCCGATAAAGTGATTGCCTAGGGCGCTCCTGGACCTTTAATCCGCCACTGGTGCGACCATTTGGAAAAATTTAATATCATTAATTCTGATCTCAGATATTATGGTTAATACAATCATTTGATTTGTCTGTATATACCTACGAACATTCTCTCCGAATCGTTTTGTTTAGTGCGTTTCATTCCAGTCGCCATTGGACCAGTGATCGCATTGCACGCGTTTTAAATCGAATAGAGTTTTTTTTTTTATATCCAATTTCGCGCGTGTTTATTTTTGTGTTGCCAATCATTACAAATTTTTTTTGTTAAAATTTTTGGTAAGTTCCTTTCGATTTGCTATTTTATTTTTGTTCAATAACATATAGATTAAGTTAATTAAAATGATGTTATTATATTTAATATGACTTTTTTTCTCTTAATAGTCACAACAAAAAGTTTATTTAAAAAAAATCCATAAACATTATACAATTCAGACAGGGATATAAATATTTGTATTAAAAAAATGTTATCTTTCTATTGGTACTTTATTTTGGAGACTTAGACAAGCCAAAATTGTAATTAGGGTCTGATTTCGTTTAAAAATATTCAAATTTAAATGGTAGATTTTACAAATATTTTTAATAGGTACTGACATAATAATATGGGTAAAGGCCATTACATTTAACCACCTTAACAACCACTATTCATCAAGCCTGTAATAAGTGATGTTGACGCTGTTATCAATGTAATCCTCCAGATCCACTAACGGTGCTTCTAGGTACTTCAAGCACCGGTCACCGTTCTCGTCGAACCCGTCGCTTGAGACGAAGGGCTCGACGAGTAAATTAACTCTCAGACACAGCCCACTGAGTTTCTCGCCGGATCTTCTCAGTGGGTTGCGATTCCGATCCGGTGGTAGATTCTGCGAAGCACGACTCTTGCTAAGGTTCGTGTTAGCATCGTCGTCAGGTTTGAGCCCCGCGAGCTCACCTACTAGTTACGGTTACGCTGGAATAGCCGCTCCAGGCTACCAGCTTAGGTAGGAAAAAAAAAAAAAAAAAACAATGCAATTTATTTCTCAAAGAAAGACATACTTACGAACTGTCCGATTTAGTGACATGCTTAAAATCACAAATAAAGTGTTGTTTCAATAATTATTTTTGGAGTCAAGCTTTTGCACAAATTAATTATTTTCAAACTGATTTAATGAAAAAGAAAAATTTCATAAATTGTTCTTTGAATTCGATATCCAGAGATAGGCAGGCTAGCTTTGTTCAGCTATGTTAAGTAATATTCCTACTCGAAAAAAAATTAATTAAAACTAATACATCAATAACAATTTCAAATAGATATATTTTTTATCAACTTTACGTAATTAATAAACAAAACACCTGTTAGTTATCAAAAACAAAAGCCGTTACAATTACATTATCCTAGGAGTGTGAAGATTTGTAATATACGTCTCTGAAGAAAGCCTTTTTTTTCCTACCTGACCTGATTGTCTAGAGAGACCATGTCAGCGAAACCGGACTAGTAGATAAGCTCACGAGGCTCATACCTGAAGATGTTGCTAACACGAACCCTAGCAAGAGCCGTGCTTCGCAGAATCTATCAACGGGCCGGAAACGCGACGATCCGGCGATCCGGCGAGAAACTCAGTGGGCTGTGTCTGTGGGTTAATTTACTCATCGAGCCTTTGGTCGCAAGCGACGGGTTCGACGAGAACGCTGACCGGTGCTTGAGGTACCTAAAAACACCGTTAGTGGATCGGGAGGATCCGAGATGACGTGTTTAGGGTCTAGTTTAATTGCACATGAGCTAGAGACGACCCATTTCGATAAAGCGACACGACACGAGAACCCTCTCATCGCTGTCAACTACATTGCCAATCCTGCGGACTAAAGGGTAAACAGTCGATGTCGAGTTTAGGTAGGAAAAATAAAAAATAACCTAGAGCCCTTTAGTAAGCTCGCGATGAAAATGGAGTAGGTATAAATGTAACAGGTTCATTTGAGGTGCTGAGGCAAGCGCTCCATTGCCCTTTGTAAGCAGACGATCATGCGGCCCACCTGATGGTGAGTGGTTACCGTCGCCCACGGACTTCAGCAATGCCAGGGGCAGAGCCAAGCCACTGCCTACCGAGCTTGAAGNAAAAATAACCTAGAGCCCTTTAGTAAGCTCGCGATGAAAATGGAGTAGGTATAAATGTAACAGGTTCATTTGAGGTGCTGAGGCAAGCGCTCCATTGCCCTTTGTAAGCAGACGATCATGCGGCCCACCTGATGGTGAGTGGTTACCGTCGCCCACGGACTTCAGCAATGCCAGGGGCAGAGCCAAGCCACTGCCTACCGAGCTTGAAGTTAAATTTAAAAACAACCTACCTAATTAACGAAACTAGTTGAAATGTATTGATAAAATTTTAGCATTTTCATTGATCGCCATCTTGACTCACAAAAAAAAATGCTGCAGTATTTTATTCCGTAATTAAAAAAATGCAAGTATTTTACATCATGTTACACAGCGGCAAACTTTGAGAGCCCAATGTGCTTAATGCGAGTTTTTTAACGTTCTCGATCACGTAAAAGTTAACTCAAATTTGTATGGAGTTGGAACAGCGTCCCTGGCAAACGAGGGGAAGTCTCGCACTAATGACACAGAGCTGTGAGTCGTAAAATACGCCCAAGATACAATCAAACATACCAAGCTAATTAACCGTGTTAATAATAAGAATATCTATATATTAATACGCGAAGGAAAAACTTTGTATCCCTTTTTACGAAAATTGCGCGGACGGAGGAGTATGAAATTTTCCACACTTATAGAGAATATAGAGAAGGAGTGCAGAACGCTAATATTTTTTTAAATTATGTCTAAAAAATACATTAAATCAATAAAAAAAAAACATTACACACACCACCATGTATTTGACGCACACACGCATGCATACTTTTTATTTATTGTCAAACTTTTGTTCTTGACGTCTGTTGTCAAATTGAGAATAGATTGAATATTGTTTGTCTTTATTAATATTTGTCTGTAGTGTAGTCTTGGCGAAATTTGTGATTAAAGAAGTAAGTATATAGTCTTTGAAAATAGAATCATAATAGTGTACAAACTTATAATTTCAATGAATTATAGTCGAATTTCGACTACCGGGCGACCACTAGTTAACTTAAAAATACGAATGCCCTGTTCTCGTAGCAATTTTACTGCCGCGTTCAAAACTAGATTTATGTGCCTCGAAAACATTATAGAAATCCGGCTGTGTTTATTGTGTATGTGACCGCGTCACGCGATGTTACAGTAAACTTACGGAAATAACGCTGCGGACGTTTTGTATTGACGAAGAAAAAAGAAAACACAATTCCCGTTTATATTTCACGACTTCAGGCTGTCTTTTGATTAACATTAGGCCATCTGTTTGCTGCGTTTGTTAAGGAATGCTTTCCGTGACACCAAAGAGGAATACGGATGGAGAGGCATCATCAAACAGAAGTTAATCACTCATCGAGAGGGATCATCATCCTTAGTGATGAGGAAGACGATGCGAAGAGGAATGACGAACTTATGCATTCACGTAGTATATTCGCATTTCGGACAATCAACTGACAGAAGGTGGTCGAGAAATTTCCGTGAGCCAAAGACACCTGTTTGCTGAGTGCGAGTTTTTTAACGTTCTCGATAGCGTAAAAGTTAACTCAAATTTGTATGGAGTTGGAACGTTTGCCTACATTTGCCGCTAGGGGCGCTGTTCCAACTGCATACAAATTTGAGTTAACTTTTACGCTATCGAGAACGTTAAAAAACTCAAACTAAGCATACAAATCCTAAGGGTGAGCTCTGCTTCGGTGACAAATTGTAAATTGCAAAAGAAAATCAAGCAGCTTCTTAAAGCACCCACATCGAACACAGGTTCCAAGTGGTTCTTGATGATTGACTCATCATAAGTCATGGGAATTTTAAATCGCATTTTTATAAAATTAGGTATATGCAAGTTATGTATCATTCTAATACATTACGTGTTCATTGCAATTTCCAAAATATTTTCCAAACGAACTAGAATAATGAATTACTATATCTAATTAATCTAATAATGATAAGAGTAAAAAAAAACAATTATTTGCTCGACGAGTGAGATATCAAACACCAGTACATATCTCAGATCAGAATCATCGACAAGCAACAAGAGCCTTCTTCCCGCACTAATGTCTTTTTTTGACATCTGAGTGTAAGTGAAAAAGTTCGTTAAAACAATTTTACCTACAATGTATAATCTGTATAGATTTCATCTCTTCCCGTGTATTAGGACTTTTTGGCGGGAACGCGAGGAGTGAAGTTGTGTGATTTGTTTTATTTTGTCTATTTAGTGTTTCTTCAGGTTTAAATGTGTAATAATGGTGGTTTATTAACTGTTTAATATCTGTGAAAGTGCACAAATGTGGGAAAATGAAACAAAGCTGCTGGACGTAACTTCTCGGGTTCCTCCAAAAAGTCCACTGAAAAAATCTCAGTAAATGACCACCATTTTACTGCGATTATATTTCATCCCATATCATCTCATTTCATTAAATTTCATCCCAGTTGATTAATGTCTCAAATTAATCATCTTCATTTCATTTCACTCCATATTATCATTTTTCATAAAATTAAGAAAATAAAGTAAAATAAGACATGACTTAAAGGTCTTAGAAACCAGGTCATAAAATCTCTTAAAAAAAAAAAATCCCGTGTTTTACGTAAAGAGCGACCAAGACATTCACCCGAGAATTAGTTGCGACCTCGCTCTCTGGGTATCATTATGAAGTTTTATTTATTTATTTTTATTGCTTAGATGGGTAGACGAGCTCACAGCCCAACTGGTGTTAAGTGGTTACTGGAGTTCATAGACATCCAGAACGTAAATGCCGCCACCCACCTTGACATATGAGGTCTAAGATCTCAGTATAGCTACAACGGCTGCCCCGCCCTTCAAACCGAAACGCATTACTGCTTCATGGCAGAAATAAGTTGGGTGGTGGTACCTACCCGTGCGGACTCACAAGTGGTCCTACCACCAGTAATTACGCAAATTATAATTTTGCGGGTTTGATTTTTACACAATTTACAATTTACACGATGTTATTCCTTCACCGTGGAAGTCAATCTAGAACATTTGTTGAGTACGTATTTCATTAGAAAAATTGGTACCCGCCTGCGGGACTCGCACACCGGTGCATCGCTCAACACGAATGCACCGGACGTCTTATCCTGTCATCACGGCCAGCGGTGACGTGATATCGCACGAACCAATGAGAAATGAGAATACGTAACAGAGGCGCCAAATGTCAAATTAAAAAAAATAATACACGAAGAAAAAAGATGGACGCGCATATCAATTCTATATTTGTAAAATAATTAAATATAATATAATTAGTATTAGAAGAAATAAACGCACTTATTCATTTTCCTGGCCACCTCAAGATACTTATAAGAAATAGACCCAATAACATAGTCAATATAATCTAAATCAATCGAATATGCATTATTAATGATAACTCAAAAAGTACTGGTCCGACCTTAATAAACGAGACCAGATGATGTCCAAGCTTCACTGGTGGTAGGACCTCTTGTGAGTCCGCGCGGGTATGTACCACCGCCCTGCCTATTTCTGTCGTGAACCAGTAATGCGTTTCGGTCTGAAGGGTAGGGCAACCGTTGTAACTATACTGAGATCTTAGAACTTATATCTCAAGATGGGTTGCGCATTTACGTTGTAGATGTCTATGGGCTCCAGTAACCACTTAACACCAGGTGGGCAGTGAGCAGCTCGTCCACCCATCTAAGCAATAAAAAAAAAACAACAACTAAAAGGCACTCGTAAACAAAAGTCAAATTGCGAACCTCCTCTTTCTTCGGAAGTCGGTTAACAAAACGAAAGTATGTATATTTCTAATTCAAAATTTTACGTAATCATTGTTTTATTTGAACATGGGAACGTTATGCAAGTACCTACAAGAAAGACCCATGCCGGACCATTGTTCAAATGTTTCAAACGTTAGATAGGTACACATGTATAATAATTTCAATGCGAATATTCAATTCATTTCCCTAACAATGCGTTTGTGATTACTTTCTAAACTAGATTATTCTGAAGTGACTCGTAAATTATGTTTAGACTGCCAAGTCAATCGTATACAAAAAGGTATTATTCTTTTGCGATAAATCTACAAAAAGTATGTAAGCATTATTAAATTATTAAATTTTGATTTATTATTAACTAACGACCCGCCCTCGCTTCGCTTCGGAAACTGTAATTCATTATTGATTTCTCCACTATTTAATGGATGTTATTATACATATAAACCTTCCTCTTCAATCACTCTATCTATTAAAAAAAACCGCATCAAAATCCGTTAAGTAGTTTTAAAGATTTAAGCATACACAGGGACAGATATAGGGACAGAGAAAGCGACTTTGTTTTATAATATGTAGTGATTTAAATAAATTATTGGTCATCATCATCATCGTTCTCTTGCTCTTCTCCCAGTCACCTGGTGTCGGCGCAACGTGACTTGTGTTGTGTCCTCTCTTACCCATATCGTCTTTCACGCAATCCATCCATTTCTTCTTAGGTCTACCTCTTCCTCTATATCCTTCCACATTCATAGTTAACACTTTCTTACCAACCTGATTTTCATTTCGTTTCATCACATGTCCATACTATTCCAAACGCGCACTTCTCAGCTTCTCTGTCACAGGTGTCACTTTCAGACTTCCTCTAACATATATTAAATCAATTATTATTAAGCATTATTAAGAGAAAGCATTATTGCTTTGCAGGAGAAACAGTAACGCCAGTGTGGACTCACAAAATCTCTATAAATAACTTAAAATATAATCTGTGGACTTTGTCTCATATCCCTTAATGTCGAGACTTTTTGGCGGGAACGCGAGGAGTGAAGTTGTGTGATTTGTTTTATTTATTAAATACTTTAATATCACAGTATAAATAAATATATCTCTTAAAGTAAATAAGGTAATCAACCATACTAAAATTCATATATTCGTGACAAACATCACTTATTATAGTTAGGCATTATTTATTTATTATAAAAAAAATGTTTTATTTTGTCTGTTTGGTGTTTCTTCATGATTAAATGTGTAATAACTCGCTAATAACGGTGGTTTATTAACTGTTTAATATCTGTGAAAGTGCACACATGTGGGAAAATGAAACAAAGCCGCTGGACGTAGCTTCTCGTGATCCTCCAAAAAATCCACTGAAAAAATCTCAGTAAATGAGCACCATTTTACTGAGATTGTATTTCATCCTACATCATCTCATCTCATTTCATTTAATTTCATCCCAGCTGATTAATATCTCAAATTAATCATCTTCATTTCATTTCATAATTTTTCATAAAAATAAGAAAATAAGTTAAAATAAGACATGACTTAAAGGTCTTAGTTACCAGGTCATACATTCCCTTAAAAAAACCTATAATGTCTGCCCACATTGCTACTACACAAGTTACCATTCGTATCACTCGCAAGTACCTCGTCAAGTGTCTTACAATATGTCCACGGATTTTTCAACTCAACTCGAATACATTCCTTTTAAACTAATCTTGTCATCGGAAATCGAACGACTAATTTTTTTTTTTTTTTTTTTTTTTTTTTTTTTTTTTTTTTNCCTAGCGGCTATTTCAGCGTAGCCTTAACTTTAGTAGGTGAGCTCACGGGGCTCAAACCTGACGATGTTGCTAACACGAACCCTAGCAAGAGTCGTGCTTCGCAGAATCTACCACCGGATCGGAAACGCGACCCACTGAGAAGATCCGGCGAGAAACTCAGTGGGCTGTGTCTGAGAGTTAATTTACTCGTCGAGCCCTTCGTCGCAAGCGACGGGTTCGACGAGAACGGTGACCGGTGCTTGAAGTACCTAAAAGCACCGTTAGTGGATCAGGAGGATCCGAGATGACGTGTTTAGGGCGACGTCGACTGCTTTCCATTCTGTCCGCAGGATCGGGAATGAACAACTAAAATGTCCATACTTCGATTTATGTTAAGTTTAATTTGACAGGAGTTTTGGCGGGAACGTGACATGTTATCTGTGTGATTTTGACAATTTAGTTTTTTTTTTTTCTTTTTTTTTCCTTGCAACGTAATTGCAGAACGCTACGTCACAAAAGTAAATAGCGGTCTTTTTAAATCACTATTATTTTACGGATAATTGTCGATTCTTTTTTATTAACTATCAAACTTGAACTAAAACGTCGAGTTGATATTGCCTGTGGAAAATAAAAAAAAAAAAAAACAACAACAACAATACCAGTAAAATTATGTAATTAAATTGAAATTTCTAACAGCGAAAGTTTTGTTACCGATGTGGTAATTGTAATTGGATTTATAATAAAATTTTATTGGTTTCATTCAATATAAAGTAATTAAATCGTACTAAACAGTACAACGTGAAATGAAAATTGATACAAAAAACATTAAGTAATAGACTGAGTAAATCTACTAAGCCTGCTATTAAAAAAGCTTCAACAAAAAAAAACGACAGGCAGCGGCTTTACTGGCGTTGATGCCTATATATGAGTAACTTACCTTAATCAGTGTTCTTAATGCGAGTTTTTTAACGATCTCAATAGTAGAAGGTAGGTAGGGTCTCAAAGTCTTTGATTCAGCTTTGATCTTATCGCTACCAAACGTCACCTTTAGGCTCACTACGGCTTATATTGGTAATTACAGAGTCCCTTGCTATTAACAATCTTATTATTTATTTATTTTTTGTTGCTTAGATGGGTGGACTAGCTCACAGCCCACCTGGTGTTAAGTGGTTACTAGAGCCCATAGACATCTAGAATGTAAATGCGCCACCCACCTTGAGATATAAGTTCTAAGGTCTCAAGTATAGTTACAACGGCTACCCCACCCTTCAAACCGAAACGCATTACTGCTTCACGGCAGAAATAGGCGGGGTGGTGGTACCTACCCGTGCAGACTCACAAGAGGTCCTACCACCAGTGATTACGCAAATTATAATTTTGCGGGTTAGATTTTTATTACACGATGTTATTCCTTTACCGTGGAAGTCAATCGTGAACATTTGTTAAGTACTTATTTCATTAGAAAAATTGGTACCCGTCTGCGGGATTCGAACACCGGTGCATCGCTACATACGAATGCACCGGACGTCTTATCTTTTACGCCACGACGACTTCAAAAAAATTATTGAAGCGCATTTGATTGAAAAATTAAACAGGTCTTCGGTTATACCTTCAGAATACGTACTAAATGATTATAATTTCTTTTATTGCAGAAACGATCGGAAAAATACCGCCTGGTTACCGCAGTATGGTGCGTAGAAATAATTTATAAGAGTTTTTATTTACTTACCATCGAATTTCGACCATGGTACATAGTAGAGCTCACAGCCCACCTGGTGTTAACTGGTTACTGGAGCCCATAGACAACTACAACGTAAACGCCGCCACCCACCTTGAGATATGGGTTCTAAGGTCTCAGTGTAGTTACAACGGCTGCCCCACCCTTGAAACCGAAACGCATTACTGCTTCACGGCAGAAATAGGCGGTGTGGTGGTACCTACCCGCGCGGACTCACAAGAGGTCCTACCACCAGTAAAAAACTTAACTTAAAACTTACGAAAAAAAAACCAAATTATATTCAAATCAGCACGCACCCAATCTTAAATTTTTGATGTTTTCTTCTAGTGGCTTCGATTCTGTCTCATCGTATCGATCACAACGGCACGCACACAACAAATAAACAATGTAAGTATTGCATTTTTTATTAAATTACGCTTACAATTTCAACTTTGTCTTGTAGTGAATAAAGTCTTATTTAGTTGTTAAAATATAAATTTGCAATGTCGCATTTTTTATTATTTTTTTACTGCTTAGACATTTACAACGTAAATGCGCCACCCGCCTTGAGATATAACTTCTAGGGTCTCGGTATAGTTACAACGGCTTCCCCGCCCTTCAAACCGAAACGCGTTACTGCTTCACGGCAGAAATAGGCGGGGCGGTGGTACCTACCCGTCCGGACTCACAAGACGTCCTACCACCAGTAAACAGAGAACAGTAAACGGCATTTCCTGGGTAAGAACTCCCTCCATGGTGTATTCTGAGCGTTAAGATGTGTCATTCTTGATACGGTATTTGCTGAGAGACTTCAGCGGTAGACAGCGACTTGACCATGTTTTTGGCATTGTTAAAGTTAATTACTGACGGTAACCACTCATGAACAGATGGTTGGTACGCTTAACTACCTATGTATTTAGGCAAAAAAAGCTTCCCGCACGCCCTACCACCAGTAAAAAATTAACAAACCTCAAACCGAACTTTCACGCGAACTTACAATACAAACTGACAGGAATATATTAATTTATCTACTGAACAATGAGCGAACCAAAGCTTCTTATTCTATTACGTAACCAACAGGAAAAAAGCTTCGCATTTACTTCTAATAATAAATAGCCCTTATGTTATATAAGCTGCGTATTCAGTTACGTAGGTACTTATATCATTATTTAACTTGGTCCAAAGCTTTAGAGAAAGTCATCGGATACTTAAAGTGCTTTAGACGTGTGGTTACGAGCGCTTTATGATAAATCGTTTTGTGTGATAACATAGATTGTCGAGCCAAACGAATTTAGTGTACATGTTACCGGCAATCTGTATAATTCAGGTATTCTATAAAATACCTAGGTAATGTATAGAATTCTATTGTATGATTATCTACGTGCAACATACGCTCACTTCAAATGTAGTAAACGTATGCAATCAACATTTCAGATTTTATATTAAATTACAAATAAATACTAAATTAATAATATTAAATAATAAATAATAATACTAGTAATTTAATAACTAAAATATATATTATTAAAAGGAGTCCTTTTAGGCAAGGTTCCGAAGATACTGGCAATAATATAAAAATATAATGTAATATAAAAAAAAATTTATAAAAATTAAATAAGATACCAAAATGTATAGAATACATAAAAAGTTAAGGTAATGTATGAAATATTATGAATATTATTTTCAAGTATATACTTTAACTAGGTAATATATACAATTCCTAGGTATTGTATAGAGTACCCGTTGTTGCACCGGCAATGTGTAAAATAACTATATTTGGGCCTGTATTTATCAATGATAAATAAGTACTTAAGTAAGTAGAAGGGTATAAAATGACAGACAAAAATAACACATTAGATTTGCTTAACATCAACTTTATTAAAATTTTCAATTATTAAGTAGTTAATCACTTAGTAAGTCGTCGTGGCCTAAAGGATAAGACATCTCGGTGCGTTCCTCTTGAGCGATGCAACGGTGTTCGAATCCCGCAGGCGGGTACCAATTTTTCTAATGAAATACGTACTTAACAAATGTTCACGATTGACTTCCACGGTGAAGGATAATTTGCGTAATTACTCGTGGTAGGCCCTCTTGTGAGTCTGCACGGTAGGTACCACCACCCTGCCTATTTCTGCCGTGAAGCAGTAATGCGTTTCGGTTTGTAGGGTGGGGCAACCGTTGTAACTATACTTGAGACCTACGAATAATAAGCTTGAGACCTTAGAACTTATATCTCAAGGTGAGTGGCGCATTTACGTTGTAGTTGTCTATGGGCTCCAGTAATCGCTTAACACCAGGTGGGCTGTGAACTCGTCCACCCACCTAAGCAATAAGAAAGAAAAAAACAGTTCTCATTAAAAACAATCTTTATTCAAAGGTAGGTATTTATTTATAGGAAAATCACAATCAAATAACATTGAACTTAAAATTCTTCTGGGTTAACTAACATAATCTAATTTGCTTATAAGTAATCAGTTAAAAAGTTTAGGAAACAAAACAATTCTGTAAAAATAGTAAGTAGATCTACTGGCTTCTCAGAATACAGTGAGTAAAAAAATATTGTGACATTTTGAGCACTCCCCCTTCCCTGCTATCGTCTTTTACACAAATTGCCGGCGCGCATTCGGTATTGTTTAAAATGCCTAGAAAAAGTATATAAAATGAAAAATATCGTCGTTGTCAAACCAAAATCTGCTATGTGCACTTTTTGAGATTTTTACTATTTGATCTTTTCGTATAGTTTACAGCCCTATCGTATAAAAAAGCTGTTATGTGTCTATAGCTTTAATATTTATCTATAGCTTTCATTTGATATAAGTTCTTAAAAATTCACCTTTATAGTTATATAATTTTATACGAAAATGTTTTTACTCGTTAATTCAAAATAGAGTTTTTGCACATAGCTGATTTTGGTTTGACAGCGACGATATTGCATACATTACCTTAACGGTTTAGGTATTCTATACATTACCTAGGTATTGTATAGAATACCGTATTATACAGATTGTCGGTAACATATACAATTTTTCAATATTCGCACAGCAATTAAAATTCGATTAAAATCGATAACGGATATAGCACGAAAAATCTATCTCTTTTATTAATTTTTTATTGATAACTAACTGACCCGGTAGTCTTCGTAGTGCCTCAATCGATAAATAAAAGACTTAAACTTTTGTATAAAATAAACATAAAACAAACAAAATGAATCCGTCTGACGGGGGACACATCAAAGGAAAAACAAAATTTGTTATTTTTATTTAATTCCGAGCATTTTCATATTTAGCAACCTTTTAAACCTTCTCTGGACTTCCACAATTCAAGACCAAAATTAGCCAAATCGGTCCAGCCGTTCTCGAGTTTTAGCGAGACTAACGAACAGCAATTCATTTTTAATAAAACTCTCTCTCTCTCTCTCCTTAGTGGGTCTATTCCCAGATCCTGCGGAAAGAATGGAAAGCAGTCGACGTCGCCCAAAACACGTCATCTCGGATCCTCCCGATCCACTAACGGTGCTTTAAGGTACCTCAAGCACCGGTCACCGTTCTCGTCGAACCCGTCGCTTGCGACGAAGGGTTCGACGAGTAAATTAACCTTTAGACACAGCCCACTGAGTTTCTCGCCGGATCTTCTCAGTGGGTCGCGTTTCCGATCCGGTGGTAGATTCTGCGAAGCACGGCTCTTGCTAGGGTTCGTGTTAGCAACGTCGTCAGGTTTGAGCCCCGTGAGCTCACCAACTAGTTAAGGTTACGCTGGAATAGCCTCTCAAGGCTACCAGCTTAGGTAGGAAAAAAAAAGCTGAGGTTCGTATCTAACTTAAAGTGTGGATCGCTCGATGCGCTAGCCAATAATGGCTACTAATAAGTTTGAAAAAATGTACTTCATGTCCACTTCAATAATTAAAGAGTTTTTGATCATTCTAGAAATAATCTAGACATAAATTTAACCGCACCTAGAATTCAATAAGTAAAAGTGGTTTCTAGAAAAAACTAGGCTCCGACGAAAGTGGAATGTCTAGTTTGCTATAGCATGCCCTTCCCTTTGTGGTTGGAATGTTCGCGACGGACTCGACAGTGTGGTCATTGGACTGATTTAAGATTTTCACTAATTAAAAAGGTTGGCAAACGCTAATTAACCCTCAACAAACAGACCCCAGTTTTTTTATATTTTTTTATTGCATATATTTTATGGTGTTACGTGGTTACTGGAGCCCATAGACATCTACAACGTAAATGCGGCACCCACCTTGAGATACAAGTTCTAAGGTCTCAGTATAGTTACAACGGCTGCCCCACCCTTCAAACCGAAACGCATTACTGCTTCACGGCAGAAATAGGCAGGGTGGTAGTACCTACTCATGCGGACTCATAAGAGGTCCTACCACCAGTAATACACCAGCTATATTTAGAGATTTTAATGCATGAATCAAATTATAAATACATTTCTGTGTTAATCTGTATCATAGACATCTGCCATAGATTATTTAATTATGTAACGTTTTCGTTTGACAGCTGATAAAAAATGATACGCGACTTAAAATTGTTGTTTTTGTAATGAAAGAGCATTCGCAAGCTTTAAATTGGTTAGGTTTTTTACTGTTATTTACATTCGCATTAGATTCTTCGACGCGTGGTATCAACGGCTAGACTCGATTACGCCCAGTTTTATGTCTCTCGCGAAAGTTCTCGTAATATATCGATGTTGTTTAAGTGTCTTATCTATGGATGTGGTCCTTCACTCTCTATTCCTTAGCCTGTTGACAGTATTTCTACTAGGCGTTGATTAAGTTACAGAGATTATTGTCTCTCGATACCGTTGCTGGAAGCGAAAATATCTTGGTACCAATTTAATAATAGATTTTTTTTTTTTGCGCCTCTTGCCCCTTTACTATAAGCCAGGGCCGGTTTGTGGCAGTGTTGTTGGCTGTCAAACGCATCGGCACAAGAATTTTAAGTAATCTGCCCAAAGTATTTAGTAAAAAAAAGAGACTAGATGTGAAGTATATTTTTAGCCACATAACTTCGTATGGGTGTAAAAGAACCGCTCTCAATGTTAATGAAATATTATATTACTTTAAAATTATTGTAAGTACTAGAGAGGACGGTGTCACCTCAAATGTAACCACGTATGCAGTACCTACGCGTAATGTTTCAAAGTTGCACCCAATGCAAAAAAATTAAGCACTATAGCTTTGACACAGAACCACAATTTCGGTAGGCATCGGCTTGGTTCTGCCCCTGGCATTGCTGAAGTCCATGGGCGACGATAACCACTCACCATCAGGTGGGCCGTATGCCCACAAGGGCAATAAAAAAAACAGTTTTGTTTTATTTTATGCATAAATCTGTTAGTGGTATTTCTAGTCTTTTTTTTCCCTACCTATTCGATAGTAGCCTATGAGGCTAATCCAGCTACGATTGGACGGGTAGGTGAGCTCATGGGCTCAACCTGAGAGAATTTGCTAACACTAGCCCTAGCAAGAGCAGTGCTTCACAAAATCTACCATAGGATCGGAATTGCTACCTACTGAGAAGATCCGGCGAGAAACTCAGTGGAGCTTTTTAGTCCATTTTTTTATTGTTTTCAGTGGAATTCGATGATTCTTCCACGACATACGACAAGTCAAAACCATAACTAAAATAAACTTCACTGGTGGTAGGACCTCTTGTGAGTCCGCACGGGTAGGTACGATGACCCTGCCTATTTCTGCCGTAAAGGAGTAATGCGTTTCGGTTTGAAGGGTGGGGCAGCCGTTGTAACCTTTTAAGCCTTCTCTGAACTTCCACAAATAATTCAAGACCAAAATTAACTAAATCGGTCGAGCCGTTCTCGAGTTTTAGCGAGACTTTTTTACTGATGGTAGGACCCCTTGTGAGTCCGCGCCGGCGGTGGTACCTACCTGGTACCACCGCCCTGCCTATTTCTGCCGTGAAGCAGTAATGCGTTTCGGTTTGAAGGGTGGGGCAGCCGTTGTAACTATACTGAGATCTTAGAACTAATATCTCAAGGTGGGTGGCGCATTTACGTCGTAGTTGTCCATGGGCTCCAGTAACCACTTAACACCAGGTGGGCTGTGAGCTCGTCTACTAATCTAAGCAATAACAAATAACGATTCGTACAATATAAATTAATATATGTATATGGTAGGTGTGTTTTTTTGTATTTCAAGTTTGTTATTTATTATTTACTAGCTGACCCGGCAGACTTCGTAGTGCCTCAATCGATAAATAAAATACCTAAACTTTTGTATAAAATAAACTTAAAACAAACAAAAGGAATCCGTCCGACGGTGAATTTTTTTAAAATTCCGAGCTTTTTCATATTTATCTACCTTTTAAGCCTTCTCTGAACTTCCACAAATAATTCAAGACCAAAATCAACTAAATCGGTACAGCCGTTCTCGGGTTTTAGCGAGACTAACGAACGGCAATTTATTTATATATATTATATACAGACTAGAAGGACACTTAAAAGATAATTTCAAAGAGGATATATCGTTGGGTTATACAAGCACGATTATTTCACGGTTACGTAATAAAATATTATGCACGATCGGACATATTATTGCAATATAAACACACATTAGTTGCACAACTGACGTACTCTAAGAAAGGCAATAGCAAAAAACGATTTGTTCTACATAGCTAGAGATCTCCGGACGCAGGGTTGACAATAACGTTATTTAATATATTTTAAATTAATTTGCAATCAAATTATTTGCGGCAATGTTTTGGAAATATTTCAGAATGCCTCAAAATAATGTTTTTATTTATTATTCTAGATTTAGACAGGCAAGTTCACGACCCATTCAGGTGTTTAGTGGTCAGTGTGCTTCGCGATATAATTAGGAGGATTACACCAGAAATAGCCACAAAATTACGCCAGTGAATATATTGTTCAATTTTATTATTCGACTTTATTCAATATCGTCTATTCATGATACCCCGGTAGATACGTATTTACTCTTAATAATTAGTGCCTGCCTCTTGCAAGCCATCTTATCCATTACGTCAGGACTGATTCGAAAATTCATATCTTTTTTTTATTTTATTATTATTTATTTATTTGCGAAAATAAGAGTACATTACAGCCACTTAGTATTTGAAAGATAAGTAAGCAAAAACTCAAACAAGTTTCCAGAAATAATAGCACGACACACGAGTAGTATAGATAGTAAATAAAGACAGCTGAAATTGACTACTAAATATTTTCAACAACAAAAAAATTTTAAGAAAATAAACCAAAAAAAAAATACAGCTAATACAAGGAGCTAAATTACGTCTCTGAAATACCTAAATCAGCTTCATAGCTGATCACGTAGAATTTACGAGAATTAAAGAAATGTGAATTTGTCTGCTAACGAAATTTGTCTATAGGTTCAAGTAGTTAACATGAATTCTCCACTTCGATAAAGCGGCACGACACGAGAACCCTCTCATCGTGGCCGCCGGTAACTACATTATCGATCCTGAAAATCAAATGGTAAACAGTCGGCGTCGCCCTAAACACGTCATTACGGATCCTCCCGATCCATCGGCACTTTTAGGTACCTCAAACACCGGTCGCCGTCCTCGCCGAACCCCGTCGCTTACGACGAAGACCTCGACTAGTAAATTAACCCATAGACATAGCCCACTGAGCTTCTCGCCGGATCCGGTGGTAGATTCTGCGAAGCACTGCTCTTGCTAGGGTTAGTGTTAACAACACTTCCAGCTTGGGCCCCGTGAGCTTACCTACACGTCAAGGCGAAGCTGAAATAGCCTCTTCACGACTATCAGCATGGGTAGGAAAAGCTTTGCTTGTCGGTAAAGAAAAAGGCTCGAACAAATAAGCAGATAATTAAACTTTTAGGTTAGGTAACATGTACTTTTAGGTTAGGAATATTGTGTTCTTTTTTTTATAATAAATACATACATAATCATACTCTTATAATACATATTTTTTTAAACAAAAAATAAAACAAAAACAAAAAAATTAACTCTTACATCAATTGGTATGAATAAAGAAATAATTAGATTAGACACACCTCAGCCCTACAAAAGAGTAGGTAGGTACGCGTGCGTAATTATTGCTCCCGTGTTAATTGCACCAATAAAACGCTTTCTTGTTGCGTAACAGTCGCTATTTCCGATTCTTATTACCAATTACTCGCCGTGAGTCTTATAACTTACGTACGGGCTGTATGGATGCCACGCTATATCTTAGTTGTTCTTAGTTATTGATTGACTAGCTTTTGGCCGTGACTTCGTCCGCGTGGTATAGTTACTTTGGCATAACGCTAAATTTTACCCCTCTTCATTTTACGTAGAAAGGGAAAATATTTTGGAATAACTGTATGATAAGAAGTTAAGAATTATATAAAATAATTAAAATGAAATCGTAAACTTCATTCTTTTTTTTATATTTAAGGGATTTTATGACCTGGTAACTAAGACCTTTAGGTCAAGTCTTATTTTAATTTTAATGATAAGTTACGTTCAGCAACTTTGTTTCATTTTCCCACATTTGTGCACTTTCACAGATATTAAGCGGTTAATAAACCACCGTTATTACACATTTAAACCTGAAGAAACACTAAATAAACAAAATAAAACAAAATCACACAACTTCACTCCTCGCGTTCCCGCCAAAAAGTCCCCCTTTTTTTTTAAATGTATTCACAACCACAGATTCGCGTATGGAAAAACCGACCAAATTTATTTGTATTTAGATTTAGTAATTTTTTTCCTCTCTAAGAACCTGTCATTTTTGTAAATACTTTGACATTGACAAAATCAATGCATAAGGCGTCGGAGCCAAATTCTTTATAAAAAAAAAAAAAAATTATTCACATATTTTCGACAACCCTGCAATTGATCAATGAAAGAGCGAACGTAGACAATTAGCGTACACGTAATTGTGAGTATTTGTAACAGTTTCAAATAACAGGTATGAACCGAACTCTGATATGTAAAGTTAATGACTGTGTGATTATATTGCAATTTTCTTTAACTATACTGAGACCTTAGAACTTATATCTCAAGGTGGGTGGCGGGATTTACGTTGTAGATGTCTATGGGCTCCGGTAACCACTTAACACCAGGTGGGCTATGAGCTCGTCCACCCACCTATGCAATAAATAAAAAGTTTAAATAAAAATGATCATTTTGCTCTTGTGATAGTTTCAGACGCCTTCACAAGATGCCGCTAAAGTCGAATGGGGTTGGGAAATGTCGACAGTCGCCGAGGACTCCTCTACTACGGGACATTACTACGTAAAACTGCCTCAGGTAAGAAACTCTTATACTCCGAAGATGTACGTCAAGATTATCAAACTTAATGATTTGAAATTTTCATAATCTATAAGGCATATCGGTTCAGAACTTGGAGACTAAATGAGGCCGTCAGAGCAAAAGTGGCCTAGTCCAAACATTTTCATATTCATGCTTATGTATTGCAATTTATTTAAAACATAATAAATTTGGTGCAAAACCATCATATCCCTAGTTTCAGCCCACTGAGTTTCTCGCCGGATCTTCTCAGTGGGTCGCGTTTCCGATCCGGTGGTAGATTCTGCGTAGCACTGCTCTTGCTGGGGTTCGTGTTAGCAACGTCGTCAGTTTTGAGCCCCGTGAGCTCACCTACTAGTTAAGGTTACGCTGAAATAGCCTCTCAAGGCTCTCAGCTTAGGTAGGAAAAAAAAAACCTAGTTTCACCCATAGATAACAGATGGCTTAGTAAATATCATTTTTGCACGAATTATTTTTTCCTACGAAGCAGTGCAAAAGTAAATTCAAAACTCATTATCGCCATGCTGACTATGGTAAGCTTAGGCCGCTTTTGCGCTGACGGCCTCAAATAGTGTAGGACACATCTGCGGCTGCTGATCAGTTAAATCCTGTAACATGGAAACCCGTCGAATTCACTAGTTTGCGTACTAACTAATAGATACAGACACGACATCCTGTAGAATTCAGAGGGAATGGAGGGCATCAACGTTTTTTTTAAAAAAAATTATTGCCCTTGTAGGCAGACGAGCATACGGCCCACCTGATGGTGAGTGGTTACCGTCGCCCATGGACTTCAGCAATGCCAGGGGCAGAGCCAAGCCGCTGCCTACCGAACCTACGTTGTCTATAGACTCCGGTAGCCACGTAAGAGCAGACGGGACGACCATTTTTGTTTTATGTACAGTAAAATAAATTTTTATTTGAAATGTAGGGTAGTTACTACTGTATTAGATTTACCGAATCAATTGCGATAAAAACAAAAAGATTGGAGATTATCTTTTTACGTATTACGATTGATTCATTTGACTTTATTTCACTAAAAGGCTTATTAGGAGGAGAGAATTTATTATTATTTTTATAGAGTTTTATCGACCCTTAATTAGAAGAAAGGAGAAAAAAAATGCTTAATTCACACAATAGCCAGCTAGATATTTTATCTTCCAGTAATATTACCGGAAGACGTAGTGTAGGTAGGCCTCCCAGAAGATGGACCTATGACCTATTGACGGTGGCGCATTTACGTTGTAGATGTCTATGGGCTCCAGTAACCACTTAACACCACGTGGACTGTGAGCTCGTCCGATCTAAGCAATAAAAAAATGATTAGAAAAAATATTCTAGCAGCGTTATTTATCTGTAATAAAGGCAGAACAACGGGTTCGGTATACGGCAGACGACACCGGCTATCACGGCGCCGCGGCGTTGAACGCGAGCGACGACCACCACTCGCACACAGCCAACTTCGCCTTAGGGCAGACCGCTATAGATCTCAATAAACTGGTAAGTGAAACATGATAACATCGATCGATCGTTTTGGCGAGGCTTAGGGGAGGCTTATGTTCAGCTGTGGACATCTGTGGGCTGATAGAATAGAATAGAGTGAAACATTTCCTCCTGAATTTTATGATTTCAACGCAGAACTCAGTTTTTAGCAGATATTTGGTTGTACTTCTAACCGAAGTTCGCAATGCCTTTGAATGCATTCAAAATTACCTTTCATTCTCAACTTTCTCCAATAGTACCTCAACAAACCGATCAAAATTTACGTTTTTTAATGCCTTTTCGTAAATCTGCACATATCAATTATGTACGCATTGGCTAAAAGTATATGGCTATATTAAGTTTTACGTATTTGAATTACAGATCATTTTTCAATGAAACAGCTCAATATGATATATGATTTTGAGGTCATCACCAACTTGTCAATTCGTTAATTAATAGTTTAATGTAGGTAAGAACTTAGCAATGCGTTGCGAGTGGCACTACGAAGTGTCTTTTTCTTGTCTTGGGCCGGTTTTCTTAGCTCAACATTTTCACAGCTTTCCTCGGTGAGACTTTTCACTGCTACCACACGATCGTGATGTGTCATATGTTCTTCATTAACAACACTCTTGATTCTCACACCCAGACAACGAAAGATTTACCGAAATATTTATAGTTAGGTATCTATTACCTCACCTCATCTATTATATCACTCGTAATGAGGACTCCATTGAGCGGTTGGTGGTGTAAGGGAAAGTCGAGGGCAAAAGATCTCGCGGACGATCTCCAACACGATGGACCGACCTCATAAAATCTGTTACTCACTCCAACATAAATATTTGCTCTTACTCTGCGAAACATCGTGCCACATGGCGTCGCATCGCGAGAGCATCGGTATCGCAGGATCCGACTGATGCATGACCACGACCACTCTGTCAAGAGTGTACGAATAGGAAATCTATTAAAAACGTATATAAGT
The DNA here is from genome assembly GCF_003987935.1 of Bombyx mandarina. Next base: position 2,703,155 of record NW_021011496.1, read on the forward strand.
ATGCATATCAGTCTCTAGTATCAATAACACAGGGAATCCTAGTTTGGGTCCGGATGACCGTGCATGATTTGTTTCCAGTTATTTATTTAAATACTAGCGACCCGCCCTCGCTTCGCTTCGGAAACATCATTATTGATAGGCGAAGCCCGCCATGTTGCGCGCGGTACGACAATAACTGCGGGTGACGCCGCGGAGCAAAACTAGTCTAAAAAAGGAGCCTAAGTTGCTCCTTACTTCATCAGCTACCTCTTTGTGAAAGTCTCATCAAAATCGGTCCAGCCGTTCCAGAGATTAGCCGGAAACAGACAGACAGACAGACAAAAATTGTAAAAAATGTTATTTTGGTGTATGTACCGTATATATATATTCTTAAGCATGTAGTATAAAGCGATTATTTCAATACTACAAACAGACACTCTAATTTTATTTATATGTATAGATGTATATATAACTTGACTGTAATACAATAACTAGAAAGTGATGTAACTCTTAAATGTTACTATTAATAGTAATTGTAAGAGTTTAAATTGTAGATTTTACTGTTACAGGATTATGGAGGGCTAACCACCACGATACAGCCAGCTAATCTAGTCTCATCTAATACTCAGCCAATCGATATATTTCTCATCCAACAACAGTTCACATCTCCTTCCGCTCAAGAAAATAATTTACAGATATCGTCACCGTCCAATATTCAATACTCCGCTCCGTATATAACGCCATTTTACCAAATACAAACACAGCGTCCAAATGGCAATCAAAAGAACGCATCCGAAAATCCCAATGAAGAAGACTTAAATCAGGAAAAAACTGATGAAACTATTGTTACTCCTTTACCAATTCTACAAGTGTTCAAAAACCATAAATGCAGTACCGAAAACCCTAGTACTGACGTGCCTTCAGAGACAATAGATGATAATATAAACAGTTCCAAAGATTTAATCGCGGATATTACATCCTATGAAATTCACAAGATCAACAACTTTGGTCTGAGGGACGAAGCTAAAAGACCACTTACGTACAGAGGGGCTGTGCATTTCAAAGTTGAAACACCCAGACCTAACGCTAGAAACGAAAGGTTTTATTATACAACTGATTATGCGCCGATTATATCTGAATCAAATAAGGTTAATATTACACAAGAAGGGATCAAAAAATTAGTGGCTTCCACACAGGACCTAATTAGCAACGACGATCTTTTAAAAATCAATCACGCCGCAGAGAAACACGTAAATGATCTTTCCGAAGACATCATCAAACCTAAACCTAGATTTCATGCACAGACTAAATCTAGAAATCTTAAAATTGAAAATAGACCACCCGAAATCACTGTGAGAGCTAAAATAGATAACATACTACGCGATATCGAAAACACGAGTGATAAATCTAAATCGAATATCATAGAAACAAATTCTAATGATTATAAATTTGCCTCTCCTATCGTTGTTCCTGACAATACATACGCTGATTTCAAAGAGCAAATCGTGAATAATCTTGTTTCTACAATGGTACCGTACATCGCAGATGGCTATCAGATCGTTGGCGTAAAAAACGCATACAACAATACCAGTGACATTGATATTAGTCATGACACTGACGAGAATGTAGTAGATGTAACTCCAAGACCGATTGGCCAGAACTATCTAGCACCAATCACCGTAGCTTTGAGACTGCTCAATGCAAATGAATCGGCAACACTTAACGCGGTGGATGATCACGAAGCTTCTGACAGCGAACAAATCAGTGAGACGGTCCAAAGTCCGAAACGTGAAAGAACCATTGTCGAAGTCCAAGAATCGTTACCGGTTGAAATAACACACATAAATGACGTTGAGGTGCACGAATATTTGGAGGAAGGTAAAAGCAACGATAAAGAACATTTAGAATTAGCTAAATCGCTCTACAACACGTATATTGACGCCTTACGATCGTCGAAGAAAATCCAAGATAATTCCAATAAGATGCTATATAAATATGGTACTATGAATAGTTATGAAAGTTCAGACAGTACAGAGAAGCAGGATTACGATTCCAAAGAGAATCTGGAACAAAGTGAAAATATGCAATCCGAGGTGCAAGTCAGACCGGACGAGGATAATGATAGAAGCGAGTCGATCGATTACTACAATAATTACGAGAAACAAAAAATAATACAACCAATTATTGTTGAAAAAGAGGTACCTGTAACTAAATTCGTTGATAGGTATATTGAAAAACGAGTTCCATACCCGGAGGCCGTGCCGGTACCGGTTGATAGGCCAGTCCCAGTGGCGGTACCCTATGAAAAAATCGTAGAAAAACCTTTCGAGGTCACGAGGTACGTCGACAAACCGTACCCGGTTGAGGTACCGAGGCCTTACCCGGTCCAAGTCAAAGTACCGTATCCGGTCGAACAAAAGGTCTACGTCGACAGACCTGTACACGTGCCTTATTCGGTGGAAAAGGTAATTGAGAAACAAATCCTCCACCCGGTTCCCATACCGACTCCTGTAGGAATACCTTACGCAATTCAAATACCCGTAGAACACAAAATATTATACCCGATAACCGTCGAGAAACCAGTTCCAATACCTGTGGAAGTCGAAAAACCGGTACCGGTTGAGAAGGTTGTACACAAAGAGATACCAGTTCCGTACCCGGTTGAAAAACACGTACCTTATCCGGTTCCGTATGAAACAAAAGTAGCTATACCTGTACCTATAGAGCATAGGGTGCCTGTAGAAAAAATTGTAGAAAAGCCTGTTACTGTAACTAAATACGTAGAGAAACCTGTACATATCGAAGTACCACGGCCGGTAGCTATACCGATTCATATTCCACAACCATACCCGGTTGATAGAATTGTTGAAAAGAAAGTACCATACCCAGTTCCGGTGGACAGAATCGTGGAAAAGAAAATCCCAGTCAAAGTTCCGTATGCGGTCGAAAAGTATATCGAGAAAATTGTCGAAAAACCGGTCGTGTTAACGAAGTACGTTGACAAACCTTATCCCGTGGAAAAGCGGGTCCCTTACCCTGTTGAGAAGATAGTAGAGAAACGGGTACCCTATGCTGTGCAAGTACCGTACGAGGTCAGAGTACCGTACCCGGTCGATAAACCTGTTCATATACCCGCGTACCGCTACTACTCGGATGAGGAAGCGAGACACATTATCCGCTACCAGAAGCCGGATCAACGTAATACACAAACGCAGTTATCACAAGCCCAAGCGTACGCGCGTTATTTACAAAGTTTGAGTGATAAATACAGAAATAACCGAAACGTGCAATCAACTCTCTGGGGTAATCAATACGCATCTTCTTACCAATATTTTAATAAAACCGACAAACAGATCGGTTTGAAAAATGCGCAAAACATAGCTAACTACATCAACTATTTACAACACACACAGAATAAATCGTTGAATCATAATGGTTTGAATAGAAACCGGAGTGATTTTGTCGAATATCAACTCCGCGGGGCGGTGTTGCGCGCTCCTAAAACTTTGAAGATCGAATATGGAGGTTTCAAGCCTCCATTGGTTCCGAGTACTGAGGTAGACTTAGACGGGATACCAGTAAATAAACGGGACGACTAATCATGCCACGAGTGCTCTGAGGAATTGTTTGAGATGATACCATCATCTCGTTTTTACTATCGCACCGCTCGCCACCGGAGTAGATTTCATCCATACTACCTGGAGCCACTACAATCATCCACAGTGCGCTTCCAGAGATCTTTTTTGCCACGTACCATCCGGCTTTGGAATGAGCTCCTCTCCACGGTGTATCCCGAGCGCTATGACATATCCTTCTTCAAACGAGGCTTGTGGAGAGTACTTAACGGTAGGCAGCGGCTTGGCTCTGCCCCTGGCATTGCTGAAGTCCATAGGCGGTAACCACTCACCATCAGGTGGGCCGTAAGCTCGTCTGCCTACACGGGCAATAAAAAAAAGAATATGAATAAGTTTTGTTCAAATTCTAAACCTATAAAAGATCTAGTAGATCTCGGGGTCTAGTTTGAAATGAAAGCTGTTGTGCAGTTGGAGTTTCGACCCATGTCTCAAAGCAGATGGCGGTATTCACGTTGGGGTCCAGCCCATAATAGCTCAATACCAGATTAGCAGAAAGCGTCTATAACAATAGTTTGTGACTTAAGACATTGTTACAAAAAATATACTGTTTTTCACTCAGCACGCATTGTACGATGTTTGAAATCAGCTGATGTGCGGTATTAATGTCGCTCTGGGAGCTATACATTGCGCATTCACCAAACATATATTCCGGCCATGTTCCACAAGCATCACGCAATGTCTATGACATGTCTAATAAATAATGTCAATGTTTTGTGTTAGTTATTGGTAATTATTTATACAAAGTTATTTAATACGTATCACATTTTATTGTTGTTTTCAAATATCTCAGGCTCTCTGGTCGACCTGTGAGGGTAAATCACTGTTGTACGATTTAAACATATTTAGAAATAGAATACATTGAAATACTTAAAAGATATTGTTTTTTCAGTTTTTATTGTCTACTCTATATAATGCATAAAAAAATGAGCAACATCTTTTCCCTAGTATTTAGAATATTTAAAAATATAAAATTTTGAGTCTCAATTCAGGATTGTTCAATTTACTTAGTTAAATTGTACAATTTAGCTAAACTCAAGATTTTTAAAATTAAAATTTTATATGGATAAATGTGAATTTAAACTTCTAAGTTGGAAACTTTGGCATCCACGACGATCATTAAAATTGTTTTTCATTTAGGTACACAATCTTCTCAAGGCCATTTTAGTAATAAAATGTGAATATATCACTAGCTTTAAAATAACATATAAATGATGTGCAACTGGTACTGTTTTAAAACTTTATTCAAGCCATATTTCTAGTTAAAAATAATTTATTTTTTTCATAGATCTATAAGTTAGAGTTTAAGTACCTAATCATATAAGTATGTTGGTTCTTAGTTTTAATACTTTTTTTTAAGATTTATTTTCAGTATTCTTACAGTTAAGTTTATAGTTTTAGAAAATACATATAAACAAATATATTTTTATTTTTATTAAGTTTGTTGTTTGATTTGTGTCTATTGTAATTTTTATAGCTTCCCAAACATGCCTTATTGCGACTTTTTTTATATATTCAAAAATACAGTTCGGCGGTAAGTAGTCACTGTCGCTCAGGGACATCAGCATCGCCATGGGCACAGCCAAATCGCTGATATCATATTTATCGAGTTCCTGATGGTTTGTAGCTGTTGAAAGCGCCGTGAGCGTTGGTGGAATGCACGTGGGATGTCAGCGCCCCGCAGTTCTGTCCGTTTCTTAGTCAGTTCTAGGGCGTCTTCACTGACATTCCATCCAGTGTGCTTAGTGCGAGTTTCTTAACGTTCTCGATAGCGTAAAAGTTAACCCAATTTTGTATGGCAGTTGGAACAGCGCCCCTAGCGGCAAACGTACCCAAACGATCTCATTACATAAAAATATGAGCAATGGCGGATCCAGGGGGGGGGGGGGGGTCATGGGGGTCATGACCACCTCCTGAGCTGGTTCCAGGACTTAGGTGGACCACTAATTGAATATAATGATTTTATTTACATATTTGATCACCATACAGATTTTATGTAACTACATACCTTCAATATTTAATTAATTTAATATAATATAATAACTTTGTATAATGGCAAACGTTTGGGAACGAACGCATCTAAATTTGACTATGTGACCCCCTCCTGGCGCCAAAGCTGGATCCGCCCTTGAATATGAGCTAACTTTTACGCTATCGAGAATGTTAAAAAACTCGCACTAAGCACACAGGTCCGCACACGATATCTAATCTCAAGAGACTGCACTTCTCGAAGATACAAGACCCTTTTTTTATTTGCTTATATGGGAGGACGAGCTCACAGCCCACCTGGTGTTGTGGTTATTGGAGCCCATATACATCTACAACGTAAATGCGCCACCCACCTTGAGATATAAGTTCTAAGGTCTCAAGTATAGTTACAACGGCTACCCCACCCTTCAAATCGAAACGCATTACTGCTTCACAGCAGAAATAGGCAGGACGGTGGAACCTACCCGTGCGTACCTAACCTACCCGTGCGTACCTAACCTACCCGTACCACCACCCCTCTCCAAGTGTTTTCAAGGAAACACTTCGAGAACGCTTTCTTCTTTACCAAACCGTCCTAAGCCACATTCCACATCCAATTCTCAAAAAGTCAACACAAGGACAATAATAACGAACAAACAAGGGCAACTTCTTTTTATTAATTCATAATAATTGATTACAAATAAGTAGTACACGTTTTTTTGATCTTAATTAAAAACTCGAACGCATTCATAACATCACCGAACATTATTACATCGATAACTACATAGGAGAATGAAACAAAAAAAAAAAGAAAGATTTAAAAATATAAGTTTTTTTGTGATTTCACAGAAGAAAAAAAACGAGTATGCTATACTTATTTTTATTTAACAAAAAAAAACGCGGCCGCCCGCCGATTTCACGTTTACAATCTACTTACATAGTATTTTTTTTTCTATATAAATATAAATCCATTTACTTATTATTTTTTTGATCACACAAAGAAAAAGCACACACACGCACACAATAACACTAAAAACAAATCGCGTAATTTTTAAATTACAAAAAAAAATATTGTGAGCTGTGAAATACGAGATTTATTATTATCAATTATCTTATACAAACACTATTTTTATTTATTTATTAACATTAAGAGCACTGAGATATTAGTGCGAACTGGATCAATACAAAAAGCTAATAGGTAGATTAGATTACGTAATGTTTGAAAAGTATTGACACATGTCACTATGACATCTGTCAAGAGTATAAATGTCAAAAATCGGCACCGGCACTCTGCGGACTTGAAAGCAACGGCCAAACATTTTCACTGGCAATATGACTACTACCTAAGCCGTGCTCTTCATAATTAATATAATCAGCTCAAGGAAATGAATTTTAGAAAATAATTCATTTATTTATTTATGTAACACAGTGGCTACTCAAATTGGAAGTTACAAAGTACATTGCTCATTGAAAGACTCACTACCTATACAGGTATCCTAATACATTATATTTTTTATATTATTATAAATACTTTGATCACAATTACACATCTATTTATTTAACATCAGAGAATAGAACTAGTCGTAAAACATTCCTACGTCTGTATTAACCCGAATCGTAGGGTGTTAATTTAATGACAGTATTGTTGTTATGAACAACAAAAACCAAAAAAAAAAACAAAATACATATGCAAAAAGCACAACAACAAAACGAATTTAAAACGGAAATTATTAAACATATTATTAAACAAATTATTAAACATATATTATATTGCTCGAAGTCTCGCATACTATACATTAAAATCAACACCCTGTAGACATTAAGAAACGACACATTTGACACTTTCTAATTCAGCCTTATAATTAGAAAGAGACAAGAGACGCGGGCGGCCGCGTCACTCACCGCCAGCTCTGACTGACGCGTTCTAAGTTGACAGCTTGACGTAAACACTGGCTGGATGACATTGACAGCTAGGCGCTTGTCAATCTCCTCGATCCAACCCCGCTCAGACCTGACGGCTCGTTTTGACATACGACACTGACATTAAAGTTAACAAGGAATCGAAAAATTCAAGTTAATCTTATTTATTGAAACAATTTTCGTTCTAAGGGGACTTAATTATTTTTGTAAAACTGTAAAATTATATTTTGTCATTATACATAGATAGATACATTAGATGAGGAAATGATACATACAGTAATTAATTAATTAATTAATTAACATTAAGCTATGTTGTATCGGTTGAGCTCGATTTGTACAAAACGTCAGTGGCACGTTGGGCAGAAGTACCTAAGCGGACTATAGGTCCGTCAAATCAAAATGTCTTTTGTGAACACAAGCTTCGGGCGAGTTGCGACGTTGTCTTCCTGAACAATATTCTCCTCGTTATTATCTTTATGTATACATTCTCAGAGCGCACTGACATGTTAAACAAAAAAAAAAAAAAAAANATAAAAAAAAAAAAAAAAAAAAAAAAAACTTATCTACAGAAAGTAATGACACGTAAAATTATTATACAAGTGTGTGCCTTTTAAGCATCGAGAGCGGTTCATTAACTAAAATCCCGGGCCTCTATTCTGAGATAAACGACGGCAGTTACTAAAGTCGATACTTTTTATTTTCGCCGACGTCACTCAGAGGGGTGACATTACTTATTCGTTGATCTCGTCCGAAGTCGACCCTTTCAGAATAGAGCCCGATGTATCCTTTCGAGTTACAAACGTTTGGCGTTCGCAGTGTTTATAATAGATCATGTCATTTTTATCGATACGCTTCCCATCACTTGGCACATTAACATTCCTCGTACTGTCCCGGCACTGGTCCCGGCGCGTAACAAGTTCCGTTTCTCCGTTACTTTCAATAATCTGACAATAATCTTTATTACAAAGAAATATACACGGAGTAAATTCGACATTGAGAACATCAATCGACACTGAGGTGATGATAGGTGCATCCAAAAATGAACATCGAGTCGATTTTTTTAAAAGTAAAAACGGATTCGACTTATCGCTTCGCATAGTTTCACGTAGCTCAGTGATAGATCGTATATCTGACTACGTGACCTGACCGGGGGGTGGGAGGGTACGTCGACCGCGCCGGACGCGAAGCCTGAAGTTATTTAATCAATCGACATTCGAATTTAAAAATCGAACAGCTCAGGAGGGGGGATCGGCTCGAGGGGCAGACAGTCGCACGGTGACGGGGGTGTAGGGGGCGAGAGGGCGCGGGGCTGTCGGCGCAGCGTGTGCGTGCTGGAGTAGGCCACGCGGTAGGGGGAGGGCACGTCGGCGCTGTCGGCGCGCAGGGACAGGGCCGAGCGGGGGTGGAGGCGGGGCGGGGAGCCCGGCGGCCGCAGGTAGTCGCTGCGGGCCAGAGACAGCTCGGCCGGACTGTACGCGGCCAGGAAGTGAGCCAGCGCGCCGGAGGACGTCCGCTGGCCCCCGTTGGCGATCAGCACCATNAGCTTGAGTTCGTTCGCTATCTTTGACGCAATGTTCTTGAAGCCGATGCTTGTTCCTGGAAGGTGTATTGAACAAAAACTAATTATTATACTCCACCGCGCAATGTTAATGACGTAACCAAGTATCCGCCATTGCTGATAGTTGTATAGTATGCGCGCGAGTTCATGTCCATCGGGGTCAAAGGCGACGCACGGGGGACGGCTGGTCCCACCCCCGCCCCGCATTTGTCGAGTGTTGTCCTCCACGGTTGTGACGCGCGCTTATCGATATGGAACATTAACGATAACGCTATTGTGTTATTTCATTGTAAATAAACCACGACTACTCCAACAACTTTAGGAAGAAAAAACCTACGGAAAAGATATACTGATTCCGACTCTGATCTTTCGGTTGTCTTTTCATCTGATAAGTGATTGTATTTGTAATAAAAAATATACTTTTCTCTTATTATCGACATTACGATAATTAACTAGGTCACAGCACTACCGCATTCCTTAGGACGGACATGAACTCGCGCGCCTACTGTATATATAGTGATTTTTATTTTATTCTAATAAAGGGCGAACGTCGTGTGACGTCACACTGACCGGATATCCTCTTGAAGCGCACCCCGTTGAGCGAGAGGCGCGGCAGCTTGCAGACCTCGATCTCCCACTGCACCAGCGAGTCCGCGTTGGGGTCGCCGTGGACGCACAGCAATAAGAACCTCTCGCGCTGCTCGTAATCGCAGTTGTTCGCATCGAGTACCTGGAAACGTAAAAACAGAATCGTGATGGCGGAACTAATCTAGATCGACGAAAAAACAAAAAATAGCTACTTAAATAAATCACTAAGTCATCGGATGGTAAACAGTTGATGTCTGTAGTGGTTACTGGAGCCCATAGACGTCTACAACGTAAATGCGGCACCCACCTTGAGATATAAGTTCTAAGGTCTCAAGTATGTCGCCCTAAGCACGTCATTTCGGATCGTCTCGATCCACTAAAGGTGGTTTTAGGTACCTCAAGCATCGATCATCGTTCTCATCGAACCCGTCGCTTGCGACGAAGGGCTCATCGAGCAAATAGACTCTCAGACAAAGCCCATTGAGTTTCTCGTCGGATCTTCTCAGTGGATCGCGTTTCCGATCCGGTGGTAGATTCTGCGAAGCACAGCTCTTGCTAGGGCCAGTGTTAGCAACCTCGTCAGGTTAGAGCCCCGTGAGCTCACCTACTAATTCTGTGAATCTAATATAACCCCTCGTAGTTACTAGATTAAGTAGGGAAAAAAAAACGGGGCCCAAAGGTAAAGACGCCAGGTGCATTCGCATCGAGCGATATTCGAACCCTGCTAGCAAGTACCAGTTGTTTTTTTTATTGCATAAATGGGTGGACGAGCTCACAGCCTACCTGGTGTTAAGTGGTTACTGTAGCCCATAGACATCTACGACATAAATGCGCCACCCAGCTTGAGATATAAGTTCTAAGTTCTCAGTATAGTTACAACGACTGCCCCGTCTTTCAAACCGAAACGCACGTCAGAAATAGGCAGAGTGGTGGTACCTATTCATGCGGACTCACAAGAGGTCCTACCACCAGTAATTACGCAAATTATAATTTTACGGGTTTGATTGATCTAATGATTACATTATTGATATTCCAGACTCTGTGTAGCTGTTATGTCAGACTTCAATTACAGCTTCGGATATACCTCCTGACTGAGGCTTTGCTCGCCCACCTGTCCTGGTGAAACTGGAAAGACCTCAGGGCCATCAGTAAGCTCTCAATAAAAAAAAAGCTTCGATCAGCGCGCGGTTGTCGTATATACAGCGTGTTCCAAGCAAACACTCACCTTCCTGATCTCAGCCATGATCTCATTCGGGTCCCGCGACGAGGTCGTCTTCATGCTCCACGTGAAGCGAAGCACCCTGGGCTTCACTTGTTCCTCGTTTCCTTGTCTGTCACAACAGACCGGTTTGAGTGGAAGCATGATTATTAATCGACTGTATTGTGATGACGGGTTACCGTTTCGGCCGAAACGCGCGGTAGAGCGCGGCAGAATCTGCCGCGGTTGTGGAACCTTCTAGTAGGACGCTATAATACGTCCTATCACCATCAGTAGTCGTACAAATAGATAAACTTAGCATCGCTAGCTCTGATAGCCACTCAAAGTTTTAAATAGCATCGGAACAGACTTATTAACAGACATTGACGTCATAGAGACGATTTTGCTGACGTAACACAGATAAGTGATCAATATCCGTGATTACTTCAAGATTAGGAAGTAAGTTGTAAGACTGGTCAATTTTAGGTTATTCTATCTATGGAGGCCAGTAACCAGTTAACATCGGACTGTAGGCTTATCAGATCAGCTAGAGCTATAAATGGCAAGAACTTTCAAACTTAACATACAACTCAGGGGCGAGATAATAAACTTATTCAAAGCAAAAAAATGAATTATCACTAGTGTTAATATACAATAACAAAAAAAAGTGAAAAATCAGTCGTGTTAATCAATAGTGTGCTTTCTGGCTGTTCTTATGACGACCCTATCGATAATTATAATGTAAAACTATTATGAAACAGCCACGTGGGCTAGCACAAGCGATTTTTTTTTTTATTGCTTAGATGTGTGGAAAAGCTCACAGCCCACCTGGTGTTAAGTGGTTACTGGAGCCCATAGACATCTACAATGTAAATGCGCCACACACCTTGAGATATAAGTTCTAAGGTCTCAGTATAGTCACAACGGCTGCCCCACCCTTCAAACCGAAACGCATTACTGCTTCACGGCAGAAATAAGCGGGGCGGTGGTACCTACCCGTGCGAACTCACAAGAGGTCCTACCACCAGTAAAAAAATTTTTAATTATAAATAAATAAAACATTAAACAAAACAGACTTAAGTGTTTTATATGTAGTTGTTTCAAAGGGCACCGGAGAAACTTATCACAAGTCCCAAAATAAGCAATGACAAGAATCGTAATTCCTTTATTCCAAATTAGAAATATTTTTGCCTTTGAAACTCCCTAGAAATAGAGTCGGCTAGTGCTTTAAGTCAATCGTGTGATAGAGGTCAACGAACTCTCAAGATCCACTAGCTTTTACTCTACCCGCAATCCTGACGGTAGGTAGGTAACCCGAACAAAAGTATTTCTAATTAGGAATTATAAAAACAAACAGTGACAGAAAGATATTTCTAGAACAACAATAAAAAATAACAACAGAGAAGTATTATGAAGAAAACAAAAAAACAAAAAAACACGTCGTTCTAATAATTACCCAAGCATGGCTTGTGGACTAGCTCCAACCGCATGCTTCGGGGTGGTACCATCCAATGGCCTAAAAACAGAAAAACATAAAAAAAACGAACGCTAAAAGATGTGGCGGTGTCAAGGGGACGCTGATGCTGTCATGTGGAAAAGAAACGAAAATTACGTGTATTTTCGTGTGATTTGCTGACAAAAACAAAACAAAAAAAACAATTTTAATCGACGCTTTCATTCACACTTTACTGGTGGTAGGACCACTTGTGAGTCCGCGCGGGTAGGTACCACCATCCTACCTATTTCTGCCGTAAATCTGTAATGTGTTTCGGTTTGAAGGGCGGGGCAGCCGTTGTAATTATATTGAGACCTTAGAACTTAATCTCAAGGTGGGTGGCGCATTTACGTTGTAGATGTCGATGGACTCCAGTAACCAAATATACCACAATAAAAAAAAAACTTCAGAGGTGTCAAGGGACACCCGGATGGAACGAAGTTCCTTTCGATTAATTAGTGAAGGAATTGTAAATATTTTTTTTAAGTTATAATAATAAATTACGGCATTATGAAGAAGAAAAAAAAAACTATGAACTAAATTACTATTGTTGAAACGCTATCTCGAGAAACTGTACTCATTACGCGGACCAATTGGATACGAGCAATATCACGCGATAAGCGCCTACACGTTGATTGGTCAGAATGACGGATCTAAAAAGTGTCGTGACAACTTTTCGTAAGAATTTTTTCCGTCTAGCCCCCTTTCACAACGCGCGATAAGGAACTTCGTTCCAACATTTCACAATTGAAAAAAAGAGGGTAAAACGTACTCCGGCCCCCCACTTATATACGTTTACATTACTTATATACTACGTTTAAATACATACACAAATAGACAATAAACACCCAAGCAAACAGCAAACAAACTTCTGTCCATCACGCGGACGTTAGCCTGATGTGGAAATCGAACCCACGACCTATGACGCAACAGTCGGTGCCGCTAACTACTCCACCACCGAGTCAATCAAAACATTAGATGAAGAGAAATACATCCCAAGCCAGATTATACGAAATGACTTTAATAAAGAAAAACAGATTGCGATCGAGAATCGAACCCCCACCTCGAGGGAAAAAGGGATAAAGCTCTAACCGCTACACCAACAACGCAATTAATATGTACCTAGGTTTTTTTTTATTGCTTAGATGGGTGGACGAGCTCTCAGCCCACCTGTTGTTAAGTGGTTACTGGAGCACATAGACATCTACAACGTAAATGCGCCACCCACCTTGAGATATAAGTTCTAAGATCTCAGTATAGTTACAACGGCTGCCCCACCCTTCGAACCGACCGTGACAGGAGCGAAATGAAAATTACTGATTCAAATAAATGTTATTTAATTTATTAATTTTATTTTATTATTATTAATTTTATCCCGTCTCAAACTTGCCGCTATATTTTTTTTTTTACGTACCCACCATTTGTATATAAAAATAAGATTTACATTTCACTTCCATCAAAAATTAACAATAAAACTATAGAAATCACCGAATAATATAAACCAATTTGAAATTATGTATATTAAAATAATTTACATGTAATGTGAATGACAGACGTCGTTACTTATTATTGTAGTAATTTAAAATAGTTTGTCAGCTCAGCACAGAATCACAGAAAAAAAAACATCAGTAACTTTGTGTTAAATCTAAAAAAAAAAAAGCTCAAGCAAGCCGCGGCACACAAACAACTAAAGCTTTTTGAAAAGTTTCCATCAAATTATTTATGACTTACCTTAATTTTCATTCAACCTGCTTTATTTCATAATCTATATGGTATATAAATAGCAGATTAAGAAAATCAAAATTAATAAAAATAAGGAGTTATTTTTTTATGTTAATCACAACCCAATGATTACCTAATCCATCCACAATTTCAATAAAAAAATTCGTTTCACAAAATGAAGACGTTCAAATATTGAATTTTTTAGTAAAACACAATCGAACGACAATAATTATTATTCTGTCTATAAAATAAAAATAATCGTATTAAAAAAAAAATGTCAGTATTAAATTCGGTTTTTGAGAGTCAAAGACGTGATTAAAACTTATTTTACGGTTTAAAAACACGTGATTAAAACTTATTTTACGGTTTAAAAACACGTGATTAAACCGTAAAAGTAATTTTAATCAATATTAATTATTAGTATAACAGAAACGCAAAGTTAATCATTTAAACATGCTTTTTTTCATCACTCTTTTTTTCTGACAATCATAATATTAACATGCTGTTTTATCGATTCATGCCTCACTTAAAATTGGGTAGGTACTCATAAAAGTTCGGTTGGGATACACGGTCAAACACACACGCACACAATTATAAAGAAAAAAAAAACCTTTTTATTTAAAAACAACACACGTGAAACGATGCGCTGCGATTGTAGAAAAGATTACAAATATATGCAATTAAAAATAAATAGCTTCTAAATATTTTTCAAGACACTGACTATTCTGAATTATTTTTAATCTCTAATAAAGCGAATTTACCCCAATTCAACATTCTAGTTAGCTTTAATTTTTTTTTCTTTTTAATCTACGAATCACATCGACATCGTCTCCCAAGTCACCATTGAGAATTTAAATTAAAAAAGGTTATAAAGTATGTATATATGTGCGTTTTTCATCACCTCCGCTGAATGTCCAGAGAGGAAAAAATACGAGGTTTCTGACGGCCGGTTGACTCTCCCAGCACCGACAAACTGACAGAGAATACTCACCAAGTTAACAAGACATATTTACATATTTTTTTATCGCTTAGGTGGGTGGACGAGCTCACAGCCCACCTGATGTTAAGTGGTTACTGGAGCCCATACACATCTACAACGTAAATGCGCCACCCACCATGAGATATAAGTTCTAAGGTCTCACTCAGTATAGTTACAACGGGTGCCCCGTCCTTCAAACCGAAACGCATTACTGCTTCACGGCAGAAATAGGCAGGGTGGTGGTACCTACCTGCGGGGACTCACAAGAGGTCCTACCACCAGTAAAATTGTACAGATATACCCATACCATACCATATTTGTATAGATTTTGCACTTCACCTAATTAACTCGTTATGCATATTATTTTTTATTGCCCTTGTAGGCAGACGAGCATTCGGCCATCACCTGATGGTGAGTGGTTACCGTCGCCCATGGACTTCAGCAATGCCAGGGGCAGAGTCAAGCCGCTGCCTACCGCAGCTACTAAAAACAATATTTAATAACTCGATTTTAAATAATAATACGCTTAAAATACGTTTCCGCTGTGTTTTAACGCGAATTGTTTTTTTATTACTAGCGACCCGCCCTCGCTTCGCTTCGGAAACATTAAAACACACATGAAACCAAAAAAATAAAATAATTTTTTTTTAAAAAAAGTAGCATATGTTCATCAGGGAAAATGTCGGCTTCTAATGGAAAAAGAATTTTTCAAATCGGTCCAGTAGTTTCGGAGCCTATTCGAAACAAACAAACAAACAAATCTTTCCTCTTTATAATATTAGTATAGAAAACCAATGGCTCCCAAACTGTGGTTATACAGAGGGTAGGTAGCAAAAGTTTGACATAAAGGAGGAACACTGAGACGCCGGTCAGTCCTAAGATAAAACACTAAGAAAACCGTAGCAAAATATAAATACGTTCTATTAACGTTTTCTCTTTGCACGCAATGTAATACGAATTGAAATCAACTAACGCTCGAGGTCAACGGCCTCCAGGAAGCCGTTCTCTATACATTGCGGTTTCAATGAAAAATGTCCTGTCTGTTTACGTTAGGGTTGTCGTTCATTAGCATTTCGGTACCGATCCTCAAAGCACTTTGTAGACTAAAAAACAACTGATCTATTTTTTTAAGCACAATTCACTTGAAAGTTCTTTGTGATCCTGCGAATAGAACTTCATATATTACTTTCAGGCATTCAAAGGTTAACTTATGATTTAACAACGTGACTGAACCATTAATTTTAAAACACGACTTTAACAATATTTTGGGTACTAGAATTATTATTTTTTCCTTTATATTTTGAGGGGAGCTTGGTAATTTTAGCATCGGTTGGTATAGGACTTTTTGGCGGGAACGCGAGGAGTGAAGTTGTGTGATTTGTTTTATTTTGTCAATTTAGTGTTTCTTCTATTTAGTGTGGGAAAATGAAACAAAGCCGCTGGACGTAACTTCTCGGGATCCTCGAAAAAGTCCACTGAGATCTTAGTAAATGACCACCATTTTACTGAGATTCTATTTCATCCCATATCATCTCATTTCATTTCATCCCAGTTGATTAATGTCTCAAATTAATCATCTTCATTTCATTTCACTCCATAATATCATTTTTCATAAAAAATGAATATGAATTAAAATAAGACATGACTTAAAGGTCTCAGTTACCAGGTCACAAAATCCCTTAAAAAAATATCGGTTGGTATATACACTTTTCAATATATGTATATAGCGGTATTGTTTGACAATCCATTACTTGAGCCACAGAGCGTGACAGCTTCTAAGCTGAACAACAAATTATGTAATTAAAATTACCAAAAATATTAACATGCGGGATGTAACGTACTCACTACAATGATATAAAGTTCATTTTCGATTGATAATCAAACTTTTTTAATTTTTTTTCTTTATTATTAATTTATACACTTAAACGGAGGGAGCTATTTAACCCTGGAAAGGACAAGAAATATTTATGTATTATATATACATAAAAATCAAAAACATATCTTGTTATTGAAAAAAAAAAACTGATTATTATTATTATTATTAAGAGAAGCGCAACACATTCGTTCCAAAAAAAAATACATTTTACACAGACTGTAAATGTTTATCTAATTAAATTTAAAAAAAAAATATGTATATTTATTTATATAGAACCTTTTATTTATTACAAGTAGAAAAATACGAAAAAAAAAAAACAATACATCGCCTATAAATTATAAAATATTAATAATACAGTTTTCAAAATCCTATCCGTAGAATGTATTGCATTTTTCCTAAAGCAAATAGCGTAACACGTACATACATTAAATGTAATGAAAAAAAAATGCGCATAGGGAATTGAAAAAAAAAAAAATACAAAAAAAAGTCTTTGCACTTCCTGTGCCATAGATAACCATTATTGTATCGGTTATTCAGTTAATATATATTATGTACCTAGTATATTAATATTATACTCGTAATAAAGTATATATTCATTGGAAATCCTTAATGAGGCGATATTGCTTTGACTGCTCAAACAATTGAATCAGATATGACGAAATTATACCGCGAACGAAAAAAAAAAAAGAAACAATAAAAAAAAAATCTCTCCTATTGTATTTTTTTTTAAATGCATGTCAAAAAAATATCCTTTCCTAAAATATCCTGACACACTCATAACAAACAGCACCTAAACACACAATAATTACATACATTTTCTTGAAATAACACGCGCACAGTATAATTAAATACCGTAGTGTATTTTTTTTCCCTTTTTTTTTTGGAAAATCCTTCGCGCTAATCCAAAGTCCTTATCGTAAATACATACACAATTGTTACATACGTAAATTACATTTGAATATGCAATTTTGAAAAGGGCACATGTCGCATATTTTGTCAAATACGTTTTTTTATATACGTCATGTAGTTTTGAGGCTTACCTACACACCCATTTTATAATAATTCCAGTAATTTTCAATTGCCAATTAACACTAAAATATATCTCAAAAGTTAATATTTTAAATTTTACACCGCTTTAGAAAATAATGAGTTTTTTTCATTTCCTGAACATTTTACATTTTCAGAGTTGTGCCCTTTTCGAAATTGCATATCATTATTATTCATTTATATACGTTGTCGTTAAATACACCAGTAAACGTTGAGCAAAGCATATAATATATAATACAAGACGATCTAGAAGTGTGCATACGTAGCTGAAATTTTTTATATAATAAAAAAAAAAACAATATAAAAAAAAACTTAAAAATTATATTCTAAATTATTATAAAATACTTTTTGTAACATCAGATCGTCTTTTAAATGAAATATAATAATAATAATAAGCGGATTTGTCAAAACAGAATCGGACAACACTGAAATTATCGAGACAGCTTCATTACGTGTGACGTCATTTGGGGCTAAGTCTAGCGGATTTGTCAAAACAGGCTCGGGCAACACTCAAATTATCGAGACGACTTCATTACGTGTGACGTCATTTGGGGCTAAGTCTACGACGAACTCAACATCCACATTAAGCTCTTGTTTTGAATGTTGTTTCAGTATGAACAACGTAATGGACGTAAAATACGATTTTTGACGTGGCAACAACCTCTTATAAATCAATGAAAACTGGCTGCACGCGCGAAAAGGTGTCATGTTCCGCCTGAGTGTGCGAGCGAGAGCGCGAAACAAGCGATAGAGAGACACGATCTGCCCAAGCGTTGGCTTGTGACACATTTATCTCTCTTCTCGCGTGACGTCAGCGCTAGCAGTTCCTTATCGCGTAAAATTATCGCCCGTAAATCGACTTTACAGATTATAATAAAAAATTTTATCAATGAGATTTAAGTTTAATCGCGAAGATATTAGAACACATTTACGCTGGTAGGAAATAAGTCGAACAGTGTTATACAACAAGAGACTTTATATACTTGATAATAGAGGAGTGGTCGTATTCTATACTTTTCTAAACATTAACACCAAGCATTGTTTTCTCTTGGGCTTCCGATCTCTAAACCAAAATATTTAGCGATAATATTTAGAGACACCTAATTCTAAATATAGAACGCCAATTCTGCAACGTACATTACGGTTATATTGTGTCCATAGGCCCCGTTAACCACTAGTGACGCGTCAATGGAATACAAAATTGAAACATTCAAAGTGAATCCAAAATTCTACTCGAAGAGGTCGTGGTGAAGCGAACCCATTCCTCCATTCGAAAAACAATGTCTTCACAAATCCGATAACATATTTACATAATAAAAATACACATAATAAGTCTCACACGCGTTAAGTTATTGGGAGCTTTATATACCTCGGATAAGAAAACCTTTCATTAAAGAATTCACGATTAAGACCGCGTGAATAGCAATGCGACTTTATTCTGATAACAGGTTTATAAAGCTTCCACAATTGATAACGCGGATAAGACGCGTTTATATATTATATAATATAAACAAGATTTAAACTCACATGTAACTATATAAATTTACAAAGGATAGATCCGAACTCGCTCACATTACATTACACACAATAAAGTTTGAATCATTAATCACATGACATACAAAATTATATGTATACAGGTAACCGTCCTATAACGCGGTAGATACGTCCCTACAAAGTCCCGTGTTGTATGAAATCGCGTTATATAAAACTAGAGAGAGACGAGTAATTTTTTTTACGAATGAAACATCTCAACTATGCTTGTATGTATTTTTTTATCATTATACATAAAAAAATAAGCAGTAAAATATAGGTTATTTCTATAAATTGTGTGTTCATAGTGCATAAAGTAATTTTTTGAAATTTTTTATATTGCTTAGTGGGTCGAGCTCACAGCCCACCTGGTATTAAGTGGTCACTGGAGCCCATAGACATGTACAACGTAAATGCGCCACCCACCTTGAGATATAAGTTCTAAGGTCTCAAGTATAGTTACAACGGCTGCCCCGCCCTTCAAACCGAAAGGCATTACTGCTTCACGGCAGAAATATGCGGGGCGGTGGTACCTACCCGTGCGGACTCACAAGAGGTCCCACCACCAGTAAATTTTAAAATATTAAATAGACATCTCCTTATCGTGTTATAATAATAGGGTTTAGGGGATTTTTTTCTTTTCGCATTAAGAGTAGAACCGCGTTGTAAAATTACCTCGTTATAGGAAAGTTATCTGTACATAGGTATGTTGTATTTCATGAAAAAATTTTTTCAATGTTACTCCCGTGCATTAAATATTACGAATTGTACTAAACCACCGATACGTAAAGATGTTTTAATGATTTGTTTGTTTTAATTTAAAAATTACAAGAAATCGGGATCTTACAATGAGGTTTCAAATCGAATTTCAATAATGTTGATAACTTATCAAAACATATTTAGAGATATAACAAACTTTATTTAATGTAATTTTGAATAATTAATTTTAATTTACGTCACAGACCTATTTTTATTTTAACATATAACAATTAAGAATTCCGATATATTTTTTTACATATTTTTTATTGAATCAATATGTGGATAATAGGTGATAACTGATTACCGGAGTCCATCATAGATAATACCACGTGAATACTATCATTAATTTCGAGTCACTTGATTGGAGACTCAGTTTAACTGCTCAGGTTAAGAGCTTCGCGGCAAAAGCAAGCGGGACCGTGGTACCCACCCGTGCGTGCTCACGAGATGCCCTACGTGTTATTCCATGTGCTCATGTCAGAGAAGCAATGCTTTCAGCTTTTGACACTTCATAGTACCACCGATCGACGACAGATGGCGTGTTTCGACAAATAACTTTGAAGTGACGTAATATTTTAAACTTTCGTTTTTAATCTGTGGCAAGTTGTCTATGAATTTGAGAAGTTAACCTTGACATTATTATCGACTCGAAAATTTGAAGATTTTAATAAATCAACAACATCTTTACATACCAGTTTAATCTATCTTTCTATGACAAAAAAAAATAAACGAGAAAAATATGTCTTCTATAATATTTCGTTATAAAATTTTGTTTTCATACAAAATAATTTATATAACAGCTACCTTACGGTGATATCGGCTACTGAGTATCGTCCCTAGCTTAGGGATGGGCTGAGTTTTATCGACTATATATATTTTTTTTTAAATTACTTTTTAACTATCTACTAACGATCTCACTCTCTCGCCTTAAAAACATCACTATAATAAATCGCGGACCTTGTTCTTTTGTACATTGAAACACGACGAAAGGCAGAAAATTGTTTTATTATCGATAAAAAACACTGTCTTTTTTTTTTAAACAAATTTTATACGTAATCATTTATTTATTAGAAATAAAAAAAATTTTTAGCCAAAATGGCCCATTTTAAGATAAACACTGAATATGCTTATACAATACATGATAATATAAAAAATATTTCAGTCGTTTGAAATGTTTTCACACGTAAAATAAACTGCGGGTAGATTTAAGGCGTCGCTTGCGCGAAGAGAATTTGTGCTTTAATGAAAATAAAAAATCAGATTCGGACAAATGGAATGTTTGTAAATACGTATCGACGCTTGAAAGGCAAACGTGACTAAGCGACAATAAATGCTTTGTACATAAATGATAGGCAATAACCATATTCGATGCGCAAAAAATATATATTTCTAAGTCTATTAAAATCATTTCAATCCTACAGCTACTAGCTAGATTCGTTAAAATAAATTTTGTTTTCAGGTATTTCAACTTTAAATTAGTCTACTGTAAAGTTCACGCAGTCGCTTAGTCACGTTTGCCTTTCAAGCGTCGATATGGTAAATGAAGAAACGAACTAATTATGAGTCCTTAACAACTAATCATAATGAAAATGCAACGGGCGACGTGACTAGCTTCCCGCTAATGTTATTTTACAGAATATAGTACAAATTTCCATTATAAATTTAACTATTATATTATTAGATATTAAGATATTTGATATATTTTTCGGAAACGCTGCGAATGTCTCAACGTTAAACAATCAATATGTTTGAAATGTGAATGAGTGAAAAAATCAAAACAATGATTCATAAATGATAATTTTTATAGTCTTCTTAATTAAAATAAAAGCGAATCGAGTGAGAAAAAAGAAAAAAGAAACGACATTATTTTTTGAAGTAGGCAGTCTAAATTAATTTCTCTTGCCCAAAAGCTAGTAAAATAAAGGATAACATTGACATTTTTATATCACTCATCTGTAAAATAACGCTTAGTAGGAAAAGTCGTCGCCATTTTTCTTATTAAACTTTTTTTTTCCAATTACTTTCAGAGTTGAACAAATTTTATAAACGTCATTAAACTTAAATTACAGAATTTCGCTTTATTGAATCACAAGGGAAAAGCAAAAAAGAAAGAAAAAATTTCGTTATAAATTTAACTACGTCATCATTAAACATAAACATTTATGCAAATTATTTTTATTTATTTATTCATTCGGTTGATTGAACAAAATATAAAATATGTATATATATCATATATATTTATATCGTAATATCGATTACGTTCGAATCGATATTGAATCTTCATCGTGTAATCTTATTAATTGTCTTAATGAACTATGATCTCCTCCGTAATGTATAGTGCTGGATCCATCTTGGCGGCGTCACTTCACGGATTCTGATTTAACCTGCATTACAACGCAACTGATGAACATTTCGACGGAACCACAATCTCGTCGAAACGACCCCCCCTTCTCGCTCCGGCTCACTTTTTACGTAATCAACAAAAATAATTGAAAAAAAAAAAACGTCACGCACGTTCACTCATAATCGATTTAAAAAAATCGATTTTTTTTGTTTACGTTTTTGTTTTTATATATATATTTCGATATCCTCTCGCCCGGCAACACGAGATGCACAATACTAAAATAGCTCCCTCCGTTTTTTTATATATATGTAAGTATATATCAATTTTTTTAAATGTAAGAAGTCAGAAATACATTTCGTCACGTTGCAAAAAAAAAAAGTTAAAAAAACGTTTCAGGGTTGTGGATAGACTAGAAATAAAACATCGAAAGCATAATCGATAGATCCAAGGGAATATAGGAACGTCCGACGTTCCTTCGAACAAGCTTACCGGTTAGATCGGGATAGAACGATATTAAAACCAAAAAAAAAAGAAAAAAAATTACTATTATTAATCGCAACACGGGGATGCACGAAACATTTAATCGATAATCAATAATAATCGATTACACAATCCCGTACACGTTCAGAGAGATATATCGGATACTTACGTCCAACACTACGGTCTCCTGTTGCACAGATAACTAAAGACAACACTCAAAGCGGGTTAGGCGTTGCGTTTCGCGGTATAAAAGTAGCTCACACTCTTTGGCAAAACAAAAAAAAAGTTTAAATAAATAAAATAGCGCTTTTTAAGATCGGGGACAGCATCATGCTTTGACTTTTTTTATTAGGCTTTTTTGTGGGGTGGGGGGAGAACCGGGGAAGTCTTTGCTTTTCGGTCTAGATTTAAAAAAAAAATGTAGCTTTTCGTCTACGGAGATAAGGAGGTTCGAGCATCGTGCATCCCCTGTGTCGACGCGAGACTTGACAACGAAAAAACATTAAAAATACCAACAGAAGAAAAAAAAACAAAAGAGCTCGGAATGTTGAGAGGGAGACAATTTCGATGAATTTATAAAATAATAACAAAAAAAAATATACGTTCTATAATAATAAATAAACACACATATACAACAACAATAATAATAATAAAAAGAACGGGTTAATAAAGTTAGAAAATAGTAGTGTGTGTTCATTGTGTTTATTATTATTTACAAGTAAAAATTAAGAAAAAATATATTTAAATAATAATTAAAAAACAAAAAAGGAATACACGTGTAGTGTAGGAATATTTCAGATGCTCTTTTGAGAGTGTTCGATGAGAGAAATAAGATCAAAAGTTATATGACATAGCGGTAGGCAGCGGCTTGGCTATGCCCCTGACGGTAACCACTCACCATCAGGTGGGCCGTATGCTCGTCTGCCTACAAGGGAATTCAAAAAAAATTTTAAATTTTTTGATTATTTACACATCGTCACACGCGCAGTGACGCGACCGCTTCATTTAGGAAACAACAGATCAATAGACGGACAGAGGGAACATGCTAGAAATGACAGCGTTCTGTGTACACACACTTCGCTTCGGAAACGAAATGAAAGAGACGGCACAATGTAGAGCGAGAGAGAGACAAACACTTTCAAAGAGCTCGGTTAGGAAATCATAAATATTTATTAAATTATTTTTTTATATATATATATATATATCACGAGTCTTACTCCACAACCCTTTTAAATAATCAGAAGAGTACCTAAATAAAATCGGGATTTTTGTAAAAAAAAAATTCTTTTTTTTTCTTCTATAACAAACAATGTAATGACAATGACAATGACATGAACAAAGGGCGAAAGCTGTGCACTTCTAACATTTTCATAAGGCTTGGCGTTCGTGTGTCTCGCGACAATGATGTCTTTTGAGGCATTGCGTTTTTATTTATTTTAAACCACTTTAGCATTCGTGAGCAAAGTTCACGTTAGCACATTATGCGCTAATCGTACATATGTTTACTTAAAACACAATACCTCAAAGCTTACACGTACTCATGTCTACCACAGCAGGCGATTTTGAAAGCACAACGAACTTTGAAATTATATTATAAAGGTGTAGGAAGGGGGTGAATGAGGGGTGCGGGGGTGGGGCTATCGGTATACCCTTACGCATCTTTATACAAATAGACACCACATAAATAAAATTGTTAATTATATTCGATTAGGCATAATGTGTTTTTTTTGTGTACGAGAAATAAAAATCATCGTGTTCATAATAAATAATATGATGACATGTTAGTTATGATTGACAGCTGTCAATTTCGTAGTTTGGCGTGCGGTACTGTCAGTTTTTTTTTTTTTCAATTTCCATATTTAATTTTATCACTAGCCTTCGTTCAGAATGTACAGATCTTCAATAGAGAAAAAAAAAACATTAATTTTTTCACGGGATCCTTGTCCGCACGTCATCCTACGAAAAGGAAAAGGTCACAGGTCGATGGGTAACGTAATGAGATGCTTGGCTTACCGTTTAGAGAACCGCGAGGACAGTTTGGAGAAGAATGAGGGCCGCGGTTGGTGCGGGGAGCCACCCTCCCCGTACCCCGCCGCGCCGCCCGCCCCGCGCGACCGCGTCTGCCCTGCAACGCCACCGCCGCGGACATTCGGTCAATCACAAATCAAGTGTGAGCACTCGTGAGCATTCGTCAACTTTGTCACTACTTGATTTTGAAAGTTAAACAATACAGTAAATTTATCTCCGGGTTCTATAATGCAACGCTAGCACATCTGCGATTGTTGAGCGCTCGTGAGCACTTGTGAGTTTTCACTATTTTCGACGGTAATTTCATCGAAACTTATAAAATTTCATTCGCACTGAAGAAGTCTAGTGTGCAGTCCTCACCTGAGTGGAAGGTGGAGCGCGAAGGTACGTTCCTGGGGAAGACGAGCTGGTTGGGGAACTCGCGTCTGGCCGCACTCGCAGCCGAGCCGGTGCCAGTACTGGCGCCAGTCACTGTCAACTGCGTGTTCAAACTGTAACGCGACATACAAAATTACGTTTTTTTTTTCTTCAAACAACTTCATCAAGGCATTGCTGATGTCAGAGAGCGACGGTAGCTATATACAATACTTACTATCAGATGGGTTGTACGGTAGTCGACCTATAAAAACAGTAAATCTTGCGGACATAACATAGAATCTACGACTGAGGTAAATAAAACTTTTAGAATAATTTCTCGTCGTCAAGTGATTTAAAACTACCTTTTCTGTATAATAAAACACTAAGAATACTAAATCGATACATAAATATAATAAGATAATAAAATATATAAAATAAATATTAATATAAGTGCTTTACGAATAACAATAATAATAATAATACGGTGCAAATTAGTGAAATTCTAATTAGGCATACTGTGTAATAACAAGCATAAACTAAATATTTCATAGCTTAAATGTAAAAAAAAAAAACGCAAGCTGAAAAAAAAAAAAACAAAACAAAAAACCAACGGTGCACGGCGTCTCAGCGGCGGGAAAACAAAACGAATTCAATTGCGTTCCAAAACAAAAAAAAAACTGCCAATTAGCAAGAGCGAAAGTTCTAGAGAAGTTAAAAAAAAAACCACAGACGCTATAATGTCACAGAAGCGTCGTCGTATCGTGAGCGAACAAAAAAGCGCAAACTCGCTGGCCGAATCAAAAACGTCCCTTAGTGAATGAATGGTACATTTTCGACAGCATTATTCAATTCATCTATATATCTATATATATAAAAATTAATTGCTGTTCGTTAGTCTCGCTAAAACTCGAGAACGGCTGGGCCGATTTGGCTAATTTTGGTCTTGAATTATTTGCCAGAAGTCCAGGGGTTTAAAAGGTAGATAATTAAGAAAATGCTCGGAATTAAATAAAAAATAATCATTTTGTTTTCCCTTTGATGTGGTCCCCGTCGTACAGATTCCTTTTGTTTGTTTTAAGTTTATTTTATACAAAAGTTTAGGTATTTTATTTATCGATTAGCTTTTACCCGCGACGTCCGCGTGGTATAGTTCACAAATAATGTTTTATTTTAGAACAAATTTGGTTAGCATAAAAAACGTTATAGTGAGCCAACCTTAACATATAGACATATACTGTCGCGGACTTTTTTTTTGATTTTTTAAGGGGGAACAATTCTGTCATACATTATTTTAGCGAAACTTTAACCGTTTCTGCAGCGCACGCAGCGGAAGCTCTCAAAAGGTAAAAATAACCCCGATTTTGAAACATTCTTTATTGGTGCTCCGCTTGTATTGGTCTTAGCGTGATGTTATATAGCCTTCCTCTATAAATGGGCTATCTAACACTGAAAGAATTTTTCAAATCGGACCAGTAGTTCCTGAGATTAGCGCATTCAAACAAACAAACTCTTCAGCTTTATAATAGTAAGTATAGATTGAGGCACTAAGAAGTCTGCCGGGTCAGCTAGTCTTTTATATATTTTTAAAGCAATTTCGATCCTACGGTTTCGACTCAAGGTTCCTTTCGGTGGGACGTGAAAGCGTGCGGCAAGCGTCTGTGGTTGTGGTCCCGCGCGTGTGTACCTGGGCCGCGGTTGCGCCAGGTCGCGCGCCGACGCGTTATGGTGCGCGGGCTCGGAGGCTGGGGGGACTCCGCTGGCGGAAGACACGGACGCGCTCTTCACGTGCGTCTTCGCCCCGCCCCCGCCCCCTCCATTGGCACCACCTCCTCCCCCAACGCCTCCGCCCCCGCCGCCACCCTTCGTCTCCTGCACCACCGCGCTGTTCCCAATCCGTAGCATGCTGTTAGTGGTCACGCTATGTCTATTCTAGCCCTAGCATGCTCTGTTACCACGGTCCTCCGTCATACATATAGAATACATAGATAATGTATATTTTGAAACGTTAAATAATAAGTGTATATTGGTAGAGAAAAAAAATGAGAAACATTAAATACAAAAAAAGTACAATTAGCGGTCTTATCGCTAAGAGCAGACAACCATCTGGTGAAAATTAATCATTTGGAAACGAATTTCACGCGGTATACTAATCAATTGAAATAAATATATAATATACACACATACACACATACATACATATAAATACACATAATAAGAATAAACAATATACCTATAAAACATACTTAAAATAGGTACCTATAAAACATAAATATACAATTGAGATAGGAGATAAGTATTGTCATTCCCGATCCTGCGGACCAAACGGAAAGCAGTCGACGTCGCCCAAAACACGTCATTTCGGATCCTCCCGATCCACTAACGGTGCTTATAACTACCACAAGCACCGATGACCGGTGCTTGTGGTAGTTATGTAGAAATGCTAAACAGTTAATAGACCACCGCTATTACGCATTTAAACCTGAAGAAACACTAAATAGACAAAATAAAACAAATCACACAACTTCATTCCTCGCGTGCCCGCCAAAAACTCCAACGGAAAAATAGGTATTGAAGTAGGCGGTAGAGGGGTGCGGTAGGGGGTGTAGTTGGGGGGGAGAGCGCGTGCGTACCTGGGTGCGTCGTGCGGCGGCGACAGTTTGGGCGCGTGCGCGGGCGGCTCGTAATTGGCGTGGGAGCGCCGCGCACCACCCGTCAAGGTGCGGGACCGCGGTTCCAGCTTGGGCTGGGCGCTAGTCGGACGAGTCGTGCTTTGTACCTTCACAGCGAAAACGATTCGTTTAACACATAAGATAAGATAAGATAGCCTTTATTAGAAGTCGTCGTGGCCAAAAGGATAAGACGTCCGGGGCATTCGCGGCGAGCGATGCACCGGTGTTCGAATCTCGCAGGCGGGTACCAATTTTTCTAATGAAATACGACGTACTTAACAAATGTTCACGATTGACTTCCACGGTGAAGGAATAACATCGTGTAATAAAAATCAAACCCGCAAAATTATAATTTGCGTAATTACTGGTGGTAGGACCTCTTGTAAGTCCGCGCGGGTAGGTACTACCACTCTGCCTATTTCTGCCGTGAAGAAGTAATGCGTTTCGGTTTGAAGGTACCGACACCCTGCTAGTAAAGTGACAGGTCACGGAGAGCTTTAGCATTCAAATTTGGAGCGTGAGACAGTCGTTATCAATACGACTGAAGCATCGACCTCAAGGCGAGCGGCGGCATTCATGTTGTCACATCGACGAGCTTTAGTGCCCCTGTAAGGTATTTTACATTCGGCGTCGCATCGACTGTACAAAATAATAATTATTTTACAGTAGAACAAAATTTAATACAAAAACATCACCCTGTTTATTAGGGAATATAACACGATGTATATGAACAACTCACTTGCATTTGAGCGATCCGTGCTGTGTTTTCTTTGATCGACGCCGAGTCGATTGTGTTCTGAAAATATTAAAAACAATCGAATTTCGTGCCTGAATGTACATTATCCATGCCTCCAATGAACACTACGCTAACTCCAAATTCGTAGGTTCACAGGGGGAGCGTTTAAACAAAAAAGTGGACACAATCTTTATTATTCGAAGTCGTCGTGGCCTAAGGGATAAGACGTCCGGTGCATTCGTGTTGAGCGATGCACCCGGTGTTCGAATCTCAGGCGGGTACCAATTTTTCTAATGAAATACGTGCTCAACAAATGTTCACGATTGATTTTCACGGTGAAGGAATAACATCGTGTAATAAAAATCAAACCCGCAAAAATTATAATTTGCGTAATTACTGCTGGTAGGACCTCTTGTGAGTCCGCGCGGGTGGGTACCACCAACCTGGCTATTTCTGCCGTGAAGCAGTAGTTCGTTTCGATTTGAAGAGTGGGGCAGCCGTTGTAACTTACTTGAGACCTTAGAACTTCTATCTCAAGGTGGGTGGCGCATTTACGTTGTGGATGTCTATGGGCTCCAGTAATCACTTAACACCAGGTGGGGTGTGAGCTCGTCCACCCATCTAAGCAATAAAATAAAAAAATTGCAGATATAGTTATGGTTTTTTCTTGTGTAACTAGCTGATTTAGTCTTGCTTCGGACCCCATCAATAATGATTTGTAATACTTTTAAAATAGTGTAGCGTTTGCGTGAAAAACGAAAATTTGAAATTTTTGAGTTAGTGTTCATTGGAGACATCGTTTTGTTCTTAAAGAAATCGCTAATGAATAGACTCAAGTTGTTTTGAAATTAAAATCAAATAATTAGACATTCATTTTCTTTATGCTCGACAAACTTGTTTTTTTACTACGCAGTCAGCGCGACCGATAGACCTCAAAACGTGAAAGCCGCCATCCACCTTGAGACATGAGGTCAATTATATTGTTCAACGACTGTCCCCATCGACCAAACATGAAACATACCTCAACGAAATATCATTATAACTTCTAATCTTAAATAATAAAAAATTCGACAAAGCCCTTCTGAAAAATTCAAGCGTGTATTTACCAAATACAGGCATGGACATAATAACATTTGAGAACCGTTTTCTCTTCTGTTTGTCCACAGAGTTTATTTTTTTTGTGTATTACCTATTTACCGGGCTTTAAAGTTAGAACTATAACTTTAAAACTAAAACACAGAGACAAACAAAATTAATTGCAGCTCATAAATGAATCACAATCTTAAGTTGTCAGTTATGTGGTCGATTTTCAGTGTTATTTTTTGAATACTAGTTGTAATAATCTAATCTAAAAGCTCCTCACAACATCCAAAAAAATATTTAATTAATTTATTACATAGACAACAAAATTCTCATTTCAACTTTTACCGATCTAATTCAATGACATTTAAATGACATTTGATGGCCGAAGCATCCACGACCAATTTATTAAAAAAAAAAAAAAATAACAAACCTGTCTTTTGAAATTAGAAGCGGTAGTGGTCGCCGTTGAAGTCGTACTGTTTGACGCGGTCGTCGTCGTACCAACTGAAACACGAGAGCAACTTATACAACGAGCTTCAGTTTCGCCGCAACAACGTACAAGTGGCGTCATCTGTTGAGCGACGCTGTCAAACAAACAGCGACATCTAGCGGCGAGTATGCAAACTGCGCGAATGCAGCGCACTAAAGTGATTCGCGTGCGGTTATTCGTTAGTTACGACGATTCGTGTAGCAAAAATATTTGAAAAAAAAAAAGAAGAAAGAAAATGTTATTCACGTCTCAGCGCGCTCCCAAGCTTAATAAGCGACGCTTCCAGCATACATACATACCTAACGTAAGCACGATACGCATGATTATTATAACAAAGAGTGTGTTTGTGGTTCCATAAAAAGCTTCAACTAACAAAACGAAAAAAAAAAACACGTGTGTGGGACCGCGGTAAAGCTATTGCATAACATTTTTTATCAACTTATGCAATTATAATTAGACAATAATAATTTAATACTAAAATAATAATAAAATAGGACCACGCTTCATTTATAAATATTAACAAAATCAAAACATTAACTGTCCCCTACACATTCATAAGCTAGACCGCGCGAGAGAGAGATGGACAGACTTTTCATGATGCAGTGCGACGTCACGCCGCGCGCTTATTCACAAAAACTACACAAGCGCAACGTGTGAATGTGTTGAACGCGAGCTACACGATAGGCGAAGTGGGACGTGTTAGGTTTAATTTCGTTACGGAATTTCTTGATTCGGTCGCCGCGCTCGAAGCCCGCGATAAAAGCTATGCAATAGCTTAATAACTTCTAAAAGTTTCCTTTTTACAATCAAAATTAATTCGACTGCACTTACGTTACAAAGGGCACGCAAAACAAAAAGACTACCACAACACATCTATTCACTACCATCATCTAAAATACTTAGAAAGTCTATTAAACAGATAAAAACATTAGCACGCTAATCGCTAACTGACAAAGTCATACAAACACATACAAGCATCGCGGACAATATTATCATACTGGTTTTAGAATAAAGATAACGTTAATGATATAACACTAATATTCATACTATACTATTCTATTCTATTCGAGAGGTAAAGGGTATTAATTTGCCTTAAGCGACATTTTTGCAACATTATAAGAATAATTTGGAAAATTTATAACAAAAAAAACCTCATTCAGTTATTTGAATGGAGTAAACTTAATTGAAGTTCAATTAAAAATATCGAACTGTTGATGCTAGTCACAAAATAAAACGCATCTTTAATTACCAAAGATTAATGTCGCGTTTTAAGCGAAATGTCGCTCAAAACAAATAACCTTTTACCCTCTGATATATACTATACTATTCACTGTATCGGTGTTTCCCAATGTGGAGTCCACGCCCCACAAGGTGTCAATTTAATAGTTAAGGGGGACTAATCGCACTAAATTAATATAGAGAATCTGTATTAAAATTATTTTGAATTTGAATTTAAGTCTTTTTGTTGTGTTGTGAAATATGTGTGTTTTGATAACAGTTTCATAGTGATTTCTTTCGGTAACTTTTAGTTCAAGTGAACAAATGAATATTTTAATCTTAAAAATTATGTATGGGGGACATAAAAAAAATTTAAATGTCACAGTGGGGCATGGCACAAAAAAGGTTGGGAAACACTGTACTTTACTATTGATAAATAACATTACACTATACTACTGTATGATTTGTACAACTTTTCCAGCTAGTAATGACGGAAGGCAACTAGCTACTAGAGCAGTAGACTCGGTGGAATTTTTGCGTTTGTGGTAACACATAACTAAGCTACAGGGTGTTACTTTTTATTAAAGACTTCAAAATTTATTTAACCCTTAAAACTTTCAAACAACCGATACAGTTAAAGCGTTCCATATAATTTTATTTAAACTAATTTTTTTATTGCTTAGATGTGTGGACGAGCTCACAGCCCACCAGGTGTTAGGTGGTTACCGGATCCCATAGACATCTACAACGTAAATGCCACCACACACATTGAAATATGAGTTCTAAGGTCTCAGTATAGTTACAACGGCTGCCCTGCCCTTCAAACCGAAACGCATTACTGCTTCACGGCCGAAATAGGCAGGGTGGTTGCACCTACCCGTGCGGACTCACAAGAGGTCCTACCACCTTTAGAACTCAACATCAGGTAGGCTGTGAGCTCGTCCACACATATAAACATTTTTTTTTTTTTTTAAACTGTAATGTATTCTAAAAGTTATCAATTATCACTCAAATTATAAGCACAAACACAAAAATACCTTGTCCCGTCTTAACACGTTTATAATGATGCTATCTAAGGATACCCCACAGTCGAGCGCAATGACTGTAAGGGTGTTATATAATATACAATATGTTGTATATGAATTTCGATATAACATATTATTCAATTACCGGTCACACGCCGTATGTTAGAATGATGACGATGAGATAGCTAACGTCTGTATCGCTTAGAACTAACTAAGCTTTCCACCATATATATTATAAAAGCCCAAAAAAATGCAATTAATTTCTATAGACATGGTTTTTTTTTTATTATTTTTTATAATAATGTTAATTCAATTAACTTTACGATTCGTAGAAAGCTTACGGACATAGATTGAAATAGTTTAAATGACATTTTTAAGGTTCATCAAAAAACTATGTGTTATTTTTTTTGTATAGATTAGTCGAGTTACACAATAATCAGGTGATCTGTATCAAATCTTATTGTGTGTTAATTATTACAACACCGAAGTTGAGCGATTGCGTATGTGTGAGTGAACGAATAGGTTAGAGGATGTATCTTTGTTATTATTAGAGTAGGAAATTCTGTTTGACAAGAAAAAGCCGATAACCACATATTCATAATAACGTTAGTTTAAATGTTTAATGTATCAATGTGTGAGATTAAATGTTGAAATTTGAACTATATGTGTATGTGGTAGTAGTAGCTACAATTGTAAAAGCGGTTTGTGTGTGCATGTGCGCGTCTGTGTGCATGGGCGCGTGTGTGCGCGTGTGTGCGCGTGCGTGTGCGTGCGTGTGTGCGTGTGTATGTGTGCGTGTGTGCGTGTGTATGTGTGTGCGTGTGTGTGTGTGTGTGATTAGAAACAGTATGCATTAAATATAATATTTTTTCAATCGAACCAAACGTGCACAAATACGTATGTACCGTACCTAGTTAGTGTGCGTTGCGTCTTTTTACTGATTTCTGAACAGAGTTTACCTTGGGTCCTGAGGACCTCAGCGCCGGAGGAGGCTCGGCGCGAGGGCTGAGGCCTCGCACTCGCCGAGATGGAGCGCTGCACGCCGCGGTGCGACGGCGAGCCCGACCCTACACGCGACACGCGCCCTTTACACACTGTCCCCTGGTCTATCGTTCATCGTGTCTACACCGAACCGGATCTCATTCATCGTAGGTACTCTACCAAGAACCGTGGGCTTCAAAAACTGAGCTTGGGTTCAAAACGTCGGATTAACCCGAATTTTGGGAAATTTGGAAAAAAATTGAACAAATTCAACTAAAAATTTTAAAATGAATAATAGTTTAAAAAAACTAACGCTTTTATAGAAAATCCAACTAAAAAATAGAAAATAAATTTTAATGAATTTGAATTCAAAATAGTGTAAGAAAATAGTATTTTGTTGTAAAAAAAGCGTGGGGTGCATGGTATCAGTAGTTATAAATATGTTATGAACAGATATGAGTAGAAGGGTTATTTTGATAATATCCTGAAAAGCACCCCATGCTTTTTTACAATAAAATCATTTTTTCTTACACTATTTTCAATTCAAATTAATTAAAATTTATTTTCTATTTTTTCGACATTCGTTAAGGCGTATACTGCAAATAAACGTGCAGGACAATGCCGTGTGCACGCAACCTTAGCCCATACAACGAAAATCGTGCAACTCATCTCGAGGCGAAAGGCCAGAATTGATCTCAAAACGATAACAGTAATTCCAGTATCTGAATGATAATAAAACCGCAGACGTATCTCAGGATTATATAAACAAACCGCATCTGCGATGATGAGTACATATCGACAAAGTGATAGGGTATTTGGTTTAAGTGACATTTTGCTTAATACGCCACATTTTTGTTTGTAATTAAATGTTTGATTTATTCGGTATTAGCATTACAACAGTTTTTAATTAAAAACTTCAATTAAGTTTACCGCATTCGAATAGCTAAAGATTTTTTTATAATATTATGATATTTTTACCAAAAAATTTAAACTTTAAATCGCTATGCTGTAAAGTTGCAAAAATGTCACTTAAAACCAAAAATCCTTTCACCCTTCGATATGAAAACAATACTTTAACGATCCGGTTCGAAATCGATAAATGAACGATAAAACAAGCAACAGCGACGGAAGTTTCCCCTCAACGTGTGTGTATGTATATTCACAACGATAAGTCTCTGATGTCGTAGTCTGATTGCGACAGAATCGCTGGTCTGTCGCTATCGCCTCACTTCTGCCTCACATAAACACGCTCTCACTGTCGCCATAACCCTTACAGCCACGTCACTCGACGCCATGTACTAACATTTAATAATACACTTATATAACACATCATTACACGACACATAGCATTCCATTGTACCGAAGACGTGACGAAACATCAATCAATGAAATTTCAAAATAGACTATAAAAAAAAAATAAGGGCACATTATATTTTAAAAGCGTAGAAGGTAATAGACGCGTGAAAGAGATAGAAACACATTTAAGGTAATAATAATAAGTGAATAAAAAGTACATTCAAAATGCATTTATCGTGCTTTTTTGGCCTGCCTTCAAAAT
The DNA here is from genome assembly GCF_003987935.1 of Bombyx mandarina. Next base: position 2,738,375 of record NW_021011496.1, read on the forward strand.
TCTAGGGTGTTAATAAAAGTGGGGTAGTCGGAAATTTATCTCGTCACTTAAGTCTTACACACGATCAGTCTTTACTGAACCGTCGAGCCGACAACACCGGATTTATCTTTAAATTTCAAATGAAAACCGTATCTTAACTGATTATAAGGACCATAATCGAGTACATCGCCGCGAGTAAAGTGACTGCAAGATTAAACAATTTGAGCCAATAATAAAAAAAGTACCAATTTTTTTTTTTTTCAATTTCAATCAAGGAGAACCTAAGTGAAGTTTATACCAAATAAATTAACTATTAAATAATTGTATTATTTAAATAACCTCGGTAAATAAAAATAATGAGAATAAAAAAATATTCACGATTGGATAAATGAAGCACATATTTTATATATATGTATTTATAATAAATATATAAATAAATTTTTAAGCATTAACATATCGATTTTATACTGAGTCGCAGTAAGATCTGAAATACATTTTTTTTTTTTCATAAACACAGTGAAACTGACTAAGAAACTCGAATATACTGATACAGTAGGAACAAAGTGTGTGCACTCACAAAATATTTAAAACTGAAATCTACATTCGCTTCGAATTATAGAGAAGAAACGCAGTTTTATTTTCTACAAAGCGAGTATTATATCAGTCTACTTAGTACGAGTTTATTTAACTTTTCGATCGCGTTAAAGTTAACTCGTATTCGAAAGCAAGAGAAACTGTATCCAATCTAGCATACCAGAGTCGTCTCAAATCTTTCAAACTACCTTCGAACCACGAAAATTAACACTAATCATACCAACACTTACTTGGTACCTCTTTCTAACATAGCGGGTAGATAACGGTATACGGCAAGTATTACTCAAGACTTTTTGGCGGGAACGCGAGGAGTGAAGTTGTGTAATTTGTTTTATTTTGTCTATTTAGTGTTTCCTCGGGTTTAAATGTGTAATAATGGTGGTTTATTAACTGTTTAATATTTGTAAAAGTGCACAAATATGGGAAAATGAAACAAAGCCGCTGGACGTAGCTTCACGGGATCCTCCAAAAAGTCCACCGAAAAAATCTTAGTAGTTGACCACCATTTTACTGAGATTATATTTCATCCCATTTCATTTCATTTAATTTCATCCCAGTTGATTAATGTCTCAAATTAATCATCTTCATTTAATTTCACTCCATAATATCCATAAAACTAAGAATATAAATTAAAATAAGACATGACTTAAAGGTTCCAGTTACCAGGTCATAAAATCTCTTAAAAAAAAAAAGGATTAAAATCTGTGAAGTCAAAATGTGCAAAAGCAATAAGATGATACGTTAATTTTCAACGCAATAGTAGTTCAAAATGGGTCACTTGACCCGTTATGGTATGTTTAGTGTTAAATACGTTCAATTCGATTATAATAATTATACTAAATGTATTTCAGATCGAACTTCGACGCACGGACGGTACACAATACAAACGTTCACACGTATATGAGTCGGCTATTATCAAAGGTGGCAATCTGTGCATTTGGACAAAAAAATGTTATTGATATGGCAATACAGATTGATTTGAATATAATCGTCTCCTTCAAAGAATACGGTTCAAAACCTGCATTAAATAAAGGTTAATACTTAACCTGTTATTTATCTAAGATGTCGTTCAGAAGAGTTTTGTGACTGCCAATGGAATACAAAGTCAATAATTCGTTTTTCTGATTTACCAATAATTGTCCAAAAGTCACATTGCCGGCTTTGATAATAGTCGACTCAAATATACTAAATGTATTTCAGATCGAACTTCGACGCACGGACGGTAGACAATACAGACGTTCACACGTATATAAATATGAAGATTTTATTTATATAAATGACGTTAGGTTACCCACCCCAAGCAAAAGCTGCCCTTCGATATAAACTAAGCGTTTTATTTTAAACCAAGCACGGTTTTAGTCGGAAAGCTTAGTTTTTTTTTCTTCTTTCAATTTCTTTCTCTATGAACACTTCTTTAGTGTTGGGACGTCTTGTGAGTCCTTACGATGATAGATAACACTGTCCTACCTATTACCACCGTGAAGTAATAATGCTTTTCCGTTTGAAGATTGTTTGTACTATGGAATTGAGACTAATATCTCAAGGTGGGGGGCGGCATACACGTTGTAGATGTCTATGGGCTCCAGTAACCACTTAAAAGCAGGTGGGCCGTGAGCTCGTCCACACATTTAAGCAATAAAAATATATTTAAAAAAAAAACTCAGAAATCATGTCGCAAGGTGGGTGGCGTTGTTGATGTCCATGGGCTCCGGCGGGCTATGAGTCGGTCGACTTATCGAAGTACAAGAAGTTTGTAAGAAGTTACAAAAAACACGAATATACATACAGCTTACATCACCTATCAAAACATTTCTATGTTTAAATAAGAAATACAATGAGACCCGAGTTACCGCAATCAATGCATGGACAGTAACAATGGCAATGCCGCCTCCCACCTTCAGGCAAAACCTTGTAAATTACATTGGCCCGTTAATAGTCTTAAAATGGAAAACATATTTGTTTCGCGACAGAAATAGGACAGGATTATCAGTCAAAACACAAAACCAACTCATTATTATTACCATTATGGGAGAGTACCGTTGACAAAATAAATTCGATATTTCATCTGATTAAACGAAAATATCAATTAATGTCATTATTATTTTATCCTTCTAAATTTGACCATATAATTATATTTCCCTCATCTAATCGAACAGACGCGATTGTATTCAAAATGTATCGATCAGCTTTGACATAAATACTGCAATATATTATTTATTAAGTTACTTAGAATAATGCAATCGCGAGATGACTTCAAACAGTATAACTGACACTAGTCAATTGACCCGGTGCTAGACAAACGTCTTACAAACATATATGACTCGTAATCATAAATAGGTATATCGACTTATATTACAAAATCAATGATACACCTTTAAAATTTAAAAAAGCATAGTCTAGTCACTGTTCCGGTGAAGACTTAAAAACTTGATTTTAAATCACGTAGCGCGCGACAAGATCAGTTGTAATAATTTCAACTTTACTCAAACATTACAATAAATTTAATAATATTGTACAATAAACTGATCAGTAGTTGTAATTTTTTTCTGTATGCACCACCTGTTTTGAATTGCAATCCAGATTGTTATGTTAAATATTTAAACTTATAATTTCTATGGATGTAATTTGTTTTGTGCATCAATAAAAAATAAATAAAAAAAAATGTTTTTTTTTTCTGACGCTACCTACTTTCCGTGGGTCGTCATCAAGTTTTACCTGCGTGCGAGTTGGTCTGCTGCTGCTGCTGGGTCTGGTTGGCGGCGGCCGACGTCCGTAGGGACAGAGACGAGCCCGAGCGACTGCCATCGGACTCCGGCTGCAACGTGACACGTCATTTACTAGTGGTAGAGCCTCTTGTGAGTCCGCACGGGTAGTTACCACCGCCCCGCCTATTTCTGCGGTGAAGCAGTAATGTGTTTCGGTTTGAAGGGCGGGGCAGCCGTTGTACTGAGACCTTAGAACTTATATCTCAAGGTGGGTGGCGCATTTACGTTGTACATGTCTATGGGCTCCAGTAACCACTTAACACCAGGTGGGCTGTGAGCTCGTCCACCCATCCAAGCAATAAAAAAAATTGAGACGGGTTCAGAGCCTCAGTCATCTACTGCTTCTCCTTCCCCTCTCCGAACCGAATGAACTTAGAGAGCTTACAACGTATACATTGCGCTCTGTGAAACACGCGCAGCAATGAGCATCGTCCCATTGTCCCTACCTATTTACTGGTAGTTTAAGAGGCTATTAAGAGCCGGACTGGTAGGTGAGCTCACGGGCTCAACCTGAGAGAATTTGCTAACACTAGCCCTAGTGAGAGCAGTGCTTCCCTGAATCTACTACCGGATCGGAATCGCGACCTGTTGAGAAGATTTTTTTTTCCTACCTAAGCTGATGGTCTGGAGAGATTATTTCATCGTAACCTTAACTATTAGGTGAGCTTACGGGGCTCAAACCTGACGACGTTGCTAACACAAACCCTAGCAAGAGCCGTGTTTCGCAGAATCTACCACCGGATCGGAAACGCGACCCACTGAGAAGATCCGGCGAGAAACTCAGTGGGCTGTGTCTGTGGGTTAACTTACTCGAGAACGATGACCGGTCGAGAAGATCCGGCGAGAAATTTAGTGAATTAATAGGGGCGTTGATCTGTTCACATAAATACAAAAGTTAACCCCATACTCACATCGGTACTTTTCCTTCCGAGCAGTAAGTATGTGGCGAATACGTCATCGTATTTCGCTTCAGCCAGGGAGTATTCAATCTCTTGTCTGTTGTAGCCCAGGCAGACTAACGCCTCTGTGAAATAAAAAGAAATAAAAACATTATCGCATCGATCGACACAAACAAAACTAGTAGGATCCTCAAAGTAAATTCAAAAAAAATTAATTAAAAAAAAAGAAAAAAGAAAAAGACAATATGCCCGCTGAGTTTCTTGTCAGTTCTTCTCAGGACGGAGGCTAGTTTTTGTGAATTGGCGGCAGTTCTTTCTGACTTTCAACAAGTATGTACTGTCATTTATGTTGAATCAAAAAATCTTGATTTGATTTTGTTTTGATTTGATTTGAAACCGGAAATAATAAATATATTATTATATATTTTTATATTTCGAACTTTACCAAACATGACAACTCCATTGCGTGTGACGTCATTTGGGGTCATCAACACAAGCTAACAATATAAACAGCGTTTAGCCAGATGTGACGTCATCGTGATTGGAGCTCAACTCGACGTGAAGAATATTATAATTATTAATAAAAACCTTCACATCATTAATATAAGGGTGTTCGAAATATCATTTTTCTATTCTGAATTACACACTTAAATTTTATTTATTTTTTATTCTACCTAAGATTCTACCTAACTAGGAGGTTATGCCAAGGTTATAACCTGACGGACGTGACCGGACGATACATACATACTAGATCTAGATATTAGAATAACTATAACATGCAACTTGTTCAAAAACTGTAAGATATAAATAAAGCAAACATATCCTTCTCAAAAAGAATGGTTACCTTAATTAAACTAGGGATCCTAAGAGACATTTAGCATTCAAGTGTGGCAACCAATCATATAGTACATTGTAAATACAAAATGTTACAGCGAAACACTTCAAAGACAAAAAATAATAAACTAATTAAAACACATGCGGAGGGGACGCAAGAGACAAACACTCACATGCTACTAAATTTGTTTTAAAACAAATAAGCATATTACAAAATTATTATATCAAAAGTGCTTTTAACTAAACACATCACGGAAATAATAATAAAAAGTCACTAATAACGATTATAATTCTGTCTCATTTTATATACATACATATTTATTGTCTCAAGAATTTGATTACTATTATTGAATATATATACATATGTATTTTTACGATCGACAATTTAATTTATAAAATAGATAATGTATACCTAGCTTTTACAAAACTTAATATTTTCTAGATAAATATAACTTTCTATTTTATTTTATTTGAATCGCCGGATAAACGAACTGACCGGTGGGTCGCCCGATGTAAAGTGTTCGCCGGGGCCTATAATGTGAATGATTGCCCCCCACTTTAAGATATAAGGTCTTGGAACATGATCCTTATCAACTTCAAAACGTTAATCAAGTCGTATCGATATCAATTATCGATGATAATACTTCTTTTTTTTTAAATTTAGAACCGATATGATGATTTGCTATTTAAAAAAAATATAATGGCAATTGTAACTGATTTTTAGCTTGTTTTTTTACAATTTCACAACTATTTTTAATAGATTCCTCAATTGCCTTTTTAAATCTATGTGCATAGACAATTATGCGCGGTCTGCGATATAAAGCAATCAGTTACATATTGCCCTCCTCAAACGATAACAAACAAACGAACCTGCCGACATATGTTATTATATATCGAGGGATGAAAGGCGATTTGATATAAGCGACATTTTTTGCAACTTTACAGGAGACCCATTTAATGTTTGAAAATTTGGAAAAAATATCATTACAAAAAAAATCTTTTAGCTATTTGAATGGAGTAAACTTAATTGAAGTTCAATTAAAAACATCGAACTGTTGATGCTAATCTATCTATATATATAAAAATGAAATGCTGTTCGTTAGTCTCGCTAAAACTCGAGAACGGCTGGACCGATTTGGCTAATTTTAGTCTTGAATTATTTCTGGAAGGCCAGAGAAGGTTTCAAAGGATTTAGATAAATATGAAAATGCTTGAAATTAAATAAAAATGACAATTTTGTTTTTCCTTTGATGTGTCCCCCGTCGGACGGATTCCTTTTGTTTGTTTTAAGTGTGTTTTATACAAAAGTTTTAGGTCTTTTATTTATCGATTGAGGCACTACAAAGTCTACCGGATCAGCTAGTACCAAATAAAATGGACCTTTAATTACAAATACAAATGTTGCTTAAACCAAAGCATTTCAGCCCTCGATATCATAATTTTCATTCGTCATTCTTAGACTATAAACAAGACAGAATTTCTAAGGGACATCTTCGCTAACACGCTAATCAACAACAATAAATAATATCGATAGTTCCCCGACATCGATAAATACATCACGTACCAACTTGCGCTGACCCGATTAACGATGTACGCATGAAACACAAGACGGTCATGTTAGCTGGTGAGCACATCGCTCGAAAGTCGAAAGGTCACAAGTAGAAACAAAACGTAAGCGAAACTGTGCTTTGATGCACTAATGTTAGGAGCTTTAATCGACTAATGCAGCGTTTACACAGTCGGTCCTTTATCGTATCATGACAGATAAGGTGACATACGCTCTGAAATGTTTTATTTAACCTTTAATCAAATAATCGGGAAGTATTTTCCCACATCTTAAAATCTTTCTTTTTTCATAAACAGCAACATTGACCAATATACCAATCATAAAAAAATATATCTTGGATGTATTTAATTTTTTTTTGTTTGGAAACGTTTTAGTTACAGTTGGTTAGTATGAGTCTCCGTGAGCTAATATCAAAGTCAAAAATTGCCCTTTTTTCGAAAGTGGTCGGAGTGTAACTTTTTAAAGGTATTTTTTTTTTGGAAATTGTTAAGAAAAAAATCTGGTATATACATTAACTTATTGTCAACCTAAACTAGACTCATTTTAATAGAACAGGACTCAATTCAGTGGAATTTTATATGCAATAAGGGTTATTTTAGATCGAATTGCGAGATACAAATTCTCAATTATTAAAACTCGCGGACAATGCAGATAGGGGGATGAATGGGAGGGCCGGGGTGAGAACAACGTACCTATCCGCTTGTGGTCCTTGAAGTCCTGCTGCGGCTCGACGTAGGGCCTGAGTTCGTCCTCCTCGTATCCGGTGTTCATCCATTTGTCTCGCATTATGCTCTCTAGGGACGCACGCTTCGCAGGATTCAGGACGAGGAATTTCTTTAAAAGATTCTCGCAGTCCGTTGACATGTAGAACGGTATTCTGAAGTTTTATAANGACACAACGTACCTATCCGCTTGTGGTCCTTGAAGTCCTGCTGCGGCTCGACGTAGGGCCTGAGTTCGTCCTCCTCGTATCCGGTGTTCATCCATTTGTCTCGCATTATGCTCTCTAGGGACGCACGCTTCGCAGGATTCAGGACGAGGAATTTCTTTAAAAGATTCTCGCAGTCCGTTGACATGTAGAACGGTATTCTGGAGTTTTATAAAAAAAAAAAAAACAAAAAAGAATTGTATTAGAAAACGATACTGTACAGTGTATAAGTTACGGTAAAAGTAGATATTGCGGCAAATGTACACATTTTCTGGTTAATGTGCACATTTGCCTCCTCGTTTGGGTAATGTGCATTTAACTAACATCAAAGAAGGGAAATGTACATTAAATTCACAATGACCATGTCGTTTTGGTAAATGTGAGCATGACATACATAATGCGAAATCGCAAGTGCTAGTAATGTGGTGCGCATGCGCATTCTTTGTTAGTTGAATGCACATTTCCCAAACGAGGAGGCAAATGTGCATGCACATTTACCGGAAAATGTCAAATGTCAATCAACCGGAAAAGGTCAAACCCGCAAAATTATAATTTGCGTAATTACTGGTGGTAGGACCTCTTGTGAGTCCGCGCGGGTAGGTACCACCGCCCCGCCTATTTCTGTCGTGAAGCAGTAATGCGTTTCGGTTTAAAGGGTGGGGCAGCCGTTGTAACTATACTGAGACCTTAGAATTTATATCTCAAGGTGGGTGGCGCATTTACGTCGTAGATGTCTATGGGCTCCAGTAACCACTTAACACCAGGTAGGCTGTGAACTCGTCCAGTCATCAAAGCAATAAAAAAAAGTGTACATTTGCCGGTAAAAGTGTACATTTCCCAAGAGTGTACATTTACCGTAACATATACATTGCTTGTATCAATTCTCAAAGAATACCAAATTACGTGTCATGTGATTTTAATTCTATTAATTAAAATCCTCAAAAATATGACACATCATTTTTTTTGCTTAATAGACACGTACGAAGAAGGCAAGACATTGATAAGGCATAGTAAATAACATTTTGTAAAAATTCATTATCTAACCGCGTTCTGTTTAATTAACGCGAAGCAATAATTCACTCGATAAAAACACACCTACAAATTTATTTTATAATAACGCCATCTAACGACATCGATATAAACTATTTAGTTCCAGACGACGACACAGAGATGTCGCTAGTGTGTGTGTGTGTACGTACCTGTATTTCCCTCGCAGCACCCTCTCGCGCAGCTCCCGGAGCGTGGAGCCGTCGAAGGGCAGCGAACCGGAGACCAGCGTGTAGAGGATCACGCCCAGAGACCACACGTCGACCTCGGGACCGTCGTATTTCTTACCTGTGATTTGTATAGTACAGCGAATAAGTACACTTTACAGCGAATACCTATGAAAAGCAGTTAAAAGAGGGACTCGAATGTAAATGTAAGTCGTCGTGGCCTAAAGGATAAGACGTCCGATGCATTCGTGTTGAAGCGATGCACCGGTATTCGAATCCCGCAGGCGGGTACAAAATTTTCTAATGAAATACGTACTCAACAATTGATTTCAAGTTGGCTATTTTTTTTTATTGCTTAGATGGGTGGACGAGCTCACAGTCCACCTGGTTTTAAGTGGTTACTGGAGCCCATAGACGTCTACAACGTAAATGCCGCCACCCACCTTGAAATATAAGTTCAAGGTCTCAAATATAGTAACAACGGCTGCCCCACCCTTCAAACCGAAACGCATTACTGCTTCACGGCAGATATAGGCAAGGTGGTGGTACCTACCCGTGCGGACTCACAGGAGGTCCTATCACCAGTAAAAAACGTCCAGTTAACGATCTGTCATGATACGTCCAGCCCTGCCTAGTTGTGATCGTTACGACAATAGAATCACAACCTTAGAAACGACTAGCTGTAACCATCCGCTTCGCTGGGCATTCAAAATTAACATTATTATTTCTCACCCCCACAAACATTCTCATCATTAACGCCCCCGCAACTGGTGTAGGGACTCCAACACTCATATAAATATTAGCCTATCCATTAAGTACATGTATTTTCTACATAGATGCCAAGTTTCAAGTCGATCGGATACATGCTTCAGTAGTTTGTATTGAATAGGCTCCGAAAGTACTGAGCCGATTTGAAAAATTATTTCACTATTTGGAAGCTACACTATTCCCGAGTGACATAGGCTGTAAAGGCTATATAGGCCTTAAATCTTTTTTGAAAAAAATTAGGGATCCTTACTAAAACTCCAATAATGTAATCAAAGGTGTAAAAAAATTACCTAAAATATTTTTTAAATCGCGTGCCCTGCGAAAACTATTTATGATAGAATAAAATAATGTACTACAACTTTGTAGAACACATTATTATTTACAAAAAGTGTCGCGACAGCATATGTCTAACTATTATAGTTATGCCGCAATAAGTGTTCTTTTATTTAAAAAAATAAAACAACGTCAAATACCGTTGAATTTTTTGTTAAAGACCCGAGCGGAGCCGGAGCGGGCCGCTTGTATATTAATATAGACAAACCTTGGAACAGTTCAGGGGCTGCATAGGGCGGACTGCCACAGAAGGTGTCCAGCTTCGCTCCCGGCGTGAACTCGTTAGAGAAACCGAAATCGGCAATCTTAATGTTCATCTCGCCGTCTAATAAAAGATTCTCGGCCTGAAATAACAATACACGAATGTGAATCGAGAGCTTTGTCTGTTTGTTTGTCCTGTCCTTTTCCAAGGCAAAAGATTGACGTTATATTTCGCAGATCTATATAGTCTTACACACCAATGTCATCCAGCTATCTAACGATCACCATTCACCCTTGAAACTCACGTGTAACCACGAGAACCTTCAACCACCATCAATACAATTATTACCAGATTATGTGCCCAGGTCGAGCGACCACTAATACAATAGCGAACTTTACCGAATATCTTAACGTTTAACAGATCATAATGGAGGAAATAAGTCGAAACCTATTCAGCCATAGGGTTCAGCAAGACTCGCCACAATCAAGGGACCTGCGCAGCCTCTTTCCAGTGGATTCCCGCGACCTTAAACAGAGGTCGTCAGTCCTCCTTGTGTGGGAAGCCTACTCACGCTACGTCTTCCGATACTCACTCAAAAACTCAAAACCCAATGAGACAACGTTACACAATAAAACCGTGACTTGAGGTCGACCTCAACTGTCAAGGTATACACATCGTTGTGTCTAGACTTCTTCAGCACATTTAGAACAATAAATAAAAAAGACACGCGTGCAATTCACGCACATAAGAAGTGAATCGTTTAGAATCATTCTATCTCATTCCGTCCAACGGCTTTATATATGTAGGTACATCTCACTTTAGTGTCGCTTTTACGTTTCATTAAATATCAAAATTACAACGGTCCCAAACATAAGCCTCCTTTCAAAAAACCTTACGTAAGGGCTACTAGGATCGAAACTATAGTTTATCTATATTAATATTATAAAACTGAAGACTTTGTTTGTTTGAACGCGCTAATCTCAGGAACTACTGGTCCGATTTGAAAAATTCTTTCAGTGTTAGATAACCCATTTATTGAGGAAGGCTATACGCTATATAACATCACGGTGAGACCAATACAAGTGGAGCACCAATACATAATGTTTCAAAATAGGGGCTTCAATAGCTCCTTAACATTCTATAATACAAAAATAATTTCACTTTCTACGTAAATGAAGTGGGGGGGGGGGGTAAAATTTTGCGTTACGCCAAAGTAACTTCCACGCGGACGGAGTCGCGGCTTAAAGCTTAAAGTGATTAATATTATTATAGTCCTTATTACCTTGAGATCCCTATGTATGATCCGTTTCTGGTGGCAGTACTGGACGGCAGAAACTATCTGCCTGAACTTAGCACGGGCCTCCTTCTCCTTCATGCGGCCGTGTAGCACTAAATAGTCGAACACCTGTAACAGTTACGTCGTAGTTAATGATCGTTAATTCTTGACAAATTTCACCTAGGACCCAAAACGATTTGAAAACTAGACAGATATTTATGAATGATTGAATGGGGATCTCTTGTCAGCCCGCGCGAGTAGGTCCACAATCCCCAATTTTTCTGCCTTCAAGCAATAATACATTTCGATTACCAAAGTGAAGCAGGCAGACGAGCGCACGGCCCACCTGATCGTGAATGGTTACCGCTGCTCATGGACGTCAGCAATGCCAGGGGCAGAGCCAAGCCGCTGCCTAAAACCAAGTACTCTCCGCAAGCCCTGTTTGACGAAGGATATAATATCATAGCGCAAAAACCGCGACTTCTTAGAAGTCATGTCTCCAGGTACTGAATCAATTTTGTTGAATGTCTATGGGCTCCGGTAACTACTTAAAACTTGGTGAGCCCATTCATCCATAAAAATTACATTAAAAAAAACTTCGTATTATTATGAACGCGACTCACCTCCCCACCCGAAGCGTATTCCATGACCAGGTAAAGTGTCTTTTCAGTCTCTATAACTTGGAAGAGCTTCACAATGTTCGGATGATCAAGCATTTTCATTATTCGCACCTGGAAAAGAAAAACCAGAAGGTACAAAATCAAAGAGACGGTCTTTTAATATGGACCTTGGTTAAGGAACTTGTTTTTTGACCCAAGTTCCATGGAACAAATATAATTAATTACGTTTTCAAAAGTTCTCTGTATGATCACTGAATTAACTGTGTGAAATTCCGTTACTCGTCTTGAGACTGAACGTCTAAATTGTATTATGTACAGACTGTCTCAAGGTTTTGAGCGTGGCTGTACGGTATCGACCTAGAATTGCCGTCACCACCACCAAACCATCTTGGCGTAGATGTCGCAAAAGGCGGTCAAGCGAACCACTGACAACAACACAATGCGGTCACCAACTGGTATTTACTGGTGGCAGAGCATATTGCGAGCTCACAAAGGTACGTCCTACGTATTCTGCTGAGAAATAGTTATTCGGTCTTTCGTTAAGACTTAGACCTTCCATTTCAAGGTGGGTTAAGCCGGTATTTAGACTATGATGGGTAAAGGCTTCAGCAACGACTTTACACCAACAGAGACCTGAGCTTGTTCACATAATAAGCCCTTTTTTTCCTACCTAAGCTGATAGCCTTGAAAGGCTGTATCAGCGTAACCTAACTAGTAGGTGAGCTCACGGGGCTCAAACCGGAGTGATGCTAACACTGACCCTAGCAAGAACAGTGCTTCGCAGAATCTACCACCGGATCGGAAACGCGACCCTCTAAGATCCGGCGAGAAACTCAGTGGGCTGTGTCTATGGGTTAATTCGCTCATCGAGCCCTTCGTCGGAATCGACGGGTTCGACGAGGACGGTGACAGGTGCTTATGATACCTAAAAGCACCATTAATGGATCGGGAGGATCCGTAATGACGTGTTTTGGGCGACATCGACTGTTTACCATTCGGTCTACAGGATCGGGTATGATAAACCCTAATATTAACCGCAAATATGCAATAACAACAAAGCCTCAACTGTAGATTTTCCAATGTACACCAGACAACAGACGCAGCAGAGCTTCGAATACAAAAAGAGATGTGTGGTGTCGTGAGACACCGGATAGGTACGAAATTCCTTATTATAAAAATATTAATTTTAAGTTGTATTCGAGGTATAAAGAAAATAAAACGGGAGGTTTCACAACAACCCACGGTCATTCGGTAACGTGCGAACTTATTGTGGTACACTTCATTCACGGTTGTTTGCATAAGAATTAGTGTATTGCGCAAACGAACGCTCTGAGATCGTGTGCAATGAATGATAAAAAAATGTTATACTTTGTACGTTATTACAAAGTTAAGTCGTACACTGTGTGCATTACTAATTTGTACGTTATTACAAAGTTAAGTCGTACACTGTGTGCGTTACTAATAAAAATCTTACGTTACGGACGTTTTTTCCCGGTTAGGGTGTACCCCTCCGCATCGTCCCATAAGGAACTTCGTTCCAAAAATACAAATAGCCCTCAAACTACGTACCTCTCTGAATAATTTCTGCAGCGAGCCCGGATTGAGCTGCGTCTTGTCTATAATTTTGATAGCCACCTCCTTGCCGGTGGGAACGTGCTTCGCCAGTTTCACTTTCGCGAAGTTACCCTTACCAATCGTTTTTAGTAGCTTGTACTTTCCTATAGAGAAAACAGAACCATAGTAAAAAACCACAGACCCAGAAACCCGGTGGTAGGACCTCTTATGAGTCCGCGCGGGTGGGTACCACCACCCTGCCTATTTCTGTCGTGAAGCAGTAATGCGTTTCGGTTTGAAGGGCAGGGCAGCCGTTATAACTATACTTGAGACCTTAGAACTTATATCTCAAGGTGGGTGACGCATTTACGTTGTGGATGTCTACGGGCTCCAGTAACCACTTAACACCAGGTGGGCTGTGAGCTCGTCCACCCATATAAGCAATAAAAAAAAAACAATAATACCCGAAGAGGCAATCAGGTTGGGTTTTCAGCATGCCAACTATGTACAGTTGGCATGTTATACAGAGCTAGGAGTTTCAAACAATGACTATTCCATCCAATCAAAGCTATCAAAGCTGTACGCGTTATCGTCAGAATAAATAGGACGGACTAATACGGGACAAAATCAAGCCAGAAAGATAAGAAATACAATTAGACAAACAAAAGGTCAAGAAACGCGGACTGATTAAGTAACTTTACCGACTAATTAATGTAAGACTTGGCTTGGTTTGGACACTTCTTTGTTAAATCTATTCTCGGTACCATTATACTCGAAACTATATGCCCGTAACATCCAATTTTAATTTTTTATTAGTTTTAGGACATCTCGCAAGCAGGCAAGGGTTGTTGTGGTCTAAAAGACCCGTTATTATATCTTTAGTCTCTCCGAGGTTTCGATCTAATAATGTTACTACTTAATATAAAACGGGCCGGGCTCAAAGCTGGTCTGGCCAAATTGAACAAATACAACAAAGCAATAAAAAAAAATACAAATGATACGACAAAAAGTAAAATTATAATTACCGATGTGAGGTTCCTCCGAAGTCCGTGACCTCGACGAAACCCTGGTGCTGCCGCCAGAGGTCCCTCCGCCGGCGCCCGCCGACGATTCCGACGCGCTCTGTTAGAACAGCAGGTTCTTTAATAATCAACAATCACTTTACGTACGCCAAGTTTGGTCATTGAGAACTAAGCACTAACACGGTCGCCGGCCACATAAAGAGGACAGGTGAGGAGGAGCCGGGAAGGGATGGGGGGGGGATAAGTGACGACCGAAACAGTTGACAACAACTCGCTAGGCTTACTAGCTTTACCAGCAGGACTATCGAGCCGGGTAGGGTTGGGGAGGGGGGGATAAATGACCGACCGAAAAAGGTGACAACAACTCGCCAGGCTTACTAGATTTACCAGCAGCACTATCACATAATGTACCTAACTATGTTTACATTCAAGTACTTTTGAAGAGTAGGAAAAATCATCATCAATCACTATCACATCTATCCACAAAACACAGATACGCAATTGTTCAGGACGGTAATATTAAACTTTGATTAAACCGGAGATTGTGGCGGGAGATGAGCGATGTACACGTGGATTGCATCCACATTGACACATCTTTTGCCCCCCCACCCCCCACCAAACTCCCACGTGATCTTCCCTTCCGATAGCGTAGCATCGGCCGCATAGCTAACTATTTAAGTACACAGACAATTGTACCAACACAAAACAGTAAATTAATTTTTAACAAAATTCTATAGACTAGCGTGTTTGCCAAACTACAAAGGTCCAAGAATTTATATGCGGGCCTGTTGAAAAGAGCCTGCACCCTGCGGTTTTTTGCCACCATTCGAATTTTTGTCGTCAGATCAACAATTTTGAGACATCAATTTTGCCGATAATGTATTGGTTGATCTTACATCTCATGATTGAGAATTTCATAGCAAATAAAACCTGATTAATAATAATGCCCTGTTTGGAAACATACCTTTATGGACTTTTAAATGGATTGATCAACGTAGAGGAATAGTTCAAGGACATTTAGGACACGAACGAAACACAGAGAATGGCTATAATTGCGTTCTAGATGAGTCAATATTTTTGTTTAGTAAAGCCAATACAAGCTCCATAAAAAATCTACTTACACATACTTGCGTTTGAATGAAAAAATTAAATTTAAATGAACTAATTTAAGTTTTGGAAAGATTTGGATGGAATACTGTGTCTTAGAAAGTATATATAGCATACAATAACAACAACACATGTGAACATTATCTAATTCATTGATTTTATACGATGATATTGATTCCTTCATCATGGAAATCAGTCGTGAACATTTGTTAAGTATGTATTTCATTGGTAAAAATTGGGAACCGAACACCGTTGCATCTCTTGATGCGAATGCACCGGGCGTTTTATCCTTTAGGCCACGACGACTTTAAATGTTTAGTTAAGATGTAAAATTATTTTGCCGTAGCGGACGTAGCGTATCAATAAAACTAGGACACCGAAACACAAGTAAGGAGAACGTCATGTTATCTTGTAACTACCCTCCCACCAGCGAATTCCACTAAATAAAACAAACAAATACCTACGTCTCGTTAACTCCTCACCGACATTTATCCGTTTCCACAAGACACCCGTTCGACCGGGTTCATTGAACCGGCTACTATATATCCGGATCGTGTTTGCTCGTAAACGTCCTGATGTATGCGGGCGTTGGTCCTTTCGGGGCCAACTTGTGTATTTAGCAGAGGAAAATGAGATTTAACTTGACATTTTCATAGGTGAGGGTAGATTGAAAATAAGGGGAAACCAGAGGCTATTTGTCGGAAATTATTACACGATTGCGTGTGTGGCTTTAACCGAATCTTATTAACCAATAAAGATTCCCTTTGTTTCGCCATTCAACTAGTAAACTCATCTAGTTTGGGCGTAATAGATCTGGCTCAAGCTTTTCAAGTTCATTATTCATTTTATACATATAATTCGTATAAGTTAACTAATCTTACCTAGATTACGTGCACGAGTAATTTTATAACATTTCGTCCGGTATACGTAATTAAGTAAACATTTATCCATTTTATCTAAAAAAAATATACAATTTTATACACATTACGCGTAATGCACAAGAAATTGATACACATGTTTACTTAAATCTCACGTAGAGGCACAAGGACGAATATTTGTCACATAAGATAACAAATTCCGTATCGAGAAAACATCATAATTTACAATTTAGTTGTGCAATGGGTCTTTGAACCTATTGGAACGATGATAAACTACACACATGCTCGCTGGGGTCCATACAACGATCTGTCAGGGACACATTCCAGTTAACGAAATGCAGACTTTAATAATATTCTTTGACGTCCAAGGTGGCGGCATTCTCATCAAGACTCTTTGGGTTTCTATTAACAGCTAATATTAGTTATCTGTGGCCTCATCGACAAAGACACGTCATTACGGATCCTCCCGATTCATTAGCAGTGCTTTTAGGGACCAGAAGCACTGGTCACTTGGCAACCCGACGAAGGGCTCGACGAGTGAATTAACCCATAGACACAGCCCACTGAGTTTCTTGCCGGATTTTCTCAGTGGGTCGCATTTCTGATCTGGTGGTAGTATTTGCGAAGCACTGCTCTTGCTAGGCCCAGTGTTAGCAACACAACCGGTTTGAGCCCCGTGAGCTCACCTACACGTCAAGGAGAAGCCTCTCACGCTGTCAGTAGAGAAAATAAAAAAAGAAAGACAAAGATCTTGAACCTGGTCACAGAAATCGACAAGTGTGGTTCATGCAACACAAGTTACACGCAAGCTAATAAACCTCGGTTTGGCTTCCGATTTTAATTTTTAAGGCTTTCCGGCTTCGTTTTCGAGACTATCGCATTACATCTTGCTCTTTGGTGAAGTCGATATGTCTGTATACATTTAAATCACTTGCCACATGCACGACGATGTAGATATGTAGATACAGGATATAGGTTCAACGGTTTTCCATATCCTTCTTGAACTATCCCAAAATATTTTGCTTGTAGGTTTTGGCTTCATCATTATCATCATTAGCCCACAATCGTCTACTGCTGGAGATAGGCCTCTCCCAATCCACATAACTGATCCCGATCTTAGGCCTCTCCTAATCCATTTGTTTACAAAATCACAAAAAAATATGTTTTCATTTTGTTAAATAACAAAATACTATAGATTGCATCTTCGCAGTTTAAAACTCGGTCAAATTCATTCATTAAAAAATATGTATGTATATATATAAGACAATAATTTTTGTATTAGTCCATGCAAATCTTGCTTACCCCGTGAAATTTCTCTATGGCTTTCGCCCGTCGTCGCCTACGCCAAAGCTTGGATAGGAACACTGGTGCCAGAAACGGCAGTACGCGGTGTCTCATCGTTTGAGGGTTTATTTTGATGGCTTGTCGAATGCGCCGCACGAGAAAAAACGGGCTAGCTTAACCGCTAACAATTGTCACTGCGATATTTTACTGTTAATTGCGACACTTGTAAAACAGAAACTGTCCGTTTTTACACTATTGAGATTACAATGGCACTGAAGAAAACATGTATAGGGATAATCAACGGCTATCTTCAAAATTTTATTGTTAGTCACACACTGGTCACAATAACCTTTTTTTTGTAAGATGAAGATAGCCCAGTGCTTTTGTCGCTTAACTAAGACGGATGGGCAAACTCAACCAGGAAGATCACTGCACGCTTTCACACTTTATCAATACTTCAAAAAAACCTAAGATACTATAAATATATAAAAATAATTTGTGCTTTGCATTTGATAAAAATTAGACACTTGTAACAAACGACTACCCGAATTATTTAGTATTCGTGTAATTTACTGTTTTTATCACAGGAGATTTGAAATTTAAATTATAAAATAAATGATTTAGAAACGGCTCGTTAACTGAATTTGGCACGTGTGTGTTTTTGTGGGACGCTCGCTGCGAAAATATAATATTATTCTCCCAAACAAGTTTTGGCACTTCTATGTCTTCTGTAATACAATTATACCTAGACTATCCGTACTCGCCCTCTTCGCTGCGCATTTAAAATTAACATATTATTTATTGTCATTATCATTAGGGAGTCCAATACTCATATAAATATTGACCTATCCATTAAGTACATGTATTTTCTACACGGATACCAAGTTTCAAGTCAATCAGATGCATGGTTCAGTAGTTATAACGGAACATCCGTAAAAAGCACTGTAGATTTATATATTAGTATAGACACGTGTATTGACTGGACTGCTTTTTTACTTAATCGCCTTCACTTTAGCCTTTAACTTATAATAAAGTGTACTTTTCCCTTTTTTTTCGAAACTTTGCCGATTTAAATACAAACGTTCGAGATTTTTCAATAGATTAAAATTATTTACTTAAAGAGATAATAAATTTAAACGACTCAGTAACTAGACGATGCTTTATTATTTAATTTATTTATTTTTTCCTACCTAAACTGGTACCTGGGGTCATACCGTAACCGGGCGAGTAGGAGAGCTCACGGGGCTCTAACCTGAGGACGTTACTAACACCAGCCCTAGTAAGAGCAGTGCTTCGCAGAACCTACCATAAGATCGGAAACGCGACCCAGTGCGACACAATAAATATAAAATAAAAAAATATAATTAGTATTTTTTTTTTCTAAATAATAAAATTCTAATACTTTATTTCTTATCGACTAATTTAGCGAGAGTGATGGTTTCTGGAATTGATGAGCTGCTGAATTGGGATGTTCGACTACTTCGGTTTAATGACAAAAGGAGTTTGAACATTACGGAAACGTAAGACGACGGGGTCAGAACTGGAGAAGAAATTTTCGCGGACAGAATTTTAAACAATTTCCGGTGGTGTCATTGCTCCTCGACATTCATTCATCACAATAATAGGATCCTAATCTACACTAATATTATAAAGCTGAAGAGTTTTTTTGTTTGAACTCGCTAATCTTAAGAACTACCGGGCCGATTTAAAAAATTATTTCAGTGTTAGATAGCCCATTTATTGAGGAAGGCATTTATAGGCTATATAATATCATAAGACCCATACAAGTGGAGCACCAATAAAGAATGTTTCGAAATATTTTCACTTTCTACGTAAATGAAGTGGGGGCTAAATTTTAGCGTTATGCCATGCGTTATTCCACGCGGACGGAGTCGCGGGCAAAAGCCAGTCTAAAATATTTTCTAATCTGATTCGCGAATTCATTAACTACCTTACAATTGATATTTAAATGTTTGTCTGTTGTCTTTGGACAATATTTCCACCTTGAAACGTATTTATGGTCTAATTCTAAATTTTATTCTATAGGCTGTACCACCCTTCAAACTGGACCCTATTACTGCTTAGCAGCAAAAAAAGACAATGGTATAATAGGTATGTATACCTAATATTGGTAGTGATTAACCGTGTCCGTTTTCAATTCGTAATTACGCAAATTTGTATTTTTTTGTCTTCTGTTTTTAAACATAGTTCCTTTATGGCAAAAGTATATCATAAGTTTATTGGATTTATTTTATGCAGATAGTAACGATATATTCGCTTTATTCTCAATATTATCATCTTTATTATATTGCTTGTGTTACAAGTAAATAATTTTAATACATAGGGTACTTTAACTATTTTTAAACATGACTCAAACTTTATACCTTCGTCTTGTAACAGTCCACACACAGGAAGAGATTTTTTGAAGCTTAACGCCATCAAAATGAATTTATGAAATGTAATATTTTAGAAAATATGATTAAAATGAGTAGTAATATTTCATTCATCAATTTGCTGTTTTAGGTGATACATTGCTATAGCACTTTTTTACTCTTTTTGTGTATGACCCATGCATATGTTAAGGTGAATTTACACTCTTGGGAAATTTACACTTTTACCGTAAATGTGCACATTTGCCAAAAAGTTAGGTATGTGTGAACTGAATATAATATGTATGTACATTTACCGGCAAATGTGTACTCTTGCCTTTACGTTTTGGTAAATGCCTACTCTTAGCTTCACATTTTAAGAAAAGTTGAAATACAAATAAATTAAGAATGTTGTTGCGGTAAAAAAAAAATTATTTGAATAAACATAATAGAAAAGGCTTTAATAACGAAAATTATTTTAATTAAAAAATGTAAATGACAAACAAAACATACTTTTCTTTGCATATTATATAATATGTCGTAGGTTAGGTTAGGTTAGGTTAGTGGTGCGCATGCGCATGTGCACCATATTACTAGGACTTGCGATTTCGTATTTTGTATGCCTTACTCACATTTATTGTACTGGTGGTAGGACCTCTTGTAAGTCCGCGCGGGTAGGTACCACCACCCTGCCTATTTCAGCCGTGAAGCAGTAATGCGTTTCGGTTTGAAAGGTGGGGTAGCCGTTGTAACTATACTGAGACCTTAGAACTTATCTCAAGGTGGGTGGCGCATTTACGTTGTAGATGTCTATGGGCTCCAGTAACCACTTAACACCAGGTGGGCTGTGAGTTCGTCCACCCATGTAAGCAATAAAAAAAGTTTTTTTTTTTTTACCAAAACTACATGGTCATTGTGAATTCAATGTACATTCCCCTTCTTTGATGTTAGATAAATGCACATTACCCAAACGAGGAGGCACATGTGCACATTTACCAGAAAATTAATAGTAACGGAAAAGTAACATTAGATTAGATATTAGATACATATTTATTGGGGGCATTTTTTTTTTTCCTACCTATACTGATAGCCTTGAGGGTCTATTTCAGCTTCGCCCTAACGTTTGTAGGTGAGCTCACGGGGCTCAAACCGGAGAGTTGCTAACACTGACCCTAGCAAGAGCAGTGCTTCGCAGAATCTACCACCGGATCGGAAACGCGACCCACTGAGAAGATCCGGCGAGAAACTCAGTGGGCTGTGTCTATGGGTTAGTTCGCTCGTCTAGCCCTTCGTCGCAAGCGACGGGTTCGACGAGGACGGTGACCGGGGTTTGGGGGCATAGTTGCATCAGTAGCACACGTTTATACAAGAGCACACCCAGTTCTCCGCACAAGCCCAAGCCTTAACCGCTGGAGTTTCAAATCACATCTCTGAATGACTAATAAAAGCTCCATCGCTACTACGGCACTTCAGTACTTTTAAAATATATGTATATTTCGTAAGCAACAACTAGTTACAACAATACAATACTGATAAGAATGACTCCAGACGACCTGAATGCCGATATGGTAATTGACTCTCCCTTCGCTTATCCGAGACGGTGATTGTCAACCTTTTTTTTGTCCTTTGGTTTTTCAAGACCAGGTTTTTTTAAATTTTTAAAGGTTTTTTTAAATTCAATATGACGAAAACGTTTGATATTACACGATGATATTCGACTTATTTTATTAAATACTAGCGACCCGCCCTCGCTTCGCTTCGGAAATATTAAATTTTATTATTGACTAGCTGACCCGGCACACTTCGTAGTACCTTAATCGATAAATAAAAGACCTAAGCTTTGTATAAAATAAACTTAAAACAAACAAAAAGAATCCGTCCGACGGGGGACACATCAAAGGAAAAACAAAATTGTTATTTTTATTTAATTCCGAGCTTTTTCATATTTATCTACCTTTTAAACCTTCTCTGGACTTCCACAACTAATTCAAGACCAAATTTAGCCAAATCGGTCCAGGCGTTCTCGAGTTTTAGCGAGACTAATGAACAGCAATTCATTTTTATATAATATATAGAAGATAGAAGAAGAAGATAGAAGATTCATTTATAAATCCGATAGAATCGAATATTTCAGTTTTGTAAACGTAAGGCTAAGGTAATCGTGATGTTAATATTTGCGTTCAGTTTGAGAAGCATCGAGCCAAGGTAATGAGCCGTGGACACTGATAATATTTAGGAAATAGGTGCGCCGCCTACCGTACCGCAATTCAATACAATCTGCTTTAAACTGGTACCTACA
This sequence comes from Bombyx mandarina, assembly GCF_003987935.1. The sequence goes on from NW_021011496.1 coordinate 2,760,867, forward strand.
GGGTTTTAATGTTGTGTTATTAGAATATAATTCAGTTAGAATATAATTAGAATATAATTAAAAATAATGGAACGGTTTGAGGTATATGGATCCAGCACTAATAATAATTCTCGGTTATTCATCTGACGATACCGGTACGCGAACCTGCCTTTTTTATAGCTTTGATGCTTGAGCTCACGGCCCATCTGGTGTTAAGTGGTAGCCAGAGCCCGTAGACACCTACAACGTAAATGCCGCCACTCACCTTGAGACAAGAGTTCTAAGGTCTCAGTTGTAACATTACAGCGACTGCCCCGCCCTTCAAGCCGAAAAGCATTACTGCTTCACGGCAGAATTAATAATTGTAAATAGACATGCTTTAACAAAAACCGACTTCAAATAGAAAAAAAAGACATTCCAAAACAGATTAATATACACTAAAAACAATAATCATCGTAATTTGTTGGCGTGATATTGAGTTATTCATCTATTTGTCGCTCACGTACTTAACGCAAATTTAAGACTTATATGGTTTTCTCATGGATATCATTATCAGAACTGGACTAAATTGAAATGGGCCAACACGGGAAGCGTCAACTATCTAATAAAAAAAGAATCATCAAAATCCATTCACCCAAGCAAAAGTTATGAGGTAACAAACATAAAAAACAGTCGAATTGAGAACCTCCTCCTTTTTTGAAGGCGGTTAAAAATACACCTACACATACCTACTGCTCGCATGCGTACTATTATGTTTTCTTAATAAAACGGTATTTTACAACACGGTTCCACTTTTAACACGAAAAGAAAAATCCCCAAAAATCCTCTTATAACACGGTACTTCTACAACACGATAACGAGATTTTTGTTTAATTAGAAAATTATGCACTATAAACCCACAATATATGAGAGTAATCGAAGTTTCACTGCTTATTTTTTAAATGTATCATAAGTACTAAAACACATACAGGCATAATTGAGATTCTTTCATTTCATTCGTAGAAAAATAGATATAGTCTTCTAGACTATAACGCGGTTTCGCACAACACGAGACTTTGTAGGAACGTATCCTTTTTTTTATGATTGAAAGATTACTGGTGGCCCGGAGGCCTTTCCAGCTTCACCAGAACAGGTGGGTTAGCAAAGGCTCAGCCAGGAGGGGTGGGATTTGCTAACAACTACCCGACCGCGTCCGAAGGAAACCTAACAACGCAAGAGCAACTGCTTCGCGAATGAATCTACTACCGGATCGGAATCGCGACCCGCTGAGAAGATCCGGCGAGAAACTCAGCGGGTTGCGTCTCAGCTATAAGGCCACGGAAACTTCAGGAACAAAAAAATCGTAACATTTAGCAACTAGCCAATGCTTCAACATAAAGAAATGAATAACTCAATAGTTTACAAACGCATGGGTTAGGTTGCACGTCGACCTCTTTGTCGAGCTCGACGAGTACGCTTACCAGGAACGTATCTACCGCGTTATAGAAAAGCTACCTGTACATCCTTACTTCAACCACTACCCCAAACTTCCCGCTGTATATATTGTCGGTGCGTGTAATAAGCGAGCACTCCCGATCCACTAATGGTGCTTTTAGGTACCTCAAGCACCGGTCATCGTTAATTAACCCTCAGATCGAATAATTAACCCACAGACCCAGCCCACTGAGTTTCTCGTCGGATCTTCTCAGTGGGTCGCGTTTCCGATCCAGTAGTAGATTCTGCGAAGCACGGCTCTTGCTAGGGTTCGTGTTAGCAACGTCGTCAGGTTTGAGTCCCGTGAGCTCACCTACTAGTTAAGGTTACGCTGAAATAGCCTCTCAAGGCTCTCAGCTTAGGTAGGAAAAAAAAAAGCGAGCGCCATTATTAAGTAAATAGGTAAAGCACCAATATTACTTTTTAAACTCAATGATTGAAATCCAATAATGTTACGCTCGTCGACTGGAACCAACTGAAAAATTCAGAGCCCGTTCAATCGATAGCTTCGTTATAAATAGCAAAGTCGTCGTTGCTTTTTTTTAACTGTAATTGTATGTACACGGAGAAAACCCGTTATTTATTTATTTATTTTATTTATTGCTTAGATGGGTGGACGAGCTCACAGCCTACCTGGTGTTAAGTGGTTATAAGCAGGGTGGTGGTACCTACCCGCGCACAAGAGGTCCTACCATCAGTAATTACGCAAATTATAATTTTGCGGGTTTGATTTTTATTACACGATGTTATTCCTTCGCTGTGGAAGTCAATCGTGAACATTTGTTAAGTACATATTTCATTAGAAAAATTGGTACCCGCCTGCGAGATTCGAACACCGGTGCATCGCTCAACACGAATGCACCGGACGTCTTATCCTTTAGGCCACGACGACTTCTACAACAGTTAACAGTTCACATAGTATTTTGAAAGGCTTACGGATCTCATGCACGTCACAAAGTTAATTCCGACACATAATTATTTCGCAGCAGAATCAGGCGTTATCTTCGACCACTAATAGCAATGGTAGATAGCGGCTTGGCTCTATCCCTGGCATTGCTGACGTCCATGGGCGACGGTAACCACTCACCATCAGGCGGGCCGTATGCTCGCCTACAAGGCAATAAAAATTAAAAAAGCGATTTTAAATACACGATGTTATTTCTTCGTCGTAAAAGTGATTTCATTTATTTTTGTTTTATTGCTTAGATGGGTGGACGAGCTCACAGCACGCCTGGTGTTAAGTGGTTACTCGAGCCCATAGATATCTACAACGTAAATGCCGCCACCCAATTTAAGATATTAGTTCTAAGGTCTCAGTACAGTTACAACGGCTGCTCCGCCCTTCAAACCGAAACGCATTACTGCTTCACGACAGAAATAGGCAGGGCGGTGGTACCTACCCGTGCGGACTCACAAGAGGTCCTACCACCAGTATACTCCTCTTAGGTTCAAGTTCACTTAGACAATTCGGTACCTGTCGCAACAATTCAACCCCGGCATGTCCGAATCGCTCCATACAAAAACCGCTCTTCTTGCGTAAAGTTAAGATACCTCGATTGCCACATTATCGAGAGAATGCAAAATACCTAACTTGGTATAGACCTGCAACTACAATCTCAGTGTTCCTAATGGTAATTTTTACACACAAACGTATCAGTGTGCGCGAGTGCCAAATTCATCTATCTATTGTCACTGCCATTGACATAGACGACGATAGCGTTTAAGACGTTCGTACGTCAGCGTATTTACAAAATATAGTATCGTCGTTGTCAAACTAAAATATGCTATATGCATTTTTTGGGACTTTTACTTTTTGACCTTTTCGTTTATTTCACAGCCCTATCTACCGTATAAAAAAAAACTGTTATGTGTCTATAGCTTTAATATTTATCTGTAGCATTCATTTGATATAGTTCTTAAAAAAAAAAAAAAAAAAATTCACCTTCATATAAAATTTTATACGACTGTTTTTACTTGATAATTCAAATTAGAGTTTTTGCACATAGCTGATTTTCGTTTGACAGCGACGACATTCAAATTTCGTAGAGATTGTATATTTAACTTGTGATAGGGCGTTTAGGGTCTAAGGCCAAGACCAGTAGCAATCGGGTATTTCCAATCTAGACCAATAGACTAAAGCCTCCAGCCTTAGGTCTCCAGAACCAAAAGTCTGTGTCTGTTTGTTTTATACTTTAGGACCGGCTTGGCTTCAAAGGGGTGCAATTAAGGATTTTTGACTTTTGTGTACTAATATATGTATCACACACATAAACCTTTCTCTTGAACCACCCTATCTACTGTTGAAAGGTACATTAAAATCCGTTGAATAGTTTAAAAGATCTAAGCCAACAGACAGCGGAAGCGACTTCATTTTTAAACTACGTAAAGATACTCTTACAGTATTTTCAACATCAAAACAGATCTAATCGACTAGTTAATTAAAGCACAAATTAGTTTCTTTTATTTCAAACAATAATTATTTTTATTAATTTATAGCAAACTCGACGATATATCGTCTTTTCGCATTAAAAGTGTACAATTTCTAAAAATATTCGAAATTGAGTTAATATGCGGAATCATTTGGTATCACCAGTATTTTTCTCATAAATACTGTCAAAAGAGTGTAGTTTACTTTTAGTTTTTTTTTTGTTTACCAATGTTTTGACTAATATTAACAAAATGAATACCTAATTTTATCTTACTTTATAAGACAGATAATGTAACTGGTAAAAAATAAAAAATAAATATTGGAAATTTGATAAATATTGATGATATTACATCTTAAACCTTTAAAACACTCCTGTAAAATTGGTAAGTTTCGAGATTATACAGTTTTGATGCGAGAAGACGATATAATCTTCGTTATAGACTTAGTTTAATCAGACTAACGTAAAATTTACGACACCCGCATAGAAACATTAAGAAGAAGAACAAGAAATATGAAAATCGTAGAAGAGAATGTCACCACAATAATAACAGCCCAGCGGATACGAATCTCGAATACCCGATATAGTCACGTGTCCGGTGTATCGATACACCCGGTGAGCGATCCGATACTGATCGGACCCACGGATTGACGAGGGCACAACATTCTATAAAAAGCTTCGGAAAGCAACGGAGCACATTGTTACAGTGCAAGTCGTCCGTGAACAAAACCTGTGGCGGCGAGCGTAATAACCTAGATATTAATTTAGATCTCGTGTGTACAACCCCGATAAAAGTTCTGATTCATTTTTTTTTAAATTAAATCATAAAAAAAATGCGTGTGTGTGTGTACAAGTCACACGCGGTAGAAGTGAAACTTATAAACAATAAGAATAATCGCAAGGGTCAACCACCAACCACTCCGCAGTGCAATGGAGCAGCTCACCCTGGGGGAACCGCCTGCACGATCACGGTATCTCTACGCCAGGTAAGTATGATTTAGCGAGAGAAAATTTCTGTTTTGTTATCAACAGATGTCGCTGCACGTAAATTCAACAATTCCTGAATCGCGATGACGAGATGTTACACAGTTGATAGACGTTCTCGAGCTCGAAACTAAATAGAAATAATTGTAAATCATCTTTTAAAGTATGAGGTAGCACCCTCTGTGAATTGATAATTTAACTTCGTTTCATTTTTCGTTTCATCGAGTTTGAATTCACACCCAACGATTCTGAAGAAGTTTCACTTTCAAAATTCTTCAGATGTAGTTACTTCGAATAACAGAATAGTTACGTTATGGGTGTGCGAGAGAGATGACGTTCCGTGTAGGCTCAATCACTAATGCACCCTTCAAGCTGAAACGCATTACTGCTTCACGGCAGAAATAGGCAGAGTGACGGTACCTACCCGCGCGGACTCACAAGAGGCCCTACCACCAATAAAGCCTGAGTAGTTATTATCAACAAGTTTGAACGAATGTCTTGAATGTTGAATTTTGGAGACGTTGACAACAAACTATTTATATATTCATGATGCTCTACATAAATTATATCGGCTTTATTATCCGCGTGCGAAAAAGTAGTAATAATATACGTAGTTCATACTCACGTCGAAAATATTGTGAAAAAAAAGAAAGCCAACAATTCATTTTTACCTTTCCACATTAGAAACACCTGCTTTTCCAGAATAACGAAAAAGCCGCTTACCTGAAACAAGAATGAAAATTTAATTAGTAAATGAACACTTTAGATAAATTTGTCGAACATTTCTTACAAGAATTAAGATCCAACGAAACGAAATTTAATTAAAACTAAAACCGTCATAACATTCCATTGATTTGAAAGCTGCAACAGCCATTATACAATGAATTATGATTTTGAACTTACGAGGAGACCTCAACCTCAATCTCATTCTACATCTCCGCGGCATGGCCACATGTTAACGTTTACTACCTCATCGTCATATGTATGTTTTTTATTCATAATAATATGTATATAAATATATCGAAGAGTGAAAGGCTAGTTGGTTTAAGCAACATTACACTTAATACGCGACATTTATCATAGTAATAAAAGGTCCGTTTTCTTTGGTACTAGCCGTACTCGCCCGCTTCGCTGGGCATTTAAAATTAACATTATTATTTATTGTCATTATTATTAGGGAGTCCAACACTCAAATTAATATTAGCCTATCCATTAAGTACATGTATTTTCTACATGGATACCAAGTTTCAAATCAATCGGATGCATGCTTCAGTAGTTATAACGGAACATCCGTAAAAACCACTGTAGATTTATATATTAGTATAGATTAGCATCAACTATTCGATGTTTTTAATTGTACTTCAATATATTTACTTCATTAACATTCATTCATCATATATTTAACGGCCGTCTGGTGTAGTGGTAAGTGACATGGTCACTACACAAGGGAATCGCGGGTTCGAATCCCGCCAAGGGAAGATATTTGTATGATAAACATAAAATGTCTTTTCCAGGATTATGGATGTATATTAAATATATGTATGTGTATAATAAAAATCTTACATTTATTTCCGTTATTTGGTACCTGTTGTAACACAAGTTCTTTACGAACTTAGCACGGGACCAGTTCACGTGACGTGATTGTTAGTAAATATTTATATCTATTTATTAAAATAGCCGAAAAAGGTTTTTTTTGTCATGACATGTTTTCCAAATTTTAAACTTTAAATGGCTCTAAACCTTTTTAGAGTACACGTCAGCGCATCCCTATTTTCATTGAAACGAAAGTGTGACAGACAGACAGTAACAGAGATTGTGCAAATTTCTCTTCAACGGGGCGTGACGGACGGACAGAATCGATATCGAATAAGCAACAGCCAACGTTCGGGGTTCGGTTTACCTTTCCTATTGTTTCATGTTTAATTGGAACTCAGTTGGAGTCAGTTACGATTCGATTCGCGGCCATTGTTTTTATTGCTGTGTATAACAAACAGTGTTTGTGCAATAATATTTCGACGCCATTAAAATTTTAATTATAACCCGTCTGATAATATGTTGTATGTGATAATAATATATATACAGTGCATGTGTTTGTATATGTATGAAGTGTTATTATCAGTTTGGTTATTTTTACATTAAGTTATGCACCTACCACAGGATTCTCTACACCACCTTTGGTTGACTGGTAGAGAATGCCTCAGGCATTAAGTCCGCTATTGTACTTCTGTGCATTAAGTTAAATAAATAAATAATATAAAAATCTACTATTAGATTTAAGTTTTAAGCTTCGTAATAAAAAGCTGCGTTGTTTTTCCATTCAATTACTTATGTTTAATTTTTAATTTTATTAAAACCATCGAGATTTAGATAGCAGCTATTTATAGCTAGCACAACAATTGAAAGCTGCATAAACACTTATATAAAACAAAATGAAACTAAACTGATTGTTGCCAATAATTCTAATACCATTTTTCTCATCTGCACTTCAGAAATCATCTATTGCTGAGTTGAAACAAAATAACCCAAATGTGTTTTAGCTTTACTAGATACAAGATTTTAAACATCCGTAACCTACTGAGTCAAACTCTAGGAGAAGTAAGTAGTTTTAGTGGTCGTCGTGGCCTAAAGGATAAGACGTCCGGTGCATTCGTGTTGAGCGATGCATCGGTATTCGAATCCCGCAGGCGAGTAGGGTGGGGCAGCCGTTGTAACTAAGTATACTTGAGACCTTAGAACTTATATCTCAGGGTGGGTGGCGCATTTACGTCGTAGATGTCTATGGGCTCCAGTGACCACTTAACACCAGGTGGGCTGCGAGCTCGTACACCCATCAAAGCAATAAAATAAAATAAAAAAAGGTACATACTAGCTGGCATCGGCAAACTACATAGTCTACTACGCAGAAATCGAGATACCAGTTTTTAGGCAAATTCCTCCAGTAGGTATTTCAGTACTATTGAAACATCTGTCTTCACGTCTATAGACGGTATCTTACATTGCACTTAGGTTTAGGTACCAGGAGTGGGATGAACTCTAAAAACGGGTCTAATAAAATTGATTATTATTGAAGCAGGGTGGGTTACCCTGCCTACTTCTGCCGTGAAGCAGTAATGCGTTTCGGTTTGAAGGGTGGGGCAGCCGTTGTAACTATACTTGAGACCATAGAACTTATATCTCAAGGTGTGTGGCGCATTTACGTTGTGGATGTCTATGGGCTTCAGTAACCACTTAACACTCTATCTACTACGCAGAAATCGAGATGCCAGTTTTGAGGCAAATTCCTCCAGTCGGTATTTCAGTACTATTGAAAAATTAGCCTCAGGTCTTACATTACACATACCAGGAGTGGGATGAACTCTAAAAACGGGAACAAATAAAGTTGATTAAAAAGCTACAACTGCGTATAAAAAAGTCTACAAACACAATTCCGCAGTGCAACTAAAAGCTAAAGCAATTGGTTAAGACGCGTATACAGAAGGAAACGCTTTGTGAAACCTTTCAAGCTAAATGAAGTCACGGGGCATCCTAAAGCTATTCTGGTGCGAAATCAGCTTTGATGTAATTGCGGCTCTCATCGGCTACTATAACATCTATTTTGAGAATTACGTGATTTTGTCGTCATATTCCGAAACTACAAGAAAACATCTCTTGATCATTCTGTTAATAGGGTAGGATTATTCACTATATCAAAATGGTATTGTTTAGGTGGGTATCGTAGAAATAATCTATACGAACATTTTTATTTAGAAAATAGTGTCTAGAAGTAGAGACCAAAAAAAACAAAACGAGCGAAATTGCATAACAACCATTTTCACAAAAAGTAAATCCGAAATTTCCAAACCTAATCATATTATTATGTATATATGGGACGTATTAATTAAAAAAAAAATACATGTGTGCAATTCACACGTGGTAGAAGTGAAACCTTCCAAAATTAAAATACAATTATCCTAAACGTCTTTGGACGTTGGTTGTTGAGCGACAGGAGGTTTTAGTCAGTTCGACTCTGACATGCTCCGCCCTTTATCCCCAGTGGAAGTCCGGCGATTTCCTCCTGACCAAAAAAAAAAAAAGTCTTAAGTATAATTTAATATTATGTACAATTTTGTCATTAGTAAATAATTGTAAGGTAGCGCCCTCTGTGAATTGATATTTTAATTTCACGTATAATCCTAAATTAAAATTCACTACAAGAGCTTTCATACACACGTTAGTATTAAAAAATCTCACAGATGGCGCTGTATTAAATAGTATGTATATTTCTGTCTCATTCTTTGCTGGCTTCATCCTACACATTTTTGTATTTGTGTCTCTTACCTGTCGTTTTTTCCGTTGCATCCGGTTTGAAATCACAACGATTCTAAAGAAGTTTTCACTTCAATAAGACCCGAAAAAAAACACAGGATAACTGATGACCTGAACATATGCGAGAAACTATAACCAATGGTTACATTTCCCTTATATTATTTTGGTCTATACGCAAAGTACCATCACAATTAAAAACAACAATTTCTAAACTTATTTTATATTAGCATTAAAAAATTCGATCCTGTAGACCGAATGGTAAACCGTCAACGTCGCCCAAAGCACGTCATTACGGATCCTCCTGATCCATTAACGGTGCTTTTAGGCACCACAAGCACCGGTCACCGTCCTCGTCGAACCCGTCGCTTGCGATGAAGGGCTCGACGAGCGAATTAACCCATAGATAGCCCACTGAGTTTCTCGCCTGATCTTCTCAATGGTTCGCGTTTCCGATCCGGTGGTAGATTCTGCGAAGCACTGCTCTTGCTGGGGTCAGTGTTAGCAACACTCCGGTTTGAGCCCCGTGAGCTCACCTACACACGTTAGGGTGAAGCTGAAATAGCCTCTCAAAGCTATCAGCATAGGTAGGAAAAAAAATATATCTTATTTTGTAAAAAGGAAGCAAAATCTGTAAACTGTAAGCTGCTTTTTTTCTCTTCTATAGACATAATTCTTCATAGCTTTATTATTTTACCCATTGAAGTATTTCAAACATAGAGTCAGAAATCCAAATTGTTTAGATTACGCTTATATTAAGACAAAAATATAGGTCCACACCAGCGGTCGGAGAACCGGAGTAAATTACCCGAAATGGGGTAAAATGAAATTTAGGGGGGTAAAAATGAAACTTTTGTGAGTAAAAAGTATATATTGAAGTGAAACTTCTTTAGAATCGTTTTAAATTTGAAAGATGCTAAAAAGTAATAATAAAAAAGTACCCCGACCGCTGGTCTACACAATAAATAAACCGCACGTTAGACTCCCTTTATGCCGTTCTATCTAAGAACCTGCTAAGGCTCTCTGAAAAGCTATGTACAGACTTCGTCCTAACCCACATTCAGGTCATACACTAAGATCTCTCGCAACGTTCAAACAAGCTTGAAGCTGTGACCTGTCCTCTTTCGGATATAACTGGAGTAAAACCACGTAGCAGGGATAAGTTTCAAGACTAAGTCTTATGAATATTTATGGTTACATCGTTATGAGTTAAAGAGCTACTCAGATTTTTTGTTGGCTTAGATAATAAATAGATAAAAATAGAGGAAAATTAAACTATTGGGATTCTATTCATTTTTATTTATTTATTACTTAAATGGGTGGATGAGCTCACAGCCCGCCTGATGTGAAGTGGTTACCCACCCGTGCGGACTCACAAGATGTCCACCAGTAATTAAACATACAAACTGCTATTCGTTGAATTATATTATAGGATATTATTATATTAGTTCTTTACTACTAATATACATCATATTCTAAGAGTCTCAAAACTTAAAATAAAAAGATAGGAAATAAGATTTGCCAGGAAAGCTGTAAATTCATATGAGAGGCGCTTCGGGATCTACTTTGAGAAAAATGTATGCGAAAATTGTCTTACCGACATTTTCTGTGCTGTCTCCGGGGCCTTCGTGAATTATAAAAGATCCAAGTAAGAAGCCACTAGGTTTTGTGGCTCGAATAAATTTAGACGGAAAGTTTATTGGATGGGATGATTGCAAAAAAAAATATTATAGTACTTTCGCTTGGCATTGTGAGTAAAATAGATAGATCGCTTATATCCAAATTAGTTAAGAGCGTTTTAGTGGTTTCTATTTCTTATAAGAGGGGCGTTTTAAATTATTTTACATTTGATTCGTGTTGAGCGATGCACTGGTGTTCGAATCCCGCAGGCGGGTACCGATTTTTCTAATGAAATACGTACTCAACAGATGTTCACGATTGACTTCCACGGTGAAGGAATAACATCGTGTAATAAAAATCAAACCCGCAAAATTATAATTTGCGTAATTACTGGTGGTAGGACCTCTTGTGAGTCCGCGCGGGTGTACCCATCCACTACCCTACCTATTTCTGCCGTGAAGCAGTAATGCGTTTCAGTTTGAAGGGTGGGGCAGCCGTTGTAACTATACTTGAGACCTTAGAACTTCTATCTCAAGGTGGGTGAAGCATTTACGTTGTAGATGCCTATGGGCTCCAGTAACCACTTAACACCAGGTGGGCTGTGAGCTTGTCCACGCATCTAAGCAATAATTTTTTTTTAAATGGATTACAATTAAATTTAAAATAAATTTCATTTCATCTGCCATTATTTACTCTGCACTACGTTTAGTTGACCAGTAGATAATGCCTTTGGCATTAAGTTCGCCAATGTAGATTTTGCATGGAGTTTAGTAAATAAATAAATAAATGGCATAGCGAAATTTTGCATGGAGTTTAGTAAATAAATAAATAAATGGCATAGCGAAATTTTGGACATGGCTCATGAATAGTGAACCCGTTCCTCTCAAGACACCGGTCGACGTTTCTGTGAATGCAAAATTCTCATAATTATACGTAATTTAAATGCTTGCTTTCACCGTATATTGGAGACCGAAAGGGGAATAAATGTGTGTGAATGTGCAAAATATGTGGAATCATTATTATCTTCATATAGTTAAGGACAAGGCATAAATACTCGGCGGTGTTAGAGGAAAGTATTTGTTTATTACCCGCTACGTGATTCCATCAGTCGCTGCGAGGGAATGACAGCAGAATTTCCGTCGTGAAATGGAACAAAATTCCTAGCCATTCGTTCAAGATCCACGACGACCAAATATACATATAGCATTAACTTTTTTTTTTTTTTTTTATTGCTTAGATGTGTGGACGAGCTCACAGCCCACCTGATGTTAAGTGGTTACTGAAGCCCATAGACATCTACAACGTAAATGCGCCACACACCTTGAGATATAGTTCTAAGGTCTCAGTATAGTCACAACGGCTGCCCCACCCTTCAAACCGAAACGCATTACTGCTTCACGGCAGAAATAGGCAGGGCGGTGGTACCTACCCGTGCGGACTCACAAGAGATCCTACCACCAGTAAGTAAACTAAATATAATGCTATTATATTTAATGTAAACAATAGAATAGACGAAATAAGAATATTTGCAACTATATCTGCAGTGCCGTCTTAAACTATTTCTACTTTTGCAAGTGGTACATCTACACTGTTTGCAAATTAATCAGATAATCCAACAATAAATTACTATATTACAGTGCATTTCTATTGAAGTGAGCTCATATATTGATAATATGACTCGTCTTTATGTTTCTTGCGCGACGTCATGAGCTGATGCATCTGTTTGCTGTTCATGACGTCAGGAAATTCTTTAAGCACGTCTTCTTAGATGGGTGGACGAGCTCACGGCCCACCTAATGATAAGTGGTTACTGGAGCCTATAGACATCTACAACGTAAATGCGCCACTCACCTTGAGATATAAGTTCTAAGGTCTCAAGTATAGTTACAACGGCTGCCCCACTCTTCAAACCGAAACGCATTACTGCTTCACGGCGGAAATAGGCAGGGAAGTGGTACCTACCCGTGCGGACTCACAAGAGATCCGCTAAACAAAACGTCTGCCTTGAGTTCTTCACAACTTTTATAAATCTTCTCCGTCTTCAACCATAACTGTGCTGTTCCTGATAAAGATCTACGCGCTTATGATAAGTAGTTGTTGAGGCGACCATCCAAATATTTCGGCGTTGTCTTCTACGAGTAGATTCTGTGCCCATTTCGTCGAGGTGTAAGTGTGATCTTCCCCGCTGAATTTAGTCATATCTAATAATTTGAAACTTACGTCTTTGTAAGTCCAGCATCATTTAATGAATTAAAAACGTTAAATGAAACTTTACTAATACGAATTTACTGATCGTGGGGCGTGAAGAGCTTTTGGTTTCAGCTAATAAACATATTGCAAGTTTTCTAAATACACTACTACAAGGAGCAGATTCCAGATGACAGTTTTATTTATTATCAACAAAAACGGGTAAGTTTCCAGCTCACATCATAGAGCCATGACTACCCACCCACCCCCGCAAAAGCCCCGCATAAGCCCCTTTAAGCCTCGTTGACGGCTCCCAAATTAGAAATAAAAATCAATATCAAATATTATAATTGTCGATTACTAATTTATTTCAAAAGGAAAATATTGGTTTATCTATCTATCTATCTATCTATCTATTTATCTATCTGTGACGAATATTCTCTAAAACGAGTACACAGTTCTTTGTGAATTAGACATAAAATTATTGCAACTTCAGACCGACCAATGTATCCAACCAATGCGTCCATTACCAAAACTTGTTTCGATATGTGCGCGGCTTGAGGCAGACTGGTCAATTGAAACTGGTCAAAGGTCAGACCGGGTCAAGGTTGGAACGTAACCGGTACCCAAAAAACCATTTACACATTTATTTGCTATACACCAACACAATTGAATATCGGGATAAGCTTTTTAACCACTCTTGTTTGTCAACAAACTATTACTGTTCTATCGTTATTTTCACCAACCTAATACATCCGATTAATACAGTTAATTTAAAGTAACTACATAGAGTAACAGATGCAATGCATAACATCCACATTACCAATACCAGAACCAATTGCTGACCAATAATATATCTAATACACAAGACAACAATATAAATAACAACGTGCCCTATTAATTATAATAAACAGCGTTGCTTTTCCCACTCCCTTTAGCTCCTTCCTCGTGCCTACCCACCCACTTCCTCCGGCGGAATTTAAAAAATTACACGATATACCTTAGATACCTGGGAAGCAGATTTTATGAGTGGGCTACACAGGGAGAGACGCGGCAATGAAAATCGAATTTTTAAATACCCACCCTGAGTAATTCCCAAAGCCCAGTCTACTTTCTGGTAAGCGTACATTGCATTTTATCTATTGCAAAAAAAAAGAGACAAAATCTCGTTAATTTAAAAAGAAATTGGTTAAGCATGCATACGAAGCACATATTTTTGACCCAATCTATATAAAGGAATATGGCGGTCCCAATGTTTGCATACAGATTGGTTTAATAACACAGCGATGCCACTTTCTGGATAACGCTTTCATTCAATGAAACAATGTAACCTTTTTTTTTATAATAATAAATTTACAGCCAGTGATAGCGCGCCCGCAATCTCCCGTATCGTCCGGATATGCAGCCAAATTGGTTTTCATTTATTTTCCTACCTAGATAATACCTAATTCGATCACCATTACATCGTAATGTCATATCATACACAACACACCAATAGGTGCACACTAATGCACAAAAACAAAAAAAACATGCATCTAATTAATCACTCGAAAAGAAAAAAAATCACAACTAAATCTAATAAACGGAGACATTTAAAAAATTCACCATTTTCCTGGTCTTGACACCCATCTCAACAATTTCGCTATCGCAACAGTACCGCAGGCAGGCACACAAAACACTTTTGTTTGTTTCACCAAAACTATTGTTCGATGGTGTATTCAAATTTTCACTTTTCGTTTATCGTCGTCTTAAATGATAAATGAGAACTCACAGAGCGTTTCACCATTGTTTTAGTGGTAATCATCACTAGAGTGGCCGGGAATTCGACACACACGCGCGCATTCCTTGAATCGCAACAAAACAATCAACAGAAGAACTAAAAGGTCGATCGTTTTAACAAGAAAACAAGAATAAAAAAACAGCTAATGCTAATACAAGCTATTTAATAGCAGTTTGATCCGATTATTGAAAATCGTTATTGTTTCCCTAAGGGTGGGGAAATGTAAAGAAAAACGTATATTAATAAAACTCTTTAGTTTTTAAAAATGATTTTTCTTGTGTATCATTCAATGTCATGGAGTGATTTTTTATTTATTGCTTATATGGGTGGACGAGCTCACAGCCCACCTTGTGTTAAGTGGTTATTGGAACCCATAAACATCTACAACCATATTAAACCATTAGGTATACCATTACACCATATTAAAATTTCTAATGATTTTCTAATGTAACCTTTGACTTTTTTTGCGTTAAACTCAACATTGACATAATGCGTGCTCCAAATATCGTAAAGAAGGATGTAAAAAAACTGAATATCGCTTAAACGTGTTTTAAAATCGTATTTTAAAACAAATGTATAAAATAAAAAACAATAATAAATTATAGTCCTCCAAGCGAAGCCAGGGCGGGTCGCTAGTATATATATAAAAGTACACACTGACCAACCGCGACAAGTGTATTAATAACCTACACAGAGACATAATTGAAAAACTTTCCTAATTACGTCTATCCGTCTGATCTGTTAATAACTAAAGTTATTTCATTAAATCAAATTGTAGGGTAGTTTTTTTTTAAATGTAAACAAGACGGTCGCGCGACTACACCGGCGGTGAATCTGTAATCTTATACCTTTAAACGAGCAATTCTTGTATTTTAATATATATATAATCTGAATCTCGGAAACGGCTCCAACGATTTTCATAAAATTTAGTATACAGGGGATTTCGGGGGCGATAAATCGATCTAGCTACGATTTATTTTCAGAAAATGTTGTTTTATTCGTGTTTTCAATAATCAACTCTTCCCGACATCTATTGGTTATTACTATTTTTCTTAATTGAGGGCAACTAACCGCTTTAAAGAAACAAGAAGATGGCGTCATCAAAAAAAAAAAACGAGCAAAGCTCGATCATCGTCTAGTTTTAATAAATCAAAGACTTAACATTTACTAGGGATAAAGAAGTTACTAATGTCGTTTCGTAACAAGTGTCATTTATCGTGGATAAAGAGTGCCCATGTCCTAATCCACGTTATAAAAAGTCTTTATACGATTATTTTTTTCATATCCGTTTGATATTTCTTGCGGGTTTATCCAGCAGACATCATCCACACATAATATCGTCTTTTCGCATTAAAAGTGTCACAATTTCCAAAAATATTCGAAATTGAGTTAATATGCGGAATCATTTGGTATCTATCACCAGTATTTTTCTCATAAATACTGTCAAAAGAGCGTAGTTTAGTTTTAGTTTTTTTATTTTTTATTTACCTACATTTTGACTACTATTAACAAAATTAATACATAATTTTATCTTACTTTAAAAGACAGATCATGTAACTGGTAAAAAATACAAAAAAAATGTTGCAAAGATATATAATATTAAGAATATCACATGTTAAACCTTTAAAACACTCTCCTGAAATATTAGTAAGTTTTGAGATTATACAGTTTTATTGCGAGATGACGATATAATCAATATTGGCATCGATGGGTGTAATAACTCAATTTGCTGTCACAACTAAACGCCAATGGTGCTATGCCAAAACCCTCGAAACGCTACCCACCAACAGCGCAAAATTACTACCCAATCAGGTGCATAATACTTAGAAATCAACTGTCAATCCTTAAGCCTCATATCTCAAAGTGGGTGGGTGACGGCATTTACGTTGTAGATGTCTATGGGCTCAGGTAACCACTTAACATCAGGTGGGCTGTGAGCTCGTCCACCCATCTATGCAATGAGAAAAAATATTGCGCAAACTCGCCGATCCAAACAAATTAGTTTTATAAAAATCACAGCAAAAGATTTGTTCCGTATCCACTAGCTAGACCATGTAATATTAATTAACGTTTTCTATTTTAGAACAATAGTTAAACCTGTACATTCAGCTTAGATGTAGGATATCGAAGTTAAACATGTCGAGCATTTCCTCTGGGAAGAGCTATCGGAGCAGAATTATTTCCCAAATGAAATTCAGCTTGCCACTAAAATTGTGGCCTTTCGCTAAATGGGCCACTTTGAAAATAGTTTGGATACGAAATCGCAACAAACAAACAAAATCATCATTCGTTAAATGTTCCTGCAATCATTTTACATTTAGAATAAAATAGACATGTATAATAGGGTAATTTCAATTAGTATAAATAATACACAGGAAAGTACATTAACACTACATTGACTTCCACGGAATAGCACCGTGTAGTAAAAAATCAAACTCGCAAAATTATAATTTGCGTAATTACTGGTGGTAGGACCTCTTGTGAGTCCGTACGAGTAGGTGTCGGTTCCCTACCTATTTCTGCCGTGGAGCAGTAATGCGTTTCGGTTTGAAGGGCGAGGCAGCCGTTGTAACTATACTGAGACCTTAGAACTTATATCTCAAGGTGGGTAGCGCGTTTACATTGTAGATGTCTATGGGCTCCAGTAACCACTTAGCATCAGGTGGGCTGTGGGCTCGTCCACCGATCTAAGCAAAAAAAAAAACTCCATGCGGGCGAAGCCGCGTGCAACAGCTAATATGTTTTACAGGGTTATTTTGCAACCGATATGTCCATGAGTGACCACACATAATCCTGTGGACTTATGATACCTTCGAAGGTAACAAAAAAAAAATTGAGAAATTCGGACGTAGAAATCTATACTAAAATATATAAATCTACAGTGGTTTTTACGGATGTTCCGTTATAACTAGTGAACCATGCATGCACCCGATTGACTTGAAGTTTGGTATCCATGTAGAAAATACATGTACTTAATGGATATAGGCTAATATTTATATGAGTGTTGGACTCCCTAATAATAATGATATTAAATAATAATGTTAATTTTAAA
Source organism: Bombyx mandarina (assembly GCF_003987935.1). Next base: position 2,778,670 of record NW_021011496.1, read on the forward strand.
TGCGCAGCGAATCGTGCGAGTATGGCTAGTTTATTTATATAGTTCGATATCGCTTATTAGACATCATCATTAATTTAATCTTCCCGCTGGATCCTAGATCAAATACCGGTAGAAGTTAGCGAGAAGGATATTCGGTACCAGAATGCATATATTTTTGTCTTGTACGAATATATCCTTTATACGCCTTTAACAAACGAGATGAGTTAATTTCGCACGATGATCACAGAGTCTAGCCACCGTTATATTCAATTTTCAAATAAAACCCGCGTTACACTTTTGACGTAGAGGGACAGCGTACCTAATCCACGACTTAGCGGGCTTGAGAAACAGAGAACGAACACTCATTTGCATTGAGATTTTAATCCGATGGTGGATATAGCGAAGCACTGTTGTTACTATAGGGTTAGTGAGAGCAAGTTCACTCAGGTTGAGCCGCGTGAGCTCACCTACCCGTAGTTGGAATAGCCCCTAGCTAATCAACGATTAAGTGGGGTACGAAATTAGCTGCACGACTCAACCGCTAACTTACACTTCGTGACAAAACAGACCCTAAATTAAAACGTATACAAAATCCTTACCCGCTTCTTAGCCATAACAAAATAAAAACAAACAAACAAAATGGAAACACAAAAGAGTCTGATATTATTACGAGAACGCTACAAACGTTAGGCCGAACGCTTCGACATTTCGTCGCGAACTGCCGGAAACGGAAAATGGCGAATAGGGGCGGCCAAGGGGTTACCAGAGTCGCATAACGAATAATTTATTTTAATTTTGTGTTAATTGTCGAGGGAGCAATATTGAACAGATGGTGGCAGGTGCTTATGCAAAACAAATATACCTAGTGTGAGTGAGCAGTTCCGATGACCTGCTTATGTTACCTTGACTCTAATGCAGTATTTAAACAATATTATTTTATTTATTTTAGTAATTATATATATCGAGCGGTGAAAGGCTATTTGGTTTAAGAGAAATTTCGATTAATACACGACAATTATCTTTGTTATTAAAGATGCATTTTATTTGGTATCAGCATCAACAGATCGATGTTTTTAATTAAGTTTACTTCATTCAAATAACTAAAGATGTCTTTTTATTATTATTTTTTTTTAAATTTTAAACTATAAATGGCGCTTCTGTAAAGTTGCAAAAATGTCGCTTATACCTTTCATACCGTGATGTATATTTTTACACCAAGAATCCGAAGCAAAATATTTTTAACAGAAACATCGGACTTCGACCGGAAACCGAGGCCAGACGCTCTGTTGCTTACCATCAATAATGAGGTAATGAGCAAACAGGACTCATATTTGTCATCAAGAAACAAATCCGTCAACTTCGCTCTTTTGATAAGTCATCATTATATCGACACAAACACGTGTCCACGAAAAAGACTTTACGATGACGATATAAGGGAAACTTATTAAGAAAACTAAACTCACCAAATTTTATTAATTCGTGTTATTTTTTGTGGTAGAAAAGACGCGAGAAACTCATTCATTCATCAATTCATCATAGTTGGCTATTAGCAAACTGAAAAATATTGCGGGGACGCAGCGCAATTTTGGTCTGACTAGACCCGCATCACACTAGATTAGATTTGATGTACGATGCACTCCGAGTATCAGGATGAGATGACATAACGTCCATGACGAAGAAGGTCATGGATGGAGATGGTGGTGTCCAACAGACATAAGGAGATCGTACTTTTTTTTTTTTTATTGCTTGGATGGGTGGACGAGCTCACAGTCCACCTGGTGTTAAGTGGTTACTGGAGCCCATAGACATCTACAACGTTAATGCGCCACCCATCTTGAGATATAAGTTCTAAGGTCTCAAGTATAGTTACAACGACTGCCCCACCCTTCAAACCGAAACGCATTACTGCTTCACGGCAGAAATAGGCAGGGCGGTGGTACCTACCCTCGCGGACTCTCAACAGGTCCTACCACCAGTAACTTGGAGGGCGATAAGCAGGAATGTGTCCACACCGGGCCCGTACTCATATTTTATATATCTTCGCGACTAAGCGGGAGTTTTCAATATACGACACGGTATAATGGCAATATGAATTCGTCTGTCCATATAAAGCAAAAATAAATCTAAATTATTGGTTTTCTACTCCCTATAACCTAAACAGTAAGTACGTTGCTACTAATCCAGACAAACACCGCCTTATAAATTTCAACGGAAAATCCAAGTCGCATTCATTAGCAATTTCCATGTACCATTTCCCGGAAACGACTTCTCTCGGGCTGGCAATCTTAGGCTCTCACTCGGCGCCCTATATTCCGCTTCTTTGAAAGAAAAACGTCTAAACTCATAACAGTCGTACAGAGAAATACGGTATTTAACTCTTTAACAGAAGTACGAATTCTGTTTGTAAGCAATTTCGTTGCAGTGTGTAACATTTGAATAAGGGCGGTTATTGCGTCACAAGGGTTTCATTATTTTTCGGCCTTGAGTTACTTGTGTTTATATCCGGGAGAAGGAAGTTGACCAAAAATAATACGTTTGATACAATGTCGTTTTGTTTTATCACATATTACCTTCTTTAACATTATCATTTGGATTCATTTTTGTAATCAATTTTTGAACCGTTTTAACGGAACAGATTTAAAATTGCTTATTAAATACATCATATGTTATAGTGAGCCTTTAATTAGGTTGTTTCACTGCTGATCGCGACCACGTGTTACTTTCCTCCACAATGTTCGATCATGAGTAGCATGGACCGCATATTAGACAAATTATCAAATTGAGGGACACACGTTTATAGTGTGGACCACCACCACAAGGATAGTAGTCCTGGTCACTAGACTTGGAGATTTCAAGGAGTTAACACTCCCGCCTGACCGCAGAAGGTAGGTAGCAGACGCAACCTCATGTTCACAAGAGGGCGTTAACCCCTGTGTCCGCCGATTCAAATACTTTTCATTAATTATTACAAAGCTTCATCAGAATCGGTACGATAATGTAAAATTTTAATAATGATCGAACAAACAAATTAAAGGCTTTTACGTTTTTTTTTATTGCTTAGATGGGTGGACGAGCTCACAGCCCACCTGGTGTCTAGTAGTTACTGGAGCCCATAGACATCTACGACGTAAATGCGCCACCCACCTTGAGATATAAGTTCTAATCTCTCAGTATAGTTACGACGGGTGCCCCACCCTTCAAACCGAAACGCATTACTGCTTCACGGCAGAAATAGGCAGGGTGGTGGTACCTACCCGTGCGGACTCACAAGAGGTCCTACCACCAGTGAACCAGTATTTGCTATATATGCAATGTAGGCTCATCTTATTATACATACTGCGTTTTATAATGCGTAATATAAAATTCAATGCCAATATTTTCTACAGTCTTTGCTTTAACTACAAACTCGCTTCCTTTGGCAGTTCTTTTTTTCAAATTCACTAACAAATCCAAGAAAATCCGAGTACCTACTCGTAAATGGTTGAAAACAGTTTTGGCTTACATCCACGAGCATTTCGGGATCGGATTACTCGCAAAACTTGGAAATGCATCGAAATTTAAGTTCGCGACTTTTCTAACTGAAACTCTACAGTGTCTGATGCATAGATTAAAATCGTTCATATCAAGCTCAAATTGAATACGTTTTTTTTTATAACTTGTATCCCACCTTTTTAGTAGGACCGAAAGACTGCCTCGTGGCGAGCCAGTAATGGCGCTACGGTAGTAGTACAGTTGTTCTTAGAGCGAGTTTTTTAACGTTCTCGATAACGTAAAAGTTAACTCAAATTTGTATGGAGCTGGGACGTTTGCGTACGTTTGCCGCTAGGGGCGCTGTTCCAACTGCATACAAATTTGAGTTAACTTTAACGCTATCGAGACCAATATATAACTCTCACTAAGCACACTGTTTAGGTATGATTTTTGTACCAAAATATTTTCCTTCATGGCTCGAAGTTTTTCCCAAACTCTATAGTTTACGTTTACCGAAAACTTGAGGACTTGTCAATGAATATTTTCCATTTTAGATTTAAACGAAACATCATTACCATTTCGGACTCTTTTTGGCTTCGGCGCGGCTCCGGCGCGGCTCCCGGGATATCCACAGAACGTTTTACGTCAGTCTTACGAAAATTCGCAGTCATTAAAGATAAGATGTCACGCTTGCTTGAGGTTTTGTACGGGTTGTGGCAACGGGCGCACTTCGTCGGTTTCTTCATTCCAAAGGTTTCCCAAAGCGTCAGCAATGTGGAACATTAAGCGACTAAGTGATTTTCTGATTACGTCTGAAGATTCGTTTAATGAAATAATTGTAAATTCAAACAGAAAAAAAATAATATTCCAAAACAAATTAATATACACTAAAAACAAGGGGGGTGGCACATGTACGTTGTAGATAGATAGGGCTCCAGTAACCACTTAACACCAGGTGGGTTGTGAGCCAGTCCACCCACATAAGCAATTAAAAAAAAAAAAATACGACTTTATCTAATGAACCTACACTTACTTACAAGAGGCACAAAGCTGAATAGAAAAGCCACCCTGAATGCAGTAAAACACATATCGTCATCTCGCAATAAAACTGTATAATCTCAAAACTTACAAATTTTACAGGAGAGCGTTTTAAAGGCTTAACATGTAATATTTTTAATATTATATGTCTTTGTAACATTTATTTTTTATTTTTTACCAGTTACATTATCTATCTTTTAAAGTAAGATAAAAATAAATATTAAATGTTGTTAATAGTAGTTAAAGTATAGTATAGGTAAACTAAAAAAAAAACTAAAACTAAACTACGCTCTTTTGACAGTATTTATGAGAAAAATACTGCTAATACCAAATGATTCCGTACATTAACTCAATTTCGAATATTTTTGGAAATTGTACACTTTTAATGCCAAAAGATGATAGTCGTATAATCTAAACTAGAGGTCCCGCAGTGGTCGAAATTCGACTATAATTAATTGGAATTGTAAGTTTGTACACTATTATGATTGTATTTTATACTTCTAAAATCACAAATTTCGCCAAGACTACACTTTAAAAAATATTAACAATAAATATTAACAAAGACAAACAATATTTAATCTATTCTCAATTTGACAACAGACGTCAAGGACAAAAGTTTGACAGTAAATAGTATGCATGCGTGTGTGCGTCAAATACATGGTATATAGTGTGTGTAGTGTTTTCTTTATTGATTTAATGTATCTTTTATGCATTATTTAAAAAAAATATTAGCATTGTGCACTTCTTCTCTATATTCTCTATAAGTGTGGAAAATTTCATACTCCTCCGTCCGCGCAATTTTCGTAAAAAGGGATACAAAGTTTTGGCTTCACGTATTAATATATGGATGAAATAATAATGCGCGTTCCTACAACGTTTCCAACACTATATTGGATGAGCAATTAAATGTTCAACGCCTGTATAATGTCAACGTGTCAAGGCAGGTCGTGCTTCCCTTGTACATATATAACTATTGATCCAATCAATTCGTACTGCTCTAGTTCGTCCAAACTTGTATTTAAATTTAATGAACTGTGTGTTTTTTGGAACGAAGTTCCTTATGGGACGATGCGGAGGGGTACGCTAATCGGGAAAAAACGTCCGTAACGTAAGATTTTTATTAGTAATGCACACAGTTTACGACTTAACCTTGTAATAACGTACAAAAAATAACATATTTTTTTATCATTCATTGACTACGATCTCAGAGCGTTCGTTTGCGCAATACACTAACTTTTATGCAAGCAACCGTGAATGAAGTGTACCACAATAAGTTCGCACGTTACTGAATGACCGTGGGTTGTTGCGAAACATTTTCTTTGTTTCATTTTCTTTATACTTGGAATAGAACTTAAAATTATAATTTTTATAATAAGGAACTTCGTTCCTATCCGGTGTCCCACGACACCACACTCCTTTTTTGTTTATTTAACACTTTGACTGCCTTGTAGGTCGCCGGTACCCTACGTGGCGCACTAAAGTAATTATGACGATTTTTCTCTTCGATCTTCTTACTAAGACGCCGCAATATCTAGTAGACTCGGAGAAAGACGAATCTGAAGATATTGAAAATGAATCTATTCCTAAGAGGCCTAAAATACTAACAATTGCATTAACAAACAAAAGAAGACAACGTTAGGCAATCCAGACGCGCTTAGTAACAGAAATCGAAATAATTACTTTAGCGGCCCGCGTAGGGCACCGGTGACCTACATGGCAGGCAAGGGGTTAAAGCAGAACTGGAAGGGGTTTTTTTTTGGGGCGCCAAGGAGGCGCACAGTTGAGTGAATAATTCTTTTCTTCTGTGTTCCTTCGAGTTTATAATATGTAATATTTTTATGTGTGCTAATGGTAGGTAGTATTTAACGTTTTAGCATATGTGAAAGTGCACAAATGTGGGAAAATTAAACAAAGGCGCTGCTAGCCGTGTTCTTCCAAAAAAATCCACTGCAAATAGTCTCGGTCAGTAAATAACCAGAATTTTTACTGAAACTATGTTTATGATGATATATCTCATCGCATTTCATTTAGTTTCATCCAAATTAATTAAACTCTCAAATTAATCAACTTCATTTCATTTCGCTTCTCATAATTTTTCATGTTGTAATAGAATGTAAGAAGAAAATGTTAGACTTGGCTTAAAGGTCTCGTTGTCAGCCCATACAATAAAAAAAAAACTGGAAGACAAATATATATGTACTATGTATATAGCTTACTGGTTGAATTTTGTTTCGCGTAAATATTTCTCGTTTGAACGCTTATTGAATTCGACATGGTTTTTTGGGCTAAATTCCACGAACTCCTTCATGCGACCATTTATTGGAAAGGCGTAACAAAAAATAAAATCCTGTCTAAGCATGATGGTCACGACCCTCAGCAGTGAGGAAACGAAGCCAGGAGAAGGTGGAGAGAGCCCGCACGGGTCACAATTACCATCTTTTTTTTTGCCCTTGTAGGCAGACGAGCACACGGCCCACCTGATGGTTAGTGGTTACCGTCGCCCGTGGACTTCAGCAATGCCAGGGGCAAAGCCTAGCCGGGACCCCAACACTCATACAAATAACGACGTGACGAAGTAAATAAAGCTTCATTAATTGTTCGAGAAAAAAAAATTCATTACAACACCATTACAAAAGCAACAGTCAAGGTACATTGAACCCGAGTGTATTCATTACCGAAAGCAATAAGGTAATGACAGAATAGATTATAACTACAATGAAGCAATAATTGTTTCTATATTTTTTTCTCTCGCTTCAACGCTTCAACGCCATTGTATTGTATGTACTGTCCATAAAATATAGACACACAACTGTCTACATTCTTTATTCGTACATTAACTTTTTTGTTAACTAGTAACCTCGAGGGGTTATTCTAGATTCACCGGACTATTCAACCGGGTGTGTTGCTAACACTGGCTCTAGCAAGAGCAGTACTTCACTGAATCTACCACCGCATCGGAAACGCGACCCACCGAGAAGATCCGGCGAGATACTCAGTGGGCTGTGTTTATGGGTTAATTCACTCGTCGAGCCCTTCGTCGCAAGCGACGGGTTCGACGAGGACGGTGACCGGTGCTTGTGGTACCTAAAAGCACCGTTAATGGATCGGGAGGTTCCGTAATGACGTGTGCCCTATTACGGATAAAATGATTGCCATTTTTAAAAAAGTGGAGCAAGATCGGCATATCAGTAGTTACGACATAGCTGAAGAACTGTGAATTTAACACAAAACAGTTATGGCGGTTTTAAAAAAAATGGGTACACAAAAAAGCTCGATATTTGGGTACCTCACGAGTTCACTGAAAGAAACCTAATGAACCGTGTACTCATTTGTGATTCTTTATTACGACGTAATGAAACCGAACCATTTTTGAAGAAGCTGTTAACTGGTGATGAAAAGTGGATCATGTACGACAAGAACGTGTGAAAAAGGTCGTAGTCAAAGGCCGGTCAGGCTTCACAGACTGTGACGAAGCCCGGGTTAACTCGCAACAAGGTGATGCTATGCGTGTGGTGGGATTGGAAAGGCATTATTCATTATTCAAAGGCAGGACCATCGATTCTGAACTCTACTGCGAACAACTGATGATATTAAAGCAAGAAGTTGAGAGAAAGCGGTCGAAATTAATCAACAGAAGGGGTGTTGTTTTTCATCATGATAACGCTGGAGCTTGGCTGGGAGGTGTTAATGCATCCGCCGTATAGTCCTGACCTTGCACCTTCAGATTTCCACCTGTTTCGGTCTCTTCAGAATTCTTTAGGCAGTGTCAGGTTAACATCACGAGAGGACTGCCAAAACCAATTGTTGCGGTATTTTGATCAGAAGCCCCAAAATTTATATAGCAATGGGATCATGTCCCTATCTACAAGATGGCAAAAAGTTATCGAACAAAATGGTACCTACATACTTCAGTTAAATGTAAATAAACTATATTAAAAATGTTGTGAATTTTCTTAAAAATGCGATGAAACTTTTACCCCAAAACCCCAACCTATTTATATAAAAAGCTATTTCATCCCAACCAACGAATCGGGCTCAATCTGACCAAACAATTGTTGAGTAAAAATTCCATAACAAACGTTAACAATGCGTAAATTGAAGCAAAAATATGCGTTTAACATTCGTATAGCCGCGTGGTCCGTTCAAACGCTAAACGTCCTTGGCATTCGTGACATTTTTCTACATTAAGGCGCGCCTACAAACGCATGGCATCGTATATACATATAATAAATAGTACAACTAATACATACTGAAACTCTAAGTTTTATTTAGAAGATTAATTAATAAAAAAAAGGCTGTTTACGTAATACGAACAAATGTAAAACCAGCAGAATCTTTATACAAGTTCTTTGTTTTTATTTATAGCTTAGATCATTGATTAAGCTTTTTTTTCCTACCTAACCTGATAGCCTTGAGAGGCTATTTCAGCGTAACCTTAACTAGTAAGTAAGCTCACGGGGCTCAAACCTGACGACGTTGCTAACACGAACCCTAGCAAGAGCCGTGCTTCGCAGAATCTACCAGCGGATCGGAAACGCGACCCACTGAGAAGATCCGGTGAGAAACTCAGTGGGCTGTGTCTGTGGGTTAATTTACTGGACTTTATAATTATTTAACGATGACCGGGGTATTAAGCTCTCTGCTCAACCGCTGCATACTGAATACCGGCGCTCGCCGACATCGCTGACCTTGATACATGAGGTTCATGTCTCAATATAGCGGATGTCACGATTTTCAATGCTAGCCGGGTAGGTAGTCCCCGTGCTGGATTCCAAAACGTCCTACAAGCACTGGAGACGTTGTATTTTTAATGCTAGCATTTTTTTGTTTAAGTGACTTGATTTAAGATTAACTCCACATGTCTTCCATATCCCGTACCGAGTGTGGCGACTGTCTCCTGGTCCAAATCATGAGGCAGGTACCGATTTCTCTAAACAAACATGTACGTATGACGAACCAGATTTACTTTTCAAAATTTTATTTACCTACTAAACTTCTAATGTTGAATTTCATTTCGTCATTTAAAATATCAAATAAAATATTTCAACTCACCCAGACGTATCGTATTTATACCGAAGGAATATCACTTTCAACTGATTCTTACCTGAAAAACGAAAAAGAGGCAAAAATTAGTGAGATATTCATAGAAAAAAAATATAACACGCATTCTAATTACTAATATGACGTCATCTTAAGGTACCTTCCAAAAAAATATGTGACGCACGCGTTCACTTAAATGATTCGTACTCTTCCGTGACCTTGAAACTATTTAGCGTTCGAGAAAAGTCGATTGATAAAACAAGAAAAATAAGTCGAGCACTAAATCCAACTGTAAAAGTTTATTTATATCTCAACAATAGAAGTCATTGGGCACTTTAATTACTTTGAAGTTTTCTTCTCTAAGACTTTTTTTATTACTTAGACGGATATTATAAATGGTTACTGGATGGAGCCCATAGACATTTACAACGTAAATGCGCCACCCACCTTGAGATATAAGTTCTAAGAGCTCAGTATAATTACAACGGCTGCCCCACCCATCAAACCGAAACGCATTATTGCTTCACGGCAGAAAGAGGCGGGGTGGTGGTACCTACCAGTGCGGACTCAGAAGAAGTCCTGCCACCAGTAAAAACCTTTAAACACTATAGTCTTAAAATCTATAAAGAAATCTTATTAAAAATGGATCCAACAGTTACACAATGAATCGTCTTTAAATATCCGATGTCTTGTCACTAATGTTTTTTATACTATCCAAATAAACATAGCTTATTATTAATATCACTCAAATTCCCAATCCAATCGGGTTACGTAAACCCAATATTGTGTCAGCAACGTTATATACACCTAACAATCATTAACCTTATTCGTAACGCCATATGTCACGAAGGTGGCTGGTTGTACTCGGTCGAGGACTCCGTAATATGTAGTATAATATATTATTATAACCAGTGTAAAAAAGCATAACATCGCTGTCAAATCAAAATCTGCTATGTGCAAAAACTCTATTTTGTATTGACGAGTAAAAACATCAAATTTTATATGAAGGTGAATTTTTAAGAACTATATCAAATGAAAGCTATAGATAAATATTAAAGCTATAGACACATAATTGTTTTTTTTTAATCGGTAGATAGGGCTGTGAACTATACGAAAAGGTCAAAAAGTAAAAATCTCAAAAAGTGTAAGTACATAGCAGATTTTGGTTTGACAACGATTATAAGCTTTGTGAAGACTCTAAGTACATAATGTAGTAAACATTTATTAAATCGTTTGTCTTTAATTACAAAAGAATTCACAGCTCACGCAGTTAAACATTCAAAGGAGCCCGTGGACTGTTACGTGCTTCGAGACATAAGGCCAAAGTTCCTTAAATCAGGACTACCTAGCACTTCTGCGTTATGATACAGAAAAGTATATAATTATCTATATTACTCTCCAAGCGCATTAGGTAAAAAGTTATTATCACTTCAAGGTACGGTTCACGCAGACTGCTGAGCGCAACGGTTGGAGACTGAATAAAATCTACATGTATTTAAATCCCATTACGGCGATATTGTCGCTTGCCCATTTGCATACAGCTTCATCCTAACAAGTGGATCGTTTTGCAGTCTACTTACTATCTGCAGGGAAACGTACGAACTCAAAATCGTACCTACAAAGATACACAAATCAAGTTATACTTTTTTTTTTCTACCTAAGCCTTGAGAGGCTATATCAGCGTAACCTTCACTAGTAGATGAACTCACAGGGCTCAAGCCTGACGACGTTGCTAATACGAAACATAGCAAGAGCCGTCCTTCGCAGAATCTACCACCGGATCGGAGACGCGACCCACTGAGAAGATCCGGCAAGAAACTCAGTGGGCTATGTCTGAGGGTTAATTTACTCGTCGAGCCCTTCGTCACAAGCGACGGGTTCGACGAGAACGATGACCGGCAAGTTAAACGACGACGAGACAGCACAATACGAACATTACCTGTGATGTGCGTGGTGAGATCGGAGACGCGGGGGTTCTGGACGCCGACGGGTCTGCCCTGTGCTCGGCCAACACCCTATGCTCGTGTTTGGTCCCTACAACGGAATTCTTGACGCGTTCCATTTTAGCCTGGATCGCCTTGCGCGAAATGACCTTCGCCTTTTCATCTTTAGTACCACCGTCGGCTAGCTTCCTCATGAGGCGGACTGTAGAGGCCACCGAATGTTGTTGGGTGTCGGAATTGGTTCTGGACAGACGCGTGGCCGGCCGGGCTGCCGGGGTAGCTCCACCAGTACTGCTCCTGGTCGTTTCGTTTCTACTGAACGGTGCTCCGTCGTGTTCTGTGTCGGAATCAGCTGGTAGATAGCCTCCTCCGCCGACCGAAGACACGCCGGTCCGCAAAAGATTCTCGTGCTCAGCGTATCTGACTCTCTCGTCGACCGTGACGTTTCCGTTTTGAGCTCGTTCCAAGCCGCGCTCCATTTCGCCAATTTGCCTCTCCAGCTTACGAAGCACATCGTCGGAGGGCGGAGTTGGCGCATTGTCGTCCGGCGGATCGGGGGCTTGGAACGATTTCAAATGTATCGGATGGGCGCGACTGATCTCGAGACGTTTAGGAGCGATCCCAGTTGACGTCACCTCGTACTGAGTTCGCTGCGGCTGAGCAGTTCTTTCCAGCATCGCTAAGGAGACCGGTGAAGGAGGAGGAGCACCGTTCAAGGCCGACTCTTGGCTGTCCGGAGCGGGCGAAACTCTGGGCGCTCGAAAACTCTTTCTCATAAAATCTTCCCTTGTCAATTTCCTCTCCATTTTATCATCGCACTGTTTAACTGTTTCAACGTTATTTATCCGCTTTGTACTCAAATTATTCACTCACTAGTTCGAAACGTACATTATATCAAGTAAATTTATAAATAACGTTTAACTAAATTTAGATCTGAAAATAGAAAATAGCTTAACACGATGTCTGTCGGCTGCACCTGACGACGATGACTCCTTATCGATACGACAACGAGATAAAGGACTGAATCGTCAATGACACCAACCGATACTAGGCGATAACACAAATCGACCTAAATAAAACATTACTGTAACGTGAAAATCGAACAGCGAAAGATGCAAGACTGTTTTTTTGCTAATGAGAAACATTAATAATAGCTGCTGACGTCATATGTTCAAAGAAAACCTGATAGAATACAGTACTGACACACGAAGCTACTTTTCCATTGTTATTTTGGACACGATGATCGAGTATCGTGTATTGATCATTTTAATTAATGTGCACTGTGATTAATTCTAACACTGAGGACGTACCGCCGACAGACGGAATAATTTATTTTATTTCTCATCAAATAATAAATTAATTGATTATCTAAAAATATCAATGACGAATCGAACGATAAAACCTTTTTTATTTAAAAAAAACAATTACCAAGAAGACTTATACATAAAAACAGATGACGTGACATCGCTTGAAAAATACTCCTTTTGGCGCGTGGAAAAACTAAACCTTTTTTTTCCTTCCTATTCTAGTAACTTCCAAGGGTTATTCTAGATTCACCGAACCGTAAGTGAGCTCACGGGGCTTAAATCTGACGACATTGCTAACATTAACCCTAGCAAGAGCAGTGCTTCGCTGAATCTACCACCAGATCAGAAACGCGACCCACTAAGAAGATCCGGCGAGAAACTCAGTGGGCTGTGTCTGTGGGTTAATTTACTCGTCGAGCCCTTCGTCGCAAGCAATGGGTTCGATGAGAACGATGACCGGTGCTTGGGGTACCTACCTAAAAGCACCGTTAGTGGATCGGGAGGATCCGAAATGACGTGTTTTGAGCGACGTCGACTGTTTACCATTTGGTCCGCAGGATCGGGAATGAAGTTAACAGCGGCCGCGATGAGAGGGTTCTCGTGTCGTGCCGCTTTCTCGAAACGAAAGTAAACCTACCCACAGTTCTAGCATATCAGTGCATTGACCCGGCTCGGTCAAATTGACCCGTATCTATAGGCGTTAAATACAGAACTCCAACATGACAAACGATTTCGCAGTAGGCAGCGGCTTGGCTCTGCTCCTGGCATTGCTGAAGTCCATGGGCAACGGTAACCACTTACCATCAGGTGGGCCGTACGCTCGTCTGCCTACAAAGGCAATAAAAAAAAACGATAAAACCAATAACACTTGTTTATATTTTTGCTAAACCCAAAATGCCCATCTGTTATGTTCTACCCACACATGCCCCTAATGCAGTATAGCCGCTGCTATTACTACTACACAAAAGATTGGAGCCATGCTGTGAGATATACAGGTTTCTGAACCCATTGAGTTTCTCAATGGGTTGCGATTCGAATCCGGTGTTAGATTCAGCGCAGCACTGCTCTTACTAAGACTAGTATTAGAAAACCGGAGAAGCTGAAACAGCTCCTTCGGGCTACCAGCGAATAGGTGGAGAAAGAAAACCAGGATCCAGTAATCTCTCGACACCCAACGGTCTATTGATAAAACAATCTAAAACCACAACAAGCAATTAAGGAACCACATTCGGTAAAGAAACACAAATCGATGTTGACACGACAAGTGTATTCGCAGACGAAGCGGTTCGAGGTTCGGTTCGCGAATGGCAACGAACTGTCCGATCTGGAAAGAAAGAGACGAATGAGATAGTTAGTCAGAAGCTTCTGACTACGAGACCGTTCACCGATGCAACACACACACACCCAAACAGGCACAAAGCGACCGTAGCGAATGCTGAAATTGAAACAGAAACATTTCCCACCACCGAAACAGTTGTATCAACAACGGATAAAACGAACATAGTGCACAATACAATATTTTTGGACGCACAACGAATATGAACGGTGAATTGGATTTTTCGTTTCTTAAAACCAGACTTCTATATTATAATCTAATGTAAATTATTAGAGTTGAATTTAAAGATGCTCTTGTTTGCATTACATTGAGGTTTCAATTCACATCGCTCACTGACTCTGCAATGCGGACGGTTCTCACACGTTTTTTTATTGCTATGAAATGATATAAATAGGTACATATATCGATCTTTGGTTATCGTAGTAAAAAGAATCCTAATTCGTGACCCAGGTACGGGACAGTTCACATGACTTAATGAAATGCTAATACTACATCGCATAAATATCTGTATTGGAACTGGAAGGGATTGATCAAATTTACCTTCTTTTTTTATTGCTTAGATGGGTAGACGAGCTCACAGCCCACCTGGTGTTAAGCGGTTACTGGAGCCTATAGACATCTACGACGTAAATGCGCCACCCACCTTGAGATGTAAGTTCTAAGGTCTCTCAGTATAGTTACAACGGCTGCCTCACCCTTCAAACCGAAACGCATTAGGACTCACAAGAGGTCCTACCGCCAGTAAAATTTTGTCGGTACCGTAATAACTTTACATCGAATGTGTGTCCCTGATACGTCATAAGGCCGTTAAAGCAGTATTAGTGCTCTTTGCAAGAACAATACGAAAATCGGATTCTTCTCCCAAGAGACAGACCTACATAAAGTATTTTCTTCGCGGCACGTCCTTTTAGGACATTATTCAATTGTCGACAAGTCACAAACAACAACATCCTAGGCGTTCGTGACTTTTTTTTATGAATGAGTGATTATTATATGAAGTTATTTGTTAAGGAAATTTATTAATATATTCCTTTTAATACTGTATAAACTATTAGATGTGTGTATGTATGTATGTAATGTATGTATGTATATGTGATTGTGTATATATTTATGTATATACTTTTTTTTGTGTATGAATTTGTAAGTTAACATAAATTTCATTGCACCTTCCACTATTCACTCTGCACTACCTTTGGTTGACTGGTAGAGAATGCCTTAGGCATTAAGTCCGCCAATGTAAATTTTACATGAAGTGTAATAAATAAATAAATTATTGGTGGCCCAGAAGCCTTTACAATTTCACCAGGAATTTCACGGACCCCCGTGACTACGAAAAACCCGTAAAGTATTGGAAAGGTAAAAAACAACATAAAGTAACATTATAAAATGCGTGATTAAACGGTAAAAGAAATATATATTTTTTATTGCCCTTGTGGGCAAACGAGCATACGGTCCACCTGATGGTGAGTGGTTACCGTCGCCCATGGGCTTCAGCCATATCAATACCAGGGACAGAACTAAGCCGCTGCCTACTTAGACTATTGCTTACATTAACCATTAGAGCGCGAGCCGTCGACAGATCGACTCTATTAATTATAGGTATTAGGTATCGACCTGTACGTACGTACGTATTTTGCTGTGAATTCAGCATTATTATTTGTATTTGAAGTTAAAAAAATTATAAGGTCCTTTTTTTTCAAAAATCTTTTATTAATTTCTACAAAATATCTGAAAATAAGCTCAGCACTAAAAGAGTAAAAAAAAATGTTTTATAAGCGTTAATTTAATTAATAAACACTAGTGGTCCCGCAGTAGTCGAAATTCGACTATAATTAATTGAATATTATGGTCCTATTGTTACATATTTCGCCAAGACTACACTATAGACAAATACTCGTAATATTAAAGATAAACAATACTAACCTATTCTCAATTTGACTACAGACTTTATGCAATGACAAAAGTTTGACAATAAACAAAAAGTATATGTGTGTGTGTCAAATACATGGTAGTGTGTGTAATGTTTTCTTTATTGATTTAATGTGTCTTTGATACATTCTTTTAAAAAAAATATTAGCATTGTGCACATCTTCTCTATATTCTCTATAGGTGTGGAAAATTTCATACTCCGCCGTCCGGGCAATTTTCGTAAAAAGGGATACAAAGTTTTTGCTTCACGTATTAATATATAGATAACGCCGACCAGAAATACGACTTTAACTTCACCGTATACATAGACTTTCTTATACCTAACCTAAACTCGCGTCTGACTAACCCCACACACTAAAACCACACGATTACATTTTAATGTGACGTCACGAGCCTTCAAACAAAAACTTTCAAGAACACACAATCTACAGTCATCTCATATAATATTAACACTGACTAATAATATTCGTTTGAAATATTACATATCTCGGTTTTTTACATACTTGCATTTTCGCGGCGACAACACAATGCAACAGATGGCAACCAGAATGTCGTATGAATCACAATGTTTACTCGCTGTTACAATAGAACACGGCACAGCTAATACACGACTATTTTGTTTAAGCTACATTACTTACATTATAAAATACGTGACGTTATGAAAATAAAGTTTTTTTTTCTACCTATTCTGGTAACCTTGAAGGGTTATTCTAGATTCACAGAACTAGTAGGTGAGCTCACTGGGCCCTAGCTTGAGCAAGAGCAGTGCTTCACAGAATCTACCACCGAATCGGAAACGCGACCCACTGAGAAGAACCGGCGAGAAACTCAGTGGGCTGTGTCTGGGGGTTAATTTACTCGCCGAACCCTTCGTCGCAAGCGACGGGTTCGACGAGAACGATGACCGGTGCTTGAGGTACCCAAAAGTACCGTTAACGGATCGGGAGGATCCGTACTGACGTGTTTAGCGCGACATCGACTATTTACCATTCGGTACATAGGATCGGGAATGTAGTTACCGGCGGCCACGATGAGAGGGTTCCCGTGTCGTGCCGCTTTATCGAAGTGGCGCACTGATGCTGACTGTAGATACTTACTGTTGGACTCTAGGTCCATATCGTCGTGGATGTCCACGTTTCGGTTAAAAAAATTGTAATAATAACGATGCGTTAGTGTTTTAAATAAATCAGCAACTTTATTAAAGCACTAGCTATATTTTGTGACCGCTTATTTTCCACGCAACCGACACTAGTCCGGTTATAAATTACGATTCATAACAGCGTTATACGTATAACAATTAATTATATGGAACACTCCAGAGTTAATGAACGATAAAAGACTTAATTTCCTTTTTTGTAATATACCAAGAAAACAACATTTAAAACCCTTAATCTATTTTTAAAATAATATTTTTAGCAGTATCGATAAACTATGCATGTTTTGCATAGTTTATCAATACTTTTTTCACCGAATGACAGATAACTAAATTCGTCTAAGAAAAGTCTTATTTTAAAAACTAAAGATTTTTAAAGGGTTTAAATACTAAAGGCTTTTCTTTACAAAAGTTCAATAATTAAAAAGATAAAAAGATAGTATCTTTGTAGTTTTATCAGTCTTAAAACTGACTTGCAATTAAATTGATGTAGGAACACATAGTTTTTACATTAGATAGATTTATTATCCGGTGGGTCATATGTGTGACGTCAGTCTCATCATAAAACCCGTTTATCTTACTAAGCAAAAAAAAAATTGGAGAAAACCCTGAAACAGATGAAAAGGTTTTTTTCTTAGCTTATTTAATTTCAGTCTAAGCTTTCTACTGCTGTACCATAATCATCACAAAATCAAGGGGCACGAATCCTAATATCCTATCAACACGGATAAGGTTTGAAATTATTGCTTAACTAGGAAAACTTGTTGCAGATAAAGAGGATTCGACTAAATGAAAAATAGCATTATAACACATATCACATCTAAGAATTTAATACAAGATACTATTCCTCAAATACAATGACTGTTTAATTTATATTCATCATCAAATATCGTCTTTTGGTTTTAATAAACACGATATCAGTCAACTACAATATGAGACACCAGATACTTAATTTATCTATACTTAATACTTAATATTATAAAGAGGAAAGATTTGTTTGTTTGTTTCGAACAGGCTCCGAAACTACTGGACCGATTTAAAAAATTCTTTTTCCATTAGAAGCCGACATTGTCCCTGATGAACATAGGCTACTTTTTTAAATTTTTTTCAATATTTTTTTTTTTGTTTCATGTGTGTTTTAATGTTTCCGAAGCGAAGCGAGGGCGGGTCGCTAGTTTAAGATATTGGAGAAAAACAACTATGATTGTTGAGACATCGACAGTGTAATTATGAGTTCAATTATGGTATAAACGAATTAAAATATCCGAAACGTTCGTAATTACAGAACGTATACAGTAATGGCGCGATTGGTGCGTTTCTTTTTTTATTGCACTAAAAATAAAAATAAAAAAATTGGTTATTGGTTAAAATCGATGGAAATAAATTAGTACATTGTGCACCAAGGGAGAAAAGTAGGAAATTTCCTCCCGCGTGTAAAATAATGTCCTACTTTTTTCCCGCGGTGCACATACAATTTTTTCTCCTACCAGGCCGAAAGTTCGTGGAGTACTCATAAAAAAACAATTTAACTGTTTTTTAATTTTTAAATAAACTACTACTAATTGAATAAGAACTGTCTGATGAACTCATCTTTGTTTAATACTTCACTATTAAATTTGATTGCCTTTTGTTTATTTCACTTTTACACTAAACACAATATTGCAAATTACCCGAGCACAACAATGGCGGAGAATTTTAGGTGCGTGAGAGCAGACGTAGCACCTAACGCGCATGCGCACTTGTCAGTACCCAGGGAGGAAAAGTGACACTTTTTTCCTTGTACAGCGGGAGGAAAAGTTAGACTTTCTTCCCTGTACAGCGGGAGGAAAACCGAACTTTCGGCATAGGTAGAAAAAAAATTTAGCCCGAATTTGAGACCCTAGGTTAAACTTTCAATTGCATCAGGCTGTCCCAGGATTTAAGTCGGAACAAATTCAATCTTTGTTAATTAAAAATCCGCACGAAAATAGCACGTCCGCTATAAATAGACAAAAAACAAAAATAAAAACGCTTTTCAACTATGCGATAACGTGTTCAGTTAGGCTCTTCAAACTGTTTAATCTATTCGAATCTCGATCTTTGTTAATATCGATTCTCGCGAAAATAGCGCGTCCGCTATAAATAGACAACAAACAAAACTAAAAACGCTTTTCCTCAACTATACGATAACGTGTTCAGTTAGGCTCTTCAAACTGTTTAATCTATTCGAATCTCGATCTTTCTTAATATCGATTCTCGCAAAAATAGCACGTCCGCTATAAATAGACAACAAACCAAACTAAAAACGCTTTTCTTCAACTATACGATAACGCGTTCAGTTAGGCTCTTCAAACTGTTTAATCTATTCGAATCTCGCTCTTTGTTAATATCGATTCTCGCAAAAATAGCACGTCCGCTATAAATAGACAACAAACCAAACTAAAAACGCTTTTCTTCAACTATACGATAACGCGTTCAGTTAGGCTCTTCAAACTGTCTAATCTATTCGAATCTCGATCTTTGTTAATATCGATTCTCGCGAAAATAGCGCGTCAGCTATAAATAGACAACCAACAAAACTAGAAACGATTTTATTCGGCGGTTTAACTTTATTTTTGCGTAAATCGTTTCAGCTATTCACCCTTCTCGACGTAGTTGTTAATTACTTTTCGTTTACGTAAATCGTAAATTTTCACTGTTTGATGTTTTGAGTGGAATTTTAATTGACTTTTCGTGAATTTTGTCGGTGCGCGTAATAATAATAATAATATACCGCGTCATCACATTAGCGTTAATAGATAGTTCAGCAATATTAAACTTACGTACAGAGATTAAAACTAAAAAAAAAATATTTGCCCAGTTGACAGACCGGAAAATTCGTCACGCATTACGTCACGTCACGTCACGTTGCGCGTCAATGGACTGTCAACCGTGATGGCTCGTGAGCACCGCCATCCCGTATTTATCCTAACTTCAATTACACAAACAAAGATCATAATCCGCTTCAATTTATCTGTCACTAGCGACCCGTCCTCGCTTCGCTTCCGAAACTTTAATTTATTATTGATTTCTCCACTATTTAATGGATGTTATTATACATATAAACCTTCCTCTTCAATCACTATATCTATTAAAAATACCACATCGAAATCCGTTGCGTAGTTTTAAAGATTTAAGCATACATAGGGACATATATAGGGACAGAGAAAGCGACTTTGTTTTATACTATGTAGTGATTAGAGAGAAATGTCTATAGTACTCATCCAAACAAACGTTATGCTATACAAGTCAAAATACTAAACACTTTGCGCCTTATAACAATAATTTTAATAAAACGGAGGCAAACTAAACCGAAACGACAAAGTGTCGCAGACTCTCGTATGAAGCTTGAAGTAACTGTAAGTAATTCAACTCTTTGTATTTGCACGGACAGACTTATCTTTTGCTACGTTAATGATCTTTAAACATGAACGGTTAAACTACATATTTGCCTGACAAAACTTCGTTCGGTTTTACATTCGCGTACCGCAGGCTTCCGCCATTGTGTCGGTGTCTGTTTGCACGACACAGTTGCGGAGTATAAACTTTTTATTTCACTATCGAACACAACGTTTTGAAACTAAATATATTATTTTATAGAACATTCAATTTTTTTTTTTATTGCCCTATAGGCACTCGAGCTTACGGCCCACCTGATGGTGAGTGGTTACCGTCGCTCATGGACGTCAGCAATGCCAGGGACAGAGCCAAGCCGCTGCCTACCGTTAAATGTATTCTAGTAGTAAGTAGTATTCTAAGTTATCCTCTATGATAAGTCGTACCGTTTTTGACGCAAATACTACGCTATCTTTATCCATATCTACTATTTGGTAGTGTGTTGTACACGACGACATCGAATATATTACAAAATAAACAATTACTGATTACAATAAAGGCGACCTGATGACGAAATATCTTAATTGATACAAGCATTGTTTAAGCTGAATAAACTGCACATGAGACCTATATGCCATTGCTATCATTTCCTTCTCGCGTTGTTTCCTCACTGCTTAGGGTCGTGATCATCATATTTCGACAGGATTTTACTCCTTGTGATGTTTCTCCAGCGCCTCCGATCATTAGCCGCATGAAGGCCTTTGTTGAATGGGATCTCTAGTGTGGTACCCTTTTAAATCACCTTTAACACTGGTGGTAGGACCTCTTGTGAGTCCGCACGGGTAGGTACTACCACCCTGCCTATTTCTGCCGTGAAGCAGTAATGCGTTTCGGTTTGAAGGGTGGGGCAGCCGTTAACTATACTGAGACCTTAGAACTCATGTCTCGAGGTGGGTGGCGGCATTTACGTTGTAGATGTCTATGGGCTCCGGTAACCACTTAACACCAAGTGGGCTGAAAAAATGGTTTGTCTAAAATCTATCATTTAAAAACGCGATTATTTCAAGAGCCGTTTAGGCGTAGGAAAGTCACACAAACACATTGAAACTAGGTCCAATTAAATATTAAGCCGGTTTACCTTTGACGTAACAAAAGATTAAGGTTGTAAATCTACCCTCCCACGCGATTCACTCAATCCGCTGTTTAAATCGGCCACCAGTTCGAAAATACACAAGGACCATTACTGTCACGGAGTTATTTAATACTAGAGGTCCCACAGTAGTCGAAATTCGACTATAATTAGTTGGAATTGTAGGTTTGTACACTATTATGATTGTATTTTATACTTCTATAATCACAAATTTCGCCAAGACTACACTATAAAAAATATTAACAAAGACAAACAATATTTAATCTATTCTCAATTTGACAATAGACGTCAAGAACAAAAGTTTGACAATAAACAGTATGCATGCGTGTGTGCGTCAAATACATGGTATGTAGTGTGTGTAGTGTTTTCTTTATTGATTTAATGTATCTTTTATGCATTATTTAAAAAAAATATTAGCATTGTGCACTTCTTCTCTATATTCTCTATAAGTGTGGAAAATTTCATACTCCTCCGTCCGCGCAATTTACGTAAAAAGGGATACAAAGTTTTGGCTTCACGTATTAATATATAGATTATTCTTATTTTTTTTTATCTTTATTATTAGCGTATTAGAATTATATATTTACTAGATTTATTAATTTATTATTCAGTGACTATCATATCCCGATTTAGATAATTTTTATAATATATAATGCCAGGGGTAGAGCCAGCCGCTGCCTACCAGCCAAGCCGCTGTTTGTTGAATACATTTTTTGCGAAGGAAACAGAAAAATCGAACACTTCTAAAAGCGCATTAACGAACCTCGGCCGTAATAACCGCTTCAATACCGGTTTCTGCGTTCGAACCGCGCCGAGCAAACGAGATGAACGCGGTGACTCATCGCAAAGTAAATTTCACATCACGACAACGACAACGACGACAGTCGACCGCGACTCGAAATCGGTATGGCCCAATCGTAAATAAAATCTATACATATAAATAAAATTAGAATGTCTGTTTGTAGTATTGAAATAACCGCTTTTTACTAGATGCATATGTATATACGGTACATACACCAAAACATTTTTTTTTTACAATTTTTGTCTGTCTGTCTGTTTATTCGGCTAATCTCTGGAACGGCTGGACCGATTTTGATGAGACTTTCACTAACAGGTAGCTGATGATATAAGGAGTAAACTTAGGCTACTTTTTTTAGACTAGCTTCACCCGTCGGCGTCACCCGCAGTTATTGTCGTCCCGCGCGCAACATGGCGGGCTTCACCTATCAATAATAAAATTTAATGTTTCCGAAGCGAAGCGAGGGCGGGTCGCTAGTAGTAAATAATTACAGACCAATGTTTGATCCAATCGTTTTTAAATGGTTCACAATTGACGACCGATATTTGCGACGAACCGAACGTGTATTTCGACATTTGTATTGCGTTACAATTAAAAAACTGATTTCAATACTAACACAGCGTAACAATTCAAGCTCACTGAGTTTCACGCCGGATCTTCTCAGTGGGCCGCGTTTCCGATCCGGTGGTAGATTCTGCGAAGCACTGCTCTTGGTAAAGTTAGCGTTATCAACGTCGTCAGATTTGAGGCCCGTGAGCTCAGTTATTTGTTAAGGCTACACTGAAATGGTCCCTCAAGACCGTTAGCTTGGGGAGGAAAAAAAATTACAATCCAACAAAAGATGGCAAGTTAGTTAGAAACATGCAGTGTATAGGTAAAGAATTTTGAATTTATACATAATTCAATTAAGCACGGTATTGCAGTGTAGACTGGTTCATAAATAAATTAATTGAAAATTGACTAAAATTGAACGTATGAATGAAAATTAAAAGTCGAAAAATCTATTGAAAGACGTTTGCGAGATTTAGAGGACTGGACGTACATTTAAAATAAAATAACGTAGGTACATTCAGTTTTACATAATTTAATAAGACTGTTTAAAATATTAATTTAAAAGAAATTAAGGGCTTTAAATGTTGTTTTCTTGGTATATTACAGACAAGCGACCCACTCCGGCTCCGCTCGGATCTTTTTACAAAAAATTTAACGATATTTGACATTGTTTTATTTTTTAAAATAAAAGAACACTTATAACGGCATTACTATGATAGTCAGAAATATGCTTTCGCGACACATTTTGTATATAATAATGTGTTATATAAAGTCGTAGTACATTATTTTATTCTATCATCAATAGTTTTCGCAGGGCACGCCATGGAAAGAATATTTTGGTAATTTTTTTACACCTTTGGTTATATTATTGGAGAAAGGACCCCTAATTTTTTTCAAAAAAGGTTATACCCTATGTCACTCTATATACAACCTATGTCAACAAATCTTTCCTCTTTATAATATTAGTATAGAAAACGCTATTAAGCATAAATGAAAACAAAAACAGTGATTATTTATAAAGGAAATGAAATTCACAATTCAAACAGGGACGACTTCTCAGATTTTGAAAATAAAATCACACCCGACTCCTTGCGGTTTTAAAAACACTTTTCGAATATCCATCCATTCCATCACGATTAACGTAACTTAACCTCATATTACTCGTATTCATCTTGTACTGAGTCAGGGTTATCACAAAAAAAAACACACGCACGCACGCACACTCAAACAAAATTGTGGCAACACCTTAGCGCGTTGAACTGGTACCGTAATGAGGTAGAGAAACTCGTCATTCAAAGGTCAACCTTATGTCATAATATTTGCAGATTATATTATGTACTTACATATTATTTAATTTACGTAATCGATGTATTTAAACATGTAAACATTATAAGTACCTACGGAAATGTGGAACAAAATTGACATTTATAATATTGTAGTTAGTGGTAGTATTTGCTCAGTGAGTTTCTCGCCGAAGGTTCTCCTCAGTGGGTCCCGTTTCCGATCCGGTGGTAGATTCGGTGAAGCACTGCTCTTGCTAGGGCCAGTGTTGGCAACACTCCTGGTTTGAGCCCTGTGAGCTCACCTACACGTCAAGTCTTAGCTCTCAAGGCTATCAGCAAAGGTACGAAAAACAAAAAAAAAAAACTGTTTCTTAAAAGTATTTAAAATCATCATGTACCGTGTTTTATTTTATTATCAATGCCCCCCTCACCCCTCCCTCGAGTGAGCAACGAGATTTGCTTTTAGCACAGATTAAATTCCCGACACCGATAGAAAAACTTTTGTCACTTTCGTTCATCGGGTTTCCGCGGCGCGAAAGAAAAGGACAGATGAATTTATGTTGCTGCTTCACAAACTCCATTCGATATCAATTCCCGCAATTCACGACCGAAGTGAATCGATTTGCGAAATTCACGTTTAAATTTTTCGATTATTTTCGTATCTAGTATTCATTCGAACCCGGAGCGCAAACCATTTTACATTATAATCAATCTTTAAGGCGATACGATAAGGCTTCTAGTCAATCTTGTATATAATGACCCGATAGTGACAGTTCTTCTTCTTCTACTGGTGGTAGGACCTCTTGTGAGTCCGCGCGGGTAGGTACCACCACCCTGTCTACTTCGGCCGTGAAGCAGTAATGCGTTTCGGTTTGAAGGGCGGGGCAGCCGTTGTAACTATACTTGAGACCTTAGAACTTATATCTCAAGGTGGGTGGCGCATTTACGTTGTAAATGTCTATGGGCTCCAGTCCACCAACCTAAGTAATAAAAAAAAATCTATATCGTTCTCTCACTACTGAGGATCGTGACCACATGTGACATACTTCCACTGTGTTCGATCATGGGTGGTATGTACCGCATGGTACAGACTACCACCAAGTGCTTCTCTTACTAGATCTGACCATCTGGCTGGTGTTCTGCCCACGGCGCGCTTGCCCCCTATGCGACCCGCAATTATGAGCTTCTCTACTTCTTATCTGGGAGACCCCATGTTTTATGAGTGGAAGTAAGTACAGTTGTCGAAGAATACTTTTATACCAACCATAGACATTTGCCATTGCAATATCAGTGCAGCGAAAAAAATCGACCATGTTTTCAACGTTTTCCATGTAAAACCAAAACTTTAATGAATGCAATATGCGTGTATGAAAATTAAGAGGAAACAAACCGACAATGTGCCACTTCCCTAATTAAGCCATATTTAGTAGACCTAACATTAACATTGCAGAGTCGAGTCGGAGAGCGAATAAAATATTGGATTGTACAACCGAGTGAATCATGCAGTTCTTTTTTTGCACTATGGCAATTTCACGGCGGGCAATGCTAATTTCCACGAGCAAAGGTGAATGGCATCGGCGGCACAAAATGAACAGAGAAACAGTATTTTACGTAATCTACCCAATAAAAAGCACGTGACTACAAACTCTATTTTTTTTTCTTCATTTTATTGAAGTCTATGGATGGAATTGATGAACAGCGCTTACGGGAGCCTACAGACACAACAGCGTGAGAAAGAAACCATGAGGAAGACATTTCGATACTAAAATGAATGAAATGAAAAGAAATGTGGAAGGAAAGAGACCCTGCGGCCGATTACCTAGCCGTTGGTGTGATAAAATAACCGCCGTAACTGGGTTGCCAGTCGCAACCGCCATTAGAGAAGCTGAGGACCGGACGAGATGGAAACAGCTCACGAGACAGGCCACGGTCAAGTTTCAGGGACACGACCTTCAGCAATGAAGAAAGCGACGAACAAGAAGACCTTTTAGTACCAAGTACTTAATTGACTAAGCACGAAATACGCACCCCGGTTTCAAATATGCAGCCTTTCGCATAGTCGTAGGTCAAGTAGATCAAGTAAACCCTATTTCTGTGCCTTTGCCGCTTTGAAATCAGGGATAATTCTCCAATCTTCTAAAAACCAGACAATTTTCTTTATGAAGCCATACCACGATTAATGTAAATTACGTGGAAGGAATCTATGAAATGGGGCAAAATTATTTTTAATTAACCGTTACCACTAGTACCTACAGATCGTTAACTTAAATGGAGCCTTAACAGGGGTAAAAGAAAGGCATAGATCTACTAACTGCCTGGTTTTTAAAACCGTTGGAAGCTTTCTTGTGTTTTGCTAATGATGTGGTCTCTATTCGCTGATAAACTACGCATTTTTATGACGACCGGTGACCGAAAGGGCTCGAACGTTATATATTACGTTTAAATATAAACATATATAGCCAATTTTTTTTTTCTACCTAATCTGATGGTCTTGAGAGACCATTTCAACGTAACCTTAACTAGTAGGTGAGCTCACGGGGCTCAAACCGGGAGTGTTGCTTACACTGGCCCCAGCAAGAGCAGTGCTTCGCAGAATCTACCACCTGTGCTGTGGCTATGGGTTACTCGTTGAGCCCTGCATCGCAAGCGACGGGTTCGGCGAGGACGATGAACATAGCTAATACGCACCCAGACAAAAAGCAAACAAGGCTGTTCATCATACGAATATTTGCCCGATGTTTGAATCGAACCCACAACCCAGTCAGGAGCTCTAACTACTGCATCACCGAGTTAATCGCTTTTATCGTTCTCCAACTAGTTAGAAGCGGACAAACAAATGTTCTGTACTCCGCAACTTTTTAATCAAGCTTCATGGCCAAACAACTTATCGTGCCCAACGAATTGGAAGGCACGTTGGCCTCGTCGCAAAATACGAACAGGATGGTTTTACCATAAAACGGGCTCACAGCGTATTCTGTTATCTGCAAATTCTTAAATTCATTAGTGGTACCATGCGCACCACCTGGTATCTCAGGACGTCTCAGCTTTTTTTTTATGATTGAAAAATTACTGGTGGCCCGGAAGCCTTTCCAGTTTCACCAGGACAGAGTGGCGAGCAAAGGCTCAGCCAGGAGGGGTGGGATTTGTTAACAACTGCCCGTGCGCCTCCGAAGGAGACCTAACAACTCAAGAGCAATTGCTTCGCGAATGAATCTACTACCGGATCGGAATCGCGACCCGCTGAGAAGATCCGGCGAGAAATTCAGTGGGCTGCGTGCGTCTCAGCTATAAGGCCACGGAAACTTCAGGACAAAAAAAATCGTAACATTTAGCAACTAGCAAATGCTTCAACATAAAGTAATGAATAACTCAATAGTTTACAAACGTATTATAATTAATTAGCATATGTATAATAGTTAGTTCATCATCACAGTTTGTGTTGTGAGGTGAGATTTTTACGATCAAATGTATATTTATGGTGAGACGATTAAATCTTTATAATTATTTACTTGCTCGTTTATCCTTATTTGAAAACGTTATAAAGTATATTCACTTCATATTTCCTTCATATTGAGGACGAATACGATTTATTACTTAATTAACGTAAAGTAGGTTTGTTTTTTAAGGCATTAGTAGTCATATTTATTTTGCTAGATTTTCAGTATTAATGCATCCTACAGATTTTCTCCTTAATGATTAAAGTACAAAAAAATGCTATTAATTATTTAACATAGAGTTTCCGTAGTAGCAATGAACAAGAGATAAATTACCAAAAATTGTCGATATATTGGCTCCAATTGAAAAAATTGCAAGGATCTTAACGTCACTTAAAGCAAATTAAAAAGTTCAAGACCAGTTGTCAATAATTAGCATTTTTGATTGCAACTTTAGTTGAGGTGACATTTATCATGTCACACTATAGTGTTCACTTATCGATGCTCTGAAGTGGCGAACACTTATTTGGTATAACTAATTGAATAAATAAATAAAAATATGTTTTAATTTGTTCATTAGTTATTGGTTCATACTTTGGAGAGCTATCCAATTGTGAGCTCTGCTAACTGAGCTACGTTTTTTTCCTACCTATTCGCTGGTAGCTTAAGAGGCTATTTCAGCTACGTCCGGACGGGTAAATGAGCTTCGGGCTCGACCTGAGCGAATTTGCTAACACTAGTCATGGCAAGAGCAGTGGTTCGCAGAATCTACCACCGGATCGGAATCGCGACCCCCTGACAAGATCCAGCGAGAAACTCAGTGAGGGTTAGTTTAGGTCGTCGTGAAGATCTACATCCCTAACATACCACGGTGCTCCGACGGCTATCCTGCAGAAACGGGATTGTATGAGCTGGAGAGAGTTGAGTATTTTGTTGATCTCAAACCTTTCCTTAATTATTCTCTTATTCCTTTAATAATCCCCCATGGTTGGCTCAAAGAGGCTGTGGGCAAACCTTATTTGGGCAAGGTTTCCCAAATAGCAGCAAAATTCATTATACTCAGCGATAGCCACAACAAAAAGTGGACGGGCGTCATTAATGATTACAAAAAAATAATAATTCATTTCTCTTCGTCAACAACAATGATGGTTCCATTAAATTTTGCAACATACATTCACTCGCGTAAACTCGCGTTAATTATACTACTTAACGTTTACATATTTCATTTATAGTCGTAAATCCACGTCATCGACGCCATTAATCGTCGACTGTAATATTTCTTGTACCGCTTTCGCTTGTGCTTATCCAAAAAGTGAACGGTAAGGACGAAAAATGAAATGTATATCGCATGCAAAGTGCTCACCACCAGTTCGGTCGGTAACCGGTATCTGTATCATCGACCGGTCCAGTTTAGCTTTCTATTAATTCTAATAAATAAATAAATAAAAAGTCTGATTAAATGATTCAAGAATCATCTGAATAAATTATTATACTCCAAATTCGAAATATCCACTTTTAAGCGATTGCCAGTTACTCTTTGAACACTCTCATTATTAACTTATCTAAGAAACAAACAAAATATTCCTGATTTTTCTTTTGCTATTCCTTTTGCTATTCCAATTACGAAGTCCTTTTTGACACTTCTTAGAACGTAACTCATCACGTTTCACATAATCTTTATATATAAAAATGAATTGCTGTTCTTTGGTCTCGCTAAAACTCGAGAACGTCTGAACCGATTTGGCTAATTTTAGTCTTGAATTATTTGTGCAAGTCCAGAGAAGGTTTAAAGGGTAGATAAATGTGAAAATGCTCGGAATTAAATAAAAATAACAATTTTGTTTTTCCTTTGATGTGTCCCCCCCCCCGTGGGTCTTTTATTTATCGATTGAGGCACTACGAAGTCTGCCGGGTCATCTAGTTTGAAATAATAATCATTTTTTGTTCATGATCGTAAAAATCATTTATAAAAATCCACAATCAATCTAAATCATTATACGATTAATTCTCACACACACAATAACATAATAATAACATCTGTCTCATGGGACTTCGTAATTGGGAATAGAGTATAGTCAAGATATTATTAAGCCAAACTAATAAAATTTTCTTCATGTCTGTCATCAATGCTAAATCCGTGTGCAAAATTTTCAAGTTTATCAGATGTCTTTAAATCAGTGGAAAATGTGATTGGTTCCCTGATACATCTAGGTACGTATCGATCTACTTATATATTAGTAGATACAGGTCAAACTAATACAGTGTGTTAATAGATCCAATTTTACGCTCGTGAAGTAAGCTTTGGTGTATAGGAAAACAAAGTGATAGCAGGTTTCCGTGAAGGGTTGTTATGATACGCCTATACACAGTCCACTGAGTTTCTCGCCGGATTTTCTCAGTGGGTCGCGTTTTCAATCCGTAGGTAGATTCTATCTACTAGGGCTAGTATTAGCAGCTCTCTTAGGTTCAGGCCGTGAGCTCACCTACCAGTTCATGATTTGCTGGAACAATCACTTAGATTACCAGCTTATTAGATAGAGGAAATAAACATTATAAATACGCCCGTCCTAGCGATATCCGTTTGGATTGCAGCTTATAATATTCGTGTCAATTCTTTCAACATTCGTATCGAGCCACCCACCCACTGGTCGCGGTTATAGAATTGTTTTAGAGCCGTCGGTGGGCGACACGCGGTAACCCGTCGGACCGGCTCGTATTTCCTGCGGTTCACACAAACGCAGCTTCGAATTTGCAATGTGACGAATTTCGTTCTTATTTTATTTTAAACTAGCTGACCCGGCAGTTTTCGTAGTGACTCCATCTATGATTACTAGTGGTCCCGTATTAGTCGAAATTCGACTATAATTCATTGAAATTATAAGTTTGAACATTACTACTATACATTACATTACATTTGACTGTTATACTTCTATAATCACAGAGTTCGCCAAGACTACAGTATTGACGAATAATATTAAAGATTAACAATATTAACCTATTGTCAATTTGACCACAGACCTTAAGCAATAACAAAAGTTTGACAATAAACAAAGTATACATATATTATTATGTGTGTGTGTCAAATACATGGTAGTGTGTGTAATATTTTCTTTATTGATTTAATGTATCTTTTATGGATTATTTAAAAAAAATATTAGCATTGTGCACTTCTTCTCTATATTCTCTATAAGTGTGGAAAATTTCATACTCCTCCGTCAGCGCAATTTTCGTAAAAAGGGATACAAAGTTTTTGCTTCACGTATTAATATATAGATTAGATGGGTGGAAGAGCTCACAGCTCACTTGGTGTTAAGTACCGGAAGCCCATAAGTATCAACGATGTAAATACCGCCAACTATTAACAACCGCATCACTGCAGACTTACACACGGTTGTGGTACACACCCGTGCCCTAGAAGCATCTCGGACCGACCTACACCACGAAAATATACAAGTTTTCGTTTGACTACCCACATAAACCTAAAATAAAGAATAGCTCAAAAAAAACTAACAAAATACGCTTTTATAGAAAATCCAACTAAAAAATAGAAAATAAGTTTTAATAATTTTAATCAAAAATAGTGTAAGAAATAATGATTTTATTGTAAAAAAAAGCGTGGGGTGCCTTTTTAGGATTTCAATTATATATTTTCATTTTTTTTTTAATATGGAATTGTCATCGGTCCTTAATAAGTATACCAAATTTCTAGTTAATCCGAGGTTTTGAAAGAGGTCAAAATCATGTGCAAAAATTCCGTTGCATACTAACAAACATACGTCTGAAGCTAATAAAAACGTATTAAAAACTACACATAATGCTATTTCTATTAAAGCAATTACAAATTTTCGTTCATAAGTACTTATGAAGACCACGACACGCTATTGGGACATTACTCATCAACGGATGGGGATAAGCCGTGAAGATCGATTTAAAGAACCGCGTCCAACTTAATTGACATCTCCGTATCGGGGAGCCGATAAGGGTTCCGTGTGTGAAACTATTCGTAACGTAAAGGTTAGATCTTAGATAGCGAGGGTCTTGGCCGGATAGATCGATACTTGAATGATGTTTAGGACAAGTACACAAATATGCAAGGTTTAATGAAACGGTCCATTTAGATTAAAGATTTTGCAAGTGTCTTCTTCGATTTATCGATATTGCGTATTTACTAATCGCGGTGTCCCATCCATACATTGGAACATTTTAACGCAAGATCTGCAACAAATCGTCGCAAGCTATTTTTGTCTTCGATTAATCGATATTACGTATCCACAGATCGCGGTGTTACATCACACAATGGAGGATTTTAACGTAAGTCCTACAATATAACTGTACCTACCGTGGGTTAATTCCGTGATTTTAAGCACGTCCAGTCGAAAAGATGGTTTGAAAAATCATGTGGACGAACATTGTCAAGGATGCCACAAACACCAGCGTCCCGGGCGCCATTAAGCAGGCCGAATGCAGGCAACATTGGAAGAAGCTGGTGCAAAAACTGGACCAAGGTGGTCACGACCCTCAGTAATGAGGAAACGACAAAGAAGAAGAAGAAGAAGAATCGAAAAGGGGGTGAACATTCCATCAACCACATTAAAATCTAAAAATAAAAATTTAAAAGGTATTGCTTTTCAACATTTATGCCCCAAGTATTCACACTGAGGCATTTTTTTTAAATAATTAACGTTCCCTTTCCACACGTGAACAACCAAAGTAAAACAAATATGTGCTCAAAAGACTGAGAGTAACAAAAGATCAGATTTTCGTTAACGAGTCACGTAATGATTATGTGTAGCAAAAAACGTACTAGGTACATACTTCATACAAGGTTAATTGCGGCCCACGCGGTTCGGTTACGTTACTTGAATTTAATTGGCCGCAAAGTACCGTCCGCATAAAGCACAGATTTATTTTTAGGGTCAACTTTAAAAATTCAAAATCGAATCCACTGAAACCGTGCGAAGATTATTCAGTTTCTTCTTGCATTTTAATAGCTTTAAAGGTGATTTTTTTAAGGGGAAGTTAATTGTCGAAATTAACACAAAATTATAATGAAATTATCGCGATAACCGTACTGGTGATACGGCTTATTCAATGAGTGACCGCGAAAGCATGTATCACTATCCTGTGGATTTGTCTCAAAGCAGTCATCATCTCAGTATGAAAGAACAGACCACATAGCCCATCTATTTTAATATATTATATACATCCATCGATTTAGAGTGCAATAAAATAATAAAAAACGTACTAACATATTATAATGTCCGAGTGATGAGTACTGTCTGCAACAAAACATTCGATACTACACTCGAAATTGTACCGTCAACAAAAACATCAATATTTTTCACGAAATTAAAAAGTGACACATCATGACCGTTTCCAGTTACATCTCGATGATTACCGTTAGCCGAAGCGAACAGCGATGTAGGCTGTTTGAACGAGTACATTAAAAAGATTTCAATTCAATTTCGATACTCATGTATTGTTTTATGTGAAGCATTTTGGTGCATCTAAATTTCCGATCTATACTCACAATTATAAAGCCGAAGTTTGTTTGTTTGTTTGAATGCCCTTATCTATATAATCGAACTACTAGTCGGATTTGAAAAATTCTTTCAGTGTTAGATAGCCCTTTATTGAGGAAGGCTATAAGGCCATATAACATCACGGTAAGACTAATACAAGTGGAGCACCATGTTTGAAAATATTTTCACTTTCTACATAAATGAAGTGGCGGTAAAATTTTGCGTTATGCCAAAGTAACTATACCACGCGGACGGAGTCGCGGGCAAAAGCTGTACATTATAACAGAACTAGTGATATTTATTTTTATTAATTATTATCAGTAAGGCAGGTGAAGAAAGGCTTAAGCGACATTTCACTTAATACGCGACATTTATCTTTGTAATTAAAAGCGCGTTTTATTTGATATTAGCATCAACAGTTCGATGCTTTTAATTGAACTTCAATTATGTTTACCCATTCCCCACAGCTGAAGAAGTTTTTTTTTGTCAAAATTGGTACCCGCCTACGGGATCCGAACACCGGTACATCGCTCAACACGAATGTACCGGACGTCTTATCCTTTAGGCCACGACAAATTCAGTCTCTAAAGTTTAAACCTATAATCGACTGCCACACATAAAAATAGGATACAACGATATAAAAATCAATTTAGTGGGGTTTATCGGTTGCTATCGGATATATAGTGTCGACAAACGCGATAGCGAATTCAATCGAACTTTCATATCAAGTATCTGAAAACTATGATTACGGCAACTTGTTTGAAAATTGATGATAATTTTAGAATGGTAATATAATTTATATTGTACCAGCCGTACTCGCCCGCTTCGCTGAGCATTTAAAATTAACATTATTATTTATTGTCATTATTATTATGGAGTCTAACACTCATATTAATATTAGCCTATTCATTAAGTACATGTATTTTCTACATCGATACCAAGTTTCAAGTCAATCGGATGCATGGTTCAGTAGTTATAAAGGAACATTCGTAAAAACCACTGTAGATTTATATAATAGTATAGATTACGGCTATTTCCAAGGTTAAATTAAAAACATATTGATTGGACCAGGAGTTCCTGAGATTAGCGCGTTCAAACAAACAAAATTCTTCGGCTTTATAATATTAAGTACTAGCTGAACCGGCAGATTTCGTAGTGCCTCAATCGATAAATAAAAGATCTAAACTTTTGTATAAAATAAACTTAAAACAAACAAAAGGAATCCGTCCGACGGGGGACACATCAAAGGGAAAACAAAATCGTTATTTTTATTTAATTCCGATATTTTCATATTTATCTACCTTTTAAACATTCTCTGGACTTCCACAAATAATTCGAGACCAAAATTAGCCAAATCGGTCCAGCTGTTCTCGAGTTTTAGCGAGACTAACGAACAGCAATTCATTTTTATATATATAGATATTAGTATAGATTACGGCTATATCCAAGGTTAAATTAAAAACATATTGATCGGACCAGTAGTTCCTGAGATTAACGCGTTCAAACAAACAAACTCTTCTGCTTTATAATATTACTAGCTTCGCTTCGCTTCGGAAACATTAAAACACACATGAAAAAAAAAAAAAATAAAATAAAAAAAAGAAGAAAAAAAAAGTAGCCTATGTTCATCAGGGACAATGTCGGCTTCTAATGGAAAAAGAATTTTTCAAATCGGTCCAGTAGTTTCGGAGCCTATTCGAAACAAACAAACAAACAAATCTTTCCTCTTTATAATATTAGTATAGAAGTATAGATGAATTCCTTGCGTATCAAGACTATTGTCGATTGTGTGTATTACAAGGAAATCGCGGGAAGCGTGCTCCGTATTAATTTTATTGTAATTAGCCTACGTTAGCGCAAAACAATAATAACAATCGATTGCCGCGGCCGGCGTAAACAAATCTTACAACACACGATCATTGTTTCACGAATCAAGGTTGCAACGTTTCCAACTTGTAACAACTCCGTATTATAAATATCCATTCGCAGATATAATTAACTTTAAGTGGGAATTGATTTTTATTGCTTAGATGGGTGAACGAGCTCACAGCCCACCTGGTGTTAAGTGGTTACTGGAGCCCATAGACATCTACAACGTAAATACGCCAACCATCTTGAGATATAAGTTCTAAGGTCTCAAGTATAGTTACAACGGCTGCCTCACCCTTCAAACCGAAACGCATTACTGCTTCACGGCAGAAATAGCCATGGTGGTGGTACCTACCCGTGCGGACTCACAAGAGGTCCTACCACCAGTAAGAAGAAATGTTTGTTTGAAGAAATCATCTATTATAGTTATTTCACAGCTAGTAAGAAAGGTCGTGCGCTTTGCATCGTAGGTTGAGACAGCCGATATACAAACAAAATAAACTTAGACCTCACGTTTCAAGGCGTACCATGACCCCTTTTTTAAATTAATAAAAACAAAAAAAAACATTCCTAGCAACTTTTTAAATCTATATTAGAAACGTTCATCTTTAAACTTAGGAAAAGAATAATAACACAAAACAACCATATTTTTCCTACCTATTCTAGTAACATCGAGGGGTTATGTGAGCTCACAGGGCTCAACCGGGTGTGTTGCTAACACTGACCCTAGCAAGAGCAGTGCTTCGCAGAATCTACCTCAGAATCGGTAACGCGACCTACTGAGAAGATCCGGCGAGAAACTCAGTGGACTGTGGCTCTGGGTTGATTTACTCGTCGAGGCCTTCGACGAGGACGATGACCGGTGCTTGTGGTACCCCAAAGCACCGTTAACGGATCGCGAGGATCCGTAATGACGTGTTTAAGGCAAACAACCATAAAGATTGATCAGTGCCTCTTCTTTTTACAGCGGTCACGGCAACCGATTATAGTCACCTCGACTTCCATTATTAGATTAAAAAAACAGTTTAATTTTTACTTGAAACAATACCGCTCGACGAGGCACAAGGCCGGCCCGGTATTGAAACATATTTACATTTGAGATTCGACGCGATAAGAAGAATTCATAATTAGTCTTTTAACGTGTTCTCTCTCGGTGTTGCTTCAAATTTTTGTATTTTCAAAGATCAAACCTCTCATGACGTGACATTTATTACAAAAATTGACGCAAATAATCCTTCATAGTTTCTATAAAATATCACACAAATATGTATCTTGTTACTTGACTTAGATCTTGTTTTAATCCTGCCTATTTCTGCCGTGCAGTAGTAATGCGTTTCGGTTTGAAGGGTGGGGCAGCCGTTGTAACTATACTTGAGACCTTAGAACTTATATCTCAAGGTGGGTGGCGCATTTACGTTGTGGATGTCTATGGGCTCCAGTAATCACTTAACAGCAGGTGGGCTGTGAGCTCGTCCACCAATCTAAGCAATAAAAAAATAATGAAAAAATCAAATTATAATTCAAATGGTAATAGTTTTCCTTTAAATTAGAGTCAGGAAGAGGAAGATGATTTGAAATCCTTCAAGCGCAAGTCCTTCAAGTTAGTAACGTAGAATTCATCGACCGGGAGGATCCGGGACCAAATTTCGAATTGCACTTTTTAATTATTAACGTAGATGGGTAGACACGAACAGAAGAGAAAGATGAAATGATGATGAATGAAAATCTAAAAATGTCATTTTCGTAAATTTGTTGGTTACGACAACATACGTTGGAGGTGTCAATATTGTTAAAACATCGGACCAGTAAAATGTCAATCAAACGATCGTTTTTGTCTGTTCAGGCGCGTTGTAAAAGTCCATATTTTGTTGTAATTTGGAATTATCACAACACTAGAGATAGACCACGATCGATGAGATAGCGATAAGTGGCCCCAGAAAACTCCATTACGGGAAGAGCTATGTAAACAGTGATCACACTTCCCACGGCCAACATTGTACGCACCACTGCTCTATCTATTCCGAAATCTTCTCTATCCGGATTAGAAGATTGAGATGATTGCTATCCAACCAAACGTTTTCTACAATACGATCTACAACAACGGCTAACCGTTGTTACATTTCCAACAAAAATTCCAATCAAAATGGTCATTCCACAAAACCAAAAGACTCACTTGATGAAATATTTTTTTCATTATTCACACAATCACAATAAATTCACGGGACACAATGTATCATCATACTCTTCGATTCCTACCCACGCTTGTAATGTAAAGTTTGTTGTAAAATAACTATAATATAAAATTTATCGTGTTAAAATTAAGGCAATTTTCGGCAACACTGCTGGTGGGAGCGATGGTAGTAGTGGGGACGAGGCAAAATAAAAAAAGCGGTAGTCGGAAAACTGAAAAGCGACGGGAACTCTATTAGTGAGCACATACCTAATAGTAGTCCAAGAGGAGCTACAAATAAAGCATTACAGAATCAAGTGAATTACTGCAATCTGTATATTTACTGCCTGGCTGTTGGAAGCGAAGTTCATAGTAGTCAAATAATAATATATAACCTCGTTTCCACAATAAGACAGCATAAAAACCTCATCATTCGAGACCATACACTAAATTTACAATATGCTATAAGAAATGAAACATTCCCAAATGCAACAACCGTGTACTCCGATTTTTGACTACCTTTATAACCTACATATAATATGATAACGAAAAGAAGTCCCTTTGTATACATTATTTGTGGATAAAGCTAACAAGAGCATAGTTTTAGTAGGGAGCAGATTTGCACGAATCCGACATGGCTTTATTTCGATATTATGTCAAATGGTCGTATCAAAGTCTGCAACGTCAAGTTTATTACCGCCCCCGATACTATAAGCCGACAAGAGGATGACCTTAAGTCGTTTTAAGGCCGTCACCTTAACATAGATAACGTGATATCAGCCAGTCGCTTTCGTTGGATTAAGAGCTTTATGACATTCGACAATGAGAACAAATCACTTTGAAGTGAAATGAGAATTTGGTCGGCAAACAACAGGTTAGAGGTTTTCAAACCCATTCTTTTTTTTTTTTTTTTTTCAAATATTAAATTTAGTCGAGTGTAGTAAGGTCACTAGTGATAACCATAATAATGTCCTAAATCTTTC
The DNA here is from genome assembly GCF_003987935.1 of Bombyx mandarina. Next base: position 2,816,982 of record NW_021011496.1, read on the forward strand.
CTCGCCCACATTGAAACTAAAACGCATGATCCACTAATAATACCCCAATAAAACTTCGTCCCAAAAACTGACAACTGATTTATGGCTAAGTCACATCTCCCAATCTTAGGAAATCAAATATGATAATACTCTATAAACCCACAAAATAAACCGAACTATAAATATCGTATTAAGACTATTCAAAATAAATTTATTCAAAAATATTTATATATGTACATTTAATAAAGATAAATATAAAATGGAAAAAAACATGCAATCAATTAATAAAATAACTTTGACCATATGTTCGACTATTTGTCTGTATTAATACCATAGTGACTTACCTACTCAATAATTTTTATGAATGACACGCCATATACGTAACGCGTGACACAATTTTATTAGCTAATCATTAAAATATTGGATATTAAATTAGTTTTAGTAAAACTAAACGTGTTGTAAGTTATAGTAATCAATTGCTTTGCTTTGCAACAACAAAAAAACACATAAGTAAAAAGAGATACTAAGAACAAGGACATGCCAATCAAAAACGCAAATGAGCCAACAGCTAAACAATCATAATGCACTGAGAAATTGCTTGAAACAATTAGCTCACATGATCTCTCATTGCAGATGTTAGCAAATTTTAGGCTAAGACCCGTGAGCTCGTCCACTAGTTATGTTGAAGCCAGAACAGCCCGTCAAGGCTACTAGCCAATAGGTGAATATAAAAAAATATTGCCCCTTGACATTGCGTTTCTAGACATACCACTAATCTTCGATCTTCTCAGGTAACTTCTTACTGGTAGTAGGTACCCTGCCTATTTCTGGCGTGAAGCAGTAATGCGTTTCGATTTGAAGGGTGGGGCAGCCGTTGATACTGAGACCTTAGAACTTATATCTCAAGGTGGATGGCGCGTTTACGTTGTAGATGTCTATGGGCTCCAGTAACCACTTAACACCAGGTGGGCTGTGACATCGTCCACACCTCTAAGCAATAAAAAAAAAGGTAATTAAAACCCCCAGCCTCATTGGAATCACCCGCAACCTAACCAAACTAAATAATCTAATTGTACATACATTTTACCTTACCTTAACGAGTACTCTTACTATTGACCATTCACTAGCCATAAACTTTGATCACTGAACGCATTCAAAACTGTAACCACAAAATCGTATCCAATGCAAAAGGTTTGTGGTTATTTCACGATGCGGGCACACACACAGGCGAATGGTCGCCACACTCATCATCATTATCTACCACTATTTCGATCTTCAGACACAGTTCCAAGGGCGTTTAATGAAATCCGACGACAACGACGCAATGGAAGAATGGGATGTCATAAAAATTCAAAGTACAACGAACGACGTCTCCATTGTAATTTTTTTATTTTTATTTCTTAGATGAGTGGACGAGCTCACAGCCCACCTGGTGTTAAGTGGTTACTGGAGCCCATAGACATCTACGACGTAAATGCGCCACCCACCTTGAGATATAAGTTCTAAGGTCTCATGTATAGTTACAACGGCTGCCCCGCCCTTCAAACCGAAACGCATTACTGCTTCACGGCAGAAATAGGCAGGGCGGTGGTACCTACCCGTGTGGACTGACAAGAGGTCCTACCACCAGTAATTACGCTAATTACAATTTTACGGGTCTGATTTTTTTGACTTTCTTCTCTTCGCGTTTAAATTACCGAAAGAATGAAACTTTCTAATAGACTTTTGTCTGGGTAACAACGCGCCCACCGTTGTACAGGGTGACATCATTCTTGGAGCCACGTTTTCGCGTTCCTTATCTATCGGCGTTATCACAACACACAGATAACGAACCTTTCATAGATATCGATGAAGAAATGAGAATGGCTCATTTTCGAATCACGTTATTTATTCGCATGGTTTATTGGCAATAAGGAAAAAATAAATAAAAACCCAAACAGGACCAATTGTTTCTTAAGACAAAATCAATTAATTAATCACTAAAAACCGACTACATAATTTATGCTCGGTACTTACCACTACCTGCGGTTCCTAAAATAGTATAAATCCAAAGTACATACAAGTGAAATGAAAATAGTAAATATAGCAATGGTCTCCACATTTTACGTAAATAATTACTCATTACATATGAAGGGGTGAAAAATATTTATTTGGTTTAAGCGACATTTTTGCAACTTTACAGGAGAGCCGCCATTCATAGTTTAATATTTAGAAAAAATATCAAAAAAAAAACATTTTCAGCTATTTGAATGGGGTGATAACCCTAAGTTCAATTAAAAACATCGAACTGTTGATGCTAATCACTACATAGTATAAAACAAAGTCGCTTTCTCTGTCCCTATGTACCTATGCTTAAATCTTTAAAACTACGCAACGGATTTTGATGCAGTTTTTTTTAATAGATAGAGCAATTGAAGAGGAAGGTTTATATGTATAATAACATCCATTAAATAGTGGAGAAATCAATAATAAATTACAGTTGCCGAAGCGAAGCGAGGGCGGGTCGCTAGTACCAAATAAAACGTACCTTTAATTACAAAGATAAATGTCAAGTATTAAGCGAATTATCGCTTACAACCAAATAGTCTTTCACCCCTCGACATAAATGCATACTAAATCGAGACTTTTAATGTAATAGTATCGAATGTAATAGTAGGATTAGACTTTTAATGTAATAGTAGGATTTATCTCAGCCGAAATCCCAATGCGTCAATTTTAAGGACCGCCCTTTTGTCCTCGACTTTAAAACTTCCTTTAACCCAAACATCCAAATAATTAATAATTAGACGAAGGTATTACATTATAATCGAACACTAAACTCACATAACAGAGATGCCCTAATTAGCATACATTCATCAAGACTGTGTAATAACATAATTAATGTTATACTATCGATAAATTTTGTTAATTATGTCACGATTGTCATCCATCCGTCAATAAACGAAAACGTTTTGTGATCACGCGACACATTAATGTAATTGTAATGTACCAATTTGTTTCTGCCTTATTATTACATACTAGNCATTAATGTAATTGTAATGTACCAATTTGTTTCTGCCTTATTATTACATACTAGAGGTCCCGCAGTAGTCGAAATTCCACTATAATTAATTGGAATTGTAAGTTTGTACATTATTATAATTGTATTTTATACTTCTATAATCGCAAATTTCGCAAAGGCTACTCTATAATTTTTTTTTTAATAAAAACAAAAAATATTTTATCTATTCTCAATTTGACCACAGACGTCAAGAACAAAAGTTTGACATTAAATGTGTGCGTGTGTGCGTCAAATACATGGTATGTAGTGTGTGTAATGTTTTCTTTATTGATTTAATGTATCTTTTATGCATTATTTAAAAAAAATATTAGCTTTGTGCACTTCTTCTCTATATTATCTATAAGTGTGGAAAATTTCATACTCCTCTGTCCGCGCAATTTTCGTAAAAAGGGATACAAAGTTTTTGCTTCACGTATTAATATATAGATGTTATAGTATCACGTCTTAACACATGCCATATCCCATATTTTGATTACTTTAATTATGTAATTTATAACCAAAATTCTTTATTTCTTTTGTAATACTAGCTTTTATTATAGGCATTTCTCGAAAGTTCTGGGTGCTTAGTGCGAGTTTTTAAAGTTCTCGATAGCGTAAAAGTTAGCTCATTGTATGTAATGGGATCGTTTGCGTACGTTTGCCGCTAGGGGCGCTGTTCCAACTGCATACAAAATTGCGTTAACTTTTACGCTATCGAGAACGTTAAGAAACTCGCACCAAGCACACAGACGTGAATTTGTATTTATAAAAAAAACACGAGATTTACACATTCGTGGTCGACTCGAGTGAAAGTTTTTTTATTCTTTCTTCTCTAATTCGTTTTTCAGCCTCTAACCAGTAGTGAATGTTTATTCTTCAAATTTAGTAAACACACTTTCTGAATATTCGCAACGAGTAATGAATTTTAATCTCTTTCTCTACTTTTTCTATCTTCTTTTTTTATATATCCTACCTTTCGCTGGTAGCCTAACAGCTAATCCAGCCAGCATCGGACAGGTAGGCGAGCTCACGGGCTCAACCTGAGAGAATTTGCTAACACTAACCCTAGCAAGAGCAGTGCTTGGCAGGATCTACCGCCGAATCAGAATCTCGACTGAGAAGATCCGGCAAAAAACTCAGTGGACTGTGTCTAAGGGTTAACCATCTCTACATTCTTGGGAGTTTGCGACCCATTTAATGTAAAATGGCCACCCATCGACATTAGCAACGCCATAGGCATTACCGCACCACTGCTTTCAAAAAAAAAAAAGACAACCTTCTGTATATATGATTAAACTTCTAAAGGGATTTTAATCTTGCTCGTGAACAACTGCACTACAAGCATACGATATGTACGTTGTTATCGACAATGGCCAGACCAGACCGGCGGTATTGTACGTCGCAACACCGGATACCAAGGCCCAATTGAGGCCTTTTCACTTGGCCGAAACAAAACAAAAAAAACTCCCGACATCAACTGACGAACCGTAAACACGCCAACCGTGAAATTATTTCGGCGATAATTTTAATTCTTTCGTTCATTAAACATCCAATCTCTGTAATAACGGCAGTTTTTATTTTGTAAAAATCATTCCTAAGTTCTGTTTTCGATCGCAAGTATAACAAACTAGCGGCCCACTCCGGCTTCGCTCGGATCTTTAACAAAAATTTCAACGATATTTGACGTTGTATTATTTTTTTAAATAAAAGAACCCTTATTGCGGCGCAACTATAATAGTTAGACATATGCTGTCGCGACACCTTTGTAAATAATAATGTGTTCTACAAAGTCGTAGTACATTATTTTATTCTATCACCAATAGTTTTTGCAGGGCACGCGATGTAAAGAATTTGTTATAGGTAATTTTTTTACACCTCGGGTTACATTATTTGAGTTTTAGTAAGGATCACAATTATTTTTTCAAAAAAGTCTATTATAGCCTATGTTACTCTGGAATAGTGTAGCTTCCAACAGTGAAAGAATTTTTCAAATCCGTTCACTAGTTTCGGAGCCTATTCAATACAAACAAATCTTTCCTCTTTATAATATTAGTATAGAAGTATAGACAAATGGTAATTGCAACTAAAAAACGCTCATGTATATGTAGTTAGAGCATTAGATAATTTTCGCATTAAAAGTGCACAATTTCCAAAAAGATTAGAAATTGAGTTAATATGCGGAATCATTTGGTATCACCAGTATTTTTCTCATAAATACTGTCAAAAGAGCGTAGTTTAGTTTTTTTTTTTTAATTTACCCTTATTTACGACTACTATTAACAAAATTAATACATCATTTTATCTTACTTTAAAAGACAGATAATGTATCTGGTAAAAAATGAAGAATAAATGTTGCAAAGATGATTAATATTAAAAATATCACAATACATGTTAAACCTTTAAAACACTCTCCTGTAAAATTAGTAAGTTTTGAGATTATACAGTTTTGATGCGAGAAGACGATGTATGTATACATACAAACGCGTCTCGAGCGTGGAAAATGATAAAACCATCAACCGTCTCGACGACCAACGATAAAACTGAGCAAAACACAAACTAACGAAAACAAACATTACACCTAGATATCAAAAAAAAACGAAGGCAACGATTCAACAAGACGAACCAAAACTATATATTTAGTTTGACGGACAAAAATTACGAAGAAAGTAACAACAAAAAAAAAAAAAATACGACACGCGTCTGCAACGAAACGTGGACGTAAAAGGAAGTTGACAACTCGTTTGGCAGCTGAACCTGACGGGACAATGGCGGCATCAGAGCTGTTTAGTGAAAATAAGTTTCCGAGAGGCGTTCGTTCCTTTTACCCGATCAAGGTAAGTGACCTGTTCCGAGGCATTAAATCTCTTAGCGAATAGCCCCGCTCTGCCTGTACACCGTAGTAGATCCACAGAGCTATTAACCGAACCACAGAAGCGCGACGGCAAAACGGTATCGGTCGCGGATACGATCACACCAATAATCACACGATCACTTCACAATTTTTATATTAAAAAGAATACAAAATCCGAAAACACTTTACGCATACACATGTTCGATAGCTCGCATCACAGTAGATAATAATGATTATCAGATACAAAAAAAATATAGACGGAAAACGTCTTTGCTACGCGACGAATCGAGAGGAACTGAGGTGGCAACGGTGCGCAAGCGCCGCCCCGCGCCGATTATCAGCCTTCGGAATGAGGGGGGCGAAGGGGGTGCAAGAAAAAGTCTGCACGTGATATTTAAGATAAGCCGAATACAATCGTGAACCCAATGTTTGTCTATAACAATCATATTGTTTAGTGTTTTTTTTTTAAATATTAATTATTGCTATAGTGCGTTTAAAAGACGAATTGGAAAGTTGTTTATTGTGTCGGTGTGAGGGACCGTTTTATTTGAGATACTTTAATTAACCGGGATAGTTTCATACACACATAACTGTGGTATCAGAAATGCAATTCACAAAACGGGTAACAGATAAAATAATTGTAAATCGATGAAATACACCAGAATGAGTGAAAAACAACGCAATTTCCAAATTTTAACTTTTCGGCGACTCATCTACTACTTTTTTATCTCTAAATAACTTGGCGCAGTTAAATACAATAACTAAACCCCGTTTGCCGTAAATAAATAAATTCAACAAGAGTAGAACCCCTATAACCTGTCAAAAATCTATTCAGTGATTTATTTACCAGTTGACTGGTTGACCTAGCTACTATTGCAAGTCTTTAGAGTGAGGGTCTACCAGTAAGCTTAGTGCGAATTTTTAAACTTCTCGTTCACGTAAAAGTTAACTCAAATCTCTATGCAGTTGGAACAACGCCCTTAGCGGCAAACGTAGGCAAACGTTCCAACTTCATATAAATTTGAGTTAACTTTTACGCTATCGAGAACGTTAAAAAACTCACACTTAAAGCACAGGATTGCTGAACACACACCCGAAAGCATCTATGTCCAATTCAAGTCTATGCCCAAGTTAATCTTAATATTTATGATATTTCTGTTCGTTTAGCGCTGGACGTACTATTGACTGACGATGACTGAACCTTGTTGTCTCAATTGATGCATATTTGAAAAGGGTTGGCGTTCAATCAATATTACGAGTCCTAAGTGACTACAAAGGTACATAACTACATACTCTATAAATGATTTCTGTGCATTGTAAAGTACTTCATGTTTTTGAGTGCTGATTGTGTCGGCGGCACAGCTTTCTTCTTGTGCAAGAAGTTGATGACTAGCATTAGCGAAGTCAAAGTGAAGCTTCGATATCATTTCCAGGATGGGCTGTCTATTGACTACTTTTGTTAACGCGAGGTCGACTGTGAGCGATGATAAACACGTTGTGTATGCTTAGTGCGAGTTTTTTAACGTTCTCGTTAGCGTAAAAGTAACTCAATTTTGTATGCAGTTGGAACAGCGCCTCTAACGGCAAACGTAGGCAAACTTTCCAGTTCCATACAAATTCGAGTTAACTTTTACGCTATCGAGAACGTTAAAAAACTCGCACTGAGCACACAGACAAGCTCAGCGATCTATGTGTATACATATACGAAATGTAAAATCTGTTTACGAGTGCTCACAGTTATACCACAATGCCCGTGATGTTTATAGTTAATGACATAGCACGAAACGCGGTTGTGTTTAAGTAATTTAATTTGCATAAACCAATAAAACTAAACTTTGCACTTTGGCACAACTCTAAAACCAAGCTACAGAACGGAATCATCAGACGGCGTCACGATCCTCAGCAATGAGGGATCGATTAAAGAGAGAGAGAGAGTTGTATATAGACATACTTTATACGACCGGTTCAAAATATTACATTAAATGACTTTTAACTGATCAAGTGATCAAGTATCCAATTTCGCGAATGGAGTTCATCATTCTCCTGCCCTTCTCCCAGTCACCTGGGGTCGGCGCAACATGTTTTCTCCTTCCATACTCCTCTATCATATACCATTTCTTCGCTCACTCCCCTCTTACACATATCGTCTTTAACGCAATCCATCCATTTCTTCTTAGGTCTGCCTCTTCCTCTATATCCTTTCACATTAATAGTTAACACTCTCTTACCAACCTCATTTTCATTTCGTCTCATCACATGTCCATACCATCCCAAACGCGTACTTCTTAACTTCTCTGTCACAGGTGCCACTTTCAGACTTCCTCTAACATATTCATTCCGTATTCTATCCATTCTCGTTACTCCACACATCCATCGCAACATTCGCATCTCTGCTGCATGCAATCGCCTTTCATTCTTCGCAGTTCTTTTACAGAATTTTGGCAATAAAAATCGCCGATGGGAGCGGTAGCAAAAAACTTTGCAAGACTTAACGCAATTTGGGTAAAACGGGTTTGGTTTTTTTTTTCACGGGCACTAAAGCCTCTGCGTCGGAACCGGTTTGCGGGTTTCGCTTCCGGAGAATCGCGCGATCTTGGTCCGTGCATACCCCTTTTTTTCTTGTCCAGTCGCATCAAAATGTTTGGCGCGTATAATTTTTTTTTGTATTGCATATATGGGTGGACGAGCTTACAATCCACTTGTTGTAAAGTGGTTACCGAAGCCCATAGACATCTACAACGTAAATACCGCCAACCACCTTGACATATGAATTGTGTGGTCTCAGAATAGTTACAACGGCTGCCCCACCCTTCAAACCGAAACGCATTACTGCTTCACGGCGGAAATAAGCGGGGCGGTGGTACCTACCCGTGCGGACTCACAAGAGGTCCTACCACCAGTAAGTTGTACAAGTAGACCGCTACATTCACGTTATGATTTTTATGGGCTCCTCCAAGTCAACATCAAATATGCTGAGGAGAGACTGTCTGCGCAACTTGAGCAAAAAAAAAAGAACAAATTCACACAGAAACCGTCCAGAATTACAGTTAGACGAGCTAGCCGCGTGACTCATCGGATCTCGACAGTGCGCACAATGAATCGGTCGAGAGCTTTATCTAGTCCAATGTAATATTGTAACGTTGCTTTCAAATTTACACTCTTATTGCTTTATTCATCTTACCGGTTATTGAAACATACGACGAATCACTCTTTTTTTTCCTTACCTATGCTGATAGCCTTGAGAGACTATGTCAGCTTCGCCCTAACGTGTAAGTGAGCTCACGGGGCTCAAACAGGAGTGTTGCTAACACTGGCCCTAGCAAGAGCAGTGCTTCGCAAAATCTGCCACCGGATCGGAAACGCGACCCACTGAGAAGATCCGGCGAGAAACTCAGTGGGCCGAATCACTCAGTTCAGCATGATTGTGAACAAAATAATTAAACCACGTAAATATTTCCGAATGCTTGGAACCATAAGTCCATAAACACTTATTTTCGATAGGTTTTTTTTCTTATAGTTTCCTACAGGGAGTGTTGCCCGGGGGATTTTTTTTAGAATTCCATCAATGAAGCCGAGTTCAGCCCTAACACCGAAAACGATTGGAAACTTCGACAATGCCCTTTTAAATGTCATTATGACGTACTCTTTGACTAGGATCCTGTGTCCTTTCGCTGTGCTACGACACAAGATTCTTTCCTTCTTAAAAAAAAAGCTATTGTCGACTGTACTTACGTGAAGAAATATAAATAGAAGTCTTCAGAAGAGCTCAACGGTTGGCAGCCCAGATCGGGACCACTGAATGCTATCATTTAACATTCGACCTTCGGTATACCGGTGAAAGATCTTTCCTTTGTCGTTACCAATCTATTACTTTATGGAAGGCAGGATTACTGATGGCCCCAAACCCTTTCCAGTTTTACCAAGACCGGTGGGCGAACGCGGGCTCAACCAGGAGGCCTGTAGCTATTATATAACCGTGCTACACGTTTGTACCACACGCTTCAATCTGTGCAACGCAGACGTCGAAATGCAATAGTTGCGACGGCGCAATGCGTGAGTCACACGGTCGCCAGAGGTACGGCGACCGACCGTGTAATTTATTCAAACATTTACATTACATTACACACACACACAGTGCGCTGTTGTAACTGGTGTAACTATCCAACGGTCGGCCTTTCGACGTTCTGTAGGTGTGCTTAGTGAGAGTTTTTTAACGTTCTCGATAGCGTTAAAGTTAACTCAAATTTGTATGCAGTTGGAACAGCGCCCCTAGCAGCAAACGTAGGCAAACGTTCCAACACCATATTTACCGCGAATTGGCAAACGTAGTGGAGGACACCCTCAGTTTCGATTGGGTGGCGATCTATGCAGGGTGGCTGTCTCGAGCTGGATGAGATAAGCCGAGGATCGTGCTCGGTGGAGTGCAATTGTAGAGGCCTCTGTCCAGCACTCGACTGCTATAGGGTGATGATACATGTAGAATAGAGATCGCAGCGCATAAAATAAAACGTCCACTGTTCCAAAATCTTCTGTTATAAAAATTAATTAACACTTTTATTAGGCCTTGCTGATTTTTTTACCGTCTTCGCCATCTTTCTTTTTCTCTGTCATTCTCTTTTCCCTTTCTTTCCGTTTTCTCTCACTCACATCTTAACGCTCCGTTCCACAATCTTTTCATACGTTCCGCTCTTACCAATCCTACATACATTATACGTAATCGCTTATACTGAAATCGCTTTTATTCTAGATCTTTTATTTTTAGCGAAATTTTTACTCAGTCTGGACCACGAAAACCAAAATATTTGAAACGAAGCAAATAAAAAAATGACGTAAAAATAAAGCCATAAAATTAGCATTAATCATTTACTCAATTACGAATTTAGATATTTTTTTCATCACACCGAAAGCTTGTTGCCCGAAAATTTTAAAATTATTGAAATAACTCTAGACATCGTCATAGCTTCTTACATAATTTTTGTACTACAAAAATTTACGAATAATCATCAGATACAGAAGTAAATAGTGGAAACCCTTTTAAAAAACATCAAATCAACAATGCTCATAAAAAGAAAAAAGAAAAATTACAATAAAAAACAAATTAATCTTTTTCAAAGCTCTGCTTTAATTGAAATCAATAGTCGTGTCATCTGATTGTCAACCAATTTTACACCGTATTCCGTAAACTTAAGACATGTCGTTCAATAGTAACAATGGACTACCTACTTGTAAAAGTTCACAGACCCACCTATATACAAACGTGGGTTTCAAAATGAAGTTGCAAAAACTATTAACCCCCACTACCACCATATGAAAAGAGAGCGAGAACACATTCTAAGCCCAAATAAGGCTTTTGCACACGACAATGTCTATTTATGTCTGTATTTGTCAACTCTGAGCAATATGGTGGCGTGAATTTAAGTTACCAATCGCGCCATCTAGCGGACAATTCCTTGATTAATACGAATGAGGTTTCAATGTTACAATACAAGACGGCAGAACTAACAGTCTTGATCAGTAATAATAACTAGCAACACAAATTTATTTATCGTAGTGGAACTATTTATACCGATTTAAACAATTGTTTAGATCAAACTAGAAGTCATAAAAAAAAAAAACAAGAAAATAATAGTAAAATTTTTGTGTAGTAATTTTTGATTCAATTAGTTTCAACAAATATTTACATATTAAATGTAATATCTTATGTACATTTCGTACCTAGCTATTCAATTAGGCTACAGTACGAAAATGAGATTTCACATCACAAGAGCTGCCATCTATGATTTAATAGACAAATAAACATCATTGCCTTGCTAATTTTTGCTATAAATTAACAAAGGTATATTCAATATTCATATACAATTCAAGGCTATGTACATTTTTATTTATTGTAATAATTAATTCTTTACAAGTTTATAAAATAAAAATATAACACGCTCTGTACCGTACAATCTACAACTATTCACCGCTAGATGGCGTTTTACAATACGCATTATGTGAATTTATGAATGTCGCGTTACATTAGCGATTCATCATTTTATTAAGGTCGTTTTATTTACCGCCTAAAAAAAAAAGAAAACAAGTTTCAGAAAGTGCCTTATTTCTTAAATTACAAAAATATGGAATCTCTTGTATTCAATTACAATTATTTTTAATGTTGATTTTGGCGCGTTAGTCTCAGTCATTTCTCGGCAACGTCAATACTCTCCGAGAGTATATTTTACAAGAATTTCACTGACTCAACGTATTTTCATATCGATTCATATAAAATCTCCGATAAATATCTCTTAAACCAAACACCTCAAAATTACATACTGCACCAGCATACCAGCTTCCTTTTGTGTTTTAAAGAAGCAGTAATCCGTATGAAGGATAAGCAAACCCTTTTTTGACGTAAATGCATAGTCCAGTTCACTTCTCATCTAATCTCAATTGGTTAACGACAACCGTAGACACTACAACGTAAATGTGCAAATCCTTCATATCAAGAAGACATACGAAGTCAAAAATCTAAATAGCACAATATAAGTGAAACTCCTTCCTCAAATTACTTCCTATTTGCTGGTGGTAGGACCTTTTTTTACTGGTGCTAGGACATCTTGTGAGTCTACACGGGTAGGCTGCCTATTTCTGCCGTGAAGCAGTAATGCGTTTCGGTTTGAAGGATGGGGCAGCCGTTTTAACTATACTGAGACCTTAGAACTTATAACTCAAGATGGGTGGCGCATTTACGTTGTAGATGTCTATGGACTCCAGTAACCACTTAACATCAGGTGGGATGTGAGCTCGTCCACCGAAGCGAACAATAAAAAAAAATAAAAAAACTGGGCTGTATGACTGCTTTGTTGAAGAAATAAGCAATTTTAACGTATATTTTATGGCTGGTTTGGCTTGACTGTATTTATTTCATGACGTTTTTGAGCAACGTGGAATTCGTTCCTAATCACATATGTTCGATATGTACTTGTAGTATAAGTACATAAGGCGTCAACATAAGCAACTAAATAAATGCCATTAGAAGTATTATTATTTCAAAACCATGCGATCTTCGCTTCGTGACCAAGCAACCGTTTTATTTTTATTGCCCTTGTAGGCAGACGAGCATACGGCCCACCTGATGGGAGTGGTTACCGTCGCCCATGGACTGCAGCAATTCCAGGGGCAAAGCCAAGCCACTGCCTACCGCTTAATACTCTCCACAGGCCTCATTTGAAGAATTGACATTTGTCCTAGCGCTCGGGAAGCACCGTGGAGGGGAGGTCATTCCAAAGCCGGATGGTACGTGGCAAAAAAGATCTCTGGAAACACACTGTGGATAAACGAATTGGCTCCAGGTAGTATGGATGAACTATACTCCGGTGGCGGGCGGTGCGATGTTAAAAACGAGATGATGGTATCAATTTAAACAATTCCCATGGGACACACGGTACAAAATACCATCAGCACATAAACTGCTCATCAAACATTCTAACCTTCATCACACGATTCTACATTCAGCTGGATCGTACTAATAGACGGTGGGACGAGATAAGATAAGATTCTCACGCTTCGAACGAGGCATTAAGACTATTTTTAACACACAATTTACACTAACACAAAACTCTTTTTATTTGTTATAGAATTATACAGGGCTGTCGCGAGAGTTTTATTTAGTAGTAGGCACGTAGTAAAAAAAATAACACTATAAATAGACGATTTAAATCTTAACAAACTTATGATTGAAAAACACTATATTAAAACAAAATGCGAGTGTTTTTTTATGTTTTTTTTTATTTCCACTTTCCTAAAACGTGATGACCCTGAAAATTTTCGGTTACAGGCACATAGTTACAGAAAGAACTAATCAAATATTAGTTTTAATACATTAATATCAACAGGCGAGATTACTGTTTTTATTTCTAGTTACCAACGGCCGGGAAACGAGCTTTTTTTTAATTTATTGGTTAAATGGATGGACGAGCTCACAGCCCTCCTGGTGTTAAGTGGTTACTGGAACCCATAGACATCTACAACGTAAATGCGCCACCCACCTTGAAATATAAGTTCCAAGGTCTCAAATATAGTTACAACTGTGGTTACAACGGCTGCCCCACCCTTCAAACCGAAACGCATTATTGCTTCACGGCAGAAATAGGCAGGGTGGTGGTACCTACCCGCGCGGACTAACAAGAGGTCCTACCACCAGTAAAAAGCGAATAGTCAAAACATGTACCTAGTTTTTAATTATCACAGTGAAGGTCAATATAATTTGATAAAATAAATTTGTCTTCTAAATATGTTTTTCTTTATTCATTTTAGAAGAGAAAATTCATACTTTAAATTCCATAATATTGTCTGCTCAGGTTTTAGACGCAGTTTTCGTGAACTGACTTAGTCGGTCGCGGCTTCGTGGCGACAAGCTGTGTGCTTAGTGCGAGTTTTTTAACGTACTCGATAGCGTAAAAGTTAGCTCATATGTATTTGTATGGAACGGGATCGTTTGCGTACGTTTGCCGCTAGGGGCGCTGTTCCAACTGCATACTAAATTGCGTTAACTTTTACGCTATCGACAACGTTAAGAAACTCGCACTAAGCAAACAGACGCAAATCGAAACGTATTTGTTTTAATTGAATCAATAGAAATAAAAATCGTCGCGGCCTAAACGACAACAAAACCCATTCATTACATTCGCATCGAGCAACGTTCAATTCCAGAGGCAAATAAATACTTGACAATGTTCACGATTGACTACCGCGGCGTAGGAATAATAAGATCGTTTAATTATAATGAAGCCCGCATGAATTACAATTTACAATCGTAATTAGTTAGGCCGTCGCGTTTTCCCCCGCACGGGTATATATATCACCGCCCTGCCTATTTCTGCCGTGGAGCAGTAATGCGTTGCGGTTTGAAGGTCGGGGCAGCCGTTGTAACTATACTGTGACCTTAGAACTTATATCTCAAGGTGGGTGGCGCATTTACGTTGTAGATGTCTATGGGCTCCAGTGACCACTTAACACCAGGTGGGCATGTTCGTCCACCCATCTAAGCAACAAAAAAAAGGCAAAAGGAGGTGGCTCACTAATGCTGTTCAAAGTAGACTGTGTAAAACATACATTAAAAACTAAAAGAAGGCAAAGTTAGATAATCCAGGCGCTTAGTAACAGAAATCGACATAAATACTTCAGGGCGCCACGTAGGGCACCGGTGACCTACATGGTAGTCAGTCAATGTGTCAAAGATTCATTAAGCAATTCAAAATATTTTTTATGATATATATTTTATTTATTGCGCTGTTGTAGATTAGAACAGCGTAAGTAGCATTTTAAACGGTACGCTCAATTTGTTTCAGTTCTTTTTATTGTGTGGACCGTTTATGAATTTTGTTATGGAACTCACATTTTGTTTACGGAAGCCCGTACACATCTCAAAGTGAATTGATTTGACATTAGTTAATAGTTCAATGAATAACCGCACAGATCTTGTATTTGAAAATTACCTTGAAACCTTCACTTGAGGATAAAATAAACGAAAAATCAAAACTAGTGATCCCTCGGTAGTCGTAATTCGACTATAATTAATTGATATAAGCTCGAACATTATTATGATTCTATTGTCAAAGACGATTATACTTCTATAATCACAGATTTCGCCAAGACTACACTTTAAACTAATATTAATAAAGAAATACCAAATTTTAATCTATTCTCAATTTGACCACAGACTGTGCAGTAAGAAAAGTTTGACAATGAACAAATTAGTATGCATGCGTGTGTGCGTCAAATACGTGGTAGTGTGTGTAATGTTTTATTTATTGATTTAATGTATTTTTATGCATAATTAAAAAAAAAAAAAACTGCACTCCTTCTCTATAATCTCTATAAGTGTGGGAAATTTCATACTCTTCCGTCCGCGCAATTTTTGTAAAAAGGGGTACAAAGTTTTTGCTTCACGTATTAAAATATAGATTTCAATAGGTTTCTTAAATAGAACAAACACGTAACTAAATAGATGACACGACTATTGTTGAGGTTCAAATTCTACAAGCGGCTTCTATATTTTTTTGAGTTTATTTTAAGACATACAGTGGGATTCACGCGTTGCAAGTTGTAATGTCAACGTCCTCTAGAAACCACTTAATACCAGAGGGAACGTCAGCTGGAGAATCCATCAACTGCATAAAGAAATAACTACTAAAAAGCCTATCAATACTTAAGATTACCATTTATTAAGCACTTGAATAGCACGGTATATATAAATATCTTATTTATTTAAAGTCATATTACAACGCAACGGCAATTGAAAAAATAAACCCAAGCTTCTTTTTTGTTATAAAACTTCAACACAGAGCTTTCCCGTTCTCGCCGTAGTGTGGCTCGCAAACGACGCTATATTGGTAAAATTTTAATGCACCAGAAGCTTTACGTAGGTACGAGGTGAAATTGGTTCGGAAACCTTTTTTTGAAACAGAGATTGTTTACTATGTTTCGCATACTGCGCATAATTTTTCGTGAACTCTGTGAGTATAGGTATTTGGCACAAAATGGATTTTCGAAATTGGTACTCGTAATGTCTGTTTTCTTTTTCTTATCCTACCTATGCTGATGATAGCCTTGAGAGGATCTTTCAGCTTCTGGATGGACAGCCCACCTGGTGTTAAGTGGTTACTGGAGCCCATAGACATATACAACGTAAATGCGCCACCCACCTCGAGATATAAGTTCTAAGGTCTCAGTATAGTTACAACGGCTACCCCACCCTTCGAACCGAAACGCATTACTGTTTCACAGCGGGAATAGGCGGGGTGGTGGTACCTACCCGTGCGGACTCACAAGAGGTCCTACCTTCTACTTGACGTGTAGGTGAGCTCACGGGGCTCAAACCGGGACTGTCGCTAACACGAACCCTAGCAAGAGCCGTGCTTCGCAGAATCTACCACCGGATCGGAAACGTAACTCACTGAGAAGATCCGGCGAGAATCTCAGTGGGCGTCTGTTATTAATGATTGACTACAGTATAGTGTAAGGTTTGTTATAAAATAACTAATATAAACTTTATCATGATAAACTTAAGACAATTTACGGATTGCCAAATAGCAACACTGTTGGTGGGAGCAATGGCAGTAGTAGAGACGAGATATAATAAAAAAGGCGGTAGTCTAAAACAACGGAGGAAAATGCGGTGTATTCTGTGTAATGAGCACATATCTAAAGATTGCACAAGTTAAGTTACAAATAAAGCAATACAGAAATCAAGTGCACTATTGCAAACTGTGTTTCTATTTCCTGGCTGTTGGAAGCGAAGTCTACAACAGTAAAAGCGTGAATGAATGACATTACCACCGTCCTATTGGTGACATTACCACCGAGTAGTCAGATCTCCTCAGCGGGTTGCGATTGTAATCCGACGGTAGGTCTGATATTGGCAAACTCTTGCAAATAGACTCATGGGCTCACCTACCAGTCAAGCTGAATCCAGAATAGCCCCTCCAGGTTATTGGAATATAGGTAGGCAAAACAAAAGTCTGGTCAGATCTCATGATTTGCGGCAGATATAGTCAAAATGGTGGTATTGAGACGTAAAATTAGCAGCGCGGTACAGAAAGACTTAAAAAAAAAAAAAGATGAGATCCAAACTCTTCCAATGTGATCAACTCAAGACTTGCGGCATTATTTGCGTAGTACATAATATGTATACAACACGTACACATACTGTAATCAACGTATGAGGTAATGTACGAAGAAACGCGCGCCGAAAAAGACCTTTTCAGTTAATATCCATCCAACTCTACGAATATAACATCAAGATCTAATAATCTGTGTGACACGTTAATAAAGTTTCACTTTCAACATTTCGTATGCACAAATCGATTCGGGTCGGAAACATTAAAAAAAAAAAAACTCGTGCTTACGAAATCGCCACCGCGAATCGACTAACACTAAATCTAAGCACAATAGAAACTGGTTTTCACTCGAATTAGTCACCCTATCACTTTTACGTGATTTTAATGTAACGTCAAAACTTTTGGCGTTTGATCAATATTCTCTGTGAATGAAAAGTGAATTAATAAAATAACTTGTTTCAATAATCGTATTATTATTATTTATTTATATTTATTTAAAATCTTATTAATTACATAATATTTTTTAAAAAAGATATTAAAAATACAATTTTTAAAAAACACTATATAAAAATAGATTGCCGCTGATGGCGGTGTCTACGACACAAGCCACCAGTGGTTAGGACTCCAGAGTGAGAAACCTCCTCACAATGCGTGCAGTATCGAGGATAACTGCTTNTATTATTATTATTTATTTATATTTATTTAAAATCTTATTAATTACATAATATTTTTTAAAAAAGATATTAAAAATACAATTTTTAAAAAACACTATATAAAAATAGATTGCCGCTGATGGCGGTGTCTACGACACAAGCCACCAGTGGTTAGGACTCCAGAGTGAGAAACCTCCTCACAATGCGTGCAGTATCGAGGATTTATTATTATTATTATTACAATAAATTAATAGATACGCATTGGTTTAAGCTCAATCCATGTACTCACTACTTCACATCACAAACAAGAACTATTAACATGAATACAAAAGTTATCGGAATATTTTCAATAAATTCAATAGGAAAAACATTCAATTTATGACTAGACTGAATAAAATTGTCTATAAATAACCATGTACTCATGGAGTAGGGCGAAGGGGGATTGACTATGTCAAAGCTAATTGTCATGATAACCAATTAGCTAACAACAACGCGATTGATATTTCGGACTCCTAGTCCTAATGTCTATGGTACCGTCCAACATTATGGGCCCTAAGCTCGAAATTAAACTTTAACTGCATTGTTTTTTTTTTTGGTATTTGACACCCAATTCATCTATAAGTCATATCAGAACATAAATATCATAATGCTAACCTAGACAGTAGTCGTCATACATACGTAGAACAAAGCGCGCATTATAACAACGTGCTCTCCGAACTAACTATTCCAACAAACAGATTCAAGGTTCTTGATAACTCATTTGAAGTTAGAGATTCGCATTTGGCATAAAGAAAGTTTACCGACAAATTTACCTTATTTTACCCTGCCTACCTATTCGCTGGTAGCCTAAAGGGCTATTGCAGCTACGCCTGGACGGGTAGGTGAGCTCACTGGCTCGACCTGAGGGAATTTGCTAACACTAGCCCTAGCAAGAGATCGAAATCGCGACCCACTGAGAAGATCCGGCGAGGAAATCAATGGGCTTGGCAAACGTACCATTCATTACCGTCCAGTCTCCTGATAGAGGTCAATCTTGTTCATAATATCAAATATATTCCATTGGTTGAATGACTTAAAAAATTCACATTTTCTTTTATTATCATAAGAAGAATATCCACTACATCTGTTTCTCTGATTTTGTTCTGCTAATAGATCGAGAGAGTATCCTGACTTCATCATGACTAGTAAACAAGCTTGCGGGGCTCGACCTGAAAGAGTTTGCTAGCATCTACCTTGGCAAGAGCAGTACTTCGCAGGATATACTACCGGATTTGAATCACGACCCATTAAGGAGATCCGTCGAGAAACTCAGTGGATATAGATCTGGTGGTAATTGAGAAAATATTTACTAGTAAAACATTCGATGTTATGAAATTTAACTACTTTTTTTAATCTCACATACTGGATTGAACCGGATGATTTTAATTACATTGATTTGTTTTTGGCCTAGAATGTCGGACGAGCGTACTGTCTTAAGGTATAGTGATTACCGACATCTGTCGCTTAGGGCACTCATCTACCTAATCATAATAGCCTCGTTAACATCAAAACAATTTTTCGAAATTATAACAACGTTTTAATAGTTATTTCGGAAAGTACACAGTGATTAACTGACCATGTTACCATTGTATTTTCCTTGTGATTAATTCTATGCTAAACTCGTGGCCAATATCAACCAAATTAAAACATTGAGGTAACAATTTAAAAATATACGGTTTGTTTTCTATTATTAGTAAAATTATCCTTGTTGGTTATATGACCACGGAATTGCTACATAATGAAAAATTCCCAAACATACATACAGCAAACAGTCATCGTGAAGTTGTGTTTGTCTAAATGGACTAAAGGATAAGACGTTTGGTGTAGAGTGATGCGATACTATGCCGATATCTTCAAATCCCAAGATACATATTTTTTTCTAATGATATACGTTCTCAGGTTTCACCTGTACGAATAACTTCTACGCTAAAGAAATAAAAAATAACATCGCGTAATTACAATCAAATCAGCAAAAAAAATATTTGCTTAATTACTTGCTAATTCCGTATATTGTGAAACATATTTACTCAAGATAGTTAAGTCGCCTCGACTGAAAAAAACATTTTGACGTTTAAAAAAACTATCCAATAAAATATTTAATTTTTTTTATGTACCTTATCTCTGTGTGCGTGTCGATGGTGCGTCACCGGAGGCGGCGGCTGGGGTATCTGATTCTGTCCAGTCACCACGACCGGTAGACCATCAACGATCGTCACCATCACCCTCTTGTCGGCGCTGCGGCGTCGCTCCGTCGAGTTTCTCCTTCGCCTCTGCTCATCGGTCACGGGCCTAGCGAACACGGTCCTCCTTTCGAAGTTACGAGGATCCGGTTGGTTCTCCAGAGCCCTGGTGGCAGGCGTGTGACTCTTCGAGCGTTTCAAAAGCCTCATCACGTGGGACTTGATGGCGTCCGGCTTGCTGACGGGCGGGGGCAGTTCCTGCTTGTGCTTGTACGACTGTGAGTGCGCATGGTGACGCTGCACGGATACCGAGTGCCCCATCCCTGGAGGTATAACGTTCGAGAGGCTTTTGACAGCGTACGCAGCGTCGACTTTGTTACCGGCGACGCAGGAAACTTCGTACATCACGACCGCACAACGCTTCCCGTGCACCGGGAACGCTCACTTTCCGAACATGCCTCGTTTATATCCAAATCCGCGGGACACTGCAATCCTATCACTTCACTACGATCGACACATCATCGCCATTCGTGTCCTGTGCACGTGACAATATTGACAGCCAGGTCGGACCGGTAATTCCTACTTAGTATTTTCGGGGACGCATGCAATCAAACTTTAGCCGAGCCGAGATCGATACGTGCGTTGCGAACGACAGTCAACGACACACTGAATCGCGTCTCTCGCTCGCTACGTATATCAACTTCAGTGAGATGCTTATACATATTATGTAGTAGTATATAGGGTTTATGATAAGGAACGATGTTGTGAAGCGAAATTTAATCCAAAAGGTCAATGTTTCGATGAAGTCACCGGACAATTGTCGTAATTACAGGATAGACGAATTGAATAATTCGATGTGTGGAATATGGCGGCTCGCTAACCTCATCAAAAGTCACGAATGGAATCTTTAGAGATTTTCAATTCATTCAACTCTTTTAATATATTTAATGTATATTTTCTCTATGAAATACTATTTTAAAACAAACAACATAAAAGTATTGAAGGTTTTTTTTTTCAAATTCAATGTCGATGATAATACTGAGTATATTTTATACGACAATGATAACGCGAAATGTCATTGAAGTTTTCATAAAACGCAATACGGGTGTTACATTATTAACATCGTTCTTTAAATCTCAATATTTATCTGTATATAACATTTCGTTTTGTTTGTTAATTAAAAATTAGATATGATTTAGTTTTAAAAACCTTTCCCTCGCAACTGATAGCCTCCTAATTAATTGTACAGTGTGATTAGTGCGAGTTTTTTAACTACTCGATCGCGTAAAAGTTAACTCGAATTTGCTGAAGGTGTTCCAGCTCCATACAAAGAAGTACAAGGTATCGTCAGCAAACTCAGGTCGATACCGTGTCTGCCACCACCCGTAACACAATACTATTAGGACATCCACTTCATATGTCAAGATTGGCTGTAAATGTAAGTAATAGTCGTACTAGTTTTGGAGTCGTCTTGGCCTAAAGGATAAGACGTCCGGTGCATTCGTGTTGAGCGATGCACCGGTGTTCGAATCTCGCTGGCGGGTACCAATTATTCTAATGAAATACGTACTCAACAAATGTTTACGATTGATTTCCACGGTAAAGGATTAACATCGTGTAATATTAATCAAACCCAACGGTGGTGGACGAGCTCACAGCCCACCTGATGTAAAGTGGTTACCGGAGCCCATAGACATCTACAACGTAAATGCCACCACCAACCTTGAGATATAAGTTCTAAGGTCTCAGTAAAGTTACAACGGCTGCCCCACCCTTCAAACCGAAACGCATTACTGCTTCACGGCAGAAATAGGCAGGGTGGTGGTACCTACCCGCGCGGACTCACGAGACCTACCACCTACTACTACCAGTAAACGCACCACGGTCTATACCAGTCGTATTCGTAATTTCTCGATATTTTTCATACTTAACTACATTATGATTCCATTCCCAACGTCTATAATTCTAAAGAGACCCAAAGATTTATAAAATAATCTGGCATTTCATCAACAGATCATTACTGAACTGTCGTGAAAATTCATCTCTTTCTATTACGAGTACTTCGTTCGATATATCCCCCCCCCACACTATGCTAGGTCATTTTCGTCATTTTCCCACAGCAAATTCTCCAGTTTCAAGCACATTCACAGGACGTTACCCTTTGAATACATTATTCGAGATCTTAGAATAACTTATGGATGCAAAGTTACGTTATTTCTCAAGTGACACAAATTTGGAAACCTCTGCTTGGAAAATTTCGGTATGTAGTCTCTCTAGAGCTGTGTTTCTCAACGTAGGTCCCACGCCCCATAAGGGGACAATTTGATAATTAAGGGGAACCAATCGAACTACATTAATATAGAAAATCTGTATTAAAATTATTTTGAATTTGAATTTCAGTTTTTTATATGTTTTGAACTCTGTTCTAATAACAATTTTATAGTGATTTTTTCACAAAACCTATCATTTATGTTTCTTAAGTCCCGTTAAGAACCCGTCGCTTGCAACGAAGGGCTCGTTGAGTAAATTAACTCATAGACACAGCCCACTGAGTTTCTCGCCGGATCTTCTCAGTGGGTCGCGTTTCCGATCCGGTGGTAGGTACTGCAAAGCACTGCTCTTGGTAGCAACACTTTCGGTTTGAGCCTCGTGAGCTCACCTACATCCTCTCAAGGCTATCAGCATAGGTAGGAAAAAAATTAAAAGAAATATCCATGCCCAATTAACAATACGAACATAAGTCTCAGCACAAAACGGTAGCTAAAAACAAAATTCCTTACTACGTACGTATCGATTGTGTAAATCCAACCGGTTCTCAGATAGACCGTGAGAATTTACTTGCGACATATTTCTTTAAATTAGTAACGCATTTCTTATTGTCTAGTATATATATGGCATACAATCAGCTGTTTTATGCGCCAAGTGACAATCTTCAACTACCCGACATTTAAAAAATGTTGTGATCTTTATTCAATCTGTTACTTCTCGTCAATTAAGATTTGAGTTTCATTATATTGGAAAGATTATCGCAATGAAAAAAAAAAAACTATAGACTTTGTGTTAACGTTTTTTTCTGCATCCATTTCAAACACCCCGAAAAATACATCAATGTAAAGCAATTTATTTCTTGGTTAGATACAACGAAGACTGAATGTAGATGATAGAAAGTTGTACCTTATAACTAATAAACTCGCCAGACCAGTCAATGAGTCATCAGTGTGCTGAATGTAATAATAATAATAATTGGTTGTAGAGAGACAAGAGCGATTCAAGAAAATTAGTTTTCGATGACTGATCTTAGTGCGTTTAGGACGGATGTTTGAATTTTCTTTCGGAGACTTTCGAAGTTTTACCCACAATAAGTCGTACAAACATTATTTGGAAGAGCGCTCATAAAAAAAGTAAACAAATGGATGTATTGGTCTCAGACGAATGTCTCGGAATTAGCCACTAATAAATTCCGTAAAGCTCATAATTTTCCAAACTTGAGTCGTCTATTATCAAAGGTGGCAATCTGTACATTTGGACAAAAAATTTTTATTGATATGTCAATACAGATTTATTTGAATATAATCGTCTCCTTCAAAGAATACGGTTCAAAACCTGCATTAAATAAAGGTTAATAGTTAACCTGTTATTTATCTAAGATGTCGTTCCGAAGAGTTTTGTGACTGCCAATGGAATACAAAGTCAATAATTCGTTTTTCTGATTTACCAATCATTGTCCAAAAGTCAGATTGCCGCCTTTGATAATAGTCGACTCACTTGATAGTTCTTAACGCACCCTTAATTTTACAAAACTGTGATATGTATTTATAATACCTAGTCTAGAACCGAAGACTTTTTTGATTGAGCGTCCTACGCGCAAAACTACGCTTCCGACAAAAATTGAATGTTTATAGTAAGTAACATAAGCCACGAGTATAAAAAAAAATATTCATCAAATTTTAACTGGTTACTTTCTGTGGAACAACGTCACATTGATTGAATGCGAGAGTAAGTGAAAGCTAGATCGTTTAGTATTATTGCGAATGGATATTCATTATTCGAGAACAACATAGAATAGGAGGAAGGTAGGAAAATCCCTTTGCTGCAGAGATATCAATAAGAGATTAATATTGTTTAGCAGTCGGCAGAAGCTTGTCGGTCCATTATTATTAGCCATGCGAACCAATAAATGATTTCCATTAACCTAGAGTCAGTTAAAAGTTCGGTAAGACAATAAAAAAAAACAAGATAATCCCTATTGGCAGTATTCTGACCTTAATAATCTCATAGCTGTGAAGTGAGTATATCAGAGGAAGTGTGAAAGTGGCCCCGGTAAGCAATAAATTTAGGAGCGGACGATTAGCGTGGTATGGACATGTGATACGTAGAGAGAAGATGCATGTGACTAGGAGATGTATGGAAATGGTAGTGCAAGGTAGAGGGGGAAGAGGTCGACCGAATAAGACATGGATGGAGTGAGTGAATGACGATTTTTATTTATTTATTTATTGCTTAGATATGAGAGAGAGGAGTGAGTGTTGAGATGGCGGCTGATAGATGAGAATGGAAGAGAAAAATTAGCTGTGCCGACCCCACCTAGTGGGATAAGGTGGAGAAAAAAAAAATGTATTAAAAAATTTCATCAAGCCATTACTGAAAAAATATTGCAAACACTAAAATTTCTTAATAAGACAAGGCACCACTGTGTACAAACCGCAGTTGCTACTGGAGTGGCTCAGATTGTCGGAAAGACAAACTAATTAAATTCCTTACGATCCGTATTGCATCGTAAAACAAAACTTGTTGTAGACAAGTCTTTCTAATTATCCGTGCGGTTTTGTTCATATTGTGTATGAATCAGCTGTAGCGACATCTGTCATAAGTGAGTATCTCTTTGCCTTTTCATGAGTTCTGTCTCATGCAAGGTTTGGACGTTGTTTGTTGAGCGACAGGAGGCTTTAGTCGGTTCGACTCCGACAAGCCCGGCGATTTCCTCTAGACCAAAAAAAAAACTCCTATAACGCGATAAGAATGATTTCACGAAAGCATATCGAGGGGCCAAAAGCTATTTGGTTTAAGCGACATTTTTGCAACTTTACAGGACAGCCATTTAATAGCTCAACTTTGGAAAAAATATAATAACACAAAACTTCTTCAAGCATCTGAATGGAGTAATCTTAATTGATGTTCAATTAAAAACATCGAACTGTTGATGCTAATCTATACTAATATATAAATCTACATTGATTTTTACGGATGTTCCGTTATAACTACCGAACCATGCATCCGATTGACTTGAAACTTGGTGTCCATGTAGAAAATACATGTACTCAATGGATAGAGTGTTCAACTCCATAATAATAATGACAATAAATAATAATGTTAATTTCAAACGCTCACCGAAACGAGCGTGTACGGCTAGTAGTACCCAATAAAACGGGCCTTTTATTACATAGATAAATGTCGCGTATTAAGCAAAATATCGCTTAAGCCAATTGATTATCAAAGCCGGCAATGTGACTTTTGGACAATTATTGGTAAATCAGAAAAACGAATTATTGACTTTGTATTCCATTGGCAGTCATAAAACTCTTCTGAACGACATCTTAGATAAATAACAGGTTAAGTATTAACCTTTATTTAATGCAGGTTTTGAACCGTATTGTTTGAAGGAGACGATTATATTCAAATCAATCTGTATTGACATATCAATAATTTTTTTTGGTCCAAATGCACAGATTGCCACCTTTGATAATAGACGACTCAATTAACCTTTCACTTCTCGACATAAACTGATTTCCAACAACTACTTCAACAAATTTAGACCCTAAATATCAAGTTTTTGCACATAACAGAAACTCGATGAGAGTGTCCCTACTAATAGTACCTTCCTTTTTTTTTATTGCTTAGATGGGTGGACGAGCTCACAGCCCACCTGGTGTAAAGTGGTTACTGGAGCTCATAGACATCTACAACGTAATTCCCTTTTTGAAATAAACAGGCGAAATCCAATAGCAGTATAAGAGGAACCCGAAAGCTTATATTAAAAGTATACTGCGAAAGGAAATCGCTTCCGTAAACAACAACAATAATAATATCGTTATATAAATAGACCATTTGCATTCTTATTGATCGTACAGTTCGCGTGGTATTTCGATTCGAGAACAATATGTAAATTTTACGAGACAAGTTTTTAGATAGGTTTTTTTTTCTTTTTTTAAATGAAAACATTTGCTTTGGATTCATTTTAAGTGTTTTTGTTCTTAATGTCAAAAGAAAATTAAGGGGAATTTAACTGGTGGTAGGACGTCTTGTGAGTCCGCGCGGGTAGGTATCACCACCACACTGCCATTTCTGCCGTGAAGCAGTAATGCGTTTCAGTTTGAAGAGTGGGGCAGCTATCATAACTATACTGAGACCTTATAACCCATATCTCAAGGTGGGTGGCGCATTTACGTTGTAGATGTCTATGGGCTCCAGTAACCACTTAGCACCACGTGGGCTGTCAGCTCGTCCACCAATCTAAGCAATAAAAAAATCTCAAACAATTCCTTAGAGCATTCCTCGTGGAAGATACCGTAGACCACACAGACAGTACCGAAGCTTCTCCATAGACCTAAAGACACTACACCGAAAACGTATACAATGCAATTGAGACTTTGCCCGCATGCCTCGATTTATGTACGTGGCGTATTAAAAGTTACCATTCAAACTGTGATGTAGTTACATACGTACGTTGTCTCCAATAACAACATTATATAACTTAGAGCATTAGCTTCTTCATTATACGAAGAAAAAAAACAACGTATTAATATAATCACGTATGCACATTGTAATGCTAATAGTTACGCTGATTAAATCAATAGAGACAGAGCGATCTTCGAGAACAATAAAACTGTAGATCCATATTTGTCGGCGGCGACCGTAAAACCATTGACGGAAATTTGAAAAAAATATAATGTATTCGTTTTTATTATAAATGCAAATTGAAGTGGCAGCAATCTAGTTAAGAAACAAGTCTACCTACTTCCCTCTTTTACTGGTCTTATTTTAATTCAAGAGTTGTCTGGGAGAGTTCGCCCTTACTGCTAAATCATCAGTTTTTCGCCCTAAGCACGTCATTTCGGATCCTCCCGATCCATTAACGGTGTTTTTAGGTACTTCAATCACCGATCACCGTCCTCGCCGAACCCGTCGCTGGCGACGAAGGGCTCGACGAGTAAATTAACCCATAGACACTGCCCACTGAGTTTCTCGTCGGATCTTCTCAGTGGGTCGCGTTTATAATCCGGTAGTAGATTCTGCGAAGCACTGCTCTTGCTAGGGCCAGTGCTAGCAACACTACCGGTTTGAGCCTCGAGAGCTCACCTAAACGCTAGGAAAAGGCAAACGCTCTCAAGGCTGTCAGCTGTGTGCAATGCGCTACTGCACCCTTTTCCATTTCAACAAAAATATCTTACCATTAAAATTCTCCCGAGGCTACATTAGTTCCCATTAGTTCTCAACACACAACAACAGTTTTCATCGGTGAACATCCAACACCGGGTGTCGGATGACGTGGATCCGGCGGTCCGCCCGTCATCAGCATTCCGAGCTGCTTTTGTTGTCGATTGTCATAACATAACCACATCAATGTCACGTGCCTCGTTTGTTAGACGTGCAAGTAACTAATGCCTAGTGTCTTAACAAATAGTTTTCCGATTGACTTGAAACTTGGTATCCGTGTAGAAAATACATAATATTTATATGAGTGTTGGACTGCCTACACCGGTTGCGGGGGGTTCATGATGAGAATCTTTGTGGGGGTGAGAAATAATAATGTTAATTTTAAATGCCCAGCGATGCGGACGGGTACAGCTAGTAAATGTATAACGTGAAGTATTTCTATATTGCAAAAGTTTTCTTTTTTAATCTAAAACCTTAAATAAGAATCATTATATGTTTTTTTTTTTTATTGCCCTTGTAGGCAGACGAGCATACGGCCCACCTGATGGTGAGTGGTTACCGTCGCCCATGGACTTCAGCAATGTCACGCTAAATGTCAACGGGCAGTTGTTTTGTATATTCGATAATAAATCAAACTATTTGAAGCAGGTTACTTGGGCAAAGTGGATAGGAAAAGGCCTTCTGGTTTCAGCCTGATACGTTGTTGGTCCGACCAGATGCGCACGGTTCTTGGTTCCACATTTCACAACCCCCTCCACACCGCCAGAGACAGAAACGGATGGAGCAAAATCATGCCAGATAAAAGTGATACATCCAGAAGAGTGGTTACGGCCTTCAGCATTGAGGAATATGATGCAAAGAGCGATAAGCTGGCTAAGTTCGCTGCCTACCGCTAGTCAAGTGAACTTGATCATTTAAACGGACCACGTAAGCGAACATTACCAAGGTCCTGTACGTACAATAAATACTACGGTACTACAGAGATAACGCCGGATATGGCGATGCGAGCTGTCTCATTCCTACAGATGTACGTATTATTCTGAGACATTCTAGTTACATTCTTTTGATTCTGTTTTGTGATAAAGGTATTTTTACAGAACTCATTCTCACGTCACTTTCTCAATTCGGAAAACATATTTTTTTTATCATTAACAACATTTTATTAAGAATTATTTTATATGATAGATATAAGATAATATCGAGTAAAAATTTCCCAAAAAAAAAAACGCTCCTATTTTACTTTTTTATCGCTTAGTTGGGTGGACGAGCTCACGGTCCACCTGGTGTTAAGTGGTTACCGGAGCCCATAGACATCTACAACGTAAATGCCGCCACCGCCCACCGCCGCCGATGGCGGGAGGTGCGATGATAAAAAGGAGATGAAGGGATCATCTCAAACAATTCCTCAGAGCATTCCTTGCTTGTATGAAGACTACCCGCCACAAACCAAAGTAAAGTACCTAACTTGCAATACGTAACACAAACAAAGATACAGGACGAGCGCTTCCACAAAAACCATTAACATCCCGCCCCTCGTCACGGAAGTCGGATTTCAAAACGGAACGGGCACAATGTAAGCCTGCTTTTAAGGAAAAACTTTTGTTGAGCTTTATGAAAACGATGAGATGAAAACGAGAGATAAAAGTTTTTTAATGATTCCGAGTCCGAGTCGGTAGGGGTGTATCCCTTTTTGTTTTATTAATCTGAATATGAATGAACAATTTTCATTTTTGCTCTAGATAAACATACTATATAGTTCACAGCCCGGATCTTAATTAAACTGGGTTCCAAAAACATCACAATTAACACTTACCCATACAATATACAACCATACAACCCATACAACATATTTATCTACCTTTTAAACCTTCTCTGTACTTCCACAAATAATTCAAGACCAAAATTAGCCAAATCGGTCCAGCCATTCTCGCGTTTTAGCGAGACTAACGAACAGCAATTCATTTTTATATATTAACGATCAAATCGCATTGCCCCGCGACAGGAATAAGCAAGATGATGATGTTTTTACTTGCAAAAACACGACGCGCAAAACAAACCTATAATATGTAGTATCAATAGTGTTCCCAGCCTTAATGAGATTCGTGGAAACGATACATCGCATCGATTAAAGAAGACGTCCTTGCCTTGTGACATTCATGTCAGCTTTATACATTAACTAGACGTACTCGACCGATTCGGTGAACATTTAAAATTAACATTATTATTTATTGTCATTATTATTAGGAAGTCCAACACTCATATAAATATTAGCCTATCCATTAAGTACATGTATTTTCTACATGGATACCAAATTTCAAGTCAATCCGATGCATGGTTTAGTAGTTATAACGGAACATCCGTAAAAACTACTGTAGATTTATATATTAGTATAGATAAATACATCAGAACGACGACATCGCGCCTCCCGACGAGTTCGACCAAACAACAATTAAATATACAATTAATTTAAAAGATTTACTGACGATGTTTTACTAGATGTCCCTGTTTATTATGTGGAGACATTTGTGGAGACGACATTAAAACCCATTATGGCGAATCTAGTTTTTTTATCCTTGGAGGAATATATACACATTTTTTATTTAGCCTAAAAATGACCTTATGGGTATATTAAATACAATGTCTCATCATACATTAACTATATTGTCAACGACTCAAATCTGTTGTTAAAAAAATACTTTCTAAAGACCACCCGTTAGTAAAAAATACATTAAAATAACAATACTAAGAAATACATACACACGCACATACAGGAGATGACAACTGGTAAATTATGATTCGTTGATAGTGATACCAAATAAAAAGTGTAACAATTATATTATTAATTTTTATTGCCGTTGTAGGCGGACGAGCACACGGCCCACCTGATGGTGAGTGGTTACTGTCGGCCGTGGACGTCAGCAATGCCAGGGGCAGTGCCAATCTGCCTACCGTTAAAATTAACAAGCACAATGTCAAACCCAAAGGCATGTTTGAATTAATATTGACGAGGATTTTTCAGTTTTATCAATTTACACAAACTAAACTTAACACACTAACAATTACTAGTAGTCGAAATTCGATTATAATTCATTGAAATTATAACTTTATACACTATTATGATTCTATTTTCAAAGACCATTCATTATACTTCTATAATCATAGACTTCGCCAAAAATACACTTTAGACAAATATTAATAAAGAAACAATATTTAATCTATTCTCAATTTGATCACAGACTTTAAGCAATAAGAAAAGTTTGACATTAAACAAATAGTGTGCATGCGTGTGTGTGTCAAATACATGTCAGTGTGTGTAATGTTTTTTTATTGATTTAATTTACTTTTTATGCATAATTTAAAAAAATATTATCATTATGCACTTCTTCTCTATATTCTGTATAAGTGTGGAAAATTTCATACTACTCCGTCCGCGCAATTTTCGTAAAAATGGGGAACAAAGTTTTTACTTCACATATTAATATTTAACAATTATTATTGTCAGATTTACAATAATAATAATAAGGCCGAAACAAAACAAACAAATACGCGGCGACTACAATTTTGTTGACAAACAATGACGAAGGTCGCTTAGAGCGAAACGAAAATATATTGTATCGTTATGAGAAACATTACGGGATATTGTTCGTTTTATTCTAACACGTTTCTCAGGATGAAGGTAATTTCTTTGATAGGAAATATTACGAGAACGCATCACGGTATTTACTGACAACTTTTTTTTTTTCCTACCTAAGCTGATAGCCTTTAGAGGCTATTTCAGCGTAACCGTGGCTAGTAGGTGAGCTCAGGGGGCTCAAACCTGATGACGATGCTAACATGAACCCTAGCAAGAGCCGTGCTTCGCAGAATCTACCACCGGATCGGAACGCGACCCACTGAGAAGATCCGGCGAGAAACTCAGTGGGCTGTGTCTGAGAGTTAATTTACTCGTCGAGCCCTTCGTCGCAAGCGACGGGTTCGACGAGAACGGTGACCGGTGCTTGAAGTACCTAAAAGCACCGTTAGTGGATCGGGAGGATCCGAGATGACGTGTTTTGGGCGACGTCGACTGCTTTCCATTCTGTCCGCAGGATCGGGAATTGACAACTATTCGGCCTATTACTATCGCTAAACAGTTTCTTTTTTTTTATAGCTTAGTTGGTTGATATAAGATACCTTGAGATATAAGTTCTAAGGTCTCAGTATAGTTACAACGGCTGTACCGCCCTTCAAACCGAAACGCATTACTGCTTCACGGCAGAAATAGGCGGGGTGGTGGTACCTACCCGTGCGTACTCACAAGTGGTCCTACCACTGGTAGCTTTCCTGTTGGAACAATGCGACAGTCGTATTGCTATACTATATATTATACAGTACTACCAACTTGTATCATCAGATACATCAATCATATACCACTGACCATATGGAAGGCTGAGCTGGTCTGCACATAAAATGAATTAATTATTCTCGCACGCAAAACACAGTTGGGTATTACAACAGTGAGCGATAAGAATTTTATTTCCGTATAAGTTTGTATAGCTCACAATTCCAGTTCATAATTTTTTTTTGTTTTTTTTTAATTCCTACCGAAGCTGATGGCCTTGAGAAGCCATTTCAGCGTAACCTTTACAAGTAGTAAGTAGGTGAGCTCACGGGGCTCAAACCTGACGACATTGCTAACACTAACTCTAGCAAGAGCAGTGCTTCGCAGAATCTACCACGGGACAGAAACCTGTGAGAAGATCCGGCGAGAAATTCAGTGGGCTGTGTCTGTGGGTTAATTTACTCGCCGAGCCCTTCGTCGCAAGCGACGGGTTCGACATGAACGATGACCGCTGCTTGAGATACCTACCTTAAAGGACCGTTAGTGGATAGGGAGGATCTGAAATGACGTGCGTCTATTTGTGAGAACGCAAAAAAATTTAAACAATACCCGATCTACGCTTCGACATAATCTTTTATTACTTAATTGTAATGAAAACTTTCCACTACAGGACAGAACTTCAAATTATTTTCATATAAACAAATCTATAATTCAAATAAAAATAAAAACAATCGTCATAATAATATGTATGTATATATAATCGTTGAAATGACAAACATCCGAAAATACGAAATGATACATTCTTGGTTATTTAGGGAAGCGTGGGTGGCACGCTCGATCGTAGGTGCTGTTTTATAAATACGATCCTATTGATTCTGAGACGTGGTGTGGCGTTTTCGGTTTTGACACGCTGTTAGAATCATTCTATTCCCAAGTCAACTTAAATCTTACCCTATTACTTTGCAGGTTAGGCATTGCTATACAGATATGTTAAATTGCTATAATATACTAACCACATCGAGGAGTGAGTGTGGTAGACAGTCGACGTCGCCCAGAACACGTCATTACGGATCCTCCCGATCCATTAACGGTGCTTTTAGGTACTACAAGCACCGGTCACCGTCCTCGTCGAACCCGTCGCTTGCGACGAAGAGCTCGACGAGCGACTTAACCCATAGACACAGCCCACTGAGTTTCTCGCCGGATCCGGTGGTAGATTCTGCGAAGCACTGCTCTTGCTAGGGTCAGTGTTAGCATCACTCCGGTTTGAGCCCCGTGAGCTCAACTACTAGTTAAGGTTACGCTAAAATAGCCTCTCAAGGCTATCAGCTTAGGTAGAAAAAAAAGAGGAGTGATACCTTTTCACTTCGGGTTTAAGCGACATTTCATTTGATACGCGTCCGTTATCTTTGTAATTAAAGGTCAGTTGTATTTGGTATTAGTAACAACAGTTCGATGTTTTTAATTAAACTTCAATTAAGTTTACTCCATTCAAATAGCCGAAGAACTTTTTTTGTTATGATATTTTCGTTTATTATTATATAGGATTATTATAATACAATACAAATACAAATATTTACTAACAATCACGCCACGTTAACTGGTCCCGTGATAAGTTCGTAAAAAACTTGTGTTACAGGTACCAGATAACGGAAATAAATGTATTATTTTTATTATACACATACATATATTTAATATACATCCATAACCCTGGCAAAGACATTTATATTTATCATACAAATATCTTCCCTTGGCGGGATTCGAACCCGCGACCCCCTTGTGTAGTGACCATGTCACTTACCACTACACCAGACGGCCGTTTATATCTTTGTTATATCTTTGTTATAGATTTTTTCAAAATTTAAACTTTAAATAGCTCTTGCTAATAATGTTGCAAAAAAGTCGCTTAAATCAAATAGCCTGTCACCCCTAAATATATATAATCGTACACCACACTTTTCGTGTTAGTGGTAACCCTGATGACGTCAAAGTCGACGGACACCAAATGGAGATGAATAAAATCAAAACAAACGACAATAATATCGTTTCATTTGGATGAGTTCTATGTTGTTGGGTTAACAAATACGAACATTCAATGAAAATTTGATTCAAACTGTGAGAAAACATATTATGTGCTGTAGAATCTATAGTGTTTTTTCTAAAGTCACTTTCTGCAGTACTTAGTCCGTCTCTATTTGAATTATACGATCTATTACGTTTTCAAGATATTATTTTAAACCCGACAGCGTGAAATATCTTTAGGCGAAAATCCGAGATATTTTTACTTTTGTATTCCAAAGTAGTAAGAAGATCTTTATTTTTTTCTAATTAAATTTTACCAAAATTAGCCCCTCCGAACATTATTTTAAAATAAAATATAATTAACAACACGCATTACGCAACAGAATAACTAAGTAATAATTAATTCCGGTTTAAAGACCGACTTGGTTCCAACTTTCATAAAAAGTGAAACTAGGAGTGAAAGAGAACCTCAAGGTTAATGATAAGGCTATTTACGTTTTAATATCCAGGACTTTTTCACCCTACCTACTCGCTGGTAGCTTAAGAGGCTATTTCTGCCACGACCAGACGAGTAAGTGAACTCACAGACACCTGAGATAATTTGCTAACACTAGCCCTAGTAAGAGTTGTACTTCGCAGAATCTACCACCGGATCGGAATCGCGACCCACTTGAGAAGAACCGGCGAGAAACTTAGCGGACTTCTCCTGGACCAATCACTTTCCTATCAAGCCACACGTAGAAATAGCAAACCTAAACCATTTCCTAAAGTCATTATTACCCACTCCCGTGCAAATCTCGCAGAAGCAAACACACAAAACACCGCTAAAGAGCATTAGCAACAAACCGCATACACTGGCAATTTTCCAGTGGGGCATTAATCAGACGGTTACGTCACTTTCCATTCATTATCCGACAGGCCGACGTTTCGTAAGCCCTCCTTAATTATGTTATTTAAGCAGGGTCAGTTATTGTACCTGGATTAATTACGTGAACACATTTACCTTGTTTCGGTGTAATTGGTGTAATGTTTCTCTCCATATCGTCCCTTAAAA
Source organism: Bombyx mandarina (assembly GCF_003987935.1). The sequence goes on from NW_021011496.1 coordinate 2,852,155, forward strand.
ATGTATTACGTAAATACGTACCAAATCACGGACAACTACCGTATAATAAAGAAATAAATCGTTATCCGTAATAAGTTTTATAATTACCCAATAGACCCTTCATGGACGACGCGATTAACTCTGTGGCCTTCATAAGCCTGAAGTCGTCGTGGCCTAAAGGATATTTAAGACGTCTATTGCATTCGTATCTTACGTTACAACGGTGTTCGAAATACGTACTTGACAAATGTTTACGATTGACTTCCACGGTGAAGGAATAACATCGTGTAATAAAAATCAGACTCGCAAAATTATAATTTCCGTAATTACTGGTGGTAGGACCTCTTATGAGTCCGCGCGGGTAGGTACCACCACCCCGCCGTGAAGCAGTAATGCGTTTCGGTTTGAAGGGTGGGGCAGCCGTTGTAACTACACTGATACCTTAGAACTTATACTTCAAGGTGGGTGGCGCATTTACGTCGTAGATGTCTATGGGCTCCAGTAATTACTTAACACCAGGTGGGCTGTGAACTCGTCCAGCCATCTCAGCAATAAAAAAAAAGCCTTTGTGATCCAACACTATAGGAACTCGTGAATCTGAATAAGCTCAAATCTACCAAAAATAAGGCTATAAATGTGAAAAATCTATAAGACATTACTTTTAAACACATATTATATACGTATATAGTTATCATGATTTGTGCAACACTAAAAAATCTAATTGACCAAGACATGATTATTCACTGTAGAAACGATTTATCACTTGCGATTTTGGCAATTTGCGAACCCAAATTGAATAATGGGCTGGACAGATTGAAGTGGAACCAACCGCTGTACGAAATTTTCTACCGGCATTATCAAACGGACATAGTTAGGGTTAGCAGAAAGGACTTGGCCCACACAAAGCCCGAAGCGTATGTGTTGACTAATGGTTAAGGCGGTTAATGTACCCATACTCAAATCAGAGTGGTGCGCCTAAGTAAATTCCAATATTGAAGACGGGCATATCATATTTAAGAGTAATTGCCGCGAAGTAAATTTAAACCCACACAGGTAGGCATCAAGATCTCTTCTGATACTGGCACAAAGTAGCTCTTCTTACCTACGAAATACGGCGGCTCAGTATTCAAGTTATGTTGCCTGTGGACGTGTCTAAGTAAATACACCACGAGTACTCGATCCTCCCGATCCATTAACGGTGCTTTTAGGTATCTCAAGCACCGGTCACCGTCCTAAATTAACCTATAGACACAGCCCACTGAGTTTCTCGCCGGATCTTTTCAGTGGGTCGCGTTTCCGATCCGGTGGTAGATTCTGCGAAGCACTCCTCTTGCTAGGGCCAGTGTAAGTAAGTAGTCTGGTTTGAGCCCCAAGAGCTCACCTATACGCTAGGGTAACACTGATATAGCTTCTCAAGGCTATCAGTATAGGTAGGGCAAAAAAACTGACCATATAAAGTACTAAAAAGTAAGCAAAAAGAAAGCGAACGAAACTCAAAGTAATTCCTGCAATTACAATAGAATCTATACTAATATTATAAAGCTGAAGAGTTTGTTTGTTTGAACGCGCTAATCTCAGGAACTACTGGTTAGATTTGAAAAATTATTTCAGTGTTAGATAGCCCATTTATTGAGGAAAGCTATAGGCTATAACATCACGGTAAGGCCAATACAAGTGGAGCACCAATAAAGAATGTTTCAAAATAGGGGTTTAAATAGCTCCTTAACATTCTATGGGTAATTCAAAAATATTTTCACTTTCTACGTAAATGAAGTGGGGTAAAATTTAGCGTTATGCCAAAGTATTCCAAAGTTCCACGCGGACGGAGTCGGGGGTTAAAGCTAGTCTCTAATAATATTTTAATCCGAATAATACTCAAACACGCACAGATTTGTATCCGAAAATCCGGCTTAGTCTTTCTATGTTTGTTCAACTAATAGCCCCAAGTGCTCTTAGTTCAGTTGCGTCATCGGATTAAAACCGAGAGGAAAGTTAGCTTTATCGCGCTCGTTGCCCGTTTTAAGCGAGATGTCGCAACTCTGAATTGGGTACGAAAAACTCAATTTTAATATTAATTAACCGAAGTAGATACAACAGCTATCAGTACTTGTATTGTTAATTGGGACGAATAATTGTTTTTTTTATTGCTTAGATGTGTGGCCGATTTCACAGCCCACCTGGTGTTAAGTGATTACTGGAGCCCATAGACATCTACAACGTAAATATGCCACCCACCTTGAGATATAAGTTCTAAGGTCACAAGTATAGTTACAACGGCTGCCCCAACCTTCAAACCGAAACGCATACCACACCTACCCGCGCGGACTCACAAGTGGTCCTACTACCAGTAAAACCCTTTGTACCACAACTTTTTTCCCTACCTTATCGCTAGCAGCCTCCAGCCGCTATCCCAGTTTCGCACGGTCTGGAAGGTGAGCTCATGTATCAATCAATATGGGAGGAGTTGCTAATAATACTGGCCCTAGTAAGAGCAATTGCGTCACTGAATGTACCACAACAAACCATTATCTTAACAAAGCTTCTTCAAAGTCAGGTTCGCACATTCTATGCGTTCTGCTCTTTAAGATATAACAGCTGTTATAAAGCTCGATATAATATCTCAACATGGACAGCGTTCGTGTTGCGGTGTCAAAGAGCTCCTAAAAACCCTTGCACGCATTGTGCGTAGGTAAATTTTTCCGCCACACCGCAATAAAAATGCAACAAAATAACGTAAATTCACACCAAATTTGTAACATTTTGTTAAAACATACATACATGTATAACAACAACTGCAGAACTAAGCACGAGTCCAATCCGACATGGATGTTAAACAGAGCGTAAACAAAACTAGGCCTCACGTACGATCGTCCGGACCGTTGTCGATTCGTTCACATTTCATAGCAGCCCATTTTATCGAATATCGAATCAATAATAAACATTTTGACCAAAAGGCGACACTCGTTTGCAATAATTTTAGCTAAACTCGATAGATAGATAGATACTAGTTAAAGTCCAAGTCGCCGATACGGGAGCTTGAGATGAGTTTTATTTTATTTTTTTATTACACTTAATGTAAAATTTACACTGGCCAAATTAATGCCTAAGGCATCTCTACCAGTCAATCAATGGTACTGCAGAGTAAATTGTGGTAGGTGCAATGAAATTTATATTGAATTACTAATCATCATCATCATCATAATCGGTTGTTCTTGGCAGAGCAGTCGTAGTCATGTGGAATTCTTGCTTATTAAAGCCTTGACAGATGTTATCCATAGTTTGCGAACCGAGGCCCTTCGCACAAATTACAAATACATACACAAAATATATATACATATATACAAAATCAGATATACATACATACATAGAGTTTTGTCCGATCCTACGTGAATGCTTTCCGACAGAAATACGCAGGATGATTATAACGGCTCGTGCGGACCAACAAGATACCATACCATTAGTAAATAATAGGTAGTATAGTATATTTGTTGATACTAATGATAGTATAATACTGTATCTTTTCGACGAAGAAAATTGAACGCGAAATTTCTTAAAGTAATAAGGACTTCCTCTGTCAACCGGCTATTTCTCGAAACTTACAATTAACTGCGTAACACAAGACGTCTTAAAATCATCATTAGCGCGATCAACGATTTTTATAAATCGTTTATAGATATCGCAACATTACACAACCTAATTTAAAAGGAAAACTGTGACTTAAACACCTGGAGAATAAATAGTTTACGAACAACAAAATTACTAAACCATCAATGTAAACAAAACGATTTTAGGATTAAAATAAATTTCGTTTTGAATCCAGGAAAGAGAATCAAAACAAACAATTCACACCACAATATATGTACGTACATACATCGCTGTTTTTACAACTGCAACTCTCGCAGGTAAGTTTTATAGTTGAATAAACAAGGCTTGAAAAAGTTAAACAAACTCATTAGCAGCGTAAACAGAATTTATTGGTGCATTAAGCTTTACTACAACTGCATTTCGTGGTTGTGCTGTGAAAGATGTTGTGTTTCCAACTAAACAATTGAATGCGACATTCGAACTAAAGTTTAGCTGAGACGCTGACAGCGGCTGCAATTTCATTGTTAGTTCAAACTGAACTCAGAGTAACAAGCTACGACAATTTTTAACAAGCAAAAGCCAAAGTAACAAATTGTGACATTCTAAATTGAAATGAAAAAAATGTAGACTCAGAAGTACTTTTTCGTGACTAATAAGAGAAAATATAAATTAATAATTTTTAGGGGTGAAAGATTATTTGGTTTTAAGGGACATTTTTGCAACTTTGTAGCAGAGCCATGTAAAGTTAAAAAATATCATAACAAAAACAACTTTTTCGGCTATTTCAATGGAGTAAACTTAATTGAACTTCAATTAAAAACATCGAACTGTTGATGCTAATACCAAACAAAACGCACCTTTAATCAAAGATAAATGTCGTGTATTAGGCAAAATGCCGCTTAAACCAAATAACCATAAACAAATTACTGATGGTATGACCTCATGTGAGCAGGTAGGTACCACAGCCCTGCCTATTTCTGCCGTGAAGCAGTAATGCGTTTCGGTTTGAAGGGTAGGGCAGCCGTTGTAACTATACTGAGATCTTAGACCTTATATCTCAAGGTGGGTGGCGAATTTACGTTGTAGATGTCTATGGGCTCCAGTAACCATTTAACACCAGGTGGGCTGTGAGCTCATCCACCCATCTAAGTAATAAAAAAAATCTTATAACCCCTCGATTTATGGTATCTCTCTGTAGTAACTACTAGAGAACACCAATTAAGTGATTTTCTTTAACATGGTTTTTAAACAAGACCACTAAATCTAAAACCGCTACCAGTTCGACACTGATCTGACGAGTATCAAATACAAAACGTTACAAATCAACGAGGAAGCAAAATTTAAAACGATGCGAATCCAATTAAATCTCACTGAATCCAATCGATACTGGTACGAAAAAGACAGAACCGTTACGTAACATTCAGTTTTCGATACCGGTCGAGATGTCGACGCGACCGCATAAAAAAATATGACCGTAATCACCACCAACTTTATAAACGATGTTAATACGTTTTAAAATGTATATAATAATATAATTTATCAGAGGGATACGAGACGTATTTCAATATTTTCGTTATTCTTTAAGAAAATTTTTAGTGGCGGTGTTATTAAAAAGCCAAATGACATAGATGCCACTACGTTGCCTATTTATGTCACGAATTAGTCAAGCGTTTCAATTTAGAGGGTGAAACAAACGTTATACATATAAAATAGGAACTTCGATATCGATCGATTATGGACCGAAATTTCGTCGTTTGGTTGGTAGAGCCCAAAGATGTTTTTAGAGTCCTACCCCTCCGAACCACTCAAGATGGACCCGGAAACGTCAATGCCGTCGCTGCTTACGTTTACAAATATGTAGACTTTTTTTGCGGTCCGATGGCCGAACCACCTACGGGGTCCCCGTGCCTAGGAGGGGACGCGCGGGATATGTGGGACTTGACGATGTGCAGACTGCGGGCCCAAGGATCTTTTAGGGCCCTACCGCACTAAAACACTCCTCTGCACTCTTACACCCGACGTCCGATCTCCGTCCGGGGTCAGAACACGGTCAGAGTAGAGGTTCCGGCGGTCAACACTACATACAACCAGACTTACGGCCCCACCCCGAGGACGCCAGACCGACGGGTCATCGAGGCGAAGTCGACGACTGACGACGCCGGTTTCCACGGGCGATGTCGCTACAGATCTGTGGACTGCGACAATCATTTAACACCCAGAGCACGGGTGTTTGTTGACCCGTACATAGGTATATACAAAAACAAAAACTGTCTTTCAAATCCAAATAATACGTATCAATAAATCCGATCAGAAATAACAAAAACAAATCGAATCCCAGTTTTGACATCGATCTTTTTGATTCCACCTCATGCGTTACCTTCACGCTTCGACGTACTCATAGAGATCGGTCTCAGTGATCATTGCTCGAACATACCATTAACTTGATATCGTATTTAACAGCGGTAGTTTTTCATACGGCACGCTTGACTGGCGTCCTCAGAGGCGAGGCCGATTCGCTGTTTCCTTAACGACGTGATTTAGTCACCGACTTCCTTTCGCAGCCGCGCCTGCATACTAGATATACCAAAGCCAAATCAAACAAAAAGCATTTCGTCGCTGTCAAACCAAAATCAGCTATGTGCAAAAACTCTATTTTGAATTAACGAGTAAAAACATTTTCGTCTAAAATTTTATATGAAGGTGAATTTTTAAGAACTTATAGCACATGAAAGCTATAGATAAATATTAAAGCTATAGACACATAACAGTTTTTTTTATACGGTCGATAGGGCTGTGAAATATACGAAAATGTCAAAAAGTAAAAATCTCAAAAAGTGCATGTATAGCAGATTTTGGTTTGACAATGACGATTTTATTTTATGTTCGATTTTGGAACGTCAAAGTGTCAACGATCGACGTCCGATATGACACTTTTACCCTTTCAATTCCAGCCGCCAAGAGCGACGCATCAATTTCATATTTCTCTTATAATCAATCTTTAATTTGTCACTTAAGGACTATTAAATATCTCAAAAGCAATAAATACAGTCCACGCTCGTTTACCACAACGCAACATTTTGGCTTAAATGAACAGGCCAGATTTACCTGTCGTTACCCAAGTAGAGACATGGAATAGAAATTCATAGGGATATGGGTGTTTTTATTTATTGCAAAAAGGCTTTCGTCACGCATTTTTATCGCAGGGCCGAAGATCAGGCGTCTATTAGTTGGTTACAAGTTACTGTTAGTTAAAGGACACAAGAGACATCCTAACGAGATTGTTTGCATTCGAATCTTCAATAGCTTACGACAAATCCGATGGTGAGTGGACATCGTCGCTTTTATTTAGGGACCAGGGAAAGCCGTCGCTCACCTTATGTATTCTAATTCTAACAATTTGAACAAATAAAAAGAAAAATCTAGCAGGTTTACGAAACACAACTGATAATTTAAATAACTGAAATTTTCAATTAAAAAAAAACCGTTTTATCTCACTTCACTACATAGTATAAAACAAAGTCGCTTTCTCTGTCCCTATATCTGTCTGTCCCTATGTATGCTTAAATCTTTAAAACTACGCAACGGATTTTGATGCGGTTTTTTTAATAGATAGAGTGATTGAAAAGGAAAGTTTATATGTATAATAACATACATTAAATAGTGGACAAATCAATAATAAATTACAGTTTCCGAAGCGAAGCGAGGGCGGGTCGCTAGTGACGTATAAGCACCTAAAATTAAACAAAGTATTTATAGAACAAGAGAACAACAACAAAAACAATCTGACCGTATCTAAAGTAAATAAAAAATCTCGAAAATCCTTTCAAATGACTTTTACGTTTGAATATCCAAGGTGTACGTAATAGCTACGTTCGTTTTAATTAAAAGGAACAAATCGCTGGCAAGGCGATTATGTTATTTTAAGAACGTGCGTGCGGTCACACGCTTCGAAACTGCGAGAATCATTTTCGGTCAAACGGCGACTTCAAGGTATAACCTGCATCAAGCAAGTGAGCCGATGATTCGTCTCGCTTCCTAGATAATAAAAATTGTCATATAAATAACACGGGTCAACACCAAATTTGGCTTTGATTGCAAAGCATAAAATTTCGATATTTTAGATCGTAATTAGACTAAAAAAAATACATGGCATGAAACAGTTTGCTTTTGAACTTTAATAAATTGACCGCATATGAAACAAAATGCATCAGCATCGTATTTACACTTTCGTGACATTTTAAGTTTTTCTGGGCTTGTTGTACAAAACACCTGATCGTTGTTTATGACTCGAGTGCCATCTAGTGGCACTGTGTAAACGTAAACACCCTGCTCTCATAGCGCGGTTTTTTTTTTGAAGTATTAAAATTAAGTATAAAAAATGAGTATTATTACTATAACTATCACAAAAGCAAACTTTACACCAAAAAAGGTATTTTATTTTCGTTTTTGTGAGTAACTAACCGGAAAAACCTGGTATAAACGTTAGGACAAATAACGAAATTTTTTTGCAGAGAATTTTTTTTTATAATCTACAAATAAATTTTTTTTGGATCGAGTTAATGCTTTATATGCGATGGACCAAAAGACTGATTTCTGAAGGTTTTTTTTAATAACCTAGCTTAAGAAGTAGGACACTTTTTCTCATGGTAGATGACGTGCTATAAATTACTGGTGGTAGGACCTCTTGTGAGTCCGCACGGGTATCACCGCCCTGCTTATTTCGGCCGTGAAGCATTAATGCGTTTCGGTTTGAAGGGTGGGGCAGCCGTTGTAACTATACTGAGACCTTAGAACTTATATCTCTAGGTGGGTGGCGCATTTACATTGTAGACGTCTATGGGCTCCAGTAACCACTTATCATCAGGTGGGCTGTGAGCTCGTCCACCCATCTAAGCAATAAAAAAAAAGGCTACACCGGATATATATCAGCTATAGTAAACATGACAGTGCATTCGCGGATTCGTGATTTTACGTACTAATCGATTGTATGGTGAACCTGTCGATTTGCGTACAAAATTATCTCTTTTATTCTGTGAGCACACTGAGTTTCTCGCCAAATCTTCTCAGTGGGTCACGAATCCGAACCGATGACAGATTCTGTGAAGCACTGCTCTTGCTAGGGCTAGTGTTAGCAAATTCTCTCATGATTGAGCCCGCGAGCTCACTTACCCGTCCGCGCGTAGCTGGAATCTTTGGGCTACCAGTGAATAGGTAGAAAAAAATAATATCCGAAAGCACGCAACGTGTTTCATCGGAATTAAAAGTTAAACGCGAGTGAACCTTTTTATTATACATGTCTCTAAGCAGTTTAAAAATTATTAATAGTACGCTTTTATTAGCTTCAGACGTATGTATGTATGTTTGTAACGGAATCTTTGAAAATGATTTTGACCCCCTTCAAAACGTCGGATTAACTCGAAATTTGGTATACTTATTAAGGACCCATAACAATACATTATTAAAAAAAATATTGAAAAAATTGATAACAACTAAAAAATGAAAAATAAATGAATATGCAATTTCAAAAAGGGCACATCTCTGAAAATGTAAAATGTTCAGGAAATGAAAAAAACTGATTATTTTTTAAAACAGTGTAAAATTTAAATTATTAACTTTTGTGATATATTTTAGTGTTAATTATCAATTGAAAATTACTGGAATTATTATAAAATGGGTGTAAGTAAGCCTCAAAACTACATGTATATGAAAAAACGTATTTGACAAAATATTCGACATGTGCCCTTTTCGAAATTGCATATTCAAATAATAGTTAAAAAAAACTATTATAACAAAATACGCTTTTATTGAAAATCCAACTAAAAAATAGAGAGCGTATTGTGTTAGTTTTTTTAAACTATTATTAATTTATTTTTAATTAAATATGAAGCGCTTTACGAACATCGGACATCAATGACGCCGGTATTACAACTGCCGAATGAACGTCATCCGATATCGTTGACTTGTCGATACCCTTTAGATCTTGGATCGTGTTAAGTTCAAACGTGATGAAATACACGGTAGTTTTAAACATTTACATAATATGTATAAGTGTCTTCCGTATCGTTGAATAAATAACTTTATTCAATCTTCATTATCACCAATTAAAAGTCGTTTGCTAATATGCAAATGTATTTTTCTTGGATTAAAGCGTTAATAATATTTTTTTAAATTAATTTACGAGTATAATAGAAATATAATATGAGGTGGGCATAAGAAAATTACGTATTAGTAAAATAAAAAAATTTAAAATTCAGATCCTTAAAAATGTACGAATATTTTTAGATTAACCATCTGTTTTCTTGATTAGTAGGTACACCTTTTGTATTATGAGTTTCGGTTTTATCCATCGATTATTCTGTGGCAAAATTATAAAACAATTCCGAAATTGTAATCAGCTAATATCCAAATTAAATTTTAAAATGCGTACAGAGCCTATGTTTTCCTAATTCTAATATTTACATTCTATTATTTGGAATTTTTTTATCGAATTTAGGCGCAACAGATACAGACCGTCACAGACATCAGTTTCGTTAGGATTGTTACCCACATAATTATTTTGGGTACTGAACTAATATATATATATATATTTATGACTCAAGGATTGTGGCCCGGAGGCATTTCTAATTTCACCAGGACAGGTGGGCGAGGAAAAGTGCATCCAGGGAGGAATGGGATTAGCTAACAGCAGCCTGAGCGCCTCCGAAGGAGACCTAACAATTCAAGAGCAGCTATTTCGCGAACGAATCTACTACCGGATCGGAATCGCGACCCCCTGAGAAGATCCGGCGAGAAACTCAGCGGGCTGATCCATGGGTTAGGTTGCACGTCGAACTCTTTGCCGAGTTCGACGAGTACGGTAAATAGCTGACGGCTGGAGATGGAAATCCGACCGATAGATATCAAAAAAATACGTTTGTCAAAGTAAAAGTATTTTTTGATATCTACATATCTACCTTTAAATCCCAATTCCCGATACGCATGACAATTATCATTGAAACACAATACGTCACTAAACACTAATAGTGCATTAACAGTGTACCTACAAAAATAAGAACTTTGCAATAACACTACACAGCCTATAATCAATTATTTAAGATTGTGATAATCTTACGCACACGATATTGAACCGTACGCGATTGTGGCTTCCCGGTTCTCATTGTAGTCGATTCAATAAACATTGTCCGCATTCATTGTTACGCTATCTGTAAAGCTAAGATACGTCACGCCGTTTGTCAAGCTATTATCTTATTGTTGCGTCGTTCACAGACAACGCTTTATCCACGACATTGAAAAACATAACGTTCATAATATTCAGTTTTTGTTTATTGTACCTATTGTCTATTTAAATTTTCATGTTACAATGGGTGCGTTGAAACGACATATGGTATATTTAGTAATACTTTTTGAGTACCTCTCTGGGATCTATTCAATCGGCTAGTCTGATTACGGAACAATCTAGTCGAGTCTATATTGCAATGAAGTGACAATAGTCCTCAACAGAAATTATGATATCTTAAGCTGTTACAATAGAAAATCTGTTAAAGATCTCGAATCTGCGTTATTCTTAGTCCACTGAGTTTCTTGCCGATCTTCTCAGTGGGTCGCGTTTCCGATCCGGTGGTAGACTCTGCGAAGCACTGCTCTTGCATCACTCCGGTTTGAGCCCCGTGAGCTCACCTACTAGTTAAGGTTACGCTGAAATAGCCTCTCAGGGCTATCAGATTAGGTAGGAAAAAAAAAGCGTTATTCTCGCTAAGGTCTCGTCTCTTACTAGTATCGATGCTATCCTTTGAAATATTATAAGGTCTGGTATAGTTTGTCCCATCACTTAAGCCAGAATGTAGAGCTACTTATTACGCGGAAAAATCAATTTGTGGGTAGGTTATAAACCAACTGATAAACGAACCGAAAACAAAAAGAATTCATCGAATGAAAATTTCGCGACCGGTGAAGGCCAATTTTGGCGAAGTGGCTTATGCGAAAATTGAATGGCATAGGGAGGGAGAGCACACAGGACGCGGTGGTCATGTGATGTTGTTGTAACTGATATTTATGGATCCGGTGCTGTCGCGTACTTGTGGCTGTTGACTTTCTAGAAGCATCGATCGGTGGGCGATCTAGAAAACCGAAAATAAAAAGTATTCATCGAATGAAAACCGCGCGACCAGTGAAGACCAATTTTGGCGAAGTGGCTTATGCGAAAATTGAATGGCATAGGGAGGGAGAGCACACAGGACGCGGTGGTCATGTGATGTTGTTATAACTGATATTTATAGATCCGGTACTGTCGCGTATGTACTTGTTACTGTTGACTTTCTAGAAGCTTCGATCGGTGGGCGATCGCTTCTTGGAATCTTTATTCGCGGAAGCGGTTTCTGTGAGAACCATAACACGAACGGAACGCGAGCTTGTTGTGTACATTTTTAATGATCGTACTGTATTTCGGGTGATAGCGTGTGCAAAGTTTTTGATTTGAGAAAGAATAATCAATATTTCGCTTATGTCCCATAATGCAAAATAAGCGCGGGTAGGGTAGCAACGATCCTGCTCGATACTACCGTGATGGATCGTGTGGTTCGATTCAAACGATAGAAAGCCTTTTTATATTATAACTGAAGCTTTACTCTAACGTCTCCCACTCATCATTGCTACGGGTTCCAGTAAACACATAACGCCAGCTGGATCGAAAAAAAGAAATAAAAAACTAAAATAAATTTGTGTATCAATCCATTAAGCCTTCGACTTCCTATATGGGTTCAACTCTCACGATACTGATTACGAGAATCGTTTTAGGCTATCACTAACGTTCAAAACATCGTCAAAACACATCACGTAATATCGACTTCAACTTAAATAACTTTTTACACATTATTAACAACGGTGAGTGGGGTGATAATTACAAGCAATAAAAAGAAACGCGTGCGCTGTCAATTTCTGAACAACATGACATAGCGCTGAGAAAATGTTATTAATGAAAGGAACTTAAACTACACAAGAAGAACACGTAACTAAACTACAAGATTTTTAATCTTTACGTACAACCTAGACGAAAATCAAGAATACTTTAAACGTAAATCTTGATTAAATTTGGATAATTAATAATTCAAAGAATTTGATGTAACGCGTTTTGTATACCTAACTTAGTGCTTACAACTTTTCTTTAGGCACCAAACTCACGAAGCCTGGCCTCTGTCATGGCTAATTGGGCTCTTCCAGCAATACCCCTTGTTTGTACTTGAACGATGGAAAAAACTTGTCGCCAACTCCTCATTGTGAAAACGGTAGGGTTGTATGTAATGTTCAAGTCGAACCAATCTCAGACCCCTCGCTCGTAACGCAAGGGTTTTATCTTCGTCGGTAAATAACTCGAGGATATGTTGGTTAGCTTCCGTTTTAATGGACCCCGAATAGCATTGCAATTCAAAATCATTTCAATGCCTATACAGTCCAAATTAGCATGATATTATCATTTTTAAAGCAATTTTTTTTTTCATCTTTACCTTTAAACGAGCAGTTCTTGTATATATATAATCTGCATCTCGGAAATGGCTCCAACGATTTTTATAAAATTTAGTATACAGGGGATTTCGGGGTGATAAATCGACCTAGCTACGATTTATTTTCAGAAAATGTTTTATTCGTGTTTTCAACTTTATCGATAATCAACTTTGACTCTTATTTATTTATTTATTTATTTATTTATACTTTATGCACAAAACAAAACTTGTACACAGGCGGACTTAATGCCATGGGCATTCTCTTCCAGTCGACCATAGGGTGGTGCAGAGATAATGCATGGTAGGTGCATTGACAAAAGAATAACAAACAACAACAACAAAACAAAAAAAAAAGAACAAACTCAAAACAAAAATCTTGACTCTTCCCGACATCTATTGGACATTTTCATAATTAAGAGCAACTAACTGCTTTAAAGACACAATAACACTAAAGCTACTTCAGCAGATGGCGTTGTTAAGCCACCNAAAAAAAAAAAAAAAAAAAAAATCATAACACGAACGTCTTAATTATTTATTACTGGACGTCTTGTGAGTCCGCACGGGTAGGTATCACCACCCTGTCTATTTCTGCCGTGAAGCAGTAATGCGTTTCGGTTTGAAGGGTGGGGTAGCCGTTGTAACTATACCGAGACCTTAGAACTTATATCTCAAGGTGGGTGGCGCATTTACGTCATAGATATCTATGGTCTCTAGTAACCACTTAACACCAGGTGGACTGTGAGCTCGTCCACCCTAATCTACGCATTAAAAATAAAAAATTATAATAAAAATAGCATGTAAAATTTTGGTAAGCACCGCGTCTGCTAGTAAACACTTCACATTACGCACTAATTACACTCTTCGCCATGTGGCACTAGACTAGGGAAACGACAAAAATTAAATTGAGTTTGAATACAAAAACAGAGATATTTAATTTATAAATAACAATTTAATTTGGCCATTCAAGATTGTCGTAACTATTGTAACTATTTAGAAATCTATATAAATATAAAAATGAATTGCTGTTCGTTAGTCTCGCTAAAACTCGAGAACGGCTGGACCGATTTGGCAAATTTTGGTCTTGAATTATTTGTGGAAGTCCAGAGAAGGTTCAAAAGGTAGATAAATATGAAAATGCTCGGAATGAAATAAAAATAACAATTTTGTTTTTCCTTTGATGTGTCCCCCGTCGGACGGATTCCTTTTGTTTGTTTCGAGTTTATTTTAGGCAAAAGTTTAGGTGTTTTATTTATCGATTGAGGCATTACGAAGTCTGCCGGGTCAGCTAGTATGTAATATTTTTTTGATCGAAACTCGCCTCTAAAACAACTAAAATCAGCTTCGAATAACAACACCATACAATGAAAACCACAATCAAACACGATGGCATTTTTATATATATTTTTTTTATTGCCCTTGTAGGCAAACGAGCATACGGCCCACCTGATGGTGAGTGGTTACCGTCGCCCATGGACTTCAGCAATGCCAGGGGCAGAGCCAAGCCGCTGCCTACGGTTAAGTACACTCCACAAGCCTCGTTTAAAGAAGGATATGTCATAGCGCTCGGAAAACAAGGTGAGCTCATTCCAAATCCGGATGGTACGTGGCAAAAAAGATCTCTGGAAACGCACTGTCGATGAACGCAGCGGTTCCAGATGATATGGATGAACTCTACTCCGGTGGCGGGCGGTGCGATGGTAAAAACGACTGTTTTTATTGTGTTTCAAATAAAATGAAAGGAAACAAAATACACATTCAAATGAAACACAACAAAAAAAAGGTCGGCCACATTCAAAACAAATGACCCGCGAAACGTTCACATACATTACGATGAAGTAAGCGGTCTATTAAAACTTTCGCCTCCGTCACACTAAAATCCACGACTTCTCATTGAGCTAATGTTCGTTCACGTCATATTCATCCAATTGAGTTAAAGCAGCGGTCGGGGAACTTTTTTATATATTAGGTACCCCAAAATATTTTTGTGTAAGTTGATATTACCCCATGGCGAAGAACAAAAAAAAAACGAAATCGCTTCTTTCTAGCATCTTTCATATTATAACCCCCATGATAATTTTGAAAAGAAAACAATAACTAAAAATTTAATTTAAACATCATTTATTTAATTTATCAATGTAATACCTAGTAATATATAACGGTAATAATAGTAATATATGTAATATACAGTTGAGGAAAGCAAAATCGCCTCCACAGAAAATTTAAGTAAATGATAACTTCTTGGTATTTTATAATTCATATATTTTTATAAGTTTGGAATCAACGATTCTAAAGAAGTTTCACTTCAATATATACTTTTTACTCACAAAAGTTTCATTTTTACCCCTCAAAATTTCATTTTACCCCATTTGGGGTAATTTACCCTGGTTCCCCGACCGCTGAGTTAGAGCTTAATACGGTTGTTCTCGGCGCTTTAGGAAAGATTTTCAAATTGGCGTGCAACTATGACATTTTTTTTTTTTATTGCTTGTATGTGTGGACGAGCTCACAGCCCACCTGGTGTTAAGTGGTTACTGGAGCCCATAGACATCTACAACGTAAATCATTTAGTTACGCCGCGACTGGCGAAGCCTGACTCGTTTTCACTTGTATTTGTTATTTTATTTATAGTGAGAGCATTCGGTACAGCTAATGGTGAGTTTTTACCAAACAAAGCTAGAGGACACACACACACACAGCCAAGCAAGCGGCCGCTGCCTACTTATACTTTGATTTGAACAAGGTCTAGATCAAGGTCCTTGGTCTAGGTTAAACTACGTAGGACTTTAAAAATTATTGTAGATAAATGCAAAAAACCCACTTGAATAATCACTAGATGATGACCGATTTTTTTTTATAACGCCATCTTGTTGTGTCTTTAAAGCGGTTAGTTGCCCTCAATTGAGAAACATAGTATTATTATTCGCCAATAGATGTCGGGAAGAGTTGATTATTGAAAACACGAATAAAACAACATTTTCTGAAAATAAATCGTAGCTAGATCGATTTATCGCCCCCGAAATCCCCTGGTATACTAAATTTTATGAAAATCGTTGGAGCCGTTTCCGAGAATCAGATTATATAAGTATATATTAATATACAAGAATTGCTCGTTTAAAGGTATAAGATAAGATACGATTCCAAGCTTCACCGTTCCCAATTCAATACAAACAAAAACAAAATCATCCAGAAGCTCACTTCTCCACTAAACATGTTTCAATCATTTATCACGTACCTTGTTTAAAGGGTAAGACTGTGCGTTATACTTGTCTAATAAACACAACAAGACTTCTATCTTGCGTCTTGTGATCATACAAGGAGTCATCATCCCTAATGGAATGGGTTACGTATGGGCAGGTAGCGAAGTGTGTTGAAGGCGACATCTACTATACATTGAGTCGGTAAATAGATAGAAGGGGGCGTAAGAGCTTCTACATAGGCATATGCGACACGCCTTATGGCTCAATGGGTTGTAAATAAGCTCGTTTTATAGGACCGCACGTCCCGAGGCCACTACAAAGCTCTGGAATATGTTAAGATTTTCAGCAAGAATATAAACTTTCAATATTTTATAAGCATCGGTGATCTTCAGTAAATGTACATCAATATCATCAGTACAATAAAAAAATTGGGGGAATTACAAAAAAAACATTTCAACATTTTCTTCAAGTTACGCCAGCGAATTTACCTATTGACTTTTAGAGAGCATTTTATTGTCATTTCTAAAGCACAATATTTTAATTCCTAGCTAAACGAATTTTAAACTCAGTGGAAATGTTATAAATATACAATCTTAATGATTTCCAATTAAGTACATATCGACGTTACTAGCAAAGTTAATAAAATTCATAAATAACTCAAAAGGACATAATCGTATGCAAAAATCACGTAACACAAGGCCAGAGCGGGTTCCGATGAAAAAAAAAAACCAATCTTATTCTTCCCAACAAAACAAATTAAGTATACTTCAATACGACTTGGATAAACCCGAATTGATTAAATGATTATACAAAAATCTGATGTTTGAACAACAATGCGAAAAGGTTTCATTCGTGAATCATAATTTCGTTTGTACACATTTCATGTTGGTTCTGTCGAATAGGTATCAAATATAATTATTTCGGTTTTAAATTATTTTGAATATTATGACGTATGATCATATTGTGGGTATTCCCTATACCAGTGATTATCAAACTTATTTCTTTACCGCCCCCTTTGATAGTCAATTATTTTTCAGCGCCCCCCATTTTTATACACCCCTAAAACTTTAAAACCATAATTTCATTAATTTAATTAATAAATGTTGTATAAATTTTAGTAAATGTAGTACCGCGTAGTACATAATGGCAGTAACTGGATGCGTAGAACCGAAGATCGAGTTCAGTGGCGAGCTTTGGGGGAGGCCTATGTCCAGCAGTGGACTGCCGCAGGCTGATGATGATGATGATGATGTAGTACATAATATATGTATTTGTATGTGCTATTATTGTTTCTTCATATATGTACGTACATTGCTACAGAGTGTGTATTTACAAATTTGCAAAATAAAAATGAATTCATATCGTCAATAGGTTTGTTTAAATTCAGAATTACCAAAATACATTGCTATTTTACTGTACTATTGAGAGACAGACAGTTTTTTTTTTGGTCAGCAGGAAATCGCCGGACTTCCGCCCTCCACTGGTGATGCAGGGCGGGGCATATCAGAGTCGAACTGACTAAAACCTCCTGTCGCTCAACAACCAACGTCCAAACCTCGCATGAGACAGAACTCATGACAAGGCAAAGGGGGGAAAGTGAAGCGTTTAGTGCGGAGCACGTCTCTCCCATCACCCTCCCTCTCGGGACGCCGGACTGGCGGTCGTCGGCGCCACGACCACCAGCCCTCTCGGTCGGCAGGCTATCCGAAGCCCGCCTAGATGGCGCCGGTTAGAGTGAGCTATCCTACGGAATACNCTCTGGAAACGCACTGTGGATGACCGCAGTGGCTCCAGGTAGTATGGATGAACTCTACTCCGGTGGCGGGCGGTGCGATGGTAAAAACGAGATGCCGGTATCATCTCGAACAATTCCTCAGAGCACTCCCCATGGAACATACGGTACAAAATGCAGAGGGAACCGAAGTCCCTCCGCAGACCCAGAGGCTCCAAACGAGAATATTATAAGTCGCATGAGCAGGTGCCATCACCCTCCCTATTTCTGCCGTGAAGCCGGGTCGGGTCTTAAGGGTGGGGAGCAACCGTTGTACTGTAAAAACTGGACGTAAAACTCATGCCTCCAGATGGATGGCGGCATTAACGTTGTTGATATCCGATGGTCATTGAATACCAGATCTGCCGTGAGCTCATTCAACCGGCTAAACAATAAAAAAAGAAACCAAGAGTTTTATTCTAGTCTATTCTATCGCGACAGAGAAGACTAGGTGGAATGGATTTGTGGCATTCAATGGCACTAAAAATCTCTCCAATTAAGAAGTCTAAAAACACGGTCCACAGTTTTGTGCTATATATCCTCAGCTTTACGTATCAGATGTACGTAAGCTCTAGTGCACTCGAAGGATGCGGTGTCGCTAACGAGACCATACTTTATGTGAGGTCGTTTGAAATTTTAATGGCAACACGGCACGTTACGAAAGGAATCGCAAGTTGTCATAATTCATACTGTTTTATTTATGACTGGCATGTTCAATTTAAGGTGTAAACTTCCGTACTATGGACCTTAAGTCGGATAACTCAAACGGTATCTATATATTAATACGTGAAGCAAAAACTTTGTATCCCTTTTTCGAAAATTGCGCGTACGGAGGAGTATGAAATTTTCCACACTTATAGAGAATATAGAGAAGTGCAGAATGCTAATATATGTTTTTAAATTATGCAATAAAAATACATTAAATTAATAAAGAAAACATTACACACACTACCATGTATTTGACACACACACAGTCTTTGCTTAGTGTCAAACTTTTGTTATTGTTTAAAGTCTGTAGTCAAATTGAGAACAAGTTAATATTGTTTATCTTTCTTGACGATATCTGTCACTATAGAACCATAATAATGTTTAAACTTATGATTTCAATTAATTATAGTCGAAGTTCGACTACTGCGGGACCACTAGTTTTTTAATGACACAAAAGAACACAATGCCAAATCGAACAATCGCAGGTTTTAATCAATATGAATCTCTCGTACCAAAAACTGACACTCGTGTTCCGTAGTAGTAGTATCTGCCAAGATCCTCCTGCCGAATCATCCTTGTTTGTCCGACGCCTTTACCGTCAGTTGGCACATGACTTCGAACCAATATAGTAACATAAAATAAATTGACCCTCAAAGATAATCGCATTAAAAATATTAGTTTTAATTTATACCTGGGTATACCGCCACAAATAGAGAAAGATGGAGAAGTCTCTCAAAAGCCGCAACCAAACATTAAGACTTACGTAACCACGACCACTCCTCCAGGAGTGAACGACTGAGAAGAAGAAGAATAGCCAGTGACCAAGTATCCGAGTGTCTGGACATGACACTGAGCCAAGCACTTCACTGTGCCACTGACCGACAAAAGTGGCTACAAATTACAAAAAAAGGTCACCGGCGGGCGCATCACGATAATCAGCAATGAGCGATCGACTGAAGGAGGAGGATACCCCAGAAAGTACCAAATTAGAAATAGATGCATCAACCTCTACGTAACAGGTGCAAGATCCGCGGTAGGACCAAGAAACACTGGTTAGTTTGGTGAAGATGGATATCGAGGAGAATAACCTCGCCCAGAAGGATGCCGAAGACCGCGAAAAATGGAGGATTTTAAGTAGCAAAGCGGACCCTGGTACTATACAGGGTAAACGCTAGGAAAAAAAACAATATACCCAGAAAATATCAAGTGTTTATTTTCTGACTACCCACGTACCCAGCTAATACGATTTCTGTTCGATTTTCCTTGAAATCAAGCAATAGTTCTCAACATTGCGTGATTTACTCGTTCCCTTCGTATTAAGCAATGGTATGTTCAGCTCGGTAATTACCTAGATCATTACGCGCAAACATATACTCAACGCGCCGCACGTGGTCAGACCTCGGACAGTTACCGTTTCTGTGCGTGAATGACGAAACTTATCGGAATTCTTGTCAATGCTATATTTAAGTACGAAACCATTGATAACTTTGAATCGGTGTCAAGAATTTTCAAGTCTCGTTAATGGACTTTTAAAGGTTTGCGTATTAAATAGTAGCCTTCTTTTTTGGGATTTTTTTTTTACAAATTTTACTTCTATAGCAAACTACGTAAGATTTTTATATTCAAGAAAAATATTATAACACAATCTTGCCTGAATACATTTACATTAAAACAATGTAAAATATTAACCGGACAGCTGATTTTCCCAGCACAGTGTAAAAATAACACAAAAACATTAAATATACACTTTTTTAAATTGATGTTTTACCATAGCAACGTCATAATTGTATATTCAGAGTGATCAGACACCGTAACGAACCACGAAATATATAAAGCCGAGTCTTAAAATACTCTAGATTAAATAGCGTCGAGTTAAAAGCAAAGGTTGTTTCACGTCAAAGGATTCCTCACAGAAGAATCTCCGAGCGATTTTCGACTAAAACTGAAAATTTAATTATAATTAGAAGAACCTTGCAAAAACAAAATTCGAGAACATAATCACTGGCTGCGGGCAAAGGTGGCTGGTAAAGACTAAAGACAGACGACCTGTTTAATTTTGAATCACCTTTGAAGTGACTGAATACAGTTTTTATTTTTTTATTCGCATAATAAATTAATATCTTTTAAATAATTTAAACTATAACTCCAAGCAGACGACCTCGATGCGATCTCCAAATTCTTATTATTACTATAAAACCCAACAAATTGACGTAATACACTAAACACAAGTGCCGTGGGATTTTCGTGTTCCGCTTCTGCAGCATTTAATATTCAATTAAATTGAGCTCATTACAGAAAAAATTCAAGCTGAATAAACATTTCTATAAGAAAACTACATTTTGACATTAGTGGATGGAAAGGCAACAGATGTATACTCAAAAACATCCCCAATAAGGTTTGGTGTAACACTTAACTTAGTTTGGACAGTGCCTTAAGCTACCCGTTGAATAAAAAAAACATCAGTGGCTAAATTTAAAAAAACATCAAATACTTCACCGATATTTGTAGTATTGTAACCAAGCTATACACACATAAGAAAATAAGTTTACTTTACACAAGTACTCGTTCTGTTGAATTCTGTATCAGGACCTTAAGGGTGAGATCACCACAGCATGCAGCAATGTTATAACGGTTGGTACATAGATGATTCAGTTACGGAAGATCTGGCCGTCTAAGCCTTGGGATTGCCAATCAAGACAGAAATTAGTATTAGGTATTAGTTAGTAGCGATTGTAGATCGGGAAGACAGAATTGCGTTTAATGAATTTAAACCATACTGACCATTATCATTTCAGATGCTTTTAAGATATGCACGTGTACAGTATTAAAAAAAAACACATTTTATAAGCCGCCCCAAACTCATAAAGTCATAACTAAATACTTATTAGATCCTTTGTTTTGAGGGAAGAAAAATTATTCATCCTAAAGGAAGTGTTAGGTACAGAATAATTATATATTTGCACCAAAAATACTTAAAATTATCATAATCAATCACGCTCGCTCTATACCCAATATAAACCTTTTAAAACTGTTTTTTTACAAGTAACATAAAATAATATAATCATCATGTAGATATGTATTTTTTTTATTAAATCCCAAATAAATTTTACCAAGCTATAACTATCTCGTTTACACGCTAACAAGATATGACTATCGGGTACAGCCAATAATCATGTTTGTATTAAAAATGCATTGACACAAAATGTGTAAATAAATGATAAGAAGATTACTTAAGTACGTCCAAACATCGAAGCAGCAACTACTTGCCCTACGCGGCAAGACAGATTTTGAGTTCAATGAATGATAACATTGAGTAAATTTATCATAAACAATGTATAAGAGAAACAAATTGCTATTTCTAAAAATATAATTCTTTACAATGTATTTATCTATCTATACTTAAATAAATTAAGAGTGTGGACATAGCTAAAACAGCGTAGAAGCGACACAAGCTACGAAAAGTCTATATGGAGAAATTTTGCAAAGCTTTGATGCTAACAGAACCAGTAGAAACTTCATTTGTAAAATATTCTTTTCCTCCACCTTATCCCACTAAGTGGGGTAGGCACAGCTAATTTTTCTCTTCCATTCTCTTCTATCAGCCACCATCTCAACACTCATTCCTCTCTCTCTCATATCGTCATTCACACACTCCATCCATGTCTTCTTCGGTCGATCTCTTCTCCCTCTACTTTGCACTACCATTTCCATACATCTCCTAGTCACATGCATCTTCTCTCTACGCATTCTAAAACTTCATTTCTAAACTAATAGAGCTTTTTAGATATGTATCGTGGTAATTTTAAACCGTCTGGCGGTCTAGTATTTTTTCTTTGGTTTTCTGATGTCAAAAATACGTAATTATAAGTACATTTTACGGTTCATACATTTTAAAGTTTTATTTGATATTTCTGTGTATACTCTTCAATTTAATTAGGTAAAATACCATTTTTATGGACTCGTTATTGATCTAATTCTAGTGTTTTCTGGTTAATCTACAACAAATAGCAAAATATATGCCTTGGTATTCAAGTCCCTGGACAGCTATCGGCAATCGATCTATGAATGGACCGGCGTGCACTTGAGTTTTGGCAGGATTACGGCAGAAAAACATATCCTACCTAAACATTTCAAGTTCAATTCCTCAGCAAAATCCGGCACGCGCCACTTTTTCCCGTTCGACACTAATCCAACTGTCTATAGACACATTTCCGATAATCGTTATTGTACTAACTTTAGTTTCACAATTTTTATATTGGACTATTTTGATAAATCGAGAATTGTTTCAGCTACCTACCTGTGCGTTATTGAAAAAGTTTTGAAGCGATATTGAAATTCACGTATCGTTTATCTCTCTTATTTGGAATTTTCAATTGAAACATCCTGTTTTTCTCATACCGAAATATGGAGCGCTCTTCATCAACCGGTCACAGTTTAATTTATATTTTGAGCATGATCGAGGAGATACAAAAGTCGGTACATAAAATATAATAATATAATAGTTGGAATAACTACCGACAAAAGTGGATACAGTGTTGAAATCGCGCCCTTGATCTAGTGAGAATTGGTTCGAACGGCTAAGCTGGGTTCTGTTCTGGGTTTGATTCTCGCTTTCAATATCTTTGTCATAAATCCAATCCAATTTGAAGTAATCGTGGCCTAAAGTATAAGACGTCCGGTGCATTCGGGTTGAGCGATGCACCGGTGTTCGAATCTCAGGCGGGTACCAATTTTTCTAATGAAATACGTACTTAACAAATGTTCACGATTGTCTTCAACGGTGAAGGAATAACATCGTGTAATAAAAATGAAACCCGCAAAATTATAATTTGCGTAATTACTGATGGTAGAACGTCTTGCAAGTCCGCACGGGTAGGTACCGGAAGCAGTAATGCGTTTCGGTTTGAAAGGTGGGGCAGTCGTTATAATGTAAAAACTGGGACTTTAGAACTATATTTCAAGGTAAGTGGCGGCATTTACGTTGTAGATGTCTATGGGCTCCGGTAACAACTTCACATCAAGTGTGCCATAAGCTCGTCCACCCATAAAAGCATTAAAGATAATAATAAAAGACAATAATACAGTACATATCGTGTACAGTTAGTCTCGTAGTTTTACGGCTGCCTACTGTGGAGCTTTGTATATCTATTCGACTTTTAATAAGCTGTATAGTTAAATGTCAAACAAATTTAAATTAACAAAATTTCCAGATTATAAACATAAATTATTTACAAAATAATTTTAGAGAATTATTTAAATTGTAAAACTAGTATTACAAGTTAAACCTGATTATTGTAACCTTCAAAAAAATATGAAGCATATGACACCAATTTTTGTTAGTAGTTTATAGGTTTACAACTTATAGGTACACCTTGCGCTAAAATAAATTGACAAACAATGCCAGTCTCTTCTGGCACCTACAAAGTGGGCGTTCAGAATCCTTCATTATATGACAAACTTATCTATACATTAATACGTGAAGCAAAAACTTTGTATCCCTTTTTACGAAAATTGCGCGGACGCAGGAGTATGAAATTTCCCACGCTTATAGAGAATATAGAGAAGAAGTGCACAATGCTAATATTTTTTTTAAATAGTGCATAAAAGATGCATTCAATCAATAAAGAAAACATTAAACACACTACATACCATGTATTTGACGCACACACGCATGCATATTATTTATTGACAAACTTTTGTTTTTGGCGTCTGTTGTCAAATGGAGAATAGATTAAATATTGTTTGTCTTTATTAATATTTTTTATAGTGTAGCTTTGGCGAAATTTGTGATTATAGAAGTATAAAATACAATCATATTAGTGTACAAACTTACAATTCCAATTAATTATAGTCGAATTTCGACTACTGCGGGACCTCTAGTAAATCGTATTCGGCGGAACGGTGACACCTACAACCTAACCATTCTAGAATACAAATTAAAAATTATTTTCAATCTAACCCCTTGAATCCCGCTTTCGATTATTACCAACATCTAAGTTAGCAGTTTATATTATATTAGCTTCAGACTAGTCAGGATTAAAAGCATCTAAGGCGTATAATTTCACAGTGAGCGCCTCAATCGTCCAAGCGTGAAAATGGAACAATGAAGACGACAGACTCTCATATATTTTTTTGTCTAGCTGAGTGATCGAGCTCACGGTTCATCTGATGTAAAGTGGTAAGTGGAGGCTTAAAGATATCACAATCCGGTCACCGTTCTCGTTGCACTGGTCGTTTACGACAAAGAGTTCGAGTAAGGTAGGGCATGTTGTAAGCACCCCGCGGATAGGTATGATGGGATTCACGCTCTTCTCCTAGCCTAAGGGGCTATTCCAGCTTCTGGCGGACGGGTAGATGACCTTTTTTTTTATTGCTTAGATAGTTGGACGAGCTTCCAGCCCACCTGGTGTTAAGTGGTTACTGGAGCCCATAGACATCTACAATGTAAATGCGCCACCCACCTTGAGATATAACTTCTAAGGTATCAAGTAAAGTTACAACGGCTGCCCCATCTTTCAAACCGAAACGCATTAGTGCTTCACGGGAGAAACAGGCAGGGTGGTGGTACTTACCCGCGCGGACTCACAAGAGGTCCTACCACCAGTAAGGCAATAAAAAGGATTTCAATAACATTCCATTAATGTCATAAGTCCTTAATCGATTACAGCGAAAACGCGCTGCTTAAAATGACTCAAAGCGAAAGCATTTATTTGGTTTACTTCTAAGTTTAATATTTTCACGGTTGACTACTTCATTCAGCCAACGGTATTTATTAGTAGCGCTTCAATCGGTTTTATTGGCTATAAAATAAGATAGTAAGATAAGATACGTCGTCTACGCGGAAAATGATTTTAAAACCAATAACTTAACCAACAGATTTCAACCATCCTCAATAGCATAACGTTTACGCAACGGGCCATTAGTGTGAAACGTTTACTGCTATTTGACTAATTGCCGACAAGAGATAACATCGAACATTTGTTTTGAAATCTTTAATGAATCTCCCCAGGTAAAGGCGTGGCTAGGTTTGGTTGGTAACCGACATACTGATTCTGGATATTTGAAACGAGAGGATAAACCTAACCCATGCGTAGGCCGCTGAGTTTCTCGCCGGATCTTCTTAGCGGGTCGCGATTCCGATCCACTAGTAGATTCATTCGGGAAGCAGTTGCTCTTGAGTTGTTAGGTCTCCTTCGGAGGCGCTCAGGCCATTGTTAGATAATCCCATTCCGCCCTGGCTACACCTTTCCTCGCTCACCTGTCCTGGTGAAACTACAAAGGCCTCGGGGCCACCAGTAACGCTTCAATCATAAAAAAAAAATATCACTACAAACTGGCGATCCCAACTTGTCACGTGTCACGTACTACACAATGCAACGATCCAAATTCTAAATTTTACATAATTGTTGTTTTAATTGTACCCAAGCTGATGGGCCTTGAAAGGCCATTTTAGCGTAATCTTAAAAAGTAGGTGAGCTCACGGGGCTCAAACCTGACGACGTTGCTAACACGAACCCTAGCAAGAGCCGTGCTTCGCAGAATCACTGGGAAGATCCGGCGAGAAACGTACTAAATATCAAAACATATATACGACATACATATATATATACACAAATTGAGTTAACGAAACACCACATAAGAACTGAAAGAATATTCAATGATTGCCTTTAAAATTCGAATACGGTAACCGTGAAATAGGAATCTTCGGGGGTTCCTTTGAAGTAAACGAAAGCCAAGACAAAGGGCTTATCGAAACGGATTGCCTTTCAATAGGAACATTGATTTGTTTAGATCTGTATTCGGTATCGTCTTAACGCTCCGCTAAATTTACATCGAAATTGAATTTTCGAGTGCTGGTTCTTAATTGAATAAATCGAAATTTGGTTTCAGGGTTTATTTAACAAGAACTCTTAGTACCGAATTAATTTCTGTATCATATGAGCTCGACATCCTATTCTTGTATACAAAATAAATCTTGTACTGATACATAACGAGGCTTGTGGAGAGTATTAAGCAGTAGGCAGCGGCTTGGCTCTGCCCCTGGCATTGCTGAAGTCCATGGGCGACGGTAACCACTCACCATCAGGTGGGCCGTATGCTCGTCTGCCTACAAGGGCAATAAAAAAAAACAACATAAATCTTTTACTGGTGGTAGGACCTCTTCTGAGCCCGCACTGGTAGGTACCACCACCCCTCCTATTTCTGCCGTGAAGCAGTAACGCGTTTCGGTTTGAAGGGCGGGGCAGCCGTTGTAACTATACCGAGACCTTAGAACTTATATCTCCACTTATCTTATATAACCATCTAAAAAAATATAAAAAAAATTGTACCAACATTTCTCATTGACTTTGGAATTACGAGAAGTTACCTCAATATCAGAACGAGTATAAAATTACATCGGAACACATGAAATACACATCCGTATATTCAGGCCGATAAACCAAAAGCAGAGAAAAATAAAATTAATCCAAACCGTTCACAATGAGAAGAGAAAAAAAATTAATATTTACCGAAACCCACATCTGGTGCTATCAAGTTTTTTTTTTAAATCTATTCACACAGGATGCGAACGGAACATGGAAACGATTTCAAAAAGACGGACACTTGGTCACGTGATTCAAATTAATAATGCAATGCTTGACCGGTGGTGGTGCGAAAATAACGTTATATCTATACTAAAATATATAAATCTACAGTGGTTTTTACGGATGTTCCGTTATAACTACTGAACCGTGCATCCGATCGACTTGAAACTTGGTATCCATGCAGAAAACACATAATGGATAGGCTAATATTTTATATGAGTGTTGGACTCTCTAATAATAATGACAATAAATAATAATGTTAATTTTAAATGCCCAGCGAAGCGGGCGAGTACGGCTAGTACAAAATACGAATGGAAATCCGTATTTAAATCATACAACACAAATCTATACAGAAATCCGTATACAACTTAGAAACGTAACGTGACAAATCTTTATATATATAGATATTTATATTTCTTCTGTGCGTGTGTAAGTCACTGAACTCCTAAACGGCTGGACTGATTTTGATGAAATTTTCTGTGGTGTACCTTCAGGATTCGAGAATGGTTTAGATTTACAAATCAGCCAGGCAGATGACGTTGCAGTTGGTATCTAAGTTATTTATCTTTCGTAGAAATAATTTATATGGCAAAAAAACGTATTATTATAGTATTAAATTAACTAATGAAACTCAAGAGATAAACTATGTTTAGCAAAGGGCTCCATACTATTTGCTGATTTTATTATTATAGTATTAAATTAACTAATGAAACTCAAGAGATAAACTATGTTTAGTAAAGGGCTCCATACTATTTGCTGATGCATAGGTTAGGTTGCACGTCGAACTCTTTGCCGAGTTGGACGAGTACGGTTACCGGGGTCCGCAAGCCCGTTTTTAGCGTTAGAGCTGAAGGCGTCTAATGCAAGGGCTATTGAATCTGTGAGTACGCACGGATAGGTACCACCTCCCTGCCCATTTCTACCATGAAGCAGTAATGCCTAAAAAACTGAAACGTAGAATTCATGCCTCAAGGTATGTGGGAGCATTTACGTTATAGATATTTAAGGATTCCGGTAACCACTTCACATTTTTATTGAAGTCGTCATGACCTAAAGGATAAGACGTCCGGTGCATTCGTGTTGAGCGATGCACCGGTGTTCGAATCTCCAATTTTTCTAATGAAATACGTACTAAACAAATGTTCACGATTGACTTCCACAGTGAAGGAATAACATCGTGTAATAAAAATCAAACCCGCAAAGTTATAATTTGCGTAATTACTGATGGCAGGACCTCTTGTGAGTCCGCGCGGGTAGGTACCATCACCCTGCCTATTTCTGCCGTGAAGCAGTAATGCGTTTCGGCTTGAAGGGTGAGGCAGCCGTTGTAACTATACTTGAGACCTTAGAACTTATATCTAATGGTGGGTGGCGCATTTACGTTGTAGATATTTAAGGGTTCCAGGTAACCATTTCACATTAGTTTGAGCCGTAAGATCATCCACGCATCTAAGCAATACAAAAATAAACCTTCTTTCTCTATGCTGTATTCTAAATTAGCAATTACTTCTTGTACTATATCTCTATTTGTATTGTCTACTATATGTAACTCACTAAAGATTTTATATTTACTGATTACTCGATAAAAATACTATCTTCACTTCCCCTATCGATACATTACATCAAAATCGAATTCCCGATCTGGACAAGCACATATCTAAAGTGTTATATCTTATCGCTAAAGTTTGGTATATTCGATATTTTGCTGCTTCGCCATTTTATAAGGACAAAGGCACTGTGTTCACTCAAATGATTTATATTCAAATCATATGCGGTCGCCATTTTGTTGCTAGAGTCGCATATAGAATCGTCCTATGAAAAGTTGTGTTATTATTGTTACTAAATATGATGCTTTTAGTCTTTATTTTCATTTACAATCCAGATATACTTTTATGATTATTAAGGACCGTTCCTTTATATGCAAGAGTTTCGAAATACTGAGCAGAATATCGACGAGACTGCATTATTATCCTGCCGCGACTACCTGAATCTGCTAAACATTAATAGATTCCAATAACAATTTAATAAAAAAGAAGAGCAGATGAAAATTCATAGAAATCTTTTGGGCGACGTGATTCTAACGTAATAAAAAGGTATTTTAGTATGCCCATGCATCCAGACAAAATTTAAGCTCCTGCAAGAAAATCTGTACCAACTTATCATTTACATGTCACTAAGTATTGCCGAGCACGAAGCCAGAGTGAATTGTAAATCTAAAATGTAAGATTGTACGTCACTATCGCTCTCAAACTCATAGCCATATTGAGTGTGTAAAAAAAATCACGATCGAATACACAACATAAATACATTCCATACAGCACAAACCTTAAGAATACCATTCGTGACACGGATGACCTTAAATGCGACCGGAATCACTGATTATCTTCATTAGCATCTACTTTAATTCTTTCATATCAATACATGTGTAGTATGATTAAAATTGAACTACGTTATCGTACGTAAAAATAATAGTAAATAGATATACTTTAAAATAAATCGACTTCAAATAGAAAAGAAAAGATATTCCAAAACCAATTAATATACACTAAAAACAATAATCATCGAAATCGGTTGGCGTGATATTGAGTTATTGAGTTATTCAAGACTTATATAGTTTTCTCATGGATACCACTATCAGAACTAGACTAAATTGAAATGGGATCATACGGGAAGCGTCAGCTTTCTAATAAATAAAAAAGAATCATCGTAATCGATTCACCCAGTCAAAAATTATGAGGTTACAAAAATAAAAAAATAAAACATACTGTCGAATTGAGAACCTCCTCCTTTTTTAAAGTCGGTTCAAAATAATCACACTTGTAATGTGTGCAATCGATTAATCTAAATTCATAGTAAACATTATGTGTTGAAAACCGGTCCGACCTTAGCTAACGTAGGTACTCACAACAAAAACAATGAGTCGATACAAACAACACACGCGTTCCACAAAAAACCACTATCCGCCTGTACTCCCGAGTAGTCTCAAGATTCAGAGACCACTTAGAGGCGACACTGTGGGGCACTACACAAAAAAAAAAAACAACGGTGTGCAAATTCTTAATGAATACGAGACACTTTGTCTATTGAATTTCGCACACGCGAGATGGGATTCGGAATACGGAACCGCAGACGTGCAGTCGCGTAGATTAGCCGTGCACAACTGCCGCTCGCGACGCCATCGCCAGCCGGTAATTCATACGTCGAGGGGAATCTACTTAGGTTCGCGGCCACGCCCGTCTGTTTTGATGCTGCAGACATTGTGCTCCTGCGTATTGTACCGTAGTACTGCGATTAGTTTTATCATTTCATTCAAACAGTAATACGCATTTCACAATTACAGTTTTCTTTTCGCATCAGGACTATTCTAATAAGAGCTTTAGATACGTGCGGGATATAATAGCCTGAAACCTCTTTTTTTAGGATTGAAGAATTACTGGTGGCCCGGAGGCCTTTCCAGCTTCACCAGGACCGGTGGGCGAGCAAAGGCTCAGCCAGGAGGTGTTGGATTTGCTAACAGCTGCCCGAGCGCCTCCAAAGGAGACCTAACAACTCAAGAGCAACTGCTTCGCGAATGAATCTACTCGGATCGGAATCGCGACACGCTGAGAAGATCCGGCGAGAAACTCAGCGGGCTGATGCATGGGTTAGGTTGCTGTTTGTTGAGTTCGACGAGTACGGTTGCCGGGGTCCCTAAGCCTGCTTCTAGTATTAGAGCTGAAGGCGTCTAATGCAAAGGTTATTGGATCTAATGGATCCGTAAGTAAGAACGTGTCTAGGGCGTCGACGGTGAATGGCTCCTGCGTGCTCAGGATTCGGGGGTAGTCAGCGGCGGCAACGATAAGGCGATTATCATGACGCATAGTGTTATCAAAGTAGCGTTCCGACGCTGACTTCATGTATTTCCGGATTGTTTCGAGGCCCAGGTTGTCGTGTAGGTCAACGTTCCTCACTAACCACGGAGTTCCGACGGCTAAAAAAGATGACTAGAAATGCTTATAAGCTCTGCTTCGTTGTCTGGCGGTATGCTGGTTCAGTGTAAATCATTTAACTTAAGTACATCGCATTCTATGATTAACTAATTATGTTGATTACGGTTAAATTTTCGCGAATTACTTCCACTATGAAAGAAGTATGATGTTAGAGTCTATACCCGTGGTCATGGCGTTTGCGAAAACAACAAAATATCGGGAACTCCTATATGATGATAAGTCTGATAAAACCCTCAAAATTTATAAATAGGCGTAATTAGTTTTATGGGGCATTTTTTTCTCACCTTTTTCATTTATTGCTTAGATCGGTGGACGAGCTCACGGCCCATCTGCTGTTAAATGGTTACCGGAGCCTATAGACTTCTACAACGTAAATATCGCCTCCTACCTTGAGATCGGAGTTCTTAGGTCTCCGTTTTTACAGTACTCATATACTACATGACGATCACGACCACTCTGTCAAGAGTGACACGACTGAGAAGAAGAAGAAGAATAATGTTTTCTGATTATTACCTTAGATTGGTAAAGAATTAGTGTTGTATCATGATTTTTTTTATTGCTTAGATAGGTGGACGAGGTCACAGCTCACCTGGTGTTAAGTGGTCACTGGAGCCCATGGACATCTACAACGTAAATACCGCCACTTACCTTGAGATATAAGTTCTAAGGTCTCAGTATAGTTACGACGGCTGCCTCACCCTTCAAGCCGAAACGCATTCCTGCTTCACGGCATGAAACATGAAACAAGAGGCCGAACATTCAATAATAACGTATAAATACCGTTACACCCTTCAATCCGCAACAAAGAACTGCCATGCGAAAGAAAATTGCACGACTTCCTAAAATTTCACACCAAAATAATTTTTTTATATATTAGAATCGGCTTAATGATAAACGAATATGTAAACAAACATGTCGGGTGTATTTATAAATTCATTGTACACATACTCGCATCTAAATCTGTTATACACTTGTATGCTACGAAAACAAACACGGGTATTGAATAGGGCACGAGGCACGTGTAAATGTGTCGAATGCACAACTTCAGAACAATGAAGCGCTTGTGTGTGTCGCGAAGTAATTACTTCGAATTATAAAAGAAAAAGCCTAGATTTTTTTTTAAATTTATTTCTTAGTTGGGTGGACGAGCTCACAGCCCACCTGGTTTTTTTTTTTGATTTTTTTTATTGCCCTTGTAGGCAGACGAGCATACCTAATGATGAGTGGTTACCGTCGCCCATGGACTTCGGCAATGCCAGGGGCAGAGTCAAGCCGCTGCCTACCGCTTAATACTCTCCACAAGTGTAGTGGTTACTGGAGCCCATAGACATCTACAACGTAAATGCGCCACCCACCTTGAGATATAAGTTGTAAGGTCTCAAGGATAGTTACAGATTTATAAACACAATAGTTTTCGGTGTACTTAAAACTCGGATACCGTTCTTATGAAAGTTCTAAATGAAAGTTCTTGCTGTCGTATATTTGATGGTCATTGTAATTTACGTCAGGTGGCATGTGCAATTCATTTTATTAACGTTATCAACTCTTCATGGACCCTTTTGTAAAGTACAAAGAAGGTTTATTTAATTGAATCTGTATTGGGATTTGATCATTTTCTGTTGAAAACAATTCAATTAGAAAAAAAGTTCACATCCGTGCCCATTTAACGTAAAATGAAATATATAAATAATAATAAGTAAATAAAAACGAAACCCGCACGCACACACATGTGCCAATGCCTTTTAGAAGTTAAACACATGTATATGCCAACTAGTAAGCGATATTCGTAGCTTAACGTAAAAGTAATTTAGAAATCTAAAAATAAAACATTGGAGTTGGTTAATTTCATTTATATAAATCGATTGAAGGACCATAATATTGATTTTGTTTAAAACGCAATAAAGTTTTCCATCTCAGTCAGGGCAGTCCATTTGGCCGGCAGCGTCAGTAAAACTTGTTTCAACTTTACAAGCCATCACAAACTTTAAAAAATTAAGTAAACAAACAAAACACTGTTTTAAATATCGTTCATTGACCAAGCCATGTGTCCAAGAAACATTTCTAATTGAAAATGTATTAACCAATGAACAGGATCTTCAATACTCAGTCAGACTTTGGTTGGTCGACCGATGTTTGAAGGTCTATATTGTTCTTTAGAGGGTATAATAGCCCAAGATAGCTCAAGATAGAGAGATACATGGTATTCTTTAGAGGAGGCCTTCACCTTCACTTGAGGAGGGTTCACATAAACAACCTTCTATATTTTCAAAATTTTTTCAAAAGCAATATCTGCCTTTATACTTTTAAAACTTTTAAAACGAAGGAGAGGGAGGGAAGAGGAAGAAGGGGTAGGAAGGAAAAAAGGTGAATTACATGTTAATAGTATCACTATTTTTTTTTTCTTCTTCTCTTCTTTATAATTTTTTCCTTATACTTAAAATATGTATGTAGCCTACTATTTGCATGAAATAAAAGGCTTATTATTATTATTTATATTATTGTCCATAAATGGTATTTATAAAAAAAATTGAAATGAATATTAGCGCGATTCAAGTTGTCCTCAAACTTCATATATTTTGCGAACTTGTGTTTGTTCTTTTATAAATCCTACACTCATAAGAGATTATCCGGGTATTCATCAAGTGACACAAGAACACCATCCATCCCTAGCTAATGTCACAACAATCGCTAAACTTCTCCGTGGTAAAAACAAACTTCTAACATTCTCGGTCCAAAAAGAATTTTCTTAAACTTTCCCAATGCTTCCCCAATATTTCTGGCATTAGGACATTTTATGAGCTCACACGGATAGGTAAAATTCTACATAATCGACTTGAGGATAGTCTGATCATCTGGACCAGTCTAAAAGTCTCAATAATAAAACCAAACAAATCAGAACCTATAGAACCTAATACACAGAACCACAAGCCTGAATGATAACCTAACCTAACAAATAACATCTACACAAAATCTACTTGAGGTTCGTTTGATCATCTGGACCAGTCTAAAAGTCTCAATATTAAAAACACCAAACAGAACCTACAGAACCTAATACACAGAACCACAAGCCTGAACGATAACCTAACCTAACAAATAACATCTACACAAAATCTACTTGAGGTTCGTTTGATCATCTGGACCAGTCTAAAAGTCTCAATATTAAAACCAAACAAATCAGAACCTATAGAACTAATACACAGAACCAAAAGCTTGAATGATAACCTAACCTAACCTAACAAATAACATCTACACAAAATCGCTAATACCCACAACGCCCTGATGCGTTTTACGGTCCAATCTAGTGAACGTGCCACTAGGTCTGTTATAACTACATCTCCAAATACCACGCCATATTATATTGTGTGCGCTTAAATTAGGTTAGTTGCTTCAGTTAGACGATACCCGACGTGGAGCGACGCTAATAGGATGCATCATACGTTTTATGATTCATGAATGATACGTTCATACTTTAAGAATTAAATACGACTAAACTCTTGATACGAAAAGGAATATTGTTTGTGTGTTCTGTGCGTTAGAGCAATCATCGTTTATCCAATAAAGTTGATCTTTGTAAGGTTATTTTTGACACTATAGAGACGGTTTTTGTAACGCATAGGTCATTAGTTGTTTTCACAAGTGAAGGTTTTGTTACCCTTCTTCATACGACTTTTGAAAAAGAGTTTGGCCGTGCCCTTAGCATTACCTATTACCATTAGACTAGCGAATACTCAGCAATAGTTATAGCCATGTTTCCCTCTAGATGATAATAATAATAGAAAAACCAAAACTACCCACATAACTCCTAATTTTTTATTGGTTATGCTTTACATTTGAAATCTTGCAGAAAAGTGTAGCCAATTGCATTCGTATCGCTCCGTGAAAATGTTACAAGTCTACAAGAGCACGCGGAAACATCTTGGGGAGTATCTTGTATCGATTTTCGCGCCAGACTCGTGTTTAATGCATTCATTTCCCTCTCTTGGATCACCAAGCTTATCAAAGAGCAGTAGACACCTTACGATTTTTGCAATGGTTTGATTGTTAGTTATTACACGACTTAATTTTTTCATCGTCGTTGTGATCACCTATAAAGCACGCATTTTCTTAGAAAAACTAATACCTAATGTCGGATTTGAGCTCTGGTTTTGTGACAATGATCTATACGAGTATAATCGAATTTTAAGGCCTTTATAAGACTCAAAACTATTTTAACCTCGATTCGAAGTAGTTTTTCAACAGCACGTTACATAGCTAATCGCGAATCAATCCGGTACAAGATACTTATAACTTAACCACGAGTTCATAGAGCATTAAAATCATGAATATGATTTAAATCGTTTAATTATTTTCTAAACACAATTAGCATTGAAACGCTTCATTGACTGTACGTGTATGTACAAACGATAGCACGTTACGATGTTTATATAAGCATTTTTTTGTCAACGTTACGTTGTTATAAGAACGACGTTTCGCGTGTATTATAAATTTAGCAAGATATTGTGACATAATCTATATATTAATTAATACGTGAAGCAAAAACTTTGTATCCGTTTTTACAAAAATTGCGCGGACGGAGGAGTATGAAACTTCCCACACCTATAGAGAATATAGAGAAGAAGTGCACAATGCTAATAATTTTTTTTAATAATGCATAAAAGACACATTAAATCAATAAATAAAACATTACACACACTACCATGTATTTGACACACACACATATATATACATACTCTTTGTTTATTGTCAAACTTTTGTTATTGCTTAAAGTCTGTAGTCAAATTGAGAATAGTGTTAGTATTGTTTATCTTTAATATTACGAGTATTTGTCTATAGTATAGTCTTGGCGAAATCTGTAACCAATAGGACCATAATACTGTTGAAACTTATAATTTCAATTAATTATAGTTGAATTTCGACTACTGCGGGGCCACTAATTTTAATTTGCATACTAAACCGACGACTCGGTTACGTGTTGGGCCTTGTTGTTGATCCTGTATGTACGTATTATGAGAAGAAGAACGATAGCTTCGCGCACATGTGACGAAAAATATTCAAGACAAATATTTATGCTGGATTTCGGATAATAATAAACCTACATTAAGGTTAACAAGCTCACGATTCTCTTTGTGTCAGATGGTGAGCGGAACTATATAGACTTCACAAGGTGAATTGAAATATTACAATCAAAGCCTCAAATTTATTGTATTACGATTTGCTTACTCTACAAATCGGAAGGCATTTCTGTGTAGCAGCAGAAACAAATAACAGGCTACCGACCGTGAACGCACCTCACATAACGTAAATAAGATTATTAAATCAAAACAAAACTTATTTTCTTCTCTTCTTCTTTTCTTTTTGATATGACATGACATTTATTAGACATTCATATTAATATTTCAACAATTATTATTGTATTACTTGTTAAAATTGAATTTCAAAGTATGTTGACAGACTTTTGGCGGGAACATATCTTCCTTTTTCCCTTCCTTTAAGTCTCGGAAATCTAAAGTTTTTGATTTGTATAAATATAAGCAAGACTTATAAATTAGTTCGCCAAAAAAGTTTCACTTCTGACATGTGTACTTTGTACGCACGCACTTTTTTAAAAAAATAAATAAATAAACAAAAGAACCAAATTCAGCTACTACCCAATATCTAAGACTGCGATTTGGTCAACGAACGGCAATCATTATAGTACGTGTTTCTTACTGATAAACCATTCACACTATTACTGTAAATTCTATTATACTTAAGTAGCCATATCATCTGATCACAGACCACGGACCACGGACCCCAAATTCGTAAGCGTCATTCAATTAACGAACCCCCGTTTCTACACGAGTTGGACGCTCTCACGTGAGCCCAAAACACACTGAATCGATAAATCACAGACGGATCCCCTGAAAGATACGCTATCGCTTCTACTACTGTATATATAGCTTACGCTTGCGGCCCACCTCGTGTCAAACCTACCTACCTACCAGAGACACTGGAACGTGAATGCTTCAACCCACACGAAACCGTTCTATCCTGCAAATCGGAACACATCACCAGCTCGACGTGTCGAGAAACCTATAATTAAATTCCTCCTACTATCTTAACTTGCAAAATAAACAGCATTTTTTTTTATTGCTTAGATAGGTGGACGTACTCACAGTCCACCTGGTGTTAAGTGGTTACTGGACCCATAGACATCTACAACGTAAATGCGCTCTAATGTCTTAGTATAGCTACAACGGCTACCCCGCCCTTCAAACCGAAACGCATTACTACTTCACGACAGAAGTAGGCAGGGTGGTGGTATACCCGCACGGACTCACAAGAGGTCCTACCACCAGTAAAACAGCATATTAACGAAGTCTTAAATTAAGTATTTGTAATAACACTTTTATAATGGAACAATCTTTGGCGGTTACCTAACCTTTAAGATCAATTCTAATAGAGGTCCGACATTGACCCATCTAGGTAGCCATTGCTAGTCTGACTGCACAATAACTACAAGACCTGTCCGATCTAATAGGTTCGGGCATCCTCAATCAGCACCCATGCACGAGCTGACGTCGTGTTCTTGATGTGACTCCGGTGGGCAATTGAGGGTATCCGGTCTCTGGCCTTGACGGACGACAAGTTAAATGTGCGGTGACGTTTTGTATCACCATTTTGAAGTTGGATAAAATCCTCAAGGGCATTTTATAGAAACTAACAAAATCACGTTACCAAAAGGGACTATAATTAAGGAATATCCGTTATGATCTTTCCTAGTGGAACTATTCGCACGAAAGCGAACGATACTCTCAAAGGCATAAGTATAGATAATACACCTAAATTAGTTAAAGATAAGCAACTCAAGCACTCAACAAAAATGTTTACGGGCATCGGCCACTAGATGCTTCACTTCCATTAGTTTCTCATTGCTCCTATAGATGGCATTAACATTAACTATCCTATATTTTATTTTTAATGAAGAATTTTGTAAATTTTCAGAACACGGCAAATTGATAAAATTTAATCAATTTGTCTATAACAAATAAGAGTTGTATGATTATTTTTTTATGTTTTTAGTTATACCATAATTAAATGCCTTTACTTTAACAACATATAAGTTTAGGGGCATCCGCTATAAGATGTCGATAGTTTCCATACAAAAAAAAACGTTTCGCAACAATCATCTACCATTTCTTTTCACCTCTATTCTTTACTAGCGACCCGCCCTCGCTTCGCTTCGGAAACATTAAAACACACATGAAACCAAAAAATAAAATAAAAAATAAATAAAAAAAAAGTAGCCTATGTTCATCAGGGACAATGTCGGCTTCTAATGGAAAAAGAATTTTTCAAATCGGTCCAGTAGTTTCGGAGCCTATTCGAAACAAAAAAACAAACAAATCTTTCCTCTTTATAATATTATAAAAGTATAGACATAGATTGAAGACACATTTGAGTAAATTACTATTTAAAAGTTTAAATCACGGATTTCAGTCTGCCTCTCGTGAAATTTCTTAAATCGTCCATGTAGAAAGACGTACATATACTATCCATTCCTGAATAAATATCAACGTGTAACACAAAACATACGATCCCAAGCAATGTTACATCGTAACCCATCTCGCGATGAAGTGTCATCGTCAAGGATTTTACGCGTGCCACTCTATCAGAGGACCCTTCTCACGCCGTCTCGAGTGCGAAAATGTCATATCAAAGACATCAAGACACCGTTCATATCTCTAGTATGAATTTCGGTAATGACTACACGGAGAATATTTTCATATTTTCCAAGGGAATATGAACGCTCGGTAGAACAGCGCGTTGGCCTAATTGTTGTAGTAAAAAAAAACCATGACAATGTGTGCAATTCACACGTGGTAGAAGTGAAACCTACAAAAATTTAAATGCAATTATCCTAAATGTCTAAGTATATATAAAATTTGGTCATTAGTAAATGATTGTAAACCATCTTTTATAGTATGAGGTAG
This sequence comes from Bombyx mandarina, assembly GCF_003987935.1. The sequence continues at coordinate 2,891,439 of NW_021011496.1, forward strand.
CGCCCTCTGTGAATTGATATATTAACTTCACGTATAATGTGTTCTATCTCATTCTCTCGCCGGCTGAATCCTATACATATATGTGTTTGTGTCTCTATGGACTTATTTTTTCGTTTCATCAAGTTTGAAATCACGATTCTAAAGAAGTTTCACTTCAAATTTTAAGTTTTTACTGTGAGCTTAATTTACGTTTTTTTTTTTCTAATACTGCCTACTGATCGATCACTGGATATGTATAGAACATGACGAATTTAAATAAAGTAGTAAAATGTTTTGTGTGTGATGAGATTTTATCGGCTTCGAAGCGTTTAGCAAACACTCGGATTATTAGAAAACGGTTCCCATATAAGTTTAAAGTCGGGATTGGATGAAGATAAACAATTCACAAGACACCCATTTACTGGTGGTAGGACCTCTTGTGAGTCCGCGCGGGTAGGTACCACCGCCCTGCCTATTTCTGCCGTGAAGCTACTGCTTAATGCGTAATGCGTTTCGGTTTAAAGGGTGGGGCAGCCGCTGTAACTATACTGAGATCTTAGAACTTATATCTCAAGGTGGGTGGCGCATTTACGTTGTAGATGTCCATGGGCTCCAGTAACCACTTAACACCAGGTGGGCTGTGAGCTCGTCCACCCATCTAAGCAATAAAAAAAAAACAATTACTATACAATAATATTAAAGAATTACCCATCGTACGTGGTAAAGTGATGCCCATACGGGTATATACATTCCCCTCCAGAACATCAATCGTTTCGTTTTGGTCATTAGTTCGACAAATACAATTCAGATCTACTGGATCTAGTGCAATAAGAACATTTATTTTTGATCGACCACAATCAGTGCAACTTACAGTCAAGCTAAAAGTTGTTGCAACTTTTTTGAATTTTATTTTTCAACGTTTGTATTACTTTGCTTTACGCGTCGACGTTTGAATACTATCATCGTAACTTATGTGTTAAATCAAAATTTTAATTGTACTTTGAACGTAATTCGATTTGGCGTCCCAATTATCTCTATAAATAAAAATGAATTGCTGTTCGTTAGTCTCGCTAAAACTCGACAACGGCTGTACCGATTTGGCTAATTTTGATCTTGAATGATTCGTGTGGAAGTTCAGAGAAGGTTTAAAAGGTTTAAAATAAATATGAAAATGCACGGAATTAAATAAAAATAGCAATTTTGTTTTTCCTTTGATATGTCCCCCGTCGGATAGATTCCTTTTGTTTGTTTTAACTTTATTTTATACAAAAGTTTAGGTCTTTTATTTATCGGTTGAGACACTACGAAGTCTGCCGGGTCAGCTAGTCTTTAATATATACTTAATCACATAATTGTATCGACTCGGTTGTTACTTTAAAGCAAAATTCTCGCGACCGTTGGATGGTCTGACCAACCTATTTCTGACGTAAACATTAAAATACACAAGTATCTATAAAATTTACAGAAAAATAAAACATACATATATTGAAAAGCTAAACAAATCGTTCGCTATTAATCTCCGACAAGCAAAGTAAATAAAACGTTCAATAATCCGATCCTGTGATAAATGAAATCCAATGAGGGAATGTTGAAACAGAAAAAAAAACCTTTCCGAATCGACAATGAACCTTCAAATTGATGACCGACATTAATAACAACGCTAAAACAAAGTGCTATTGACTTAACAAGTCCAAAATTCTAAAAACATATCACTATTTATTTATTTTCGCGTTATTTACCTGTGTTTTTTCCGTATTTGAAGCCAGTTGAGGGATACCACCTATCACCCTGCCTATTTGTATTGCTAAGTGACTATTTACCTGAAAGCATAGTCATGCGTAAAGTTGTATAGGTATATCTATACTAATATTATAAAGCTGAAGAGTTTGTGTGTTTGAACGCGCTAATCCCAGGAACTACTGGTCCGATTTGAAAAATTCTTTCAGTGTTAGATAGCCCATTTATCGAGGAAGGCTATAGGCTATATAACATCACGTTAAGACCAATCCAAGCGGAGCACCAATAAAGAATGTTTCAAAATCGGTGTTATTTTTACATTTTGAGAGCTTTCGCTGCGTGCGCTGCAGAAACGGTTAAAGTTTCGCTAAAATAATGTATGACAGAATTATTCCCCTTTAAAAGATCTATAAAAAAGGCCCGACAGCATATGTCTATATGTTAAGGATGGCTCACTATAACGTTTTTTATGCTAACCAAATTTGTCCCACGCGGAACTATTCCACGCGGACGAAGTCGCGGACAAAAGCTAGTCTTCAATAAATATAAAAACAAACTTCGGCTAACGAACGGTATCGAAATAACCAGAGATCAACAATCAGAGACGATGTTTTGTGTTATTCTACAAATAAAACTATATGCATGGACGTAACATTAGAAACATAAAAGAGATTATTTTTGCTGAATTGTGTAGTACAACAAAGACTTTAAAATCATTTTACCGGCTACCCAGAGGTTCTAAAATGGCACTTTGATCCATGTTTCGACAACAGCTTTCTGTAGCACGGGCATACTTATTATTTACTAACCAAAATATTTATGCCAGACGGCTTATCAGTATTCCAGACCTAGATAAATATACGCGATATAAATAAATACACGTTATATATGTATTACGTTCGCGATTATAAAAAACGTTCGACGGGGATACAAGTATCAACAAAGACACCGTAGAACTACACACCCCAGCCAGCCCCAGACATCACGGTCCAGAGAAATCTGTTCCAAATATTCATCACATTAAGCTTGCTCATCAAAGGGCGCTAACCGTGTCCCCTATTCAGTCATGAATGCTTTCAATTTAATTCAAAATTTTTCTTTCAGCTTGTAAAATGTGTCTTTATTTATTTATAAATAATTAACATTATTATTTATTGTCATTATTATTAGGGAGTCCAACACTCATATTAATATTAGCCTATCCATTAAGTACATGTATTTTCTACGTGGATACCAAGTTTCAGTCAATCGGATGCATGGTTTGGTAGTTATAACGGAACATCCGTAAAACCACTGTAGATTTATATATTAGTATAGAAGTATAAATAAATAAATAACTGAACAAGCCACGCACGGTCATCCGTAATCATAAATTAGGATTTTTGTGTGTTATGGGCGGCACCAGAGACTAACATACATACTTATATTCGCTAAATATACAGATATGTAGATAATAAACGCCAAAATGAGGAGCAAACAAAACCTCGTCATCAAACGAATGTTTGCCGGATGCGGGAGTCGAACTCACGACCCTCAGCGCAACTGTGAGCAGCGCTAACCACTTTTTTTTTATTACTTAGATGGGTGGACGAGCTCACAGGCCACCTGGTATTAAGTGGTTACTGGAGCCCACATACATCTACAACGTAAATGCGCCACCCACCTTGAGATATAAGCTCTAAGGTCTCAAGTATAGTTACAGCGGCTGCCCCGCCCTTCAAACCGAAACGCATTACTGCTTCACGGCAGAAATAGGCATGGCGATGGTACCTACCCGCGCGGACTCACAAGAGATCCCACCACCACTGCACCACCGAATCAGTCAATTTACTTCAATAACATTATAATTTTTAATACATTTATCTTCAACACGAGGCAATATCCGTATCTGTGGCGAACAGACGCGAGTCGAGTTAACACTGTTATTTGCTGATAGATAAACATTATTTACAGGTGGCGGTATGGAAAATTTTCCTAATCAACTACTTCGTTTACGATACGACACCGTTAAATAACATAATCGTGTAAGGTTTGTTGTAAAATAACTACATCTATACTAATATTATAAAGAGGAAAGATTTGTTTGTTTGTTTGTTTCGAATAGGCTCCGAAACTACTGGACCGATTTGAAAAATTCTTTTTCCATTAGAAGCCGACATTGTCTCTGGTGAACATAGGCTACTTTTTTTTAATTTTTTTTATATATTTTTTTTGGTTTCATGTGTGTTTTAATGTTTCCGAAGCGAAGCGAGGGCGGGTCGCTAGTATTATATAAAATTGAACGTGTTAAAATGAAGACAGTTTTCGTTTTGAACATTTACTGGTGGTAGGACATCTTGAGAGTCCGCGCGGGTAGGTACCACCGCCCCGCCTATTTCTGCCGTGAAGCAGTAATGCGTTTCGGTTTGAAGGGCGGGGCAGCCGCTGTAACTATACTGAGATCTTAGAACTTATATCTCAAGGTGGGTGGCGCATTTACGTTGTAGATGTCCATGGACTTCAGTAACCACTTAACACTAGGTGGGCTGTGAGCTCGTCCACCCATCTAAGCAATAAAAAAAAAAAACATGATTGCGACGCCCTTCAAAATGTCGACATAACTCGAAAGTTGGCATACTTTTCATTGGCTTCAATCTCGGTAATTAGGTCTCGTTTAGTTTTATAAAAAACAAGTATACATTCTAGATTATATCGCAAATTACAAATAACAATTTTGATTTTAGTTATTACCACTGATTTGTATTCGTAGGCTAGCCTTTTCTATCATCCCACAGAAGTCCACTGTTGGACATAGGCCTCCTCCGAGCCTCGCCATAACGATCAGTCTTGCAATGCTTGCATACAGCGGATCTAGGCTAGAGCTATATAGAATAAGGCTTAAAGGTCAGTCTTATTATTTACTAGCGACCCGCCCTCGCTTCGCTTCGGAAAGTGTAATTTATTATTGATTTCTCCACTATTTAATGGATGTTCCAGTAATTATACATATAAACCTTCATCTTCAATCACTCTATCTATTAAAAAAAAACCTCATCAAAATCCGTTGCGTAGTTTTAAAGATTTAAGCATACATAGGGATATAGGGACAGAGAAAGCGACTTTGTTTTATACTATGCAGTGATATAAAATTCACACACGCTTGACGCTTATCATATCCCACACAGTTCATCAATCATCTCTCCCCATCGAACCGTTGAAATCGTTTACATCCCTCCGCGATGCACCAACAACCTATCTATTTACCTTACAGCTTATCTGTCGTGGACACCGCCCTCGTAATTCCCCCAAGTTAAATCGAAGCACCATTCGTATTTGTAGGATGTTTACACCAGATATTCATAGCTGAGTGGAAATAGTAAACTTCGGACTTGGTTCTTTTTTTAAAGTAATTCATTACACGTGTGTAGAACTCCACTCCCACAGTCAGGAAATAATACACAGAGTGCAGTAGTTTACTCAATTCTGTATTGCTTTATTTGTAACTCCACTTTTACAATCTTTAGACATCGGCTCTAGACATCACTACCGAATACACTGATTTCTGTCCAGTTTTTTCAGACTACCGCCTTTTTTATTATCTCACGTCCCCACTACTGTAATTGCTCCCACCAACAGTGTTGCTATTTGGCAATCCGAAAATTGCCTTAACATTAAGAAAATTAATTATTTTACAACAAACCTTACACGTGTTCCTATTTAAAGAATATACAAAATATCACTTTTTATTTCAATAGCAAATCCCTGAATATAAATACGCCCATGATCTGAACAATAATTTAACTGCCACGTTTTAATAGTTCAATTAATTATAGAAATATAAATATTTTTTCCCCCTGCCTATTTGCGGGTAGCCTAACCGGCTATTCCAGCTACAATATTAATATAGTATACAGCCATGGACTGGTGATACAAAATCGAATATCAACTACACTATTTTGTTGACACTAGTCGCCCGCTGACAGCAGCGCATCATTTGACAATGTTATTTTGTTTGACGTTCGTTCTTGAGTAGAACTTTAGTTGTTTATTTAATGTTAGGTATATGTATAGGCGGAGCACTGATTCATTTGATAAACTATTCAAAACGATTCCATTGTTGACTGAATTTTCCAATTTGCGCAATAAATAATCATGAAGGGTTTTTCCCATTACCAAAAAATGAGTTTAATAAAATTAAAAAAAATGAAGTGTTTTTTTATATTTTTTATACACACGATAGAAGAGAATGGAATAGAAAAATTCGCTGTGCTGACCCCATCTAGTGGGATAAGGTGGAAAAAAAGAAGAGAGTTCTAAGTCTCCCTTTTTCACAACTGCCGCGCCTACGGGAGGGAATACAAGGACTACAGTAATCATACAACATGAAATGGAATCGATGGATTGAGTGTGCAGTTTTCAATTCCAACAACCCCCCCCCCACACCAAATTTCGACGCGAGCTTATGAAACCAATCAAATTTTAAACTCAAAAGAATAAGATGGTAACTGACTTAATATATAAGAAGACTTGCAGACCCGGCCACACGTTGCTGTGGCTAAGGTTTTTGTTTCTACACGTGGCCGGCTATGCTAATACCGAAAATTAACAAAGTAAGAACAATTGGATGTATTGCGTTTACTACGAAATAAATTTCACTTATACTTTAGCCTTAGTAACACGTAGTGTTTATGCCATTAAAAAGTAGCTTATGTGAAACGTTGGTATTTTTAGCACAGCGCCATCTATGAGATATTAATCATCATCATCATTATCCTGCCTTCTCCCAGTCACCTGGGGTCGGCGCAACATGTTTTCTCCTTCCATACTCTTCTATCATATACCATTTCTTCGCTCACTCCCCTCCTACGCATATCGTCTTTCACACAATCCATCCATTTGTTCTTAGGTCTACCTCTTCCTCTAAATCCTTCCACATTCATAGTTAACACTCTCTTAACAACCTCATTTTCATTTCGTCTCATCACATGTCCATACCATCCCAAACGCGCACTCCTCAGCTTCTCTGTCACAGGTGCCACTTTCAGACTTCCTCTAACATATAACATATCAGACAGTATTACAATTGTATGTAAAAACTGATTTAAAGCGCCATCTGTTTTAGACTTATGAAACTTACAATTAATAGCCATAATCAACACAAGAAACCATTTTATTGTTAATTAATAAATATTGCGACCATTAATCGAAATAAAAATCATCTATAGCCTAAGTTGGAACAAAGCACACATTTAAAAAAAAAAAGTTAAAGTCGGTTCAGTAGTTTAGGTGTCCATCGCGGACAAACAAGGTGACACGTAATTATATAAATTACGTGACACGTTGTTTGTATTAAGATGATAAGCACCTTTTTTTGTTACTACCGCCTTTTTAAGTTATTTCGGTCGTCGTTTAAGTCGTTTAAGTTATTTTCTAGAACGTCAAACGTGAACCCATCAGATCTGGGGCGCGGTAATCATCACATTTTTAGCCTTGAACTTCACAAGCACCGATATACATATAAACAGTCAATATTATCACAACAAAAGGTTTAAGTCACGCGATAAAACAATTCGAGGGTATTTTGTTAAAGTGACCTTACGTGTCACGTATGGTTTACGTGATTACGTAACAGATTGGATTCTAGGTACAAATTGTATTTATTTAGTTCGTTTTTTCGGTATTTTCAATCATTTTCCATCCGTTCACCGGTGATGCGATGACCAAGGGAAATAGTGATTCATTTTTATATTTCTATATACTATTTATAGACAGTTATTTGAAACGCTGGGGCTAAGCTTACATTAAAAGAGTTTACAATAAAGATAGTTTAGTTTCCTTAAAGGGTCTGCGCAATTCTCTTTTTTTCCTTTTCTCTTCTCAATTATTTTTAATACAGTTTTATTAGCTTCAGACGTATGTATGTTTGTAACGGAATCTTTGCACATGATTTTGACTCCCTTCAAAACGTCGGATTAACTCGAAATTTGGTATACTTATTAAGGACCGATGACAATTCAATATTAAAAAAAAAAAACATTGAAATTCAACTAAAAAATGAAAACTAAATAATAGTTTAAAAAAACTAACAAAATATGCTTTTATAGCAAATCCAACTAAAAAATACGCTACGCTTTTTTACAATAAAATCATTTTTTTACACTATTTTTAATTTAAATTTATCAAAATTTATTTTCTATTTTTAGTTGGATTTTCTATAAAAGCGTATTTTGTTAGTTTTTGTAAACTATTATTTATTATATATACACACATATAATGTATTTGGTGGTAAATGTAATGTTTACACATTAATGCTTATATATTTATTTTTTTAGAACCTTAAAATGCACCGCTTCCTTTACCAATACATGCCAATATCTGTAATCGTGTTAGTAAATTTAGTGTGAGATTTTAATGTGTGTTCTACTTGTTTTGTTTTGCACTGATATATAAGACGTTGGCACAATAAATAAAAAATAAAGTAACTTAGAAGGTTGAACAACTAAAGTTATTTTATTATACATATCTACATTGGTACCTGCGGCTTTCGTCTCCGGGTTTTATGGTACAATAATGATTGACTAATGAATCTTATTTCTTTATCACGAATTTAAGAAAAGTGCCAAGGAAGGTTTGTGCAATTAGGGGTATTGAAGAGAGATATATATATGTATTCAATTCAAGGCTATATGCATAGGAAGGAAAAAAAACAGTTGGTTTGGCTAGTTCTTGTCAGTTTCTTTTCACTTACAATAACAATCTAAATTTCTCATGACCTCCGAAGGTGGACGAGTTTAAGTTCTACTTTAACTACGTATCTATAAGGTGATTGATTAGGTTTTCTTTGCTTGATAAATAAAAAAAAATTTGACACCGCCATCTAGCGAGAAATTGAAGAACTAAACACATTTGATATAATTATGCCAGAGTTGCGTTCTATAGAAACGAACTAAACAGTTCAACCTGTACACTTTATCTCATTAACGACAAAAAAAACACGAACGTATCGGTGACGTCATCATAATAAGCTTCATCTGAGCAATACGGCATCGACGTGTCACCTTGACATGTCGTCCCTACGCGCAATTATTCAATTGGCGGGAAACAGGACAAGATGGCCGAGATGCTTCACGTCAAAATTGTTGAATAATTACATTAATTACTTTGTTCCGAGACAAGTACTAACGTTTAAATGTTGTTATTAAGTTTTTTTTTTGTAATTACGCAAAATAGATGATATCTTCTGCTTATTAAAACGAATGTAAGCCATCATAAGAAACCATCATGGATGGATATCACAACACTCTTTTTATGTAATAGATTTAAGTTACGAAAAAGTCGAAGTTGCGAAGTTTAAATATTTGTGTTTGTAAGCCCTCCCGCCCTTCAAGCCGAAACGGATAAGACGGTTTCGCGGTAGAAATGCAAAATATAGGACAAATAATAAACTAGTATTTTATAAAATGATTGATGATTTAAATTCAGTAATTTTCAGTTCAGTAATTTTTGCAGTGTGACATAAATACATAACTAAGTCCTTATATGCGCACAAGGAACTGCGATTAAATAAAAAAAAATGAGAAAAATCCAACAAAATTATCTGAGTAAAATATAGTTTTTTTTTCTTTTTTTTTTCGGGAGACAATCGAATGAATATAATATTGTGATATTTAATACTCCATCTAGCGGCAGAGCGCAGAACTATTTTCCTCGTGAAATGAAAAACAATCTGGTAATTATAACGCAAAAACTAATTTAACTAGCGGCATTTTTATCCTTTTCCTTATCATGCAATCAGTTGCGTGAACTGTAAGCAGATGGGATGTAAACGAGATATTAGAGGGGTGCTAGAGTAGCAGCCATCGGAACCCCTGCACTTTCTTCTATGTAATCACCCAATTATGGATACTCTCGTCAAGTATGTAGCGGCAATACAGAAAAATAAAATTGTATGATAAAGTTCGTAGAGTAGCGCCATCTATCGACCGGTAGTGGAACTTTTTGGTGCGCAATGCCTTGTTTTTACTTTGGACTAGAGCTCCATTCCCGTCGTTCATTGTATTCAAAATATATTGATTTAATTAAAATTTTATTATAGCGGACATTGTTTTAATAATTTTTAAAATGATTCTTGTTCAAAAAACGGATACTCAAACGATAATCACGAATCTTGAGGAAAATTTACGTCGTGTTTAAAAAAAAACTTTTTACGGGACATAATATTTATTTTGTGCATTAAGAACACGCCTAGTCACGCACGAAGACATTTACTAAAAACTGGACTGAGTGAGTAAGCATTACCGTTATTTAAACTTCATAGAGTCTAAGAGCAGTCGACAAGATATTGTCTGGAAGATCTGGGGTTCAGCGAGGTAATTTGAGAGAGAGGTCTATTAGTTAATCTACTAGTTATTAATTAGAAGTCTGTTAGTGGACGACGGTCGGCTGACAATGACGATGATGGAGTTCAATTGCTTTATTAAAAATTACAATTTTATTTTATACTTATAAAAACTACAATTTATTAACAATTTATTTACTACTTAATCCCTGGTAGTTAAGGAGGCTATTCCAGCCACTCGCGGACCGGTACGTGAGTTCACGGGCTCAACCTGAGAGAATTGCTAGCACTAGCTTTAGCAAGATTTGTGCTTCGCAGAATCTACCACCGGATCGGAATCGCTACCCACTGAGAAGATCCGGCGAATACTAACGCGAAGCCCATTTTGGTCAGTCATTTCCAATTTCAATACAATTCAATAACACATACATACACCACGTCCTTACGGATCCATGAGATTCAATAACCCTTTCATTAGACGCCTATAGCTCTAACACTAGGAGTAGGGACCCCGGTAACCGTACTCTTCCAACTCGACAAAGAGTTCGACGTGCAACCTAACCTAAACAACAGCCCGCTGAGTTTCTCGGCGGATCTTCTCAGCGGGTCACTATTCCGATCCGGTTGTAAATTCATTCGCGAAGCAGCTACTTTTGAGTTGTTAGGTCTGCGCTTTGGAAGCGCTCGGGTAGCTGTTAGCAAATCTCACCCCTCCTGGCTGAACCCTTGCTCGCCCCCACCTGTCCTTGTGAAACTGGAAAGGCCTCCGGGCCACCAGTAATCTCTCATACATAAAAAAATACATACACATATTTAAACACACACATATATATACACATTTTATAAATGTTAATGCAATTGCATTTGATTTCCTTCGTGTCTTCTTTAGAAATGACGTAGATATGAACATTATAATATTGCAAGTCTAGTTAATGTGTTCGTATTTTCTGTGAAATATAATGTATGTACATTTATAAATGTACGATAAATATGTACTACAATATGTATATGTATTTGCATATGTTTATGTGAGTATATGAATTTGAATAAATGAGTCATCTATTATCAAAGGCGGCAATCTGTACATTTGGACAAAAATTTTTTATTGATATGTCAATACAGATTTATTTGAATATAATCGTCTCCTTCAAAGAATACGGTTCAAAACCTGCATTAAATAAAGGTTAATAGTTAACCTGTTATTTATCTAAGATGTCGTTCCGAAGAGTTTTGTGACTGCCAATGGAATACAAAGTCAATAATTCGTTTTTCTGATTTACCAATCATTGTCCAAAAGTCAGATTGCCGCCTTTGATAATAGTCGACTCAAATGTGAGTTATATATTATTTTATTACATTAAAATGTGTTTGTACAGTAAGTGTGTTTTGTAAGCAAGTTTTCTTTTCAATTAATAAGCAATGCACCTTCTATAATAGAGTTATCTACAACATCCTTGTTTCACTGATATAATTTTTTTAAAGAATTAAGTCTGCCTACCTGTCTGATTAGGGGCCATCCATAAAGTACGTCACACGAATTTTAGGACTTTTGAACCCCTCCCCCCCTCCTTGTCACAGGTTGTCACATTTTTATAACCCCCCCTCCTGGTGTGACGTCACACATTTTTTAAATTTATGTATGTATTTAAAAATAATCGAGAGAAAACAGCTATTTTCATTTTTTACTTATTTTTATTAAATAATAATCTAATAAAATCAACATAAAGTCCAACATTTCATAAAACCGAAAAAACAAACGACTAGTTAGAAAATAATAAACGATTAATTATATTAATTAAAGATAAAAAACTTANAGAGAAAACAGCTATTTTCATTTTTTACTTATTTTTATTAAATAATAATCTAATAAAATCAACATAAAGTCCAACATTTCATAAAACCGAAAAAACAAACGACTAGTTAGAAAATAATAAACGATTAATTATATTAATTAAAGATAAAAAACTTAATTATCGAGAGCATAGCGAGAATGCTAAATTATTAATAAATATAGATCAAGTTTGTAAATTTTTAAAATGTTTAATTCACATACTTTGCGTTTTAGTATTTTAAATTTTAACATGTGACGTCACAAAAGTATTGACCCCCCCATGCCCCTTGTCACACGATGTCACACTTCGGTGATACCCCCCCTCCCCATTAACGTGTGACGTACTTTATGGATGGCCCCTTATGCTTGAATAATATTAGAATAGCGATTCTAGCGGGTTCTCATTGTCTTCTTAGCGTCACTTGATTTTGGGTCGTCAGTGGGTGGCGATTCCGATCCAGTGGTAGATTTAGCGAAGCACTGCCCTTGCTAGGGCTAGTGTTAGCAAATTCTCTCAGGTTGAGCCCGTGAGCTCACCTACTCCATCCAGGCGTAACTGAAATAGCCTCTTAGGCTACCAGCGAATAGGTTGGAGAACAATTACTTTATGTACAAAAATTGAAACATTACTTACCGAACCCAATTATGAATTACAGTTAAACGAACGCATATGAACACACACGGCGTTATAAAACCTTTATTATTCAACTAGCTGATCCGGCAGACTTCGTAGTGCCTCAATCGATAAATAAAAGACCTTAATCTTTTGTATAAAATAAACTTAAAACAAACAAAAGGAATCCCCGTCCGACGGGGGACACATCAAAGGAAAAACAAAATTGTTATTCATATTTAATTCCGAGCATTTTCTAATTTATTTAAACCTTTTAAACCTTCTCTGCGGACTTCCACAAATAATTCAAGACCAAAATTAGCAAAATCTGTTTATCCGTTCTCGAGTTTTAGCGAGACTAACGAACGGCAATTCATTATAGAAAATAAATTTTCCTGATATCATTATTACAAGCGTACGTATATTGATTGATACACAATCAGTCATACGTATTGAATAAAACAAGATAAGTGACGTATCAATTTCACAATTGAAAACACGCGAACGAAGCGATCGTAAAGCTTCGATAAAAACCTATTGTCTGTACACTTTGTTGTCGGCTAACATTTACGTCAATATATGCAAACACATTAGGTAAGCTAATTTTTTTATAGCTCACTGACCACCTGATGTTAAACCGTCACCGGAGCTCTTAAACGATGTTATTGCCGCTGTCCATCTACAGATAAGTTTGAAGTTTCTTTAAACAACCCGACACAAGTATCACATTTTATTGGTGGTAGGACCTCTTGCGAGTACGCGCGGGTAGGTACCACCACCCTGCCTGTTTCTGCCGCGAAGCAGTAATGCATTTCGGTTGAATGGCGGGGCAGCCGTTGTAACTATACTTGAGACCTTAGAACTCGTGTCTCAAAGTGGGTGGCGGTATTTACGTTGTAGATATTATACGGGCTCCAGTAAACACTTAACAACAGGTGGGCTGAGAGCTCGTCCACCCATCTAAGCAATAAAAAATAAAGACTTTAATTACATTAAAACGAGAAAAAGCTATTTTGTGACATATTAAAATCATTTTAAATCTTTAGAATAGAAGGAATAACGCAAAAATTGAATCTCGCTAACGAGATAAGTTTGGATTTATCAAGTCTTTAAATGACAATATAATGCTAAAACAATCTCTCTGGATTGAATGTAATCGAATCCCTCTATCATTAATCTCTTGAGTTACCTTTTATAAAATCCAATAAATTATATGATTTTTCTTTTACGTTAAGCTAAACAGCAACGCGTGACGTCACATGTGGCTAATCGTCGTGCATGAATTAGTGTATGATCCATTGTTGGTACGTATTTTATAATATTTCGATCTCAAATGACGACTCACATATTATGAAGTGCGTTCAACCCTATAGTTGCAAAACTAACGTGATATTTTTTTTAGAAAAATAAGGCGAGTCCCAGTTCCCTGTCATACTGCAAAGAAAGGGTTGCTGCTACCGTTCATTAAATTTTTTATATTTTTATTTTTAGCCTTTTACTAAAAACCTTTGTTTCGTGTTTAAGCTACACTTTTAAAAGACCGAAAAAAATATCTTTGTATTATAATTTAGGCGCTTTTTTGTTCACGACAGCTTTTTTAATTATACAAATAGGATTTAAACTTTAACAGGTAATGTTTAAATCGGATTTAACCTACAATTCTCTACAGTGACACTAATACTAATTCTCGGAGGTGCGTTCATTCTTTTCTACGTTACATCTGAGTCGACTATTATCAAAGCCGGCAATGTGACTTTTGGACAATTATTGGTAAATCAGAAAAACGAATTCTTGACTTTATATTCCATTGGCAGTTACAAAACTCTTCTGAACGACATCTTAGATAAATAACAGGTTAAGTATTAACCTTTATTTAATGCAGGTTTTGAACCGTATTCTTTGAAGGAAATCGTCTCCTTCAAATCAATCTGTATTGACATATCAATAACATTTTTTGTCCAAATGCACAGATTGCCACCTTTGATAATAGACGACTCATCTATCCTTTTTTTTGAGTAAACAAGCAAGCTTAATCCGTATCTTAAGATACTTACTCACTTTAAGACAAAAATCAAATTCTAGTTCATTCTAAATCATACATGAAAAAAAAAAATAGAAATTAACTTCGCATTTATTTTATTCGTTTTACAATTACCGATACGTTTAGTTGATACGATGTTTCCTCTAAATATCGTCAATTATAACTTTAGTCCGGACTCGGAGAACAGTAAAGCGTTAGCTACCACACCAGTACATGTAATTTGCCCTCACAATGACCTAATTAATTCGACCCCGAAATATTAACAGTCGAAGGGCGCACGAGAATACTCCTAGTCCTTGTCAACCGTTTTGCATAAATCAATTTTAAGATTCCATACTATGTAACTATATTTGCTAATTGTTAACGAAATAAATTAGCCAACAGAGTATCTCAGTGGGTTGCAATTCCGATCTGGTAGTAGATTCTGCTCTTGCTAGGGCTAGTGTTAGAAAATACTCTCAGGAATCTACCACCGGATCGGAATCACGATTCACTGAGAAGATCCGGCGAGAAAGTGGGCCGTGTCTGTTGGTTAATTAACTCGCCGAGCCCTTCGTCGTAAGCGACGGGTTCGACGAGAACTATGACCGGTGCTTTAAAGTACCTAAAAGCATTGTTAGTGGATCGGGAGGCCGAATTACACGGTGTGGTTTAAGCACATCAGTTCAACAAGCCGATATTAAGAGTAATGTGTGTGTTTGTGTGTGTGTGTGTGTCTGTGTAATGGTTTTGTGATCCAAGCTTTGCGCACGCGCCGCCGGTGACGTAAGCACGGAAGCTAAGGACGTGCGGAGCGTCCAACGCGGGGTGACTAACCCATTGTCATTTCGAACACGGATAGTACAGCTAGCTATATTCGTTCACATACAGTTTGCGTTCGAAGAAGCGGTATTTTAATGTCGAATGTACCGCCCGAGAAACCTGTTAAAATGGGAAGGCTTTGGAGTTTGATACGCGTCTAGCATTTTTTTAAAGTTTTTTAAGTTTTAAGAGTCCGCGCGGGTAGGTAGCAGTAATGCGTTTCGGTTTGAAGGGTGAGGCAGCCGCTGTAACTATACTTGAGACCTTAGAACTTATATCTCAAGGTGTGTGGCGAATTTACGTTGTAGATGTCTGTGGGCTCCAGTAACCACTAAACACCAGGTGGGCTGTGAGCTCGTCCACCCATCTAAACAATAGTATCTGCTAGTAGCCCCGATGCGCTATACTGGCTACACCACGACCGACGCATTTATATAGTGACTAGCTGACCCGGCAAACATTGTTTTGCCATATATAAGATTTCTAGGGAATTTCTAGTGTAGAAAAAAAAACTAACTTATTGTAAGTGTGTAAGGATGTGGTAAATGAGTGAAAGAGGTATGTAGTGCTGTGAACGATGAGGGAATATATAATAAAATAACAAAACCTCATTCAACCACATAATACCTAATTATAACAAAAAAAAAGTCCAAATAAAAAAAAATGTTAGGGGTGGACAACCCTAATCACTTAGGGGTATGAAAAATAGATAGTAGCCGATTCTCAGGCTTACTGAATATGCATAAAAAATTTCATGAGAATCGGTCAAGCGGTTTCGGAGGAGTATGGGAACGAACATTGTGACACGAGAATTTTATATATTAGAAGATATTCCTAATAAATGTACATAATTATTTTCTGAACTAATAAGGTGAACGAGTTCATAGCCCACTTACTGTTATGCGGTTACCGTATCCCATAGAAAGCCATCACGGCTAACACGATGCCTATCGCACATAACATTACTAATAATAATATGAAAGTAACTTTGCCCGTCAGGTATGAACCTATTTTAACGAAATTCGGTATAGCTATAGTTAAAATCATGAAACAAAAAATGAACGTCTTTCGTTGGACTTCTCTGTGTAGTGCAAGGGGGCGACGCTGGCGTCGAAGAAATAATTCAAAATAAATTTTAACAAATTTGAATTGAAAATTAATTTTATTGTAAAAAAAAGCGTGGGTTGTATACTATCAGTAGTTATAAAATTAAATATGTTATGAACAGAAATGAGTAGAAGGGTTATTTTGATAATATCCTAAAAAGCACCCCACGCTTTTTTACAATAAAATCACATTTTCTTACAATTAAATCACTTCTAATTTTAATTCAAATTTATTAAAATCTATTTTCAATTTTTTTCAATATTTTTTAAGTATTGAATTGTCATCGGTCCTTAATAAGATACATACTAAGACATACTAACATACATACGTCTGAACCTAATAAAAGCTTTAAATTAATAAGATAAGTCACATTTCAAAATACTTCAGTCACATTTCTTTTATCCCCTTTAATAAAATACACAATCAGTGTTTTAAATATCGAATAATAAAAATGGATTGCAGATTCTATAATAAAATGCTCAAATTAAATATCGAATGAAAAATGTTAAACTTTAATCCGGCAATAGCGAAGACAAATTAACCTGTGGCATCGGAAGACAATGACATTGGAAAGATGTACATCGGTATGAGCAGAAACAGTATGGTAACTGCGTACCAATCGCATCACGTCAACATTTCTACGTTATTATCATAGATCAAAGAGGGGTATACGCTAAAAAATTACAGATTGTTTTGCTGTCTTTTTTTGTTTTTTTCCAAGAATATGCACGCTAAATTTAAATTTAACGAAAGCTTCAACAAAAAAGTTAATATTTATCAATACCAAATAAACTTCCGATCCCTATATTTCTAACCTATATAGTTATTTTTTTACTAACCTAAGTAAGCATCATTTCTTTCACAATAACACCTGTTTACTTAACTCTTCCGTTCCTCTTAATATCCTTAATAGATAGAAGCAGTAATGCGTTACGGATTGAAAGTTGGGGCAGCTGTTGTAACTATACTTGAGACCTTAGAACTTATATCTCAAGGTGGGTGGCGCATTTACGTTGTAGATGTCTATGAACCACTTAACACCAGGTGGGCTGTGAGCTCATCCACCCATCCAAGCATTAAAAAAATATTAAATATTTTCACGTGACTTTTAAATTCACAATTCAAAGTTACCGTACCGTTGTTTTGTTTTTTTCATTTACACATCGTTAAACTAATACACTATAGACACGAGCCGTTCGTACCTATCGTGTGTGTGATCTGGCAGCGAGCCATCCCATCCTCCACCAGTGGCGCGATCGTAAAACCTACGTGACAAGCTATTCGAGACGGGACGTAAATACGGACTAATAATGGGCCGCAACCGTTAAACGATATGATTTTTGACTATATACACGTGACATGTAAACACTGCTACAGTAGATTGGGTGGAATCGGGACGCTTTCCAATTCTAACATAAATTTTCAGCGGTTTTTCTTAGGGTTAATACCAGTAAATTTGAGATTAAAATGGTTCCGGAGGTTTAAGTTTTCACATACGACGCATTATTATTCATAGTTCATTGAAACATATACACAATACTTAAAAAACTAGCTTGACCTGATTCACCTTGGTTTTGTTGGGGTGAATCGGGTCACAAATGGGGGGGGACAATAGTTTTTCGATAAGGATGGCACTGTTTAGTTGTTAGGTAGGTAATTAACTTTTCAATATCTTTAAACAGTTACAAAACTCTGATAATTAAATTAAACTATTTCATATTCTTAAACACTAAATAAGTCTTTTTCAATTCAAAAAATTTAAATGTCACAAAAGCATTGTGACGACCCAGATTGTCC
Organism: Bombyx mandarina; assembly: GCF_003987935.1. The sequence goes on from NW_021011496.1 coordinate 2,909,662, forward strand.
CTATTCTACCCCTAGTCCCTATTCCCCCCAATCTACGGTATTATATAGCTACTACTTAGCACACATTTCACGCATTCAAATTTTATAAACACGTATATACGTTCGTTGCGGTTGAGTGTAAGCCAGATTGCATTACTGGTCCATCATAGCCCTGTAGTGGACGTCTTGAGCTTTGTCTGACGTTTTAAAGTAAAACACTCCACGACCCTTATATCTAAACAAAACTATTTTGCCAATTCTTCGAGACGAAATTTGGTTTCGTAAGCCACATCGTAGCCTTCAACACTCTAAATGATTCAGAACCGTCGATAACGCCAAAGGCGATATTACCCCATGTAATAATTTTAATTTTATTAGAAAACACACAGCCCACATTGTAGGTAGCCTTGGTTCCACATTACAGTTGAGGTCGTCTATGTGCTTACGTAAATTTCTAGAAACATATTAAAATCAAACCTTTTTTTTATTGCTTAGATGGGTGGACGAGCTCACAGGCCACCTTGTCTTAAGTGGTTACTGGAGCCCATAGACATCTACAACGGCTGCCCCACCCTTCAAACCGAAACGCATCACTGCTTCACGACAGAAATAGGCAGGGTGGTGGTAACTACCCGTGCGGACTCACAAGAGGTCCTACCACCAGCAATTACGCAAATTATAACTTCGCGAGCTTGATTTTTATTACACGATGTTATTCCTTCACCGTGGAAATCAATCGTGAACATTTGTTAAGTACGTATTTCATTAGAAAAATTGTTACAGTCATTCGGCTACGTTTACCAAGCTGAATTGAAAAGGTCAGATGTTTTCCAATCACAGTCCAATCGCAAACGGTTGACTTTCAAATTCAAATTGCAGAAGTTACCCTACCCAGATACTGAAAAGGGTGGAAGTCCGGCGATTTCCTCCTAACCAAAAAAAAAAAACCCACAGATACTAATATGTATAATTCAACTTAGACGTGAAAGCTTTTAATGAAACGTTAGGTATAACTTCAATTCATGTTTGCCATTACTTACATTTACAAAGCGCATAGTCAAAAAATAAAAATATACCGTTTTTTCTTCTCGATTTATCATTGTCAAGTTAATGTGCCTACGTGACAATCAGATCGTAAGCATAAAATCTCTTAAAAAAATTTAAAAAAGAATAAAAGTTCCAACTCAATATCTTTGCTCGTTATTCTTACATTTGTTTATGCAGATAAATATTATCATGTCGGAACACAGTTAGTTACATCAATCAACACTAACACCCGTATCTTTAGTCGTTTACACGAGCTTAACTCGACTCGACTCAACCTCCAACGCGCGTTTTGGTATGCTTAGTCGTAAAAATAAACTCCACTCAAACGTCCTTGGAAAATTTTCCTAACCGGAGCGAAGTAAGCGAACTGTCAAGTTAAGGTACGTCGCGACGTACCTTGAACGTTCCTCAAGGCTGGTTTTCTATTAATGTCCAAATAGTATGTGGACCGCAAATGGAAATATATGATATTGTTGTGCAATGGCCTGGATCTGTGCATGATTCCCGCATATTTTGATAATTTAACTTTGATAATATTTATTAATAAAGTAAATAGTTCGAGGTTAGACATTTGAAGCTCTTTATTTTATTTACCTACCTATGAGACATATTTTGCTTACTACCTGATAAATAAAGTCAATGCGATTATAAGTTTTATTTATATAATAATAAACTGGTGGTTGTGGAAAAGCACTTCAACAACACGATGCAACCAAAATCACACAAAAGCGGCGAATAAAAATACAAAGCCGGATCCGAAATCTAAAATAATAGGTTAGAAAATAAATAATACACTTTCAGATTTACCGCACGCACACATATTTACGAATAACACAGCAACAAAAACATTAAACAAGTTCATCTAGTGTCAAACAGACAGCGGCAGCTTGACTTTGACATTAAACAATGACCATAGACTAAAGAACTCTATGGGTTTGATGCTAGCTTGATCAGATTTTCATCATTATTACCTCACTCGAGGACGTTGAGGAATATTGTAATGGTCGACTAAAAATACCAAACTCGAGTAAGTTCGGAGGGAATTCTCGAGCATCATCGGATGAGTTAAGAGTGGAGGACTATTTTACGAAACGTCTAAAGATACGGGCATGAGTCTTTTTCTGATTTCTATTCAGATATACTCATGTAGAATTCGGACATTCTAGCCCAGTGGTCGGCAATCCGTGTCTCTGTAACACCTCGGCAATGGCTGTTCCACAAAATCTTTAATTCAGGCATATTACTATCTTAAATAAAATAAAAAATCCTACCTATGCTGATAGCCTTGAGAGGCTATTTCAGCTTCGCCCTAACATGTAGGTGAGTTCACGGGGCTCAAACCGGATTGTTCCTAACACTGGCCCTACCAAGAGCATTTCTTCGCAGAATCTACCACCGGAACGGAAACACGACCCACTGAGAAGATCCGGCTAGAAACTCAGAGGGCTGTGTCTATGGGTTAATTCGCTATAATAGAAACTTAAATTACAAAAGACCAGTAAACATTTTTAAAACACAAGACTATAAAAAACATGTTAAACAAAGGGGCCTTTTGAATAAATTTCAATTGTGCATTAGGTTATACCCTACCTATATTTGGCTCCTTTTGTTTATAAAGTTGCCGCCGAACATTGATCTAGAATATTCTAGAACGATCGTCAAACCGTAGACGCTAACGATAAACGAAGAACAAAACAAAAAAAAATATATAAGCAAAGATCACAAAAGTTTTGTATCGAGTTAGTATACAATTCACGAGACAATAAACAAAGCGGATCCGTGCCCTGCTCAAAAACTCTCATCTTTCATTCGACGAAAGCTCGAGTTTCATACAATAACTAATTAATTAATTTACGCTAATTGGATTGTGTACATGTTCGCAATTGTATATGTAAATTAAACAATTTAAATACTCTTCAAATGTAATTAATTAAGATCATATATTGATAAAATACATTTCTTTAACAGACGACTAATTATGAAAAGAAAAAGTAAAATGCCTTTTTACTAAAACTAGAGGTCCCGCAGTAGTCGAAATTCAACGATAATTAATTGGAATTGTAAGTTTGTACACTATTATGATTGTATTTTATACTTCTATAATCACAAATTTCGCCAAGACTACATTATAAAAAATATTAATAAAGACAAACAATATTTAATCTATTCTTAATTTGACAACAGACGTCAAGAACAAAAGTTTGACAATAAATAAATAGTATGCATACGTGTGTGCGTCAAATACATGGTATGTAGTGTGTGTAATGTTTTCTTTATTGATTTAATATATCTTTTATGGATTATTTTTAAAAAATATTAGCATTGTGCACTTCTGCTCTATGTTCTATATAAGTGTGGAAAATTTCATACTCCTCCGTCCGCGCAATTTTCGTAAAAAGGGATACAAAGTTTTTGCTTCACGTATTAATATATAGATAGTTTGTGTATCGCTTTTTATACCTAGCATTTTTTTATGCACACTCAATTTTTCTTCCTATGTATTCTGTACGTTTCCATCACTAATTATAATCCTATGTTCTACATTATTGAACTTCTTCTTGTCCTTATCCCAAACAAATATGGGTTGAACGCATAATATCATCATAGCATCATCATCCTGCATAGGATAGGATTTGGCATGAGTTTTACGACCGGCCTATCTGATCCTTCGTTAGGTAGATTTTCTGTTTCTTCTTTTTGTGTTTCTTTTACTTCATCCAATAAATGATAGAACACGATGAATAATAAAATTTAATATTATATTTTCTCTATCGCGGGCACCACTTTCAAAAAATATGCCCGGTGTTACTTCCGCAACTGAGACAATTCCAAAGACACCTCATATGTTGAAATTAAACAAAGGTTTAGTTTGCATAGCGCTTAAAAAAAAGACGACATACCTACATACATTTATTATCCTAGAAAAACATGGATCTGGCAGTCGGGAAAGCGGCCTATGGGTTCTAAGAAACAATACACTTCTTAGTCACCGTCGTGGGTACGATGAAGCAATCTTTTTTTTTTTTTTTATTGCTTAGATGGATGGACGAGCTCACAGCCCACCTGATGTTAAGTGGTTACTGGAGCCCATAGACATCTACAACGTAAATGCGCCACCCACCTCGAGATGTAAGTTCTAAGGTCTCAGTATAGTTACGACGGCTACCCCACCCTTCGAACCGAAACGCATTACTGCTTCACGGCGGAAATAGGCGGGGTGGTGGTACCNGAGCCCATAGACATCTACAACGTAAATGCGCCACCCACCTCGAGATGTAAGTTCTAAGGTCTCAGTATAGTTACGACGGCTACCCCACCCTTCGAACCGAAACGCATTACTGCTTCACGGCGGAAATAGGCGGGGTGGTGGTACCTACCCATGCGGACTCCCAAGAGGTCCTACCACCAGTAAATCCAATCACCAGGGCCCCTACACATCGTCTCAAAGGTATACGCAATTCGAGACATTAAATCGATGTTTCAATTCTAATCGAGAAACAGTTACCGCACCCAACAAACTGTAAACAATTTGTTATCACGAAACATAATTAAGTATACTCATAATTACCGTAAGATTTAATTAAACGTATCCATGAAATGTATCATTTAAAGCATTATTATATTATAATAATTGTGAAAGTTCCAGAGATCGCGCTTAAGCGGCAGTACACGTGTCTCTCGTTTGCGATGACGCATATTCGAACCTAAACACGTGCCTAAATAACGCGAATCTTGCTCACGAGTGATCACGATTATGATAACTTTCCTTTCCTCCTGGAAATAGTCCATCCATACTTTCATACTAATATCATAAATGTTAGTGTTTGTTTGTGCATTTGTTTATCCTTATTTCGGGTCAAAACTAATCAATGGATTGACATGTATTTTGAAATTTTAAAAATGTTACTTTAAGGCCAAGAGTGACAATGGCATTATCCCGAAAATGTATCTTACTTTCACGGAAAACTACACTGATATAAATATTTGAAAACGCGGGTGACGCCGCGGCTAACAACTCTTATATAATACTAGCGACCCGCCCTCGCTCACTTCGGAAACTGTAATTTATTGTTGATTTCTCCACTATTTAATGGGTGTTATTATACATATAAACCTTCCTCTTCAATCACTCTATCTATTAAAAAAAAAACGCATCAAAATCTGTTGCGTAGTTTAAAGATTTAAGCATACATAGGGATATAGGGACAGAGAAAGCGACTTTTTTTATACTATGCAGTGATGAAAATATGAACACCGCCAGCTACCTCATGCTGATGGCATGGCTTTGCGGCAGATATAGGCGGAAACGGGTTTGAAGGCAGACCTTACACAACATCACTAATCGAAGCCATCAAAAAATTTAGAGAAACTGTATTTAACAGGTTTATTATTACTAGTGGTCCCTCAGTAGTCGAAATTCGACTATAATTAATTGAAATTATAAGTTTGAACATTATTCTGGTTGTGTTGTCAAAGACTTATATTTCTATATGTAGTTACAAATTTCGCCAAGAAATAATTAAAAACCTTTTTTCCCCTACCCATTCGTTGGTAGCCTAAAAGGCTAAAGATCCAGCTACGCGGACGGGTACGTGAGCTCACGGGCTCCACCTCAATTTACTAACACTAGCCCTAGCAAGAGCAGTCCTTCGCTGAATCTACCACCGGATCGGAATCGCGACCCGCTCAGAAGATCCGGCGAGAAACTCAGTGGGCTGTGTCTATGGGTAAAAGCGTGTTAAGTTTTACAGTTTAGCGATAATATCGATCGCAGCTGAGCCAACGAAATACTTTAGTCTAAATCAACGCGACATAGCTCAATGGGCTGACCATATATGCCGTAGGACTGACGATCGCTGGAGCAGACGGGTTCTCGAGTGGAGACCGCGCAGCGGAAGACGTAACATGGGACGTCCCCTGGCTAGATGGTGCGATGACCTCCGCACGGTGGCCGGCAAGAAGTGAATGAGGAGAGCCGCAGACCGGGCTCAGTGGTGTAGATTGGGAGAGGCCTATATCCAGCAGTGGACGACTGTGGGCTGTTGATGATGATGATGATGATGAAATCAACGCGTTTCCTCTTAACATGAATAGGTTATCAATAAAAATTCAACATATCCGGCCTAAAAACGAGAAACTAATGCGAAAGAACGAAGCGAACGCCCACACACAGACAGCGTAGCATTCCGCGTGTTCACAAACGTGAACTTGACCGGCACAATGACTCACATCGTTACTCAATAGACATCACAAGTGAACACGCGGATACATCTTAATCGAACGATTCGAAAATATATCTATCGGTGACAGAATCAAAACCTTTTCTATACTAATAATATTATACAGAGGAAAGATTTGTTTGTTTGTTTGTATTGAATAGGCTCCGAAACTACTGAACCGATTTGAAAAATCTGTTTGGAAGCTACACTAGGCATAGGCTATAATATTTTTGAAAAAAAATTAGGGATCCTTACTAAAACTCCAATAATGTAACCCAAGGTGTAAAAAAATTACCCAAAATATTCTTTACGTCGCGTGCCCTGCGAAAACTATTGATGATAAAATAAAATAATGTACTACAACTTTGTAGAACACATTATTTTTTACAAAAAATGTCGCGCCAGCATATGTCTAACTATAATAGTTATGCCGCAATAAGTGTTATTTTATTTAAAACAATAAAACGTCAAATATGGTTGAAATTTTTGTTAAAGACCCGAGTGGAGCCGGAGCGGGTCGCTAGTTTAATATAAACTCTTAGAAGTTTTAATATCTTTTTTTTTTATTGCCCGTGTAGGCAGATGAGCATACGGCTCACCTGATGGTGAGTGGTGATCGTCGCCCATGAACTTTAGCAATGCCAGGGGCAGAGCCAAGCCGCTGCCTACAAATTCCCTACAAATCGATATTAAGATAAAATGAGATGCGCTCTGATCAAGTTGGGGCAGATTGCAGAAAGATGATAATGTCATTTTAATTTCGTTTTTGTTTTTATGCTTTAATAAGTTTTAATAATAGGTGAAATACCCAAAAATTCCAACGATCCAAATTGAGAGTTTTAAATTTCGATTCCTCTCAGCTATTGAGATGAATGCGTTTCTAAATATTTTTAAACAATTTTTTTCCATAATTGACTATGAAGCACACGATTATTACTCATTAGATATTTGATCGGTGCTCAGTAAATTCCAGACATGGTCAGATTTTTTATTTGATTTTTTAAAGGAATCGCTTTATTTCCTCCGTTCACGCCTTGCGATCGGTATGTTTGGGTAGGGCCAATTAAAACCTTTCGGTAGCACAATGTCCTGCGACCGAACCTCACCTCATCCAAGATCCGTCGCGGCGACATGAACTAACAAATCCATATCGAGGGGTGTAATAAGGCTATTTGATTTAAGCGTCATTTCGCTTAATACGCAACATTTATCTTTGTAATTAAAGGTGCGTTTTATTTGGTACTAGCTTTTGCCCGCTACTTTATTCGCATGGAATAATTCAGAAATAATGCTTTATTTTAGACCAAAGTTGGTAAACACAAAAAACGTTATAGTAGCTATCCTTAACATATAGAAATATGCTGTCGCGGACTTTTTTTTAGATCTTTTAGAGGGGAACAATTCTGTCGTACATTATTTTAGCGAAGCTTTAATCGTTTCTGCAGCGGACGCAGGGGAAGCTCTCAAAAGTTAAAAAAAAAACGATTTTGAAATATTCTTTATTGGTGCTCCGCTTGTATTGGTCTTAGCGTGATGTTTTATAGCCTATAAGCCTTCCTCAATAAATGGGCCATCTAACACTGAAAGAATTTTTCAAATAGGACCAGTAGTTCCTGAGATTAGCGCGTTCAAACAAACAAATGACAACAATGACGGGATGACAATTTAATATTTTATATTTTAATATTGAAAATTAGCGATTATCCTGATCAAGATCAGGTTCAGGTTTAATGATGGTACTGACGGTTAAAGTACGGTGGTTTCTTGTGCCATGTACCAAAGCGTGTAGGTAGGCACCTGCTGCCTTCCTTGTATATGATAGCCGTTTCTCAGGCTCCTTCTCCGGTATCGAACCCTAATGGTCCGTTAAAACCCTGGTAGTCACAAATCCTATCATCGGATAGAGGAACTTGTTTGCTCAAAGTTCACAGCGAGAATCCCATTTAACGTATCAGATAAAAACGTATAAATTACGAAATAAATTATAAAAGGTCCCAATGACATGTTTTCACATAATATGATGCACTAAAATGCCGCTTCTTTCTTGTCCTAAAATTATTATTGACAAAGACTAAAATAAATAATAAGTAACAGTTTAAAAAACGAAAAATAGGATTTTTATAATAAATAAAAAATACAGAGCATTTTGTCAATCAAGGAGGATTTTGTTGATCAAGGAGGAAGGAAAAAAGGAGCAAGGAGTGCATTTTAGGATATTTTATAGTTACTTTAGTTTAATCAATATCTTGTCAGTAAAATATTTATAATAATTAACATCTGGCACCACACCCGATATTACGATAAAATGTTTTTTTTTCCTTAGTCAATCTATTTATCTTTTCACATTTACAAATTTAATAACATACCTCTCTGCGCGTACAATAATAAAAACATATCAAATAAATATATTTTTTAGAAATTCGTTAGTATAATTAACACTAATGTAAATAACATTTCTGATTACTCAACCCTTTCCTGGTAAATTGCAAAACATCCATTAGTTAAAATCATGTGATTAGTTAAGCACTGAAATTTTCTTCGAAGCAAAAACAGTAATTTACGAATTTATAATTAGGCCATAAGTACACTTTTCCTTAATTGAGATCCCATTATGATATTACATACGGAACGATTGAAAGAACTGCAAAAATAAAATAAAAAGGTATCTCCCAATAAGTTTGATCTAATCTAAGGTTTATCTTGAATCCCGGTAGAGGTGTGCTATTTCTTCTATATTTATCAATACCACAGTAATCGATATGTTATACAAAAAATGTTGTGCTGAATTTAGTCAAGGAAAGCCGAAGTCATGGTCTATCTTACATTGAACGGTTATGGGAGCTAAAAATTGATGTTTCCCGACATAAATATCACGAGAAATTGGTTTAAAACAAAATCAACTCTATTCCTTTCACGTTTGTGTTGGATTTTGCTTCGGCCACTAAAGTGTACAGTACAGTCAGGTGGTACACATATTTCCTCTAATTTCTAGTATTCTGCAAATAATCTCTAAGATGTAAAGATAATTTTTTTTTTTACTTAGTTATTTTAATATTTTTTTATTCACCTTTGCATCTTCCAACATCTCGGTAATTGTACTATAAGCCTTATAGGGGATCATACCGATAATCTTGAACCAGATAGAGAAATAATCGATATGTTTATTTAAATATATAGGTTTTTTAGTAAATAGCCGCTCCGTAACAACTTTTATAACGCAATAGCAGTCGACAAATTTCTTTTAATTTATACTTCAGTAAAACTTTCCATTTTATTCTTTGTCTTTGTCAGTTCACCGACCTTTGTTAAAACACAAGTTTATGCGCTCCTTCAGATGTTGACCACAAAGCCAGAATTGTACACAAAAAAATAGAAACATCGCGCTCGAGAAACAATTACCCGCAATAAAGTATCAAATGCTACTTACTACTTAGTATCGCTTTTTTGTTTTGTTTCTTTGTTCTATAGAACTTGTGAGTTGGGAGATTAAAAATTCGCACTAAAAACATAGAAGCAGCGTTTTTAAAGAAAGCAAAAGGGTTTTCTTTAGAAAAATACAACAATCCTAAATTCCATTATAAGGAAGGTATCATTCGATTTTTAAGAATTTAGTTTTTATGGGAACAGTTCTGAATATAGTTTAAAAAAAAATAAGTATGCGGGATAGAAAATACTAAGGCGTCGAAAAAATAACATACTAAAGAAATACATAAAAATATATATTCAGGATAACATAACAAAATGCGAAATTAGATATGATTGCAATATATTCTGATTCAAAAATTGTTTTAATATTTTTTTACAAAATTTTGCAAAAACTGTCTATGCAGCACACGATTAGTACTCAACAGATATTTGATCGGTGCTCAGTAATTTTTTGTTTAGATTGGTACATTTTTTTGGTTCAAAAATTGCTTTAATATTTTTTTACAAAATTTTGCAAAAACTGTCTATGCAGCACACGATTAGTACTCAATAGATATTTGATCGGTGCTCAGTAATTTTTTGTTTAGATTGGTACATTTTTTTGGTTCAAAAATTGCTTTATTTCCTCCGTTCACGCGTTGCGATCGGTATATGTTTGGGTAGAGCCAACTAAAACCTTTCGGTAGCACAATGTCCTGCGACCGAACCTCACCTCATCCAAGATCCGTCGCGGCGACATGAACTAACAAACTCCATATCGAGGGGTGTAATAAGGCTATTTGATTTAAGCGTCATTTTGCTTAATACGCAACATTTATCTTTGTAATTAAAGGTGCGTTTTATTTGGTACTAGCTTTTGCCCGCTACTTTATTCGCGTGGAATAGTTCAGAAATAATGCTTTATTTTAGAACAAAGTTGGTAAACACAAAAAACGTTATAGTAGCCATCCTTAACATATAGACATATACTGTCGCGGACTTTTTTTTAGATCTTTTAGAGGGGAACAATTCTGTCATACATTATTTTAGCGAAACTTTAATCGTTTCTGCAGCGCACGCAGCGAAAGCTCTCAAAAGGTAAAACCCGATTTTGAAACATTCTTTATTGGTGCTCCGCTTGTATTGGTCTTCGCGTGATGTTATATAGCCTATAAGCCTTCCTCATTAAATGGGCTATCTAACACTGAAAGAATTTTTCAAATAGGACCACTAGTTCCTGAGATTAGCGCGTTCAAACAAACAAACTCTTCAGCTTTATAATATTTGTATAGATTAGCATCGACAGTTCGATGTTTTTAATTAAGCTTCAATTAAGTTCACTCCATTCAAATAGCTGAGCAAGTTTTTTGTAATGATATCTACATATTTCCAAATTTTAAATTTTAAATGACTCTTCTGTAAAATTGCCAAAATGTCGCTTAAACCAAATAGCTTTTCACCCCTCGGTATGACTTTGAAATGAATATCAATAAGTTAGTCGTGACTTATGTAAATACTACCTTTCAAATTGTTCCTTTTCGATACCGGACACGCTTTTATTGACTTGCCAATATATCTATGTAATGGAATCTCTGAACGTCAACTTGACGGACTGTATGTTGTCGGATTGAATTGAAAATTTGCACACTTAACAGGGACGGGATGACAATTTTTTTATTTTTTTTTATTGCTCAGATTAATGGACGAGCTCACAGCCCACCTGGTGTTAAGTGGTTACTGGAGCTCGTAGACATCTACAACGTAAATGCGCCACCCACCTCGAGATACAAGTTCTAAGATCTCAGTATAGTTACAACGGCTACCCCACCCTCCGAACCGAAACGCATTACTGCTTCTTAATATTTTATATTTTAATATTGAAAATTAGCGATTATCCTGATCAAGATCTTCAGGTTTAATGATGGTAATGACGGTTAAAGTACGGTGGTTTCTTGTGCCATGTACCAAAGCGTGTAGTAGTAGGCACCTGCTGCCTTCCTTGTATATGATAGCCGTTTCTCAGGCTCCTTGTCCGGTATCGAACCCTAATGGTCCGTTAAAACCCTGGTAGTCACAAATCCTATCATCGGATAGAGGAACTTGTTTGCTCAACGTTCACAGCGAGAATCCCATTTAACGTATCAGATAAAAACGTATAAATTACGAAATAAATTATAAAACGCCCCAAATGACATGTTTTCACATAATATGATGCACTAAAATGCCGCTTCTTTCTTGTCCTGAAATTATTATTGACAAGGACTAAAATNAGAAAATACTAAGGCGTCGAAAAAATAACATACTAAAGAAATACATAAAAATATATATTCAGGATAACATAACAAAATGCGAAATTAGATATGATTGCAATATATTCTGATTCAAAAATTGTTTTAATATTTTTTTACAAAATTTTGCAAAAACTGTCTATGCAGCACACGATTAGTACTCAATAGATATTTGATCGGTACTCAGTAATTTTTTGTTTAGATTGGTACATTTTTTTGGTTCAAAAATTGCTTTAATATTTTTTTACAAAATTTTGCAAAAACTGTCTATGCAGCACACGATTAGTACTCAATAGATATTTGATCGGTGCTCAGTAATTTTTTGTTTAGATTGGTACATTTTTTTGGTTCAAAAATTGCTTTAATATTTTTTTACAAAATTTTGCAAAAACTGTCTATGCAGCACACGATTAGTACTCAATAGATATTTGATCGGTGCTCAGTAATTTTTTTGTTTAGATTGGTACATTTTTTTGGTTCAAAAATTGCTTTAATATTTTTTTACAAAATTTTGCAAAAACTGTCTATGCAGCACACGATTAGTACTCAATAGATATTTGATCGGTGCTCAGTAATTTTTTGTTTAGATTGGTACATTTTTTTGGTTCAAAAATTGCTTTAATTCCTCCGTTCACGCGTTGCGATCGGTATATGTTTGGGTAGAGCCAACTAAAACCTTTCGGTAGCACAATGTCCCGCGACCGAACCTCACCTCATCCAAGATCCGTCGCGGCGACATGAACTAACAAATCCATATCGAGGGGTGTAATAAGGCTATTTAATTTAAGCGTAATTTCGCTTAATACGCGACATTTATCTTTGTAATTAAAGGTGCGTTTTATTTGGTACTAGCTTTTGCCCGCTACTTTATTCGCGTGAAATAGTTCAGAAATAATGCTTTATTTTAGAACAAAGTTGGTAAACACAAAAAAACGTTATAGTAGCCATCCTTAACATATAGACATATGGTGTTGCGGACTTTTTTGTAGATCTTTTAGAGGGGAACAATTCTGTCGTACATTATTTTAGCGAAACTTTAATCGTTTCTGCAGCGCACGCAGGGGAAGCTCTCAAAAGGTAAAAAAACCCGATTTTGAAACATTCTTTATTGGTGCTCCGCTTGTATTGGTCTTAGCGTGATGTTATATAGCCTATAAGCCTTCCTCAACAAATGGGCCATCTAACACTGAAAAAATTTTTCAAATAGTACCAGTAGTTCCTGAGATTAGCGCGTTCAAACAAACAAACTCTTCAGCTTTATAATATTTGTATAGATTAGCCTCGACAGTTCGATGTTTTTAATTGAGCTTCAATTAAGTTCACTCCATTCAAATAGCTGAAGAAGTTTTTTGTCATGATATCTATTTCCAAATTTTAAATTTTAAATGACTCTTCTGTAAAATTGCCAAAATGTCGCTTAAACCAAATAGCTTTTCACCCCTCGGTATGACTTTGAAATGAATATCAATAAGTTAGTCTTGCCTTATGTAAATACTACCTTTTAAATTGTTCCTTTTCGATACCGGACACGCTTTTATTGACTTGCCAATATATCTATGTAATGGAATCTCTGAACGTCAACTTGACGGACTTAATGTTGTCGGATTGAATTGAAAATTTGCACACTTAACAGGGACGGGATGACAATTTTTATTTTTTATTTTTTTTATTGCTTAGATGGATGGACGAGCTCACAGCCCACCTGGTGTTAAGTGGTTACTGGAGCCCGTAGACATCTACAACGTAAATGCGCCACCCACCTCGAGATATAAGTTCTAAGATCTCAGTATAGTTACAACGGCTACCCCACCCTTCGAACCGAAACGCATTACTGCTTCTTAATATTTTATATTTTAATATTGAAAATTAGCGATTATCCTGATCAAGATCTTCAGGTTTAATGATGGTACTGACGGTTAAAGTACGGTGGTTTCTTGTGCCATGTACCAAAGCGTGTAGGTAGGCACCTGCTGCCTTCCTTGTATATGATAGCCGTTTCTCAGGCTCCTTCTCCGGTATCGAACCCTAATGGTCCGTTAAAACCCTGGTAGTCACAAATCCTATCATCGGATAGAGGAACTTGTTTGCTCAACGCTCAAGAATCCCATTTAACGTATCAGATAAAAACGTATAAATTACGAAATAAATTATAGAACGCCCCAATGACATGTTTTCACATAATATGATGCACTAAAATGCCGCTTCTTTCTTGTCCTGAAATTATTATTGACAAATACTAAAATAAATAATAAGTAACAGTTTAAAAAACGAAAAATAGGCTTTTTATAATTAAAAAAAAATACAGAGCATTTTGTCAATCAAAGAGGAAGGAAAAAAGAGCAAGGAGTGCATTTTAGGATATTTTATAGTTACTTTAGTTTAAACAATATCTTGTCAGTAAAATATTTATAATAATTAACATCTGGCACCACACCCGATATTACGATAAAATATATTTTTTTTCCTTAGTCAATCTATTTATCTTTTCACATTTACAAACATACCCTCTCTGCGCGTATACAATAATAAAAACAAATCAAACAAATATATTTTTTAGAAATTCGTTAGTATAATTAACACTAATTTAAATAACATTTCTGATTACTCAACCCTTACCTAGTAAATTGCCAAACATCCATTAGTTAAAATCATGTGATTAGTTAAGCACTGAAATTTTCTTCGAAACAGTAATTTACGATATTATAATTAGGCCATAAGTACACTTTTCTTTAATTGAGATCCCATTATGATATTACATACGGAACGATTGCAAGAACTGCAAAAAGAAAATAAAAGAATCTCCCAATAAGTTTGATCTAATCTAAGGTTTATTTTGAATCCCGGTAGAGGTGTGCTATTTCTTCTATATTTATCAATACCACAGTAATCGATCAGTTATACAAAAAATGCTGTGCTGAATTCAGTCAAGGAAAGCCAAATTCGTGGTCTATCTTACGTTGAGCGGTTATGGGAGCTAAAAATTGATGTTTCCCGACATAAATATCACGAGTAATTTGTTTAAAACAAAATCAACTCTATTCCTTTCACGTTTGTGTTGGATTTTGCTTCGGCCACTACACACTTGATTATGCACATATTTCGTCTAATTTCTAGTATTCTGCAAATAATCTCTAAGATGTAAAGATAATTTTTTTTTTACTTAGTTATTTTAATATTTTTTTATTCACCTTTGCATCTTCCAACATCTCGGTAATTGTACTATAAGCCTTATAGGGAGGGGATCATACCGATAATCTTGAACCAGATAGAGAGATAATTGATATGTTTATTTAAATATATAGGTTTTTTTAGTAAATAGCGGCTCCGTAACAACTTTTATAACGCAATAGCAGTCGACAAATTTCTTTTAATTTATACTTCAGTAAAACTTTCCATTTTATGTCTTTGTCATTTCACCGACCTTTGTTAAAACACAAGTTTACTATGAATTATGCGCTCCTTCAGATGTTGACCACAAAGCCAGAATTGTACACAAAAAAATAGAAACATCGCGCTCGAGAAACAATTACTCGCAATAAAGTATCAAATGCTACTTACTACTTAGTATCGCTTTTTTGTTTTGTTTCTTTGTTCTATAGAACTTGAGAGTTGGGAGATTAAAAATTCGCACTAAAAAAATAGAAGCAGCGTTTTTAAAGAAAGCAAAAGGGTTTTCTTTAGAAAAATACAACGATCCCAAATTCCATTATAGGAAGGTATCATTAGATTTTTAAGAATTTAGTTTTTATGGGAACAGTTCTGAATATTATTTAAAAAAAAAAAAGTATGCGGGACAGAAAATACTAAGGCGTCGAAAGAATTATATACTAAAGAAATATATAAAAATATATATTCAAATTATCATAACAAAACGCGAAATTAGATATGTTAGCAATATATTCTGATTCTTACTAAATACTCTACAAGTGTTAGTAAATTTAAAAATGAAACTTTTGTATGTTACAATTTGTACATTACATATCCTTAGTCGGACGGACACTCTTGTCAGAGTTGTAGTTGCGCTGACGATGTAGGTACCTACACGTTTAGATAAGGTTAAGATTACTTTCATCCCTCGATGAAAGGCTATTTGGTTTAAGCGCAATTTCGAATAATACGCGAATACATTTATCTTTGTAACGTTATTAATAGGTAGGTTAATGTAATTGTTCAATGTATTATATTGTGAATATGTATTTTTTTTTCCTTACAATATTCGTTAGATTAGTTTTTGTTATTGTGTTGTTTTGTCATAGTTGTAAGGAACGTTGTTATTCAAATTCAGCACTATATGTCTTGTTCTGTCGTGCGCACATAACCTATGTTGCAAGCCAGATTTTGTTTCTTTTTTTTGTGTTTTTTATGTATCTTTAGCTTGTGATGTGTATTGTGAGCCTAATAAAATAAATAAATAAATAAAGGTCAAGATTTCGATTTTTTCAAATGAACTTCAATTACGATTACCTACCCCATTCAAATAGCTGAAGTATTTTGTTATGATATTCTGTGATAGTTTGTTATTAACGACTTCGACGAGGATACAGATACCCGTAGATTGGATTAATCGTACCAATCCTGACCAAACAAAATATATTTTATAGACCAAATTTGAAATCAAAGGAACAAATCCAAAGTATTCCGGTTGTCATTTTTAACATAACGTAAGAAAAACTGGCCGTTTTTTTTATTGTCCAAACGTTTCAATTTACCACAACCATTCGTAATTTTAATAATATATCAAAACAAATGATCCGTCAGCTGCAAGGCCTCTCAATATTTTGTGTTAAGAAACAAAACAAAAAAAAGAATTTAAGAGCAAACAGTAGTAGTCAACTTAGGTGTCCAGGTAAAAAAAAAATACAATCCCTTTCGCTGGGTGTTTTTTATTGTTAGACACACTTTTTCATAGAAACCAAAACCTAAAAGGATTATAAAAGTAAAATATAAATAAAACAAATTTGCGAAAACCATTTCATTGCAATTCTGGGTATTCATAGTTTTTATAATGGTCCCCGTCTCTTTGTTTAATTAGGTCTATTGTTCAAAATAATCCTTCCTAATGGTTCGTGCAAAACATTGCAATTATTTGGAAAAAGCCTATTAATGTTTAAAACCTCATTATGCGGTGTATTTAAGGAGCTCGTCTGCTCCTACAGGAATTAGTTTGACTTCGCCCGTTGAGGTGGAAACGTTGTTGGATCCGTTTGAGGCCGTTTGTTCTCTTTGGATACAAAATTAGAGTCAGTGCTGTTGCTGTTTCTGTACATCAAGACATCACCTGTGTGGTAAGTACTCTAAGTATTCAACATAAATCCTTGGTTACATTAGTCTGTTTGTGATTTCTTGTGAAAACTCTAAGTTTTCCTCTGCGTTAAATTTTAATGCTATACGTGGTAGCTCACGTAGACTTTTCGTAGCGGGATAAAACACTTAATTGCCCTTATTAAAATCACAATCATAGGTTCATTGAACCACAGCACGCTTCCTTTTAAATGGACCACCCATTTTTCCGTGATCTTCCAAGGAACGCATCATGCTAACAGCATAATATTGAAATTAGTATTTTCTAATTAGTTGTAACTAAAAAGACTTCTACAAGTACCACCTGTCACGGTTTCGGAATATTTCAAGTCATAATATTGAGCATATATAAAATAAAGTAACTAAAGTTTGAAATTATTCAAGAAAATTTAAACACCGTTTTGTTTCTATATCTATATATTAATACGTGAAGCAAAAACTTTGTATCCCTTTTTACGAAAATTGCGCGGACGGAGGAGTATGAAATTTTCCACACTTATAGAGAATATAGAGAAGAAGTGCACAACATACATATTTTTTTTAAATAATGCATAAAAGATACATTAAATCAATAAAGAAAACATTACACACACACTACATACCATGTATTTGACGCACACACGCATGCATACTATTTACTATCAAACTTTGGTTGTTGACTTCAAATTGAGAATAGATTAAATATTGTTTGTCTTTATTAATATTTTTTTACAGTGTAGCCTTGGCGAAATTAGAAGTATAAAATACAATCATAATAGTGTACAAACTTATCCTACAATTTCAATTAATTATAGTCGAATTTCGACTACTGCGGGACCTCTAGTTCTATTTAAAGTACCGACACTTCTGTGATGACTTCATTAAATTTGTTTATTTCATTTGTTAACGCGCATTGTGTAATTTGATAGTGTCTAAATTTAAAGTAGGTAAATTCAAAAATTAATTCATAGTAAAACCTTTTTACGTCATTCGGAATTTATAACCATGTTTCTTCGTTAAAATACCTAATGTGTCCACTAACACATAGTCGACTGTGTCAAAAACTAACTTAATTAAATTGTTAAAATATCTTGCGCCTTATTTGTCTTAATAGTATGTAGATATTATCACTCAAAACTTAGTGCTAAAAAAATAATCGAATTATATTATATACATTCAACTGATAAAAACTAGGCTAGTGTTATCCCGGTTAGAGCCCCGTGAGCTCACCTACACGTCAATGAGAAGCTGAAATAGCCTCTCCAGGCTATCAGCATAGGTAGGGAAGAAAAAAAAGGCTAGTACATTCATGAATAAACGTTGTTTTTACCGGTCATCTTTCTCGAATAAATTAACCTACAGACACAGCCCACTGAGTTTCTCGCCGGATCTTCTCAGTGGGTCGCGTTTCCGATCCGGCGGTAGATTCTGCGAAGCACGGCTCTTGCTAGGGTTCGTGTTAGCAACGTCGTCAGGTTTGAGCCCCGTGAGCTCACCTACATGTTAGGGTGAAGCTGAAATAACCTCTCAAGGCTATCAGGATAGGTAGGACAAAAAAAAGTTGTTTTTAAATATAATTACATTCGTACGATTGTATTTTACGTTAAAACATCCTTAGCCGTATGTATACGTGGCACATTCACACATGCTCGTTCTGCGCATGCGTTATTCTGTATCAGCATCGTTGCCACATCGGAATTACTTAATTTACACGGCGAAGTGATACGAACGTACCGTATTAGGTGAAACATAATTGTTTAGTAGAGCGTATTAATATCATAACCATGTGTGTGACTTGCGAAAACGCGAGTTAGATTCGTTAGATCTAGGTCCGGTGTTCATGGTACTGGCGGTGTAAAGAGGCATTTTTTTTATTGTTTAGATGGGTGGACGAGCTCTCAGCCCACCTGGTGTTAAGTGGTTACTGGAGCCCATAGACATCCACAACGTAAATGCGCCACCCACCTTGAGATATAAGCTCTAAGATCACAGTATGGTTACAATGGCTGCCTCACTCTTCAAACCGAAACGCATTACTGCTTCACGGCGGAAATAGGCAGGGTGGTGGTACTTACCCGCGCGGACACACAAAAGGTCCTACCACCATGCATATCCACTGTGTTCTTTCGTCAAAAAAAATATGTTGCAGTTAATAAACAAAAAAACGAACCGAAAAAAGTCATTAACCTTTTAATGGCCATATAGGTCACCAGTGCCCTACGTGGCACTCTGAAGCAATCATATAGATTTATTATACGAAGCGCATGGATTACCTAAATTTTCCTTATTCTGTTTTTACTGGTAAGGCTTAACGACGAAGGGAAGGTCTTCTATCGAGCGGATGATATTGCTTGGTAGACCGATCGTCCAAGTGTTGTCGGAGCATACATACATGCAAGCTTATTCAATTGAAAATGTCGTCAGCGAGATTCAGGCATCTATTAAATATCTTGTGTTGTCTGATAGCTAACGCCACACAGCTTGTCGAACCCGTCGCTTGCGACGACGGGCTTGGCTAGTAAATTAACCCACAGACACAGCCCACTGAGTTTCTCGCCGGATCTTCTCAGTCGGTCGCATTTCCGATCCGGTGGTAGAAGGTTCTACGAAGCACTGTTCTGGCTAGGGTTAGTGTTAACAACGATGTCAGGTTTAAGCCGTAGAACTCCCCTACTAGTTCGGTGAATCTAAAATAACCCCTGGAGGTTACTAGAATAGGTAGGAAAAGAAGCCACAAAGGTGTTGCGTGATTTCAGTCGCGTTAAATATGTAATTTCTAAACAATGAAAGACTTTATATTTTTAGCGGGTTCAAGAGTTATTTGTGTCATTCTCCGGTCCGTAAGCAACTAATCGATTTGTAGACACAGGACGGTGATGTTTCATAGCTATATTGTTGTATAGGACATGTCATTTTCTATGAATAAAAGTATATAAGTACAAATAGTATACCTACTTAAAAGCAGTTGGGTAACTTTTGCGGGGTTGAGTAAAAAATATCGAAACACATTTACAATATGCATATTGTGCAATATGTATTTGTGATTTTTAGGGATCTTCAGTTGTAACTACTAAATTGTTTATGCACTGTAATGGGTCATATTATTGAGAATCTCCAAACAAACATAGCTTCTAGTTTCGCCAGAACATAAACTCAGTTCAATGTTAAGCATATTTAAACAAAACAAACAATTTCATCATAACAATATCTCAATGCGAATTGTTTTTAAAGCTTAAACATACATAAATTAATGAATAAAACTACCGTAACATGTCAATCTCTCGTATTTTATATTCTGAGGGTTCTAGTTTGCATTTGCATAAAATGATCAGCTCGCGAGCTTGTCGACCGCGCAAAGGATATCAGAAGCTTATTTTATTGCTCTACATCATAAGACGAGCGCAAAGACTATCTGGGATTAAATAGTGACGTTATCTACATTTAAATTTAATAATTGTTGTTCTATTTCGGGAAAACTAAAATAATAAACCTGTAACGATTTTTATATCGATTTTCAATTAATGTGTTAAGTGTGCAAACCCGTTGTCCGGTATGCTCTTGCAGCCGAATCCGATTAGAACTCACTAGAGTCAAGTCACTCAATAGAGCCGACGTTGTTACCCTACTAAGGCGAGACGGAGCATAAGCTCCAAACCATAACCTCTCGCAACTCACCTGATTATAGTTTGGGCGACTGATTGCAGGTGTTAGAGAGAAAAAAAACGTGTGCATCCAAATTGAATTAAACGATATTCGAATGATCAACCCTAGACATAAGCACGTGCTACTCGACGTACTTTTTTCCTACCTATACTGATAGCCTAGAGAGGCTAATTCAGCTTCGTCCTAACATGTAGGTAGGCTCACGGGGTTCAAACCGGAGTGTTGCTGACACTGGCCCTAGCAAGAGCAGTGCTACGCAGAATCTACCACCGGATCGGAATCGCGACCCACTGAGAAGATCCGGCGAGAAAGTCAGTGGGCTGTGTCTGTGGGTTAATTCGCTCGACGAGCCTTTCGTCGCAAGCGACGAGTTCGACGAGGACGGTGACCGATGCTTGTGGTACATGAAAGCACCGTTAATGGATCTGATCAGTAATGACGTGTTTTGGGCGACGTCGACAACCTTTTTTGTCCAATCAGACAATTGTTATTCGCATTAATATCGATTGTTTTTAAATGAGTTTAAAAAACGCGTTTATGATTCGTGAAACCTTCAGACAATACATTAAAACGACATAATATAACAGCTGTTTAGAAAGTTTAGAGTGTTTTTTACATGAGTCCACATACGACAGAAACCCGGTCCGACTCTCTCTCGCGATGCCTTTTAAGGACACTTGCAGGAAATGAGCAGTCGGTTGAGTTGTGTCTTGCAGATTTATTTTTATTTATTTATTTACTTTATTTTTATTATACTAGAGTACGTTACGTCATTTTGTCGTTTTTACTGAAACACTATGACAATACCAATTATTATAATTGGTAAAAATTAAAAAACAACAAAATTCGTGCCTTCAAAAATTTGAATCTTCTCTTATTTAAAATAATGAAACTAATCACAGCACATCGAATTTCGTTAGATACACATTGAAAAACAAACCTAAATTGAAGCATAATATTCAAAGGGGCAAACAGTTTACATAGGCCCATGTCAATTTTAGATTTCACGACTCTATTAAAAATTAATCAACAATTTTCTTGAAAGGGGCGCTATTCAAACAGCCTTAGGACTTGGTATATTTCTTTTACTGCGGAGAGTTTCCTACGAGTTTCCACGAGAAGAGATTCCTATGATTCCTTAGCGGTTACAGAATCCATGGACATCACACGACACCAGCTTAAGTTAAGTTTATGCAGTGAATCCATTGATACTTTAACAAATTTCGTGTATGTATGATTCACACACAAAAAAAAAAGTATTACGTTAAAGTAAGAATAATAGAATATTCTATACATCCCGTATGACGCAAACCACAGGGGGACGAAACATTAGGAAACACTTGGACCCATTAGGCTAGGCTGGTCTAGACATTCTCAGTCACGCCCTGACCATTCTCATCCAAGGACACGAGAAGCACATATATTCATGATCGCAATTTTTTTTTCGCATTTAAGAGATATCTTAAGACATATCTTAAGAATACAATCTAAGACGATGTTTTACTTTTATTATGATTTTGCAATCACTCTTAAATCTAATGTACGTTTAGTGTATTTTTATAATAGCGATAAAAACGCGCAATGTACTAAGTAATTTTACCTTCCTCTCAAAATGTTTTCATTGAAAATTAAGTTAACTTAAGTACGATACCGAATTTGATAATTAAACTTTATGACTAATCTTGAATGCGAAGGGATTATTTTGACAAGGAAAATAAGAGATTTATTTTTAAATTATTATTAATTTGAAAACGGTCATGTAAAACAATACAACCAACTTATATAAAATAAGTTTTGAAAATTCAAATGGTAATTGGAATGATTCATATGGATTTTAAGGACTAAGGATAATTTAATTACATTCATTTGACAATAATGTAGGTAGTAATATAGAGTTATCTAATGTAATAATATCATCTGAATAAATTATTAGTTTTCAAATCTACGCGCTTTTGCATTAAATTATTTAATGTCTTATGTAAATCTATTATTCATTTCAAATTCTAATGATTAGGCTACAATATGAAATGTCTTTAGAGAAGTATTTTTTTTCTTCTATTGAAACTAACCTTCGAAACACTCAAAATAACTTTGGCGAAGATTATTAAGCCCACGTGAACATTAGGTGCTATCGTCGCTAATGTTTAATACATACTGTTTTAGAATAATATTATTAATAGCAATAACTATTTATTTTTTATTTGCCTGCTCAAAATAATCCCCTCGTATTCCGGAAAAGTCATAATATTTATTTACTTAAATTCGCTATCGTACTCTTTCTCTTACTTAATTTAATTTATTAAAGCAAAGATTTGCCGCCCGTTTTTATACAAAAAAAAATGGAGTCAAGTAATTGATGTAGCAGATTAAAAAAAAAAACATTTTCGATTCTAAATAAGTGTTTCCGGTATAGATTCTTTTGCTTGAAGAAAATAAAAATTTTAAAACGTCGTTCTAAACACACGACATGTATTATATTCATAGTGGATACACGTGCCCACGCAGTTTCCCGGTTTCGAGTTAATTTTAGAAGTGTTGCATCGCATACTCTTGACAGAAACTAAAATCATGATAAATTCGGAAAGTGCATAAGGTTCATAATTATTCTAGCGTATTTTATTGGAGAATAATTACGTAATAATAGATTTTTTTTATGTAGTTATGATTTTCTTCTTCAATATTTTGCAATAGCATTGGGAATTTAGGAAATGTTTTACGAAGAAGGCTTTTAAAGTACCTACACGTTTATCAGTTTTAATTGTGATAAACAAAATGTAGCAGAATTTAAAAAAAATCTAAAACAAGAAACGAATAGAGATTATATAATTGTTTTCGTGTCGAACGATAAGACATAGTCGGGGCAAAACAAAAAAAAAACAAACATACTTAAACATCGTCACAGGGGCGATTTCCCGATCGAATGAATTACGTAATACAGAAAAACAACTCGTGTGTTCCACGGCCTAATGAAGTATTTCAGTCAGTCAACATTATTCTAAATTAGAACTATTAATTTTCCTATTTCTCGATGTTGTTCGTATTTTAAATTTTTAACAGAAATTTTATACAACGTGAATGTTTTTAATGTGCTTACAACCAAAACATATTCTTTTAGGCTTAGACTTCATTAGGGTTAATTATAATTTATTGAATTACGTAATTTTTTTTACATTCCTATTAACTTTTCGTAGAAATCAACCAAAGTGCAGTTGTTCTAGATAAGTTCTTTCTAGAAAAGTTTTAATCATTGTTTTTAACACTGTTTGTAGGGAATGAACAAACATTTAAAATTTAGAATTCTTTTAATGAAATCAAACATGTCACATTACAGACACGATCGTCGTCGTACGACGCCATGTAATAATCGAAATGACCTTAAATGAAACTGTTTGTATGTAACATTTCATTAAACAAAAATTCCAGTTGTAACTAAAAAAAAAAGACTTATTTATTGTATAAATGTGTAATTCTTCACTCTGTTTACAATATCTATCACCTTAATAATGTAAATATATTATTTTGTTTTTTTTATGATCAAATTGTTTGCCAAAAAAAAGAGTTCACAGTATGAATTCAACTCTATTTATCATATCGAGAGAGCTTCATGCAATATAATGGATTACATAAAAAAGTTAATTAGACAAACTTTGCAGTCCCTAATTTGTGTTTGAATAAATATGGAATTAATGATTTCATTTGGAACAGAAATAAATAAGCTTTTGCTAAGGCATTCCTAAATATTCACTGGTTAAAAAAACCAAAATAATAAAATTCTAGTCACATTTAATATACAAAAAAATCTATCTTCTTTGATACCATATTGTAGTAAATTCTCTGAATTCTCTTAAGGTCATTTTGATCAACACTTATGAATAAAATGAGAAACAGCAATGAAACAAATAAATCCCTTTGGACGGTACAATTTTAAGATGACATCATAATACAAACATATAGACATAAAAGCTTCACATTGATAAAGCATATTCATAATGGAGATTCCCTGGTCATTGAAATATAATGTTTACATAAATTAAAGTACTTTCTAACTATGCCTCAAACTACTCTGGATTTCCTGATAATTTAAATCTTATTAAACTTCATCATCATTAACATTTCAAACAATATCTATTTATAACCCATAGCTTTAAATTTCAAAATTGATTTCTTTACTCTTTTTGTGTTCAATTAGCTTTTTATGACTTCTATTAAATAATGAATATCATTTAACTCAACCAGCTATGAGAAACTATACCAATAAACAAATTAATGACAATATATTACCCATTCATTATTAATAAACATGAGACTAAATTTCTTGTTTAAAATATGTTCAAAGCAAATAAAAGGTATTTTAAAACAAAATACAACCATAATAATATAAAAATAAATTCTTGCGAATCGGTTGAACATAACAGTTAACTAGAAAACATTATTTTTTTTTTTACACACAAAAAGGTTCAGATACATTACTAAGCATATGTGGAATTACTTTTCAAACATGAACTCATTCATAATTATTTTTTTAGGTAACATGAAAATATTGTAATCTAACATTGATTTACAAAGGAAGATACAATATCTCATTTCTACTTAATCTTGATAATAAAACTGTCAAAAATATAAACAAGATTACTTCTTTAAACAACAAAACTTGTAATAGATTTGTTATTTAATATTCAATTAAAACAAAGATATTATTTCCTTTTAATATAATAACCATTTGCACACATTTTAATTGCTATCAGATTTTCTATCTTATTGCATAGATGTTATGGAACCAGTGCAATGCAATGTTCTGCCCTGATACCTTGACTTGCAAAATAGTTTATCAATATAACATCTTGTATGAGTATATTACTATTCCATTTTAAGCAAACAACAAAATCTAAGAGCAGGCAGAATCCATGTGATGTTATAGTTTCTGAATGATTTATTATTATTCTGAATGATTTATTAAACAATTAATATTTAATGCAATTTTTTTTTAATTCTTGTTTCTATGAAGCCATGTCAAGCTTTGAAATTATTGATTTAACAATGGGTATAGTTGTGTTGTATGTTCTTCTAGATTCTATCAGGAGTTTCTTACATCAAATCTAGGAACTGTTTTTTCTTTAATTAACAATACTGTTATTAAATCAGAATTTCAGTGTTTTGTATATTCTGATATATTTGTTAAATCAGTTTTAGCCATTACTTTCTTGTTTTTGAGTTGTTTAGTGGTTGTTCAACTAATGGGGTATTGTTGTAAACAAACGTGGCGAATCAGAGTAGTTTGAGACAAACAACTACAATGTCAGGTGACCAGAAAATCTTGGCAAAGCATGGTACTTACCTTAAAAATTGGCCTGGGGTGCCTCGGCTGGGAAGCAGCCGTAGAAGTCGCAGCCGGTGCTGGAGCCGGCGTCGGTGCCGTCACATGATCAGCCGGCAAGGACTCTGGCACAGTCTGAAGAGTAGGCCTCATCGTCGTAGACATTTTAACACCAGTTCACTTTGATCACTTAACACCTCGCTAGTCAAACCTCTCCCTTCGCATCCTCTGCGGTGGTCTAGCGTTTAGCCAGTCCCACCGGCTCCGACCCTCACCAGGACGCCGATTCGGGCCCTGATTTGACTCCGACAACTGACTAACAACGCCCATCTAACCGCATTTTCCAACTGACAATAACATTTCGTCGCCCCAAATGATTTTGTTTGAACCTATTTCACTTTCACGCGTAGACTAACGATCGTCGAGACGGAAAACGGAAATAGACACGCAAAAAACTATTAGAAAGCTTACGGTGTCTTCTCCTGTCACATAAACACAGAAGGAATTGAACGTTTTGACTTAATGTCGCTGTGAACACTGATTTTAGTAGCACAAATAAATAGCGCTTAGAGTACGTAATCGCGCCGTAAATAAATACCAGTACTTTTAATAGTAATATTACTTAAGATTTTCTCTTTACTCTGCTAAAAGTCCTCACATTCTTGAATTCACTCTCAAGATGGCGGATTCTACCTACTCCTCGTAAATGGGCACAAGGCTGACACGAAAACATCAACCGGCCCTCTATTAATCCTTTTCTTTTGATACGGTATAAAAAGAGATGAGACTATGTTAAAGAGTTCATCGACGATTTTGATACGTCACATAAAAACTACCAATGATCATGCGTACAAATAACGTTTTAAAACAATTTGAACGCACAGGTACCGTATCGTTCAAAAATCAATGTTCGTACCTACTTTGATTTTTATAGTAAAGTTAAATTACTGTTTATGGGCTGTTAAAGCAGTTAGTTTGACATTAAAGAAGTAGACGAAGCTTTTCTAAGGCCAATCTGTTATAAATTTCTAGACTGTGAATCTCAGAGTAAAATAATATTTTTAAATTCCTTTTACTTAATTATTTTTAATTGAAATGATTTTTAATTAAAAAATGTACATTCTTATAAAGGTGTTAATTTCAGGAAAGGGTTATCTTAAAAGGATTAAGGAAAATTAATAAACAACAAAAAAAAAACAAAATAAAAATAATTATGAATACTCCTTAGAGAGTAAATTAATGAGTAGCTTAGTGATTTATTTTTAAGGACGTTATTAATTCTGATTTTGCTTTTATACTAAAACAACTTTTTAGACTAATGTATTATAATCTATTGTTTTATTACATTTGTCCACGATTATTTAAAAGTCATGTTTGAGGGTTGTGATTGTAACTACAGTTACATCCATAACTTACGGCTTTACGACACGCTGTGCTACTTTATCCTGTCTTCGGTTACTCTGATAGTATCTTATACTAAGAGTTAATAAAAATGACCAATGTACACACATAATGACCAAAAAAACATTCAACTCATTTCAACAAAAAATTCAACGACATCGTTTCAGAAATAATAGAAATTAAAAAACATTTGAAAACTGGCAATATTAAAACGCCATCTTCTAAAATGGCTGCCTTGTTGTTGGCGACTGTTAGGTGCTTGTTTAGAAATTAGTGTTTATTTCGTTCAGTTTGTGTGTGTTTTGTTAATATAGAATACAGTGATGCGCGGATAATAATTTAAAATTTAATGTCTTGGTAAGTGATACTACCTTTGATCTGCACTTAACTGTGATTGCTTAAAACGTAATAACAATGTCATGTCTTGCAACGTGAGTATTCTCTGCTTTCACATAAACCTCGTGTTATTGTCTTGAAATTGAATTATATAGGATTCAATTATAAAACTAAGGCGTTTAAACTAAAACTCGGAAATGAAGAATACGATCCCAGTTAATATTTACATAAGCGGTGACCTTAAAATTGGCAAGTAATGAACAACAAAAAAGGGACTAAATAGATCTTAATGTTACGACGAAGTTCTCGATGTTTTACCTTAACGTATAATTTCTATGGATTTAAAACGAACCAAGGAGTTTGTTTTTGTGTATAAACATATTGAACCATATCTCCATGTTTCTCAGAAGATCATCTGTAGAATCAGGCAACACAATCTAGTTGACGAATACTCAATAATAACAAATTTTCAAAGATTGCATACAAATTTAGCACAATTTGTCAACAGCTGTTATTATAGATTTATTTGTTTGGCTGTAGATAGATGAATTTTTCTTTGATAAAATCAACCTTAGGACATCCCTCATCATAAACCTTGTATCCATAGGATATACTAAGAGGGGAAATTTTTATATTCAATTACGAAGAACTATCACTAGAACTTCAGTGATTGATTTGTAAGCTTTTCGGTTTTCTGAGTAAAATATACCAAGAGAATGTTGCAATAAGGTCATTGTAAATTAATTTAATGCTATGATGAAATGAGTACGAAAATCTTCCATCCCATTTTCTTGCCTGCATTTTTTAACTAGTCATAATTTGTTTTAATGTTACGTAAGAAATAAGCTTCTAGCCAAGCTTAAACTTGTTTTATTAATTGCTATATAATTTATGGTCTGTATTTTAGTTTTGGTTTCAAAATCAATTCACTATTTTCTAGAGGTTCAAAATGAAATATTGAATACTATTCTAGTTCCTCCTTGGTTTCTCACAAATACAAAAACTTTATAAAACTTCTACATATCTGCAATTGAGATGAGATTTGGAATCTTGTATCAGTAGTTAATTAGCAGTATAATGGAATACTCTTATTTACATTTTGCTTTTATAATCTAATCAAATCTAAATTATATGTAGACATTATTGTCCAAGTCATAATTTATTACCATCAAAAATATAGGATAAATCAAACTCAATTCTGAAATTTATAATTACTTCAAATACCTGTCAGATAATAATGATATTTTGCATCATGTTATTTATTTTACAATTCATTGTTCATTTCAATCTGTAGATTTAATTTTAATTGGTATTCCAATCTCGTGTCTCTTAACCTCTCCGCAGTGTCGGGTATGCACAGCAGACTTCCCACATTTCAGTGCCTTATTGTCATGTCAAATCTCATTATGTGGTTGTCGTTTGCTTTGTGGTGTTAATGATCTCTGGCAACTCCTAATCACTGGTTTACCCTTCTTATACCAAACAGTCATTAAAATTCCATTTGTTTGTTTTAGAATCGAAGATTCACCAACGGGAGAGCATTTTAACATCACTCCCAACTTATTTAGTAATAGTTGAGACCCAGCCAAGATGTCAAAGATGTGGCCTGCGTCCCAATATTCTCACACAAACACCCAGCCTATAAAGGCTACGAATGAACACCAGAACCAGCAAAATCTGAAGACCTTGGGCATGACCTCTGCAATTTCTACAGCAGGTTAGTTACAAAATATGGTTTCCTATAGTTCTAAGGTACGTATGGTTCTCTATGCTTTGGCTATACACGAATGGTGGGTAAGCTTGTAATTAGTTTATACTTTAATGTTTAAAATGAACTATAATCTCTTTGATGTCATAAATCACGCAATTTGGAGCCACTAAAAAGGGTTCCTTTAATATTTTCAGATTAAGCTTACAATACACAAAATTCTTGTGAAATTACAAAACATCTTTATTTTCAGGGCCTAAACCAATTGATATAGAAAAAACGAATGATCTTAAAGTTTCTCTCACACCCTTTGGAGTTTTTGAGTCTGAAGCAGAGATGCACCATAGGATGGAAGTTCTCGGTGCTTTACATCGTCTGGTGAGGCAATGGATAAGAGATGAGTCTTTAAGAAAAAACATGCCGCCTAGCGTCGCTGATACTGTCGGTGGAAATATTTATACTTTTGGATCTTATAGACTAGGGGTTAGTAGGCTTTTATATTGAACAAAAGTTTTTTTTTTTTTCATTTTACGTCATAGTTACAATAACGATTCACTGCTTGCAGGTTCATCATCGCGGTGCCGATATAGACGCATTGTGCGTTGCGCCTCGTCATATAGAAAGATGCGACTATTTCTTAACGTTTTATGACCTTTTAAAGCAACAACCACAGGTAATTACATAAATAAAAAGATTAAACATGTCTTTTAGACCCTTAACTGACTTATTAACTGCAATGTCATTAATTACTTATTAATTTCAATTGCAATTTAATCGCCCTAATAATTTACTTCTCGTACCAGGTTAAAGATTTGCGAGCCGTTGAAGATGCTTTCGTGCCTGTTATCAAAATGAATTTTGACGGAATTGAAATTGACTTACTTTTTGCCAGATTAGCCCTCAAGGAAATACCTGGTAAGTTTGAATTCATATTTATTACTCATATAAACAGTTAATTTACTAATAAAACGAAGATTTCGATCTTGTGTCACCCGGTAGTTAGCAACAATGATATTGTGCTATTTAGGGTCTTTACTAATGACTTAAACTGCAATTAAACAGTCATAATTTAAAAACTAATAAAAGCAAGCTTAAATAGCTACTAGCCAAACTAAAATAAAAAATAGCCTTCAAATTTAATAAAAAACAAAAATCTCTTCATATTTTCATCATTATCCCTTATTGTGTTGAGGAGAATCTTAAGTGAATTTTAAATAGATTACACATTAATGGATTAAATATTTTTTTTTTTTTTATGACCTGATGACAGATACCTTTATTAGGTCATATGTTATTTGGAAAATGCTCATTACTTTGGGATTTAATTTAAAATAACAATATTCTATAAAGATTACATGTCTGTTATATGAATTCGTTTAATTAATTTTCAGATTCCTTTGATTTGAGAGACGATATGCTGCTTAAGAATCTAGATCAGAAATGCGTACGTTCACTGAATGGATGTCGCGTTACCGACGAAATTCTACGTCTCGTACCTAACATAAACAACTTCCGACTGACGCTCAGAGCTATTAAACTGTGGGCCAAACGTGAGTATTCTGAATATATAGGCATAGGCGGTAGGCAGCGACTTGGCTCTGCCCCTGACATTGTTGAAGTCCATGGGCGATGGTAACCACTCACCATCAAGTGGGCCGTATGCTCGTTTGCCTACAAGGGCAATAAAAAAAGAAAAAAAAAGTTAAAGGCATATTGTAAGCCCGGTAAACAATCATTCTGTTTGTTTTTGTCACAGACCAGCCAATGCGGTTTGACTTATCAAATGGCATTTATTTCAATGATATACAGACTTCTCAGGAGTTCATTTCATTAATAGTTTAATTTTAGGCAGGAATAAGCTCCCAATACTGATGCGTATAAAATATACAAACAACTGACATTTCTAATTTATTTGAATTAAAAAAACAAAAATACATGAGATTTTACATCAGACTTACTATTAAACTGAATCCCATGAAACATTAATGAGAAAAATTAAATTTTACTGTACAGGTCACGGCATTTACTCAAACACCCTGGGATACCTGGGTGGTGTATCCTGGGCCATGCTAGTTGCCCGAACCTGTCAATTGTATCCAAACGCATTGCCTGCCACTCTAGTCCACAAGTTCTTCTTGGTGTTCAGCCAGTGGAAGTGGCCCCAACCGGTCTTGCTAAAACAGCCCGATCATGTCAATCTAGGTTTTCCTGTTTGGGATCCAAGGGTAAGTTGTTTATTCAAGCAATTTATTATTCACCAGTGCCAAATTTTCTGTGACAATGACGAAAATGTCTTCTAGAACTACTCTATCATAGAAGGAGTACTAGAGTAAATAGATAATAGTAATCTAGTAAAAAATTAAATCAATTTGAAATTCATTATCCATTTTGCTATGCTGTTAGCCATTTGTTCACTGGCTTACCTGGTAGTTACCAGACTTGAGTACCGCCGTAATGTGGAAGGTGGAGGATACCTTGATAAGAGCTAAAATCCCAATTATACTGATGTAAATTGCAATTCTGGAATGTTTTCCCATAAATTTAAACTATTTTCAAACAATATTCAACTTTGTACAGGTGAACGTAGCCGACAGATACCA
This sequence comes from Bombyx mandarina, assembly GCF_003987935.1. The sequence goes on from NW_021011496.1 coordinate 2,941,902, forward strand.
CCTAATGCCCATCATCACGCCCGCATACCCTCAGCAGAACTCCACATTTAACGTTTCAGCTTCAACTAGAACAATCATCATGGAAGAGTTTAGACTTGGTGAGTTATATTTTTACTTTTTTTTTGTCTTCCTTATTTCATCATCATCAACGAAAAGCTTGGCTGAAATCAAAAGTATTTTTTATTAAAGTAAGCCTGACATAGACTTCAACACTGATTAAAACCTATTTGGTTTTTTTTTTGTTTTTCCTACCTAAGCTGATCGCCTTGAGAACTATTTCAGCTTCTCCTTGACGTGTAGGTGAGCTCACGGGGCTCAAACCGGAGTGTTGCTAACACTGGCCCTAGCAAGAGCAGTGCTTCTTAGAATCTACCACCGGATTGGAAACGCGACCCACTGAGAAGATCCGGCGAGAAACTCGGTGGGCTGTGTCTGTGGGTGTGGGGCTCGACGAGTAAATTAACTCGTCGAGCCCTTCGTCGGTACCCGGGTCAACCCTAAACTCAGCACTAGCTGTTTTCCATATTAACATTATACTAGAGCTATGATTTCAATAGCAGTGTCTCTGTGCATTACCAGGGCTTGCAGTGACCGACGAGATAATGCTCGGCAAATGCGGCTGGGAGCGTCTATTCGAGGCGCCGAATTTCTTTTCCCGCTACAAACACTTCATAGTGCTGTTGGCTTCCTCCGCTAGCGCCGACGATCAGCTGCAGTGGTGCGGACTCATTGAAAGCAAGATACGTCATCTTATCGGTGAGTAGTTTTTATAATTCCGACTTTAGAGTAAGCGGTGTTTCCCGAGCGCTATGACATGTCTTTCTTAGAGAGTACTTAACGGTAGGCAGCGGCTTCGCTCTGCCCCTGGCATTGCTGAAGTCCATGGGCGACGGTAACCACTCACCATCAGGTGGGCTGTACGCTCGTCTGCCTACAAGGGCAATTAAAAAAAATATATAGAGAACCTAACTGATCAGACTGAGTGCCCGTGACGCGTGATCTATTTTTACTATGCAATAAATGAGACTTCAAAGAGGAAGACACCTTCCACTGATAGCACTTGGGTGGAAGCGAAAAGTAAATTGAATTTTGAATAGAAAATTGAGTTTAAAAATCCTGATCATAAAATGTGATTATTCCATATAAATTAAATATACTCAATTTTAATTTGTATTAATTCTATCTTAAACTTTTCAGCTACACTGGAACGCAATCAACATATAACGATAGCTCACGTTAACCCGGAGTGCTATAACTCAGTGCCGCTGAACACCAATAATGGGCAACCGTTAGCCTTACCACCCGGTAAATATAAATAATAAATAAATATTTACTAACAATCACGCCACGTTAACTGGTCCCGTGATAAGTTCGTAAAGAACTTGTGTTACAGGTACCAGATAACGGATATAAATGTAAGATTTTTATTATACACATACATATATTTAATATACATCCATAACCCTGGAAAAGACATTTATATTTATCATACAAATATCTTCCCTTGGCGGGATTCGAANTTACTAACAATCACGCCACGTTAACTGGTCCCGTGATAAGTTCGTAAAGAACTTGTGTTACAGGTACCAGATAACGGATATAAATGTAAGATTTTTATTATACACATACATATATTTAATATACATCCATAACCCTGGAAAAGACATTTATATTTATCATACAAATATCTTCCCTTGGCGGGATTCGAACCCGCGACCCTCTTGTGTAGTGACCATGTCACTTACCACTACACCAGACGGCCGTGTTTTTCTATTCAAGTTTCATCTTAAAAATATTTACTTATTGCTGTTGTAGACTCATTAACCATAGAGTCTGATGGTACGTAGTCACCAAATGATTAAAAGTATTTTGAAAAATTGTTCACAAATGAACGAAGTGAATGATCATCCATCCAAGTCTCCAGTCTTATGCCGAAATCAGACAAACACAGAGTCGACTTGTCTTCTATGGAGATTTCCAAATGTGAAAACCTTATTGGCATAAATTAGGCCATGGACATTTTTTTTTTATTGCGTAGATTAGTGGACGACCTCACAGCTCACCTTCAGTTAAGTGGTTACCGGAGCCCTAAGACTACAACTACGTAAATGCCGCCACCCATTTTGGGACATGAGTTCTAAGTCTGTTCAATAGTACAACAGTTACCCCACCGTTCAAACTGGAACATATTGCTGCTTCACGTCAAGAATAAGTAGGGTGGTGAGGTACCACTGGTAGGTGGTACCTGGGTCCTGTGAGCATACACACCGGCGTATGATGAAGTACCACCATTTAAAAAAAATAGCTTATTATAAACCATTTGAGACCAATTTTTATTATCTTAAACAGGGTCAACCATACCCCGCGAGACATCGCCAGAGTTGAACAAAAATGACAAAGTAAGTATCCTTATGTAATATTTTTCAACTGTATTAGTGTTACTTTCAACACATAAATTATAAATCACTTAACAAAAGCATACTATTGTAAATGTTTCTTAATGGGTTCAATTTTATCTTTACACACATATATAAGTTCTAAGGTCTCAAGTATAGTTATAACGGCTGCCCCACCCTTCAAACCGAAACGCATTACTGCTTCACGGCAGAAATAGGCAGGGCGGTGGTACCTACCCGCGCGGACTCACAAGAGGTCCTACCACCAGTAATTACGCAAATTATAATTTTGCGGGTTTGATTTTTATTACACGATGTTATTCCTTCACCGTGGAAGTCAATCGTAAACATTTGTGAAGTACGTATTTCATTAGAAAAATTGGTACCCGCCTGCGGGATTCGAACACCGGTGCATCGCTTCGACACGAATGCACCAGACGTCTTATCCTTTAGGCCACGACGACGACGACGAAAATCACAAATGAGTTTTTATATCTTGACAATAATAATACAGGAATATGTTTATTTTCTCAGGGCGAAGTGGTGGTGAATCATTGTTCGATGTGGTTCATTGGATTGGTATTCGAGAAGACAAATGTAAACGTCGATCTGACTTACGATATCTCTTCGTTCACCAAGGCTGTGCTATACCAGGCTGAAAATACGAATATGCTGCGAGAGGGACTCACTATTGAGGTAAGACACGGACATAATATCCTGTGAAAGTTTGGCTATATTAGTGCTTTTACAAACTGTACACTTACAAAGGTATTATAATGACTCAGTGTTTAGCAAACACGTGATGAACAAAATATTAGAGAGATTATCATCGAACCCAAGGTTTTCAGTTGATATCTAATTACCAGTGGTCGGAGTACGGAGAGATTTTATAAACTTGCGTCAAGATATTATAATATAGACATACATTTTATCCATAATTATTATTTTTTTAAATTGAAAAAGAATATTTTTAATCCTCATCATCCTCAATATTATTAATACGTTTTTCACCTTAAACACAGATTCATGCTAAATTCAAAATTCCGGAACATATATCACAATAAATATGAAGTTCCGGTATTTTGGAGGCATATCCATATTATCCTCTACGTTTGAAGTCAACGACCTTAAATCAATCTACCTACTCCGACCTCTACTAATTACAAATTTGATGAAAAAAAATTCTTTGAACAAAATAAACACATCTTTTTGTATAAACTTTACAACCCACCACATATTGCACAGAGCTCTAAATACGTCATTAAGAATCCTCCCAATCCATTAACGGTGCGCTTAGGTACCTCAAGCACCGGTCACCGTCCTAAATTAACCCATAGTCACAGCCCACTGAGTTTCTCGTGAGCTCACGGGGCTCAAACCTGATGACGTTGCTAACATGAACCCTAGCAAGAGCCGTGCTTCGCAGAATCTACCGCCGGATCGGAAACGCGACCCACTGAGAAGATCCGGCGAGAAACTCTGTGGGCTGTGTCTGTGGGTTGATTCACTCGTCGAGGCCTTGGTCGCAAGCGACGGGTTCGACGAGAACGATGACCGGCAAATGTAATAAAATGTACTTGTTTCCCCACAGGCTCGTCACGTCCGTCGCAAGCAGCTGCACCAGTATCTGTCGGCCTCGCTGCTGTGCCGCCGCGAGCGCACCGCCTCCGGGAACAAAAGGAAACCCGACGGTGCTCTCACACACCCGCCCAAGAAGAGTAAACGACTGTCCGAAAGTAGCGTGAGTACAAAATAAATTCTACTCGACGACACCTTACTAATAAGTTACCTCAAATGTTTTCGACCTCAATTCAATCGATGATACGTTAATGACAACCTCAAGTCTTGAAAATCGATTTTCTAAATTACTCAGTTAGTTGTGTGTATTATAAGTTATAATTATTGAGATTAAAAATCTTTGATCGCATTCATATTTTGATGTGGTATGCTCCGGTGACTGCTTCCCAGCGTAATGGACTGTGAATGTTCATCAAAGATAAAACCACCTTTTTTTATTTTCGACCTATAGACCAAAATTTGAGATCTTTAAAATTGACCGAAGTTAGAGTAAAAAGAGAAATTTTGTTTCCCATAATGATTTATATATAACACAAATGTATGAGGAACTTATGTAATGTATATTTCACCTTTTAATGAACAAAAAAGTAATTTACAAAACCTACCATTCTCTGTGAAGATAATCGAATGACACGACATACTGTAAACTTTGGGCGAAAATTTAAAATAAATAAATACATGTGTGCAATTCACAAGTGTTAGAAGTGAAACCTTCAATAATTAAAATACAATTAACCTAAATGTCTAAGTATATGTAAAATTTTGACATCAGTAAATAATTGTAAATCATCTTTTATAGTATGAGGTAGCGCCCTCTGTGAATTGATATTTTAACTTCACGTATAATCCTAAATTAAAATTCACTACAAGAGGTTTCATACACACGTTAGTGTTAAAAAATCTCATATTAAAAAAATACTAAACTCAGAACGTTTAATGTGATCTATCTCATTCTCTCTCCAGCTGAATCCTATACATTTATGTGTTTGTGTCTCTATGGACTTATTTTTTCGTTTCATCGAGTTTGAAATCACAACGATTCTAAAGAAGTTTCACTTCAATAATTATTTCAGACGGACGAAGTCAGCATCTTATCATACAATGACGACTCGAACTCTTCAAACCTCTGCGAAGTAAACATCCAGAACGGTTCTGCTAATGGGACGGCGGAGACTCCGAAGGCCGACGCCTCTACATCTAGTACTATAGCGTGCACATAGCATTACGAAGCCTGGCGCCAGCGGTTCATTTACGGCACCGATACCGTCAAGACGAACAAACTGAGGCGCTTCTAATTGATAAAGGACATTACAAACATGAGTGGTACAGTGATATTAAAACTAATAAGTGATGTGATCGTGGTCTTAGGTAACGAAGCAATAATGTGTTTTGTGATTATCGGAATGGAATCTTTGGTGATTCTCAGGTGAGTCTTGTTGCTATATCGGGCTCTTCAAAGCTTTGTGTGACTTATCTTTTTTGAGCCAACAGTATCTTAAAACACATGAAAAGTTTATCGGATCAGACACAATATGAAGACGAATAGGCACTGTGGACACGTGAGTTAACTGTATGATTAGCGAATTTATGTGTTAGAAATAAATAATTTGTATGTAGTTAAGATGGTATTTTAGATCAAATTTGTCAGTCTTAAGTAGAACAAAGGAGACTGAAACGATTACATACATTTTTGGGCCCGAATGTAACGTGATGAAACTAATATGAATTAATAGATTCAGATTTATAAGTACCTTGCTGAAAATTATAAAAGTTTTCTCAATCTGAGAGCCGAGTTAATAAAGATTTAGTAAAAGTTAGGTTATGTTACAATCTCTTTAAAAGAGCTGAATAATAACTTATTTAAGCATAAGTAAATGTTTATTATATCCATTGGATAATCTTTTAAATGTCATATTATGAATGAATATAAATGATATATATCAGGTATGGAATATGGAATTGCTATCCCACAATTCACACAGCGATCCATAATTTCAACAGTATCCAATGCAACAATTTCAAGTCAAACGTGTGAGCGATCTTCGGTGTCCAGTGTAGAAGCAATTGTCGTACAAGGCTGGCAGAGTTGGAATCCGTAATAATAAAGCAGTGATCGTTGAAATTATAAAAACAGCCCGATAGATACACACTCAAAATGCGTCGAAGATACAAAACGAGTAGAGCAGAAAAAAACCAACAAGCGCCAAAAAATAATTGTATAATCTATGAACAAACGTCATGTCAGCTTACTGTCAAAGCTGTCATCAAAAATACAATCGATTTTAATCGATTTGAAATCGATAATCATATTACTTTGTTAAGTAATAATAGACTTTTTCTTCATTTATGTATATAATCGCAATTAAATCCGGCGTATACCGCACTTGTNCAAGCGCCAAAAAATAATTGTATAATCTATGAACAAACGTCATGTCAGCTTACTGTCAAAGCTGTCATCAAAAATACAATCGATTTTAATCGATTTGAAATCGATAATCATATTACTTTGTTAAGTAATAATAGACTTTTTCTTCATTTATGTATATAATCGCAATTAAATCCGGCGTATACCGCACTTGTATACAACAAGTATATATTGCTCATTTAATTACTTTGCATTAATTATCTAGTGCAATGTTTTTCTTTTTATAATCCTGTAATCGATTAATTAAATCGATCACACCGTTATACCGACAAAAACTAACTTTCTCATTTTTCTCCGGTCCCAGAAAGAGGATTGAGGTGATTTTTTATATTCTTATATAAAAAAATATGACAAATTTTTTAGACTATATTCCAAGTTATTACATTTTTGGCCCACGATTTTCCGTCTCCTTTGTACTAAAATGTAACGATTGCCTAAATTCAAGGGCTTAGATTGGATGAATTTGTTAAATACTGTCTGCCAAATTTGTGGATTTTGTTGTTTTGATTTTGTAATGTTGCATGTCACTCACAGTTGACCACCTCTCATAATTCAGGATTAACGCTCCCGGTTTGTGAGTCCAGGTTGATAGATATTCATATAAAATAAATAATAACGGTATGACCCAGACTGACAATAAAGGTTATAAGTTCACAATTGGACATATAACCGATATTTTTGGAAAGTCATGTGTATGTAACATGAATTCTCTATTATGTCTCACTAGTAGGTAAGTGTTAAACTTGACTATCAGGTAAGCTGATTGGATTGTGTTGTAACTCTGAGTGACTTTTCTATGTAGAAGTTTGCAACTTAATAGGAACATATTGGTATCTTAATATTGTGGGGACGAGGTCCATTATTGTATGATGGGTCTTGTGTTTCAGGTATCCGGTGGGACGGATTCCGGCGCCAAGTAAGTTTGGTTCCTTCAATTTTATAGAATAGTGTCTTTTGCAAGAGTAATATTATTTAGTGCTTTGTTGTGTTTAGTCCAAATGGTACTTAACCATTATCAAATTTACTATTTTTATTGACTACTTTGTGTGAAATGTGTCTGGATTATGTCGAGTTTCAGGCAGTGCTAGTGAAGGCTATGATAAAAAACAAACGCTATTTACATTTTTGTGTCTCTTTGACACGGCTCCTTACTCAACACAAGACACAATAAAACAATTTTGTTTTGTTACACAAATTGGGAATGTGATTAGATTAATTTTTTTCCTGAATTTGATGGAATTCAACACCATTATCACACATAAGTCAGTCTATAAATTCAATGAAGGATTTATACACGAGTATACTCTTGCGAAAGACAGTAAAGTACAAAGTGGAAGAAATAATCTATTTTTGTTTTCTATTTTACGATATTCCATCGAATAGCGTTTGCTCGACAACTCAATTTGAAAAGATGTAAATATATTATGTAGAAATGTTTTTTGAAAAATTCATGTAGGTGTTTGATCATTGAGAATTTGCAAATTTTACTTGTCGGACCACGTAATTTTTATGATGAATGTTGATACAGACGAGAAATACTTTGACAGAAATAACTAGGCAGTCTTTGTTCCAAAAAGATTTTCAACTAAAACATATAATTAAAACCGTTGAAACATTGTACTGTGGAGGTCATTGTGAAATTTGATAACATTTATAGGACGCACATCATTTTTAAAACATATTGCTTATACATTTTGGTTGTACTACAATCTGTTGCACTTGATGCTGAGGACGTTGTAGTCTCCTTGCTCTTACTTTCAGCAGTTGCCAGCTTTTAGTTGGTGGATTTCCCTTCTAACATTGTTTCTTTGTCCTATGTTTGTCGATGGGGTGATTCAATCTAGTAAGCTTTGTAGTTCATTTGCACAGGCAGTGCAGATGTAGATGAACACTGAGTCATGATAACAAAATGTTTATTACATATAAATAATAAGTATATTCTACAACATGTTAATTTATATGAATAACATGTGTGTAATAAACATATTATTTTCATCAGTTCACCGAATTATGCTTCTTAATTTTTTCCTTAGTTTCTCATACTAAATGAATATAGAAATAGCTTTGTTCTTTAAAAAAACTCAAATTCTAGCGTCCTCGTATAGGTTGTTTTAGTTTTGTATACTAGCAAGCCAGAATATGGTTGCCAGGACTCATAGTTTCTTGATATACGTTGGGAGTCTTTCATTTCAATGAGCAATTCATATTATTTTAATAGTTTACGAGCGATACAATAAATATGCAAAAATACTTAAGGTACATGGCATTTTTTTGTCAGTCCATTCTTGTTGAATTAATGAGTGATGAGATGAGATTGTTTTTTTTTTTTTGTTAATTTTGTATTAACTTTTTTGAGTGGTCGAGTAACAAATCAGTGTTCAAAACGGTATACACATAAATCTGTTTGTAGTTTCTTCTACTTTTCAAGATGTCAGGGTAATAATTTTTTTTTATAGTCTTTTTATGTTGCCGTTTCATTTTGTTTAATAATTTTTTCGGCTGCATTTCTTTTGTTCACTGAAATTAGAACGTGACAATGCTGCTGTAAGGTTTATTTTTGTGTAACACGTGTCTTCATCTCGGAAGCGTTTAGCGTACAAGTTGCCATGTCAATAAATGATTTTGTTTTTCGGTACTGGCAACATTTAAAATTTATGAAATTTCCATTGACGCTTTGTAATTTGAAATCGCAATTTTGAATGTTTTCTCTCATCAATTTATTGAGTCACATAATTTCTATTGTAAATATTTTTAAATCAAAATAAGTCTTACACCAGTACTCGTTAGATGTCAACGTTCTTTGGACTAGTTTTTAAAATGAAATGATTCCACCTAGTTGATAAGACTCAAAATGTAGTTGTCGTTAAATATGTTTCTCTAGTTTAAGTTGTAAATAAGTAGTGAATTGATTATTATATATGAAAATATATATCTGGACAAAAACGATATAAAATTGAAAAAAAAAAGAATAAATGTACATATAAAAAGGATTTGGTTGTTTTTATTTATATATTCACCTGCTGCATATTCCACTAAGTATTTAGTATTTACTGTACGCCAAAACTACGAAACACACTTGTAAAGTGTCTGAGACCATACGAAAGAGAACACACACATACACAATTACTTATACATATACTAATATATAGGGGCCATATAAAACTGACTTTGATCTCGATGTTTGTTTGCGAATACAAAACATGCTCTTTAAAAAAAATCTAACCGTAGCAAGAACGTCTTGTGACCTAGGGTCTGCATGGGTCGATGATACCTGTAAATTGTTCCAGTCTGAATGATTGACTCCGGTAATCACTTACAGTCGGGTTGGCTGTCGACTCGTTTACACACTTAATCAAAGGACGACGATATACGACTCAGTATAAAAAACGAATTTTATCAAATAAAACTTCCTCTGATAACGAAATATAATAATTTTATTGTATAAAATCTAATAATTTCATTTAATTTTCAACATAAGCCACGATGTAGGATAGAATTTATTGGTCACGATTTATAGTATTTCGAGCTCCTTACTAGAAGTAGAGATATTCTTTTGTGAATATTGTTTATCTTCAATTTATTTCTTTCCAAAATTCAAGGGCAACCCTGAAAACAAACAAGAATATTGATAATTTACTATCCATACTAATATAAGAAAGGTCAAAGTTAGTTTGGTAGACATGAGTCTATAGATACCAACGGGTCTACAAATTGACTGGTAATTTACTGTGTCAGGCAACCTTAGCCCTAATAATTTGGAGTCATCATGGCCTAATGGATTAGATGTTCGGTGCTTGCGTATCGTGCGATGCGACTGTGTCAGTGTTCAAATCTCACAGGCAGGCACCAATCGTTCTCATGAAATACATACTGTACACGAAAAACTAAGGTATATTTCGGCAGTAACGTTTTTGATGTCTATTGGCTCCGGTAATCATTTACCATTAAGTGGGACGTCAACTCCTTCATGTGCTCAACAGTCATGTATTAAGTCTTATAAACCATATAACGATCCAAAAACTATCAATTTTCCCACGTAGCAATCCCCTATTCCGGCTTCTGCGACTCCCAGCTACACCGCCCTACGAGCACCGGCATCTACGTCACAACAAACCAGGAATATCACACCTCCCGCCATCGGAGCAGAGTTCATCCATATTATCTAGAACCGCTGCGTTCACCCACAGTGCGCTTCCAGAGGTCTTTTTTGCCACGTACCATCCGGCTATGGAATGAGCTCCCTCCACGGTGTTTCCCGAGCGCTATGATATGTCCTTCTTCAAACGAGGCTTGTGGAGAGTATTAAGCGGTAGGCAGCGGCTTAGCTCTGCTCCTGGCATTGCTGAAGTCCATGGGCGACGGCAACCACTCACTATCAGGTAGGCCGTATGCTCGTCTGCCTACAGGGGCAATAAAATATATATACAGTCAAAATCTGTTATAACGACATCGAAGGGACTGCTCATATTCAGTCGTAAAAACCGATAGTCGTAACAACCGGTGATGCTTAATGTGTATCGTGCAAGTACAAACAAATCGATAGGGAATTATTGGAAAAATATATTTATTCAACTATATACATTTTGTTTATTAGACATAAGTAGAAGATTTTTTCTCGCTCTTTCCAAATGGTTGAAATTGTCGAGTGTGATACACCATATTTCTTTGCTAAGTCTTTGTTTGAAATTCCGCTCTCTAGCTTGGATATAATACGCGATTTTTCTTCAATATTAATTTGTTTTCTTTTTCTTTGCGACATTTTGAAAGTTTCACGAATAACTCCACAAAGTTTTGGTGCGTCTTGTGTATAGATAAGTACAAACTAACTGAAAAGATATGAAGAAGCGGGCTTTGACTCTACTGCATGCATGTGTTTTGTTTCTAAGAATTAGAAAAGACCCTACACTAAACTAAATCTTATTGTTTTCTTTCCTGATTTTAATAGCCATTGAAGACAAATGTGGATACCTATTCAAATTGTTTACAATACAGCTTAGCTGGTCGTTCTAACAGATGTAATTCTCCGAAATATTAGTTAAATGTGGTCGTTTTATGAGGTATGTCGTTATAAGCAATGTCGTATAAAGCAATGTTTTTAATAAGGCGGTCATATGGCATTCAGCCGGGACCTTTGTTCTTGGTTATTATAACCGGTATGTTGTTCTAAACGATGTCACAGTAAACGATTTTGACTGTATATCAAAAGGCCCGACTCACCCAATCGATGACGTCATTCTTGGTGCGTTTTGCATTCTGCAACTCCAATATTTCGTCCTGTATCGATACGCTCAGCTCCTGTATGGGGACGGTCTCCGTGCGCCAGGGAACGTCTTGGTACTTGCTCGTTCGATTGCGGCGTTTCTTGTGAGCTTTCAAATGTACCTGAAGTTCGAGGACAGCGCCAAAGGGTCCGGTAAAGTTCGGGACTTATATAAATATTGTATGTCCATAATATCGGACCTAAAAGAGCAGACCAGCTTAAGGGACATTGGTGGTAGAACTTCTTGTGAGTCCGCATGGGTAGGTTCCACCACCCCGTCTATTTCTGCCGTGTAGCAGTAATGCGTTTCGGTTTGAAGGGTGGGGCAGCCGTTGTAAGTACTTGAGACTTTAGAACTTATATCTTTTTTTTTTTTTTTTTTTTTTTTATTGCTTTGATGTGTGGACGAGGTGGTATCTCAAGGTGGGTGGGTGGCGTATTTACGTTATAGATGTCTATGGGCTCCAGTAACCTCTTCACACCAGGTGGGCTGTGAGCTCGTCCACCCATCTAGGCAATAAAAAAATAAAAAATGTTCATGGGCTAATTTATGCCAATAAGGTTTTCACATTAGGAAATTCTCACAGCAGACAAGTTGACTCCGTGCTTGTCTGATTTCGGCATAAAACTGTGGAGACTTCAGCCCTTATTGGGAGAGGTTGGGATTGTTTCATATTAAGGGGTGGTTATTTATCACAATAAATTAGTTAGAGGAAGACTGACAGTGGCACCTATGACCGAGAAGTTGAGAAGTGCAAGTTTCGGATGGTATCTTATACCTTTAAACAAGCAATTCTTGTATATTATATAATATATATAATCTGAATCTCGGAAACGGCTCCAACGATTTTCATAAAATTTAGTATACAGGGGATTTCGGGGGCGATAAATCGATCTAGCTACGAGTTATTTTCAGAAAATGTTGCTTTATTCACGTTTTCAATAATCAACTCTTCCTGACATCTATTGGCGAATAATAATACTATTTTTCTTAATTGAGGGCAACTAACCGCTTTAAAGACACAACAAGATAGCGTTATCAAAAAAAAACCGAGTAAAGCTCGATCATCGTCTAGTGAACATGTAATGAGACAAAATAACAACGAGGTTGGTAAGAGAGTTTTAACTATGAGTGTGGAGGTAGACCTAAGAAGAAATGGATGGATTGGGTGAAAGATATGTGTAAGAGGGGAGTGAGCGGAGAAATGGTATATGATAGAGGAGTATCGAAGGAGAAAACATATTGCGCCGACTGTAACTAGGAGAAGCGCAGGAGAATGATGATGATGATTTATCACAATAAATTCTGCAAGTTCACGTTACTACACCTGTCTGCACGAACAGACTAATTGTAGTGGCTTACCTTTTTGAGATGCGTGTTGACCATGGACCGCAGATGGAACAGGGCGGGGCACAGCGGACAGCGGCGGCTGGGCGCGGAGTGCGCGCACACGCGGTGCTGGTTGCGGCGGTTCAGCGACACGAAGCCGCGCCCGCACACCTACCGGCCCCAACACTATACCCCATATACAGGTAATAGGGCGGTATCTACCTTTCTTTCTAAGCTGAGAGCCTTGAGAGGCTATTTCAGCGTAACTTTAACTAGTGGGTGAGCTCACGGGGCTCAAACCTGACGACGTTGCTAACACGAACCCTAGCGAGAGCCGTGCTTCGCAGAATTTACCACCTGATCGGAAACGCGACCCAATGAGAAGAATCGGCGAGAAACTCAGTGGGCTGTGTCTGTGGGGAGTGGGGATAGATTCGGAATATCGTAAGTTGGAAGAAGACAGAGAGGAGGGTTCTATTGGTTTCTAGATTCGGAATCTATTTTGTTGATTTAAAGGCCTAAATATTGGGCGATAACGCCCCCCTTGTGCGGCGCTGCAGGCCAAAAGGGGGGCGATAAGAGACCCAAAAATGGGGGGGCGTTGTGTAGAGGCTTGGGAGGCGATTTGTTATTTCATTGAGCTCTCGCTATAGTGGTCTATAAGTGAAAAAATGGAGACGCTATAAAATAATTTATTCTCAAAGTGGGCAGTAGACAAAATAAGTTTGGGAACTCATGGCCTAAATTTATTTCGCCTTACTTTAGTCTAAAGCGCAGTCAGTTTGCATTATGTACAGCCTTTATTTTTGTCTAAAACACTGTTAGTATTCTGTACAGAGGCAGACTACACGCGAAAGACAAAAGATTTTGAGAGAAAGGGGCACGTGCGATTTAAAAATCTCTTAAAATTTATATTCACTACTTTGGATTAAGGCTAGCATAGCCTGAGCTGGTGGACCATACTATGTATTGGAGATGGCTTCGCGGTAAAAGTAGAGTTAGCCATCACTAGAGGTTTTCTGTATCTTCTGTATAACCAAACATCGCCTTATGCCTATGCTCCGATCCTAAAACTCTCTTCAACAACAAATACCACATAACTCATCATCATCATCTCAGCATACAGCTGTCCACTGCTGAACATAAGCCTCTCCAACCGATCTCCAGTACGGCCGGTCCGTTGCTACCTGCAACCAACCCAGCCCAACCCAAATCCAGCTCTTGAAATCCTCGAAAAAGTCCACTGAAAAAATCACAGTAAATGACCACCATATTACTGAGATTATATTTCATCCCATATCATCTCATTTAATCATCATTTCACTTAATTTCATTACACTTCATATTATCATCATCGATATATATATAAAAATGAATTGCTGTTCGTTAGTCTCGCTAAAACTCGAGAATGGCTGAACCGATTTGACTAATCTTGGTCTTGAATGACTTGTGGAAGTCCAGAGAAGGTTTAAAAGGTAGATAAATATGAAAATTCTCGGAATTAAATAAAGTTTAGGTCTTTTATTTATCGGTTGAGGCACTACGAAGTCTGCCGGGTTAGCTAGTTTTTCATAAAAATAAGACTGAAGAAGAGAAAAATATGACTTAAAGGTCTTAGTTACCAGGTCATAAAATTTATTTAAATAAAAAAGTTCTCTCTCTCTCTCTCTGTGTGTAACTCACGTCGCACACGTAGGGCCGCTCGTTGCTGTGCAGTCGCTGGTGCCACATGAGGGTGCGCTGGTCCACGAAGCTGCGGCCGCACGTGTCGCAAGCGCAACGTGGCTTCGACGGATCCGCTTTAGACTTGTCTTTGGTAGTTGCTTGTTTTACGTTCCTTCTGAAATGGAATGTGTAGATTAATGACTTTATTAAAAGAATCTAGTTCCATTAATTCGGATACCGTTTTGCAGTATGGTATAGCTAAATGGTCATAAATGGCTTTGATTATATGAATATCAACTTAAGTAACGGTGCACAAGTCCTTTCAACGAATAAATGTTTTTACATAACCAAGGAAATGTCAGACGTAAGGAAATAATGAAGTAGACTGTTGGGAGAGGTATTTGTCTGTCTGGAATAGAGGAGGTCAACTCTTAATAACTAAAAAAATTGTCTCAGCTATAATCCGTTTTAGACTTGGCCATGTTTGCTCCCCTGTTTTTCTTGCCAAAATTAGAGTCCTTGACCATTCTCTTTGTGAGTGTGGATTAGATGAGGGTACCCTGGATCAGATTTTCTTCGACTGCCCCAATATCGTATCCCCTCTTTATGATATCCTTTCAAATGACATTCCCCGGCCTATTAATATTAATTGTTTATTAACTTTAGTCTATTCTAAACATGTAAATATTCTGTGTAAATTTTTATCTGCTAATAATATTTTTTGCTTGTGCTTCTCTTAAAACCACAGATTCGCGTATCGAAAAACCGACCAAATTTATTTGTACATGTATAGATTTAGTAATTTTTTTCTTCTCTAAGCACTTGTCATTTTTGTAAATACTTTGACATTGGCAAAATCAATGCTAAAGGCATTGGAGCCAAATTCTTTATAAATATATTACGTATTAGGTCAGGAGTGAAATCGACCTCATTTTATCCCCAAAGAACATCTCATCCACATGGGAAGCTACATTTCTCAAATTTCCGCGACTGTGAGACCGCGGGCCCAAGGATGTTTTCAAGGCTCTACTCATTAAACGACTCCCCTGCACTCTCCGCCCAAGCGTCCGCTCCCCTCCGAGGTCAGAGCCCGGATGAGGTAAGTGGGTTACCGCGATCAACACTACAAGACGGCGCAGCTCACCCCAAGGACGCCCGGCCCACGGAGCCTTCGAGGTGAATCGGAGGCTCTGAAACATCGGCCGTCTCGGTACGGCAGCACGTCAGGCGGTGCCGCTGGTGTCCCGGAATACCCCGCTGGACCAGAACCAGCCTGCCGGGTCGGGACGCGGTACACCGCCAACCAGTTACTCTTTTTATCGTGAAGATATTTCTCCTCGGCAGTGCGCTAGAGTGCTGGTAGCGCGCTGCCCGACCTCTACACCTCAAGTCGCCCCGTGACCTTCACCGGGGGGTTGGGGGGAACCAAAGAACGATTATGGCCATGTACCTTATTTAAAATGAAATGAAATACATTCTAACACCGGTCAATCACAATTAATACTCACGGTTCTTTATTTACTATCTTTTCTTCATGTTTATTAATGTGTATTTCGAAGCTAGATTCGCTTTTATACATTTTGCCGCAGTAGTAACAAGTGAATTTCTTTGTATGTTTCTTGTCGCAATGCTCCGATAGTTCATCTTCGCTTTGAAATATCATTCCGCATATTTCACAAATGTGAACAGCGTCCGCCTACAAGAAAATGAATGAGTATTGGAGCTATCCAACTTGGAGCAAATTAAAATGTGTGACTATTTTACTCTAGAAATAAGCAGGATAATAATCGTTTGATGGTCCAAAGAACATGCCGTCGTGGCCTAAAGGATAAGACGTCCAGTGCATTCGTATTTAGCGATTTTTTTATTTTTTTTTTATTGCTTAGTTGGGTGGACGAGCTCACAGCCCACCTGGTGTTAAGTGGTTACTGGAGCCCATACACATCTATGACGTAAATACGCCACCCACCTACCACGTAAATGCGCAGCCCACCTTGAGATATAAGTTCTAAGGTCTCAGTATAGTTACAACGGCTACCTCACCCTTCGAACCGAAACGCATTACTGCTTCACGGCGGAAATAGGTGGGGTGGTGGTACCCACCCGTGCGGACTCCCAAGAGGTCCTACCACCAGTGATTACGCAAATTATAATTTTGCGGGTTTCATTTTTATTACACGATGTTATTCCTTCACCGTGGAAGTCAATCGAATGCACCGGACGTCTTATCCTTTAGGCCACGACGACTTCAACCGGTGCACCGGTGTTCGAATCCCACAGGCGGGTACCAATTTTTCTAATGAAATACGTACTTAATAAGTGTTCACGATTGACTTCCACAGTGAACGAATAACGTCGTGTAATAAAAATCAAACCCGCAAAATTATAATTTGCGTAATTACTTACTGGTGGTAGAACCACTTGTGAGTCCGCACGGATAGGTACCACCGCCCTGCCTAATTCTGCAGTAATCCGATTCGGTTTGAAGGGTGGTGTAGCCATTGAAACTATACTGAAACCTTAGGACTTATATCTCAAGGTGGGTGGCGCGTTTACATTGTAGATGTCTATGGGCTCCACTAACTACTTAACACCAGGTGGGTTGTGAACTGGTTCAACCATCTAAACAATAAAAATAAAAAAAATGCATTCCAGCATGAAGTACATTAGTCTCTTCAACACTCTGTCTTAGACCGGGTGGTTGCTTTCTCCTTGTAAACATTACCACAGGCCTTCAGCTCGTTCAATCCTATATGTAAGAAAATAAATCACTAGCATCTTCTTATCTAAGTGATACACGAAATAATTACTCACTTGGACGGAACACCTCATGGCATCGTGCCATTTCAAATGGGATATTATGGTATCACGCTTTTTAAAGACCATACCACAAAGAGCACATTCATGCACATTTGTATGAGTGTTTATATGATTTTGGTGTTCAATTTGATCTTCCGTCATTGCCTTGCAAATCTGTAATTAAATGTTCTTTTTAATTTATACAAAAACAATTCAGGCTTTATTCTATCAATCGATATAGGATAAATGAAAGCATATGAAAAACTGGGAGACATCATGATATTGTACAAAGAAATGTTTTATTAATTTATTGATAACTCGTGGACATCAGTAATAATATTGACAGATTTATGGAATTTGTTTGTGTATAGGCTCCAGTGTCCACTTAAGATCAGGTTGACCGTGAACTGGTCCACCCATCATGGTATAATAGTCGGTATCATTCATTAAAAAGAAGTATAATAGTCTCCCTCTACCATAACTTAATGCCTAATTCCTTTTAAATATTTTCAGACAGTATTTAGTGAACATACCTTACATACGTACAAAACAATGTTATGATCCAATTTCATATGTTGTTGTAGTTTCGAAGTGAACCGATATTTAACTGGACACATTCTACAACTTTTATAAGTCATCGGACCTCTTTTTCTTTTTGGTTTTCCCTTTAGATTTGTCAATGGTGCTTCCATTTTTAAATAATCACCAGAAATTGTTTTTTTATTATGTGATAAGGCCGTTTCACTGTTTTTAATGAATTTGTAATATTGTTGTTCACCTTCATTTTTGATTAAAATTACATTATTGTCATTATTATGCAGTTCTTGTATACTTTTAGGATTTATGTCTTTGTAATCTAAGCATCGTAAATCAAAGTTATAGGTCGGTGTTTCTGGTTTGTAAACAGGTAAAGGGATACAAAGTGCAGAGAAATCAGTATGGTGGTCGTTAGTATAATTTTCAACTGCCCTTAATATTTCATCCGTGTAAAATTTTAGTATTTCTTGACTTTGTTTAGTCTGCAAATAGAATTTATAGGCTACTGACGCGACCACAAAACAACTGTGGCATACATTATAATTATCGGCATCTGAAAACTAAGATACAAATACTTTTTTAATGCTCTTTGAAATGTTTGTGTACATAATTAAATTATTTTTTGATTAGCTAACCTCAATTTGACAAACGGTTCTTAATATATCAACCAAACTAAATTCGTTCTCTTCTTTACAGATTTTAGTATGAACATTTTCATATGATATACCCAAAGGCGCCAAGCAGATTAAACACAAGTTTTCTTCTAAATTGCCATTGGAAAGATATCGGACGACTAGTTTTAAATCCATAGTAATCGACGTGGTCAAAATAAACCGAATCTGAGAAAAAAAATCCTTGTAAATACATATTTCTTAATTTTATCTCGATAGCACAGACGGATTTAATTTGAAAATAAACAAGTCTTTTGAAAGTACCTATGGATGCGTTCGCATTTTGGAACTCAAAAGGCTCGTTCAAAAAAGTTTGCATTCACAGAACTACAGTCTCAAATATTAAGTGTATAATCTATGGCTACAGTACTGATATTTTGAGCTGTACCTAATTCACAGACAAAATCTCAGATTATTTGGTTTTGTAAATTAAAGGTATCAGGTAATAGAGAACTCTGATCCAATGTTGATTGAGCTACGTTAAATTAGGATTTGATGATATCTTTTAAAGCAATTTCTCAGAAAACTCGCTAGAAAAAGATTGACTTTGTAAGCAAACGATCTGCAGAATCAAACAATAAATGATTTCAGGATATTTGAACAATTCGTAAGGGCTTCTACTGCATGCAGTTACAGGTATGTTGTTTAACTACTTGTTTGAGTTTTGTTAGAGTTTTAACTTTAACTGAGTATACTGATTTGTGAAACCCCATTCCAAAGATCAAAATCAGTTGTTGCCAAAAAAACCTTATAATAGATATTATTAAAACTACTTTTACGGCTTAATCTCACGATATACTACATAATTTCGACATTTCGGATACTTTTCAGTTAGTACGAGGTAGGATTCGTCCTCTTGTAAATTTTGTGCTGACAAAAAGCAGTGCATTTTTAATGCCACACCTAGCAAAATATTTTGATGGCCATTAATTTCTAATGTTTTGCAATTCTGTATTGAGACCTTAGAACTCATATCTCAAGGTGGGTGGCGGCATTTACGTTGTAGATGTCTATGGGCTCCAGTAACCAGTTAAAAAGGGAGAGCTGTAAGCTCGTCAAACCATCTAAGCAATAAAAAACAATCATAGGATCTTTCATTTCAGACATTTTTTGCCGTCGATCTACCGAGTAAAATCGGTGAAGACCTTTTTCTTTGTGGCTTCTATTCCGAAAATTAAAAAAATTCTCAATATTTACATCTGCGACACGGAAGATTTGACATTTTTTTTCAATAAAATCAATGATTGATTCCTTGGTTTCAGTGGTTTATATAAATTCCATATTAATATATTTATCATTCCATTTTTTCTCCATGCTTTTCTTGTCTTTCTTCAATTTTTATTTTCTTTGTGCAAAGATTATAACTCTTAAGCAACAGTATCTAAAGGCTGGTATAGGTAGCAATTTTTCTCGCAGTACCAATCTTTTACTCAATCCTAGTTGAAATCTAGAGAATCGATTCAGAATAAAATCGTTTTCCAAACTCGCCGGGTCTTCTCAACGGGCTACATTTCCGATCCGATAATTGTGGATGCATCCGAAGAAGAACTGCGCTGCAACCCTCAGGTCTTCGCAGGTACTCTGTCAGCTGTAACTCACTACACATGAGTTAGAAGTTAACTTCTGTGTGTCTTGATTAACTTTGATCGAGAAGCAAATTATATTAACTTAACCTAACCATGCATCAGCTCGCTGAGTTTCTCGCCGGATCTTCTCAGCTGGTCGCGATTCCGATCTGGTAGTAGATTCATTCGCGAAGCAACTGCTCTTGAGTTGTTAGGTCCCCTTCGGAGGCGCTCGGACAGCCGTTATCAAACCCACCCCTCCTGGCTGAGCCTTTGCTCGCCCACCTGTACTGGTGAAACTGGAAAGGCCTCAGGGCCACTAATAATCCTTCAATCATAAAAAAAAACATTATCTAACTTAACATCAACCAAAAAACATTTAAAAAAAAAAAATATTATTTTGTTTCGTTGGCATAAGATGAAAGGAAGTTAAGTCCTGTAATGTAATTTCTTGAAAAACGAAATTTGCTAACATGGATTCGGTTGCGTATATTTTATTACAGACCATTTGTTTTAAGCTCGCGACTATACCAAAATCAATAAACTGTTAGATCAATTTTGAAGTTATACTTCTTTAGACACGTTATGAAAAATTGATTAGAGTGAAATTTTACGATGCGCGCGCACCGTGACACAAAATTAACAGAATGAAGTTGCCTACTAAATCGCTCATTACAGTACGACCGACGTAACTTGGCAAGTCTGAATATAGCCGCAGGTGAACTTTCCGAATCGTACCTACCGAGAATTACCGAATTTGTACGATGTCAAGAAAAGTGATGTCCAATATGCGTTTGAGGATGTTGTTTAAAATATTTTTTTTCAAATTGATTAATATTTAAAAAAAAAAATTAATAAAAACAAAGTATAACTTCTTACGCGCGTACATAAGTACACGCAACCTTCTTTTTTTTAAACGGAATTGTGGATACAGTATTCTTTTCGAAATAGCAAGATCGAATCTCAATTTTCAACTACTATCCGAAATCGAATCCATTGGATTTCCTTTTCTTTTAAAAAATCGATTCTTCAATTACTCGATTTCCGATTGCATCAGAATCATTACCTCTCAAATATTAAGTGTATTATCTATGTCAATGCCCAAAAGTCAAAGAAAGAATTGACATTTGAACGGTGGGGGTTTGTTTAGAAATTTTACTCTAAATTTACTGTTGAACAGTAAGTTTTAACAAAATGATTAAGAGACATTTATATCTAAGCATTCAAAGTCAACAACTTTAATTTTGATTCTTTAAACCAAGGAAATAAGGAAAACAATGAAAGGAATTTATTCGGAAAAAAATCATAATTAGCCATTCTTGAATATAATTATATAAAGTACCTAGTAAATTTATGATACTAAAATGTATTTAACACACAATATTAACTTGTCGTCGAACAATAAACAAGGATTTTAGAAAAACAATGCAGCACCGCGGAAAGTATATGTAAAAAATGTCAAAAATCGCGAGGTAAGCAATTTCAAACGACCTTCAATTTGCGTATTTAATTACAAATTGTTTAGTATGGCAATGTTAAAGTTCCAAATTCAATTTTAACTGCTATAGCAATCGATCATCTCTATTAATGAAATTAAACTGCTTTTTGCGCATTTAGTAGCATTTAAGATTGAAAGCGGCGTATGCCACCGATCACTGAAGTACCACTGATGTAATTAGGCGGCAATGATAATTATATTTATACATTTATTTATTTTACTGCATAGGCCTCCCCGGCCTAGTTGAGATACTACCAATCAACAGCCAAAAGCCAAGGTAGCCAACATCAGCAAGCTATAATTCAAACACCACAGCAAGCTTTAAAGCGTATAATACAAATTTATTGTTATTTTATGAATCATAAGTAAATTTCAACAAACATAAATATAAATTATAAATTAAATTATTAGAGCCCTGTGAAAAAAAATTTGAGTTAAAAACTAGTTAAAGGAAACTACTACTACTAACTTAAATGTTTGAGTTTTTGAGGTATTTTTATTTTTATATAGTTTTTAATTCAACACTATTATAATTTTATTGTAACATCTACATTTTCTCTTACAGATAAAAAAAAATCATCTGTTGTTTGATATAAAAATTAATAAAAATACTACAACATTTGTAAGTATTTTCCTTTTTCACTACTGAATTCACAAAAGCTAAGCAACAACACTATTACAAAACTAACTGAATGACACCAGAATTTGAATTTAGCGTTTGAAGTGAAACTTTTTTAGGGTTGTTGAGAGTATGGGATACTAGTTAGGAGGAGCGAGAGTGAGAAAATAGACAGCATATTGCGAACCATTCAACTGTGGAGAGAGGGAAGGAACAAAGTGAACTAAGTTCTTTCTCTTATACACAGCATTCCTTATTACAAGAGGAATTCATTTAAGGATGAAAAATGAAGAAACCCAAAATACTACACACCGCAAAAGAAGTTTCACTTCTTTCAAGTGCACCAAGTTGCATGCATGTATTTTTTTTTGTTGTGTTGACATAAAGATCATGAGTATCTCAGATTTCACTTTCATAAACCTCACTTTTTTATATGAAAATCCAAATTTTCCAGTTTTATTATTGCCCTTGTAAGCAGATGAGCATACGGCTCACCTAATAGTGAGCGGTTACCGTCGCCCATTGACGTCAGCAATGACAGGGGCAGAGTATGTAACGCAAATGCACCATTTTTGTATGAGAATGCCTGCTCAACCACACAAACGGCTTTTATTTGCTGAACTTTTATTTTCATCACATTCATAATATAAGAGATTAATTTACATTTATTGTACAATATTATTATACGTCATGAATATGAATACCAATAATATGAGTCACCTACATTAAATATATTTATTTGTACATATGTGCTCATAGTAAAAATATATTTTATTTTATTTTATTATTTTTAAAATGGCGTAATGCTGCACTTTATTCTCTTTTTACCTTTTGTACACAAGATACGGACAAGTGCGATGGTTTTTTTTTTTTTAAATAAAACTAAAATTAAAAAAAAAAGAACCACAAACATGAGTTTAAAGCACACCCCATTTTTAACATATGATTAACTTAAACTATGGCCAAGTTTAATTATGTTTCTTCTTCTTTTTGTCGAATACAATTAATTTTAATGATTATTTTTAGTGTCCATAGGTCATGATCCTATTGTTGTTAATTAATTAAACTGTGCCAAGGTGTCAGTGGAAATAATTTTTTTTTCATTTATAAATCATATACATTTTTACATTGTTTTGTTTTGTAGTGCGTAACCTCGTCAACAATTTTTAAACTGATCATAATTGCAAATGATTTTAAATTGTTCATGGAGTTTTAAATTATCGACTGCACGGTAGGCACTATAAAATTAATTCTATAGTATTTATGTACAAAAATAATAAATAAATTTTGTTGAATTTTAACTCTTATAAAACCTAAAGATTAATTTTACTTCGAATAAAATTTTTACTGTGGGGAGATCTCACAACTTTGCAAAATATGGTAATGTACTTAAAAATGTAATTAAAAATGAAATGAATGATATTTACCGATACATTTAGAAATAACGCAAGGCAATGCTTCCAAAACAATGGCAAGCAGATCAGACACAAAAAAGAAAGTTTTATTCAATTAATATTTTGAATTATGTTTCGTGCATTACAGTAGTTCTAGTTTTTTTACATGCCGATGGGTAATGCTAAAGTGACAACTCCAGAGTTAGTGTCCGTATGCTTAGAGTGGATCACTTAAATGCAAATGCTTTATCTTTGTGGCTGTAGCGAGTTGCCATCACAGAAAACAAGATATGTGACAGATGCCTGAATCTCGCTAACGAAATTTTCAATATAAGTTTGAATATGAATATGAAGTTTCGCACAACAATATTCGGACTGTCGGCTTACCAAGCAATATCACACACTCGGTGGAAGATCTTCTCTTTGTCATAACTCCCAAATCACTCTTAATCACAAATTATAATTATAGCCTAATCATAAATTACATAAAATACAATAATAAAACATTTCTTCCATGTTTGATAATCGTCGGCAAACAATCTATTATTGATCAGTACTCTTGGAAAAACATTACCTATTTTAAAGGTAAGGTTTAAAGTCCAAAGTCGTGACAGACCACGTATAGGCAATTGTCGCTGACTATTACTCCAATAAACAGGTCCTTTTTATAAACAGGTAGTACTGTAAAAAAAACCGAGACTTGTGTCTCAGGGTGGTTGGCTACATTAACGTGGTTGATGTCTATGGGCTACAATGACCTGCTAAAATTAGGTGAGCTGTGGGCTCGTCCCGGTCCCAGTCCTGGTCGAAACAAATCAGGCAAATGAAAAGTCGACTGAAGCCGACCATTTTCCGGTGAACCATTTATTGCCCATTTTTGGACCCTGATGGGAGATAATGTAGTGGTTTTATTCTAGGCCCAAACCATACAGTAATTCAATTAGCGTTATGGAAACTTCTATTGTATACCTAAAATGGTTTCATTTTAGAAAATGACTTCAGAAGAACACTTTCCAGTCAAAATGAAAGACGCGATCAGCATAAATCTAGAAAATGAAGAATTACATTTAAAAACGAAACTGGAAGTCAATAATTATGCTACTAGTGAAGGTCAAACTTCAGTAGCATTTCAACAAAATAATGTTCAAGATATACGCATCCAATGTAATGAACAATCTGTCCAAAACAATCACCCTCAGGTAGACTGTAATGAGACAAACGATCATGGAAGAATTAATAATATTGCCGATAATCAGACTTCGATCGAAATTAAAGATAGCTCAAATATAGAAGAAGAAAATATAGAAGATCAATCAATAAACCTTAGTAATTATGATAATCCCGAGACAAAAACACAAATAACAGATGTACTAGTTGCGAACCAAGATGAAAATGCATCTCAAAACAAAGATTTGAGTAAAATCAATATAAAATCGTATATAGAATTAGAAGGAAACACGATTGGTTTACTAAAACAAGAAGAAATACCGGCGTGTGTGATTGAAGCGTGCGAGGAATTAAAAATGAACGAAATATCAACTGACGATACTGAGAGCAATAATGTAGATGACGAAATAGTCACTGACGGTCCAGAAACGGATCAAATCGTTAATCGAACGACAGAAGACGTTACACCAATAAACACCTACACGCGGCACGAAGAGCTAAACCAAAAACTCAGCATCAAAGTCGAAGGCGGTCAAAGTGAGATGAGCGTGAACGCTGGCACTAGAGCTGATGAAGCTGATCTGCGTGAAGCCAACGTCGACAATGTCAGTAATGCCGACGCCACAGACGCCGGAATAAATGTGAAGACAGAACATTTCACATACGGCGATTTCAATAAGGACTGCCCAAAGAGTCAACTAGTTATAAAACAAGAATATGACGATATATATTCCGAGGGTGTTTCTCAAAGCAGTGATTGCTCTATAAAGATTTTGTCGGTTGGTACTTTGAAAGATGAACTAAAGCGCCAAGAATGCGGGATTCCAGATTACAGTGACGCAGTCAAACTGGAGGCTACCGGAGATGACTTCACTTCGTTCGATTATCCTAATTACGATGACAGCATGGACAGCAATGAGGCCGCAGCTTTTTGTAGAGTCGAAACTTGTCTCCAAGAAGACGGACAGAGGATCGAACGTAATCAGATCTATGATGTGAGTGATCTATTTTTACTTATCGCTTTTAATGTACCACATTTATCTTCTTAAATACGAATTTCTCGCCGGATCGTCTCAGTGGGTAGCGGTTCCGATCCCGTGGTAGATTCAGATAAGCACTGCTCTTGTTAGGGCTAATGTTAGCAACTCATCTCCCATTGGAGCCCATGAATTCACCACTCAACTCAACTTGAGAGAATTTGCTAACACTAAACCTAGCAGTGCTTTGCAGAATCTACCACCGGATCGGAATTGTAACCCATTGAGAAGATCCGGCGAGAAACTCATTGGGCTGTGTTTATGGGTTAGTTCGCTCGTCGAACTCTTCGTCGTAATCGACGAGTTCGACGAGGACGGTGACCGGTGCTTGAGGATCCTAAAAGCACTGTGAGTTAATCCGGGGGATCCGGGGGATCCGGGAAGACATGTTTCGGGCGACGGCTTTTTTGCCATGCCTAGGCGACCTGGGTTAGAAATGTGAGGACTGTATCGGCGGAATTACACCATACAACTACACGTTGGACCGTTTTGGACTCTGCCGGTAACTCTCCACCAGGCGGATCGGGTCATTCCGCGTGGGTAAAACGATGAATAATAAAAGTGGTGATTTTCAATGAAAAGTATGGTACCCAAATAGATAAAATTCAAAGAACAGACTTTTTCATCATCGATCATGTAGCGTGAAGTCACATGTAGTATATCGTTGTGTTAGGTCGATGTATCCCCTCTGGTGACGTCACCAGAGCTTTGGCGGCAAATTTTGAAAAATATCTGCCAGATCTATCTAGATCTGGCCGATTCTTTATCGAAGTAAATTATTAGGAATTTAAAAAAGTATTCTCTCTTTTCAGGATAAACAAGACTTGTATAGAGTAATCAAGGAGGAGGAACACTTGACGGTGACCGACACACATATAATTTCCAACAAGCTCACCAACACGTCATTGTACGCAAACCCCTATGATGTGCTGATAAAAAGTAAAAAAGGATTAGTCATGGAAATACGACCGATGTCCGGGCGAAATTTCGGTATGAAATCCGGCAACCCAGAAGAGATATTGCCAACAATCGACAACTACGACGATTACGAAGCTTTCCAATTGAATTCGATCACCGGAGACGTTGCGTCTCTCGAGCAAGAAGCCTACGGCCTCCTGAAANCAAACCCCTATGATGTGCTGATAAAAAGTAAAAAAGGATTAGTCATGGAAATACGACCGATGTCCGGGCGAAATTTCGGTATGAAATCCGGCAACCCAGAAGAGATATTGCCAACAATCGACAACTACGACGATTACGAAGCTTTCCAATTGAATTCGATCACCGGAGACGTTGCGTCTCTCGAGCAAGAAGCCTACGGTCTCCTGAAAGCTAAAACGAAGACGACACGCAGAAAAAAGCACGTTTGTCCGAAGTGCGGTAATGCCTACGCATCAGAAACATGCCTGAAGAGGCACCTCAAAGTCCACGACACTATTGAGAAGCAAACGAAAACTTCGGTGAAGAGACAAAAGGCTAAAATCGATAATCAGAGTAAAAAAGTCGATTCGCTGAAATCGAGTATCCGCAAGAAGAAGAAAAACGCTGTCAATGAAACTAAAGTGGAAAAAATCGACATAGAACCAATCGCGGAGAAGAAGACGGACAAAGAAGGCTACGTGTGCATCTGCGGCGACGTTTTCCGGCGCAGGATTCGTATGGAGACCTGCATGAGGTCGCACAACACGGACCCCGACGTGAGTCACGTCAAGTGCACGACTTGCTCGAAGAACTTCAATAGCAAAGAGGAGTTGGCCTTCCACAGGAAACGAGTCCACAGGAAGCGGTTTCCTTGCAAGTTCTGCCCCACGGACTACGACACCGGGAAGGACCTATTCGAACACCTGAAAATCCACCGGCAAGTCCAATTGACCGAGTTCAAGGTTATATCGGAGATGGTCAACGGTAAGGAGATATTAAAGTGTTTTATGTGCAATAACTCTTTTAAGGAGCTACCTCAGCTGAAGCGTCACGTGATGGAAGATCACGTAGAGCCCTACTCGTGTAGGTACTGCAGAGCGGCGATCCCTAATATTATCGACTTCGCGAACCATATTAAATCGTTTCATCCCGAAGTCGAAGGTCAGTCACTCCTGGACGTTCTCGAGGCCTTCTCCAAATTGGTGCAAGCTTGGAAATGTGAGGAATGCGGCATGCAGTTCCACGAAGCAGATAAACTGGCCCTGCATCAGGCGGAGACTCACAACCCAGACTTAAGAGAGCAACTTCAGATACAATGTGAAGATTGCCGGAGAGTGTTCGTTAGTCACAAGGGCCTACAGTCTCACAGGAGAGTGCATCACAGCGTCGAAGTCGAGTCCGCGCCGCCTGAGGAGGCCGGGGTCATGTGTGTGGAGTGCCGCAAGATGTGCAAGGACATGGAGGCGCTGACGTCTCACATGAGGCTGCACTCGCCCGAGAGGAAATTCCCCTGCAAGTTCTGTGATTTCCGCTTCGCCACCGCGGAAAAGAGGAGAGTCCACCAGGAGCTACACACTGGCGACATGAAGTACGTCTGCTTTATATGCGAGTACCAGTGCACGTCGGAGAACCGGTTGAAACTGCACAAACGATCAGCCAAACACCAGAGCATGAAGGAGTACCTGCTGTCTGGGGCCTCGCTGACCGAAGAGAAGCCCGCAGCGAGCGAAGAAAGGAAAAACAAGAAAGAGACAAGATTCAAAAAGAGGAAGAAAGAAAGAGACAGAAGCGCGAACAGTGGGTCCTCTGTGAGCTCCGTGCTGTGCGATGTGTGTGGTGACAAGTTTCCTAGCAAGAGCCTGATGCTGGAACACAAACAGTCGCATCCCTTCATAGAGTTCCCCAACGAAGACAAACCCACTAGGATATTCTTCAAATATCACTAAACTTAAACTAATGCAACATTTGTATAGTAGAGTAAGAACCCAGGGCCACCAGACGTCACGTATTTTCTGACGAACGAAATGTGGCCGATTGCGTAGTGTTAGCATCAGAATTTACGTGAAGTTAGGTAATTATTTTGGGAGCTTTAAAGCGTCTGCAAAGCAATTCGGCCGACAGAAAGTGTCTGGGAGTATTGGCGACATATTTTTAAGGATATTGCCTAAAATATACGTAAAAATTAGCTTTCAGAATTTACGTGAAGTACGTAATGGTTTTATGTACCTTGAGTACCTGATACCTGAAAATTGGCCGTCTAAGCAAAGTAGCAGGTAGGCATGCGTTCTTAGTACATACTAACACTGCGCAATCGGCCACATTTCGTTCGTCAGAAAATACGTGACGTCTGGTGGGTGGCCCTGGGATCTTGGACTATAGTGTGATATAATATTATTGTAAATATTAAAAAAATAACAACATTGAAATCTTGCCCTATACCTGAAAATGTACAAATTGTTTTAAGATTATTCTGGTAAAGAAATCCGTTTGTATATTTAATACGTTGAAGCGTTAATTCTAAATCACGGATGCCTGCCTGGTTTATTAATTAGAAATGTACTAACCGTGTACTTTGTTATAAATGTTATGTTGTAATTTACTATGTAAACATATTCTAAAGTGTTACTTAATATAATATTTATGACTCACAGATTATATTTTCATAGACAATACTCGTTGTGCTTTGGTAAAAACTGCCTTTTATACTAACCCCGGGCTCGGAATGTACGCTGTAAAAAAAAAGAGTTGCTTTTAGATTTTAAAAAGTAGTTATAATTATTTTGAACGTTTTAAAGCACTTAAAAAAGCAGCGACATAAGTGCTAATAATATTATTGGTATGATTTCGAAATGAGTGACATTTTTAAAAATTTTTTTAGCACTATTTTTTCCTGCTATATTTTATTTCCCTCAAATAAAAGTACTATATTGAATACAACTCTATGACGTGTGACGCCATTTGTATATAAGTTACATTATGTAAACATACACGTACGATATACGACATCGATTTGCGATAACGTGAAAATTGTTAAAACACAAGTCATTAATATTTCACAGAGTAGTGTTTGGTGATCTTTTTAATTTCATTGAAATTCCTTTTAATTACTATTTAAATTTTCATACCATTGTTGTTCGGAGACTCTCTGAGCCTCTCAGTTAAAACTGATTTTACTTAAAAACCATAGACTTTATTTTCATAAGTTCAAAATATTACATTCGTTTGCCTATAGTTTTGTCAACAAGGAATTAAAAAAAAAAACAGTTTTATTGTATTTCAATAAATGCGCTCAAAATTTTTGATTTACTCAAAAAGCATGAATTATTTTAAGAACTTAATACATTACTCGTAAAGTTCTATTTTTTTTTTGAACTAATAATTCTTTTTTACATATATTTTTTCGAATATACTTTTGTGCCATCTAGCCAAGGTCTTTGGTCGATTAGGGATACGGTTAACCTAACCCTGTCGAATATGGCCGTTTATGATGAACTACGTTTATTGTCTATGCCACTAAACAAAGTAGGTTTGTCGCTTGCGTTTGTTTTTTAGTCTTTGAATGGGGACTTATTTTTATTTTCCCCAAAGATGTTATTTATTCAAGCGTGTACAAAAATGAGTAAGATAGAAACATTTGGTTGTGGCCCACCTAGATATATAAAAAAGGGTGGAAATAGTATTTTATGACGTCACTTGAGTCGCGGGCTCCACAGCGTGTTGCAGCTGCCACTATTTTTATTTATTATAAAAAAAAAAACCTTCGATTGATTTTCCGAAAAGGTTTTTTTTAACTTAATTTAAATAAAATAATTATCTTACCCGTCAGGTGTTAAATAATCTACTCAATCGAACAGGTGATGTTATTGAAGTTTTTGATAAACGCAGTGGTTATTCCGGGGAATGCCTGTCGTTTTATCGGTCTCATTGTGATATCATTGCAATAATTCAGTACGTTATGTAAGTACTTAAGGAGCGGTCTCTTAATATTTAAGATTAAAATTTGTAAATAGAAACATTTTTAGTGTATGTTATGATTAACATAAATATTAAAAGGTGTTTTTCAATTCGTTGTATTTTTTTTTGTTTATAAAAACAAAATGTCATTTATCATCTTTATGTCAAAAATATTGGAATGCATACCGTACAGCTTAGAATATGGAGGGACTTTTTGGCGGGAACGCGAGGCGTGAAGTTGTGTGATTTTTTTTATTTTGTCTATTTAGTGTTTCTTCAGGTTTACTACCAGACTACTCACACTAACAAAATACCTAAAAATTTTTATATTATAACAGATTAATGAAAACAATATTTGGCCTAAAAATGTACCATACAGCAGTGATTGCGCGGGCCAACATTGGTCGATCACTCCCTACCCTCAACCTCGTTTGAAAAAGAATGTCACAGCAGTCAGGAACATAGTGTCCATTGCTTAGTCATATTTATTCCACTTGTGTAGCAAAAATCCTTTTTTTTGGTCAGGAGGAAATCGCCCGACTTCCGCCCTCCAATGGGTATGGCGGGCGGAGCATGTCGGAGTCGAGCCGACTAAAACCTGTCGCTCAACAAACAACGTCCAAACCTCGCATGGGACAGAACTCATGAAAAGGCAAAGGGGGGAAAGTGAAACGTTTAGTGCGGAGCACATCTCTCCCATCATCCTCCCCCTCGAGACCGGCGATCGTCGGCGCCACGACCCCCAGCCCTCTCGGTCGGCAGGCTATCCGAAGTCCGCCTAGATGGCGCCGGTTATAGTGAGTTATCCTACGGAATACCCCGCTGGGTCAGAATCAGCGTGTCGCGACAAGTCGTTTTCTATTTTTGCGACGAGGACACGGCGCCACCTCTCCCATGCGGGGCAGGCGACGAGCGTGTGCTCCGCCGTGTCCAAGTCGCAACCACAATGGTAGCACTCTGCCGTCCGCTCGGCTCCGATCCGGTACAGGAACTCACCGAAGCAACCATACCCAGTGAGCACCTGCATGAGCCGGAAAGTGAGGTGTCCTCTGTCGCGATTCACCCAATCCACAAGGACCGGGCGAATCGCCTCGGCGGTCCTACGACTAGCCGAAGGATCAGCCAACCCTCTGAACCATGACTCCATTCCAGCAAAAGCTTAAAATTAACTGACCCAAGAGGCAAGATTTAATATCTACGAAGAATTTAATTGATATTAAAAACAAATATAGTCAACATGAATAATACAAAACACATTTTTTAACAATTTTTTTATTACGAGAACTCGTCTATTACCCGTCATATAATGACAAAATACTTTCAGGATC
This sequence comes from Bombyx mandarina, assembly GCF_003987935.1. Next base: position 2,974,046 of record NW_021011496.1, read on the forward strand.
TCACCGTTCACAAACAAAACTGTATATTTTCCTAAAGGGATATTCGACAATCACAGAACACAAAGAACCTCTCACATTTCAACTTAAAACATATTTTTGTAACAACCACAAAAGTTGTAAAACCAACACCAGTGTTGCCAGTTATGAAAATTATCATTTACAGAAATCACATACTAAAGTACTCTCACTTAATTAGACATAGCATCACGATCAGTTTTCAAAATAATTCGGTGATTAAAAACCATGTCATCGCAATTAGAACATTGCACGTGCATATTTGTAAAAAATTTACTTATGTAATTTAAATTCTTAATATACATTCTGTAATCATGCAATTATCTATTGCATTCTCTAATACGGGTATTGGCAGTGTCATTGATAATTATCGATTATTCTTTAGATTATTCTTATGGAATCGATAAATAAAATATTTAATCGATTATAGACAAGAGGATAATATTGTGCATCAATTTGAAATAACTTTAACGGTGATGTAAATGCATTGGTTTATTTTATATTTTTATTAAATTAAAAATTGTTTTAAAATATCATGTAAACGATACAGACATCTGATGACCGTTTGATCTATAACTAAATTCAATCAATCACTGTCATTCGTATGATATCAATAAAATTAGTTTACAATACACATTTCTAAGAGACATTAGACAACTCTGTTAGTGTTTATCATCCGCTTTTGTCGATAAATTAATATTTATGGTTGTGCTACTCCGTAACAATAGGCAATCGGTAAGTTTTTGGTGTACAAAATTCCAAGCAATATCGCGCAAACGTAACTCCGATTCGTGTGACGTCATTTGGGGCCAAAATCCAGGAACTAACGATAGATCTTTTTTTTTGGTACGATTTTTCCTTATTAGGAACGACAAGGGGATCCAAGCCCATACAACCTTTAAACATAGATCGTGCGCATAATACAATCAAAAACCACATGTGACATCACGCGTTGAAGTTGCCGGTTTGTCTGAAGTTAAGAAAACGTTGTGCTATTCAATTTTATACAGCGAATAAAAAATTTGATCATTATTATAATAATTTATTAAATTAGTGATTTTTTTTTGAATGATCTTTGGTTTTGATCTAATAAGAACCCGCACAACGGTGCGCTAACATTTTCTCGGTTGTTTCTCGACCAAATCTTTTGTTCGCGTCTAGGAGTTATCGAACAAGCCCCGATGCTATCTATGTGTCTATGTTTAAACGTTATTAAGAAAGCTAAAGAGAAAGATGTCAAACGAAGCTAGACCTTGAGTTGTCTGTCATTATAGTCGAATTTCATCTGGCGAAAATCATTTACATTTATTGTCCGGTTGCCTATTATTAAAAAAAAATCTGAATTTCTCTTCCAATCATTCGTCACGTGTTTGTGACATAAAGAGTACGAAGCCATAGACGCGGATCCAATATTATATGTATGTGAACAGAGAAATTCGGATATGTCAATTCATTTGACATGTCAATATATCTGACATAGTCAAATTTCGAGCTAATTCCTATCTAAGAGGCGATCGACGAATGCAGATCACGTACACTATCAGAGCGTCGAGTGTCGCATCAGTAGGCGAAGGTGATGGTCCAGGGTCTGGCCATGCTAGCGGCCGGCTTCCTCAGCACCAGCACGTCGTTGCCCTTGTGCAGCGTCATCTGCAGCGCCGTCTGCCGCCCGTCCTGCTGCAGCCGGGCGCTCCGCGGCGCCGCCCTGATGCCGGCCACCACCACGCGCTCCAGCCACGCCCCGGTCGGGTACTGGGCGCCCTCGCTCGCGAGCCTGCACGGAACAACGTGGTTTCTTTCCTACCTATGCTGATAGTCTTGAGAATAGAGATGAAACGGATATCCGGTAACTATCAGGTATCCGGTCATGTTTTCACTATCCGGTCGGATACCGGATAGTAAATCAGTATCCAGTCGGATTTCGCAAAGTAAGATTTAAGAAAATCTCACAGTTATATAGAAAAGGCAAATAATACCACAATAGGTCACGGACAACTTTTATTTTTATAATCGCACGTCTAAAGTGATTTTTTGATTAATTCGTTTGTTTAATACTCATAATTAACAAGTGGCAAATTGTGGTGAATGAATACCAAATCGTCGTCACGATCTCCGCTCACGTGCGAATACACCCAAACGCCCACGAATATTTCCGAAAGGGCCGAATATCCGGCGCTCCGGCCTCGCAGCTTGCCAAATATTCGGCATTCGGTATCCGGCTAAACCACTATCCGTTTCATCTCTACTTGAGAAGCTACTTCAGCTTCGCCTTGACGTGTATCTACCACCGGATCGGAAACGCGACCCACTGAGCAAATCCGGCGAGAAAGTCATTGGGCTGTGACTGTGGGTTAATTTACTCGCCGAGCCTTTAGTCGGCAAGGACGGTGACCGGTGTTTGAGGTACCTAAATGCACCGTTAGTGGATATGGAGGATCCGTAATGACGTGTTTAGGGTGTGGTGGCAATGAGCGCACGCTCCCCCCCAACCCCCCTGCCCCCCGCGACACTCACGTGTACGTCATCTCGTCGGGGCCGAACTCGATCTTGGCGTAGATGTACTTATTGTTCTTGTACTCGTAGGTTTCGCCGTCGTCGATGTACAGAGAGCCGCGAGCAGAGTTCTGTTGATTGAGAAATGTAATTATAATTTAGGCCGTCAGCGTAAAAGTGACCTAAGCTTACCAAAATAATAGTTTAAAAAAACCTAACATAATGCGCTTTTATAGAAAATCAAACTAAAAAATAGAAAATAAATTTGAGTTAAAAATAGTGTAAGAAAAAAATGATTTTATTGTAAAAAAAAGCGTGGGTTGCTTTTCAGGATATTATCAAAATAACCCTTCTACTCATATTTGTTCATAAAATATCTATAACTACTGATACCATGCACCATGGATTTTCTATAAAAGCGTATTTTTTTAGTTTTTTTTATACTATTATTTATTTATTGCCTATCGTAGGCAAACGAGCACATGACCCGATGGTGAGTGGTCATCGTCCGTATTGGACGTCAGCAATCTTTTTTTTTTTATTGCTTATTTGGGTGGACGAGCTCACAGCCCACCTGGTGTTAAGTGGTTACTGGAGCCCATATACATCCACAACGTAAATGCGCCACCCACCTTGAGATATAAGTTCTAAGGTCTCAAGTATAGTTACAACGGGCGCCACGCCCTTCAAACCGAAACGCATTACTGCTTCACGGCAGAAATAGGCGGGGCGGTGGTGCCCACCCGCGCGGACTCAAAAGAGGTCCTACCACCAGTAGAGAATCCTCGTGAAGCACCATGGAGGCGAGTTTCTCCCGGGACCTATAACGTCAGTCAACTCACGTTAGCGTCGAGCGCGACCACCAGGGTGAAGGGGTCGTCAGCCATCAGCGCGGAGGAGCGTCGCACGCGCTCCCGGCGCGGCACTATGGTTCCGCCGCGCTGGTACACCGGGATCTGGAATCGAACAATAGCTACTTGCAACTGCAGTTTTGGAACGAAACCAAAATTTATTGAAGTGAAAACTTCTTTAGAATCGTTGTGATTTCAAACCGGATGCAACGGAAAAAACGACAGGTAAGAGACACAAATACAAAAATGTGTAGGATGAAGCCAGCAAAGAATGAGACAGAAATATACATACTATTTAATACAGCGCCATCTGTGAGATTTTTTAATACTAACGTGTGTATGAAAGCTCTTGTAGTGAATTTTAATTTAGGATTATACGTGAAATTAAAATATCAATTCACAGAGGGCGCTACCTTACAATTATTTACTAATGACAAAATTTTACATATACTTAAGACGTTTAGGATAATTGTATTTTAATTTTGGAAGGTTTCACTTCTACCACGTGTGAATTGCACACATTTTGTTTTTTTATTATCTTCGAAACATTTAGTCGACACTGCTACAGCGTGTTTTTTTCCGTTTCATTAAAACCAAAATCTATTATTGTCTTCGACACGTCCAGTCGACACAGCTACAGCGTGTTTTTTTTTCGTATCAACAAAATCAAAATTTATTATCGTCTACGCCACACCCAGTCGACACGGGTCGGCGCCACGGACTCACCTTGGAGATGGTGACCGGCTGCGTGATGCGGGGTCCTTTGTGCGGCACGTAAGTGTCCACGTCGTACCACGGGCCGTCCCCGGGCAGGTATACCTCCACGGAGCTCGCCCCAGCCGTCGTCACCGGCTTCACCAGCAGCGCGTCCCCTGGACAGCGACACGGTTAATGCCATGGCATCGGGTATCGTGCATATAACCCAATATTCTATACTAATATATAAATCTACAGTGGTTTTTACGGATGTTCCGTTATAACTACTGCACCGTGCATCCGATTTACTTGAAACTTGATATCCATGTAGAAAATACATGTACTTAAAGGATAGGCTAATATTTATATGAGTGTTGGACTCCCTACACCAATTGCGGGGCGTTAATGATGAGAATCTTTGGGGGGTGAGAAATAATAATGTTAATTTTAAATGCCCAGCGAAGCGGACCGGTACAGGTAATTTTTTTATAAAATTATTTTGTTACTCGCTTTTGTTGCACAATGGAGTGGCATATTCACTAGGTGAATAATCTCCTTAAATAAAGATAAAAAAACTAATACTAGCTAATTTGATATCATTAAATAGATGTTTTTTTTTTAAGCGTCTTACAACATACAGGAAAAATTTGGCCCGGATCATTTCCGAACTAAATATAACCTAATCATAACTAATCAAATGTAATCAAGTTTTTTTTTAATGACTTAGCCATTTCGGTTAGTATTAGGTAAACGAGCCTCACCGAGCAGGTACTGGTCGTCGATGGGGTAGGTGGCCGGCTCGTCGGGGTAGTGCTGGAACAGGGGCCTCATGACCGGCAGCCCGTCCACCGTGTGCTCGTAGAACAGAGTGTACCTGCACCCGGGGGGAACCACTTTAGGATCTCACCGAACACATCCATATATCATCATCATCATCATTCTTTCCTATTACCCTCTGCTGGGGTGTAGGGCTCGAATCAAATTTTTCCATTTATATCGGTCTTGGGCAGTCTGTTCTAGCTCCTCCCACGTCATGCCCAAGACCCCTAGCTCCTGCTCCACCGAGCGACGCCAAGTTGTTCTGTGGCGGCCTCTCTTCCTTTTGCCAGACACTTTCCAGGTCAGTGCTCTCTTTGATAGACTTTGATAGATTGACACATTCATACATATTATTATAATTAATTATACTACAAGTAATCATAATATAATTACTATTACTTGTAGTATATAATTATATAATATGTAGTAAATAATAAAAAAAAGTATTATTACTTGTAGGTTAGTGACCTTAAAATGTTCAAGGGCATCCTCCATGTTAATAATAGGTAGGTTAAGTAGTGTAATTGTTTGATGTATATTGTGAGTAAAATTATTTCCTTACATTATAAGTTAGATTGTTATCGTGTTTTTTTGTTGTATAGCTGTAAGGAGCATTGTTTACTAATTCAACACATTTGTCTTGCTTGGATTTTATGACAACTCGACTGACATGAAACTATCTGATTCTATACTTTATTCAAGCCTAGTGGATCTATTTAGTGCTTCTTCAGGTTTAAATGTGTAATAGCGGTGGTTTATTAACTGTTTAGTATGTTTGAAAATGCACAAATGTGGGAAAATGAAAGTGGGAAGGGCCGCTGAACGTAACTTCTCGAGATCCTCCAAAAAGTTCACTGAAAAAGTCTCTATAAATGACCACCATTTTACTGAGATTATATTTCATCCCATATAATATCATTTCATTTCATTTTCATTTCACTTCATATTATCATTTTTCATAAAAATAAGACTATAAATTAAAATAAGACTTGACTTAAAGGTCTTAGTTACCAGGTTGAAAAATCCTTTAAGAAAAAAAAATCGTCGGCCATTGTTGTTTAGTACATTAATCTACTAAGATCGGACAAGGTATATATGTGGATGTACGCACCAGAAGTCGAGCAGCGCGTATCTCTTGCGGTTGGCGTCCCGGATGAGCGCGGTGGTGGCGGCCGGGTACAGCCAGGGCTCGCGCCGCTTGGTCTCGATGTGCGAGTGGGCCCGGAAGAACGGCTGGAACGCGGCCGCCTGCGGGACGACGCAACGAACAAAACAAGTGTTTAAAGTGTGTATAGTATAGTATAGTACTAGATGATGACCATCTTGTTGTGTCTTTAAAGCGGTTAGTTGCCCTCAATTAAGAAAAATAGTATTATTATTCGCCAATAGATGTGGGGAAGAGTCGATTATTGAAAACACGACATTTACTGTTGGTAGGACCTCTTGTGAGTCCGCACGGGTAGGTACCACCGCCCCGCCTATTTCTGCCGTGAAGCAGTAATGCGTTTCGGTTTGAAGGGCGGGGCAGCCGTTGTAACTATACTGAGACCTTAGAACTTATATCTCAAGATGGGTGGCGCATTTACGTTGTAGCTGTCTATGGGCTCCAGTAACCACTTAACACCAGGTGGGCTGTGAGCTCGTCCACCCATCTAAGCAATAAAAAAGAGGCTGTGTTCATAGTCGGCCCTTGCACTGACCTGGTACCACCTCGTCATGAGCTCAGCTTCGGGATACTTGAAGAATCCTCCGACGTCAGAACCGCAGAAACTGTTCCCGGCTATTGCCAGTGACAAGCACATCGGCACGGAAGCCGCAAGGAACGACCACTCCGCCGTATTGTCACCTGTCCATACCGCAGAGTATCTGAATATAAGATATAACGCAATATTGTTTATTAGATATTTACATTCCTCTCCTTCTATGCAGTATCTATATCTGCCTCGCTCTTTTGTTTTGCTCTATTAAAAATCTACTATCCAATCTATATATATAAAATCTATATATATATATATAAATGAATTGTTGTTCGTTAGTCTCGCTAAAACTCGAGAACGGCTGGACCGATTCGGCTAATTTTGGTCTTGAATTACTTGTGGAAGTCCAGAGAAGGTTTAAAAGGTAGATAAATATGAAAATGCTCGGAATTAAATAAAAACAACAATTTTGTTTTTCCTCTGATGTGTCCCCCGTCGGACGGATTCCTTTTGTTTGTTTTAAGTTTATTTTATACAAAATCTTACGTCTTTTATTTATCGATTGAGGCACTACGAAGTCTGCCGGGTCAGCTAGTATAATATAAATGTTGAAGATGTCGCATCTCTTATACACAGCATTCCCTATATTACAAGACCAATCTGATTTAAGGATCCATCGAAAAAGAAGTTTCACTTCATTCACGTGCACCAAGTTGCAAAAGAAGTTTCACTTTATTCACGTGCACCAAGTTGCAAAAGAAGTTTCACTTCATTCACGTGCACCAAGTTGCAAAAGAAGTTTCACTTCATTCACGTGCACCAAGTTGCAAAAGAAGTTTCACTTCATTCACGTGCACCAAGTTGCAAAAGAAGTTTCACTTTATTCACGTGCACCAAGTTGCAAAAGAAGTTTCACTTCATTCACGTGCACCAAGTTGCAAAAGAAGTTTCACTTCATTCACGTGCACCAAGTTGCAAAAGAAGTTTCATTTTATTCACGTGCACCAAGTTGCAAAAGAAGTTTCACTTCATTCACGTGCACCAAGTTTGCACGTGCAATGATTTTTTTTTCAAACCCGTCGCTACCTTTCAAGATGTTACAGTATACGAAGTCATAAATATAAAATGTTTGTGTCGTCATGGCGTCTTATCAACTCACCTCTGGGTGCCTGCGAACACGGCCCTCGTGAGCAGGAAGGGTCTGTAGACGCCGTCGGCGCGGTCCAGCAGCCCCGTGTTGGTGGCGCGCAGGTTCCACAGCCCGTATTCGTTGTGCACGTGCCTGCAAACGACACGTTCACAATTAGACCCCACTATATACATACATACTCGCTGTATAATTCTGTAATGTATAGTTCAGTGTGATTGGGGCGAGTTTTTTAACGTTCTCGATATCGAAAAAGTTAACAAACAAATTTGAGTCAACTTTTACGCTATCGAGAACATTAAAAAAACTCGCACTAATCCGAATCCTAATCGATCGAATTTTATGATAAGTCGCAGAACGATTATATCGCGTAGCTTAGCTCATTGCTGGTGGGGCAATAAAATTCGAAATAATCTCATTTATTCAATTTCGTGGGTAGTTTTTACATGCCCCACGTGTTAAGTCCTAATGAACAACCACTAAGCGGCAGAAGTAGGCGGGGTGGTGGTACCTACCCATTCGGGCTCATATGATGCTCTCTGCCACTCTTGTACACATGATTATTTATTTATTTCAAAAAGTACTGCCACATCACAAACATTTAACATTGAAAATAACTTAAATTATTTAATTTATGGCCTGATGCATGTGACAATAATGGCATACATATAATTGGCAATTCATCGGCTCGAAGATGGAATACAATAATAAAAAAATAATTACAAAAAAGTTTATTATTATTATTAATATTATTATTATAAATAATTCTTATTAATCAGTCTCGTCATCAAATTCTATTGCTGAAACTATTGGCTTGTGGTAACTAAAATATGATACATATGTTTGTGGATAAAGAAAGAGGGAGAAAGAGAAAGGTATTATACACTACTCGGTTGTGTATGCGACTGTTGCGCCTGCGCACGTCTCATTTAACGGTTTTATTCCACGCACTTTTTTCCACGGATTTTTTCTTACGGTTTTACTATCACATTTTTTTCAGTTCGGTCGCGCAGCAAAATCCCTATCCCCTCCAAGCCTGCCGTAAGGAACTTCGTTCCGATAAAAAAAAAAAAAGAATAGAATACCTAATGAAAAACATACTTTGAGATTCAAATTTAACAAGTAAAACAGTAATAATTGTTGAAATATTAGAATAATAAAAAAAAAGTAGAAATGTCAATATAATATCAAGTAACAACAAGTCAGTTATAAAACAACAAATGATTAAAGTTAAACTGTGTTTATTCTTTCTTTTCTTATTTTGTCCTTAAATACACGTAACTTATCGTGCAACACATCAAGATCGGGTATTACTGTGATAAGGGAATGATACTCATCAATTATTCTACGGAGAGAAATATTAGTTTATTATATTTAGATTACTATATATAATGCTGCTTTAGCGTGACTGATCTTACCTATGCTCCCAGTAAGCCGCCAGCCCCTCTAGACCATCCTGGGGCGGCTTGTAGTGGCGACAGTCCTTGGGCATGGTGACCTCTGGACCGTTGAAGACCTGGACAACAGGACATCCGTTTTAATAACCGAGCGCACAGTCCGCCGACAGCGCCACCCATATTATCGGTACCTACTGTTACACCGGTAAGAGTAACGCCATCTATCGCCGAATAATCGAACGAATATCGAAGGATCTAGAGTGCCCGAGAAGTGTACAACGCCATCTATTGTCAGATAACGGAAACGACTACTAGAGATGTGTGGAATATTCTCGATAATTCTAGGGATGAGGTATCGGCTATAAAAGCGTTGTAGAGATGGCACGCAGTCAGTCAGTAATCGAAACTACTCGAAGCGAAAATGAACAAGCGAATTGAGTGTTTTAAAGTGTTTGTGTAGTGTTTAAGTGTTCTAAGTGTTCTAAGTTTTAGTTGTACTTTGGTGAAATTTTATTTATCCCGAACCCCAGCGCGTAAAAGTACCATGCCGAGAATATTTTAGTTATTGCCGAGTAGACAAACAAGAGAATGGAAGAGAAAAATCAGCTGTGCCGATCCCACCTATTGGGATGAGGTGGAGAAAATGAAGGAGACTAAAGCGCGACTCACACTGGGCTCGTTCATATCGTTCCACAGGTGGACGTCCTTGCTAGTCCCGGGGAAGTTCTCGAACCTGTACCGGTCCGAGTAGTACCGGCTGACCACCGGGTTGAAGAAGTCCGGGTACGAGGAGGAGCCGGGCCAGCACCAACCTTCGATGGAGAAAAATTAAAATGAAAAATGGTAATATGAAAGCTAAATGAAATGAAGTTGATTAATTTGAAACATTACTCAACTGGGATGAAATTAAATGAAATGAGATGAGATGAAATATAATCTCAGTAAAATGGTGATCAATTTAATGAGACTTTTTCAGTGGACTTTTTGGAGAATCCCGAGAAGTTAAGTCCAGCGGCTTTGTTTCATTTTCCCACATTTGTACAATTTCACAAATATTAAACAGTTAACAAACCACCGTTATTACACATTAAAACTGAAGAAACACTATAAATAGACAAAATAAAACATATCACGCGACTTCACTACTCGCGTTCCCGCCAAAAAGTTCAGCTAAGAACATAAGAGTTTTTCATGCCTACCCTCATAATCCTTGCCGTCTCTGTCCTTGACGTAGTACCCTAATTCCGTCGCATCCTCATGTAAGAAATATCCAGGTTCGCGTTTAATGTGCGGATCCACGATGACAACCATCTTCCTCCCTTTGGCCGTCAGGTTGGCCACCATTTCCGCCGGACGCGGGAACTTGACCACGTCCCACGTGAAGTACCTAGAATCATACATTTTATTACCTACCTAAACTGATCGTCTTGAGAGGCTATTTCAGCGTAACCTTAACTAATAGGTGAGCTCACGGGGCTCAAACCTGACGACGTTGCTAACACGAACCCTCGCAAGAGCAGTGCTTCGCAGAATCTACCACCGGATCGGAAACGCGATCCACTGAGAAGATCCGGCGAGAAACACAGTGTGTGTCTGTGGGTTAATTTACTCGCCGAGCCTTTCGTCGACGAGGACGGTGACCGGTGCTTGAGGTACCTAAAAGCACCGTTAAAGGATCGGGAGGATAATAACGTCTTTTGGGCGACGTCGTTTACCATTCGGTCTACAGGATCCGGTGAATCATATATGTTACTCTAACGTCGCTACGTTTGGTTCTCGTCTACCGTACTACTGATCCGAGGAGTGGGGTGGGACACCTCCGGACACGGTCGTGCAGAACTCACATCTTCTTGTTGGTGTACTCGATGTCCAGCCAGATGGAGTCCATGGGGATGTCGTGCACATCAAAGTTCTCGTCGACGGAGCGCACGTCCGCCTCGTCCATGTAGTTCCAGCGGCACTGGTGGTAGCCCAGCGAGAATTTCTGTAGAAAAAACAAAAGTCATTAACCAATTATAACATTTATCTTGCTGTCTATCTGTAAACAGTCAAAGTACCTATCTCGCTGCCTATCTGTAAGCAGTCAAAGTAACTACCTCGCTACCTATCTGTAAACAATCAAAGTACCTATCTCGCTACCTATCTCAAAACAGTCAAAGTACATATTTCGCTGCTTATCTGTAAGCAATCAAAGTATCTATCTCCCTACCTATCTGTACATAATCAAAGAACCTATCTCGCTGCATATCTGTAAACAGTACTCACTGGCGGCAGCGGCGTGGTCCCGGTGAGCGCGGTGTACTGCCGGAACGCGTCCCCGGGGGTGGAGCCCATCAGCACGAACATGTCCACGATGCCGGACTCGCTCAGGAACCTGCCGACACAAGGATCCATGGACGTGTCCGTTCGTACGCGATAACGTTACTTACGATTTTTAATTTGTATCACATCTATATATATATATATATATATAAATGAATTGCTGTTCGTTAGTCTCGCTAAAACTCGAGAACGGCTGGAGCGATTTGGCTAATTTTGGTCTTGAATTATTTGTGGAAGTCCAGAGAAGGTTTAAAAGGTAGATAATTATGAAAAATGCTCGGAATTAAATAGAAATAACTATTTTGTTTTTCCTTTGATGTGTCCCGCGTCGGACGGATTCCTTTTGTTCGTTTTAAGTTTGTTTTATACAAAAGTTTAGGTATTTTATTTATCGATTGAGGCGCTACGAAGACTGCTCGGTCAGCTAGTCTACAATATCATTACTCGCACGGGTAGGCACCAAGCTGTGCATGTTTCCGCCGCTGAGCAGTAATGCAGTTCAGAGTATAACCGGCACTCCAGCCTCATGCTACAGTTAGGATCAGTTCCGACTTGACAAGCTACTCTTGCCCAGTCTCACGGTTACAATGGCACCCATTTTCATATTCATTTGCGTTTTGTACCGAATTCCACCTCAGTGCTCTTAAGGTATCTATTTTTAATGGAATAACTGACACTAAATAGCCTAGTTGCGGTGCACACGCGGTTTTGTGGACAACGGCTAGACATTGCCCTTGCTGACGTCCATGGGCGTCGGTAACCACTCACCATCAGACAGCATTTTTTTTATTGCTTAGATGGGTGGACGAGCTCACAGGTCACCTGGGGTTAACTGGAGCCCATAGACATCTACAACGTAAATGCCGCCACCCACCTTGAGATATAAGTTCTAAGGTCTCACTGTAGTTACAACGGCTGCCCCACCCTTCAAACCGAAACGCATCACTGCTTCACGGCAGAAATAGGCAGGGTGGTGGTACCTACCCGTGCGGACTCACAAGATATCCTACCACCAGTAATTACGCAAATTATAATTTTGCGGATTTTATACTTTTTACTCACAAAAGTTTCATTTTTACCCTCCAAAATTTTATTTTACCCCATTTGGGGTAATTTACCCCGGTTCCCCGACCGCTCATTTAGGAGTCCAATCGATACCGACCTTGCATCGACGCGTTTCTTCTGTCCCCCGGTGACCAGGTTGACGAGCGACGAGACCACGTTCCCTTCCCCGTAGTTGACCACATCGATCCAGGTCTCGGCGGAGTTGTGCCAGAACACGCCCACGGTCCGTTTCGGGCTGGATACAACGTTCATACAACATTATTTACATTTTTATTTTTTTATTTTTAATAATTATTATTATATTATAATACTTTGTATTAATTGTATGTATATTTACGGAGATATGTATGTGTATATGTATGTGTACATATATGTATATGTATTTCACTGGAATGGTACACCGCGCGTAGTTCGTTTNGTAAGTGTGGGTGAGTGAGTAAGTGTGGGTGAGTGAGTAAGTGTGGGTGAGTGAGTAAGTGTGGGTGAGTGAGTAAGTGTGGGTGAGTGAGTAAGTGTGGGTGAGTGAGTAAGTGTGGGTGAGTGAGTAAGTGTGGGTGAGTGAGTAAGTGTGGGTGAGTGAGTAAGTGTGGGTGAGTGAGTAAGTGTGGGTGAGTGAGTAAGTGTGGGTGAGTGAGTAAGTGTGGGTGAGTGAGTAAGTGTGGGTGAGTGAGTAAGTGTGGGTGAGTGAGTAAGTGTGGGTGAGTGAGTAAGTGTGGGTGAGTGAGTAAGTGTGGGTGAGTGAGTAAGTGTGGGTGAGTGAGTAAGTGTGGGTGAGTGAGTAAGTGTGGGTGAGTGAGTAAGTGTGGGTGAGTGAGTAAGTGTGGGTGAGTGAGTAAGTGTGGGTGAGTGAGTAAGTGTGGGTGAGTGAGTAAGTGTGTGTGAGTGAGTAAGTGTGTGTGTGTGAGTAAGTGTGTGTGTGTGAGTAAGTGTGTGTGAGTGAGTAAGTATGTGTGTGTGAGTAAGTAAGTGAGTGTAAGTGAGTACGCGTGCGTGGCGCGCGTTTTTGTGTGTGTATTCACATCCAGGACACATATTGAATTATATGTATCTATAAACGTCTCCTCACCCGTGTGCGTACATAACCGGGACCGAGCCGTATATCGCCATCCTGCTGTCCAATATGTATTCGAAGACGTCCAGGTTGTACAGCCTGTACGGGTCGCCGGACGTGGTCGTCTTCAGGGCCAAACCGTCCGTGTGCTCCGGTATACCTGGGTAGAGAGGAGCATGACTCTCATATGCCGGTGTTCAAATCTAATACTCGATGGGTGGTGTTAAATGGGACGAAAATCTAAGAGTGTCACTTGTAATAAGTAATAAAGATTATGCCACAATTTTTTTTATAAGCTACTTAAGCCGTTGCCTGCCATGGTCACTAGTGTCCACCTTGAGATATAAGTTCTAAGATCTCAGTATAGTTACAACGGCTGCCCCACTGTTCATACCGATACGCATTACTGCTTCACGGCAGAAATAGGCAGGGTGGTGGTACCTACCCGCGTGGACTCACAAGAGGTCCTACCACCAGTAAAGTAATTATGTCGATTTTTGTTACTAAGGCCCCTGGATTGCCTAACTTTCCCTAGTTTTGACCGTTAATGTATGTTTTAGACTTATAGGCAACTTAAAAATAGATTCATTTTCAGTATCTTCGAATTCATCTTTTCCAGAGTCCAGGGGTGTAGCGATCTTAAATCGCGCCCGGGGCACAATACCTTTTTAAATAAAAAATATTCGGCAATTTTTTGTTTTTAGACCATTTGGCACCCCCTTTGTGAGCAGCGCCCCTCCTTGCACCCCTCGCTACGCCTCTGCCGGAGTCTAATAGATATTCCGGCGCCTTGGCAAGAAGATCGAACAGAGAAATCTATATAATTTCTTCAGTGCGCCGCGTATATGCAGCTACAAGTACCGCGAATCCTTTATGAGGTTGTAAAGTGTCAAGATGGGTGGAAGCCATCACGTTATAGCAAAAACAAAAAATGATCATAACCTCTGATCGCAGTTTTTAAAAAAGACCACTAAATGGCATTTCACTCTTACCGTAGACGTGATCCGCATCAGGGAAGACAACGTCGAGCGAAACTGCTTCGTTGCCCCGAGGTTTGGAGTCGTGATGGGACTGGAAGGTCTCACTCCAAGTTCCTTCCTCCTGTAACACAAATACCGCGCGTTCCATGTGCAGTTCTCCGAGGAATTGTCTGGGTTAGATGGGTAGACGGGCTCACAGCCCACCTGGTGTTCTTACATCTGCAACGTAAATGCGCCACCCACCTTGAGATATAAGTTCTAAGGTCTCAGTATAGTTACAACGGCTGCCCCACCCTTCAAACCGAAACGCATTACTGCTTCACGGCAGAAATAGGCAGGGTGGTGGTACCTACCCGCGTGGACTCACAAGAGGTCCTACCACCAGTAAAGTAATTATGTCGATTTTTGTTACTAAGGCCCCTGGATTGCCTAACTTTCCCTAGTTTTGACCGTTAATGTATGTTTTAGACTTATAGGCAACTTAAAAATAGATTCATTTTCAGTATCTTCGAATTCATCTTTTCCAGAGTCCAGGGGTGTAGCGATCTTAAATCGCGCCCGGGGCACAATACCTTTTTAAATAAAAAATATTCGGCAATTTTTTGTTTTTAGACCATTTGGCACCCCCTTTGTGAGCAGCGCCCCTCCTTGCACCCCTCGCTACGCCTCTGCCGGAGTCTAATAGATATTCCGGCGCCTTGGCAAGAAGATCGAACAGAGAAATCTATATAATTTCTTCAGTGCGCCGCGTATATGCAGCTACAAGTACCGCGAATCCTTTATGAGGTTGTAAAGTGTCAAGATGGGTGGAAGCCATCACGTTATAGCAAAAACAAAAAATGATCATAACCTCTGATCGCAGTTTTTAAAAAAGACCACTAAATGGCATTTCACTCTTACCGTAGACGTGATCCGCATCAGGGAAGACAACGTCGAGCGAAACTGCTTCGTTGCCCCGAGGTTTGGAGTCGTGATGGGACTGGAAGGTCTCACTCCAAGTTCCTTCCTCCTGTAACACAAATACCGCGCGTTCCATGTGCAGTTCTCCGAGGAATTGTCTGGGTTAGATGGGTAGACGGGCTCACAGCCCACCTGGTGTTCTTACATCTGCAACGTAAATGCGCCACCCACCTTGAGATATAAGTTCTAAGGTCTCAGTATAGTTACAACGGCTGCTCCACCCTTCAAACCGAAACGCATTACTGCTTCACGGCAGAAATAGGCAGGGTGGTGGTACCTACCCGCGCGGACTTACAAGAGGTCCTACCACCAGTAATATGCCTTAATTTTACCAGATTTCATACATACAACCCTCACCATGGCGCGCATCGATAAAACGGGTTTTAAGAAAGTTCCCCACTCCACTACCCCACTTTTTTTCCTGCATATGCTTTGAGAGGCTATTTCAGCTTCTCCTTGACGTGTAGGTGAGCTCACGGGGCTCAAGCCGGGAGTGTTGCTAACACTGGCCCTAGCAAGAGCAGTGCTTCGCAGGATCTACTATCGGATCGGAAACGCGAGCGAGAAACTCAGTGGGCTGTGTCTATGGGTTAATTTACTCGTCGAGCCCTTCGTCGCAAGCGACGGGTTAATGGATGACGTAATGACGTGTTTGGGGTGACGTCGACTGTTTACCATTCGGTCTACAGGATCGGGTATGTTACCCCACAATGCTTCGTCAACGCTATGACATCATGCGAGGTTCCATAAAAGATACCTGTGCTGTGATAGTTAGATAGAATACTAAACACCGCTGCTAAAAAACCGGTCACAATCTCCGCACAGCCTTTTTTTTTCGGGTCGGGTGCCGAACCTCCTACGAGGTCCCCGCGCCTAGGGGGCACGCTGGGTATGTGGCACTTGACGATCTGCAAGGTGTTGAGGGCAGGCCGCGGGCCCAAGGAATTTCAGAACCCTACCCACTAAACGACTCCCCTGCACTCTTACACCCGACGTCCGATCTCCGTCCGGGGTCAGAACTCGGTCATAGTAGGAGGGTTCTCGCGGTCAACACTACAACCAGACACGTGGCGCCACCCCGAGGACGCCAGACCGGCGGGTCGTAGAGGCGATTGTCGACGACCAGCAACGCTAGTCTTTGCGATACGGCCCTACCAGGCTGCCCGGACAATCTCCGCACAGCCTTGCCGTTCGGAATCCATAACATCATCACAGACCACAACCCAAGACATGACATAAGAAACAATCCGGCCGTCGGGCTTGCGGTCGGCCTTCAACGCGCAATGACGTCACCAGATTGCCACTGACACACATTGCGGAGATTAAGGACGCGTTATCAGTCACGTAGAGACGATAAGAGCAAGTTCAATGGCACATCTCGCGTTAAACAAGATTTTTAGTCTTTTTTTTTTAAGATATCAGGAAATTTCTCCACTAAGAGGCCTATGATATACCGTATGGACGATGCCTTTGGAGTCAGTCGCTACGGTCTGGACGTTGGAGCTGGTAGATAATGCTCTATAGCTGTGACCCTGAATTTTTGTTTGAGTTTGGCACTTTAGTGCGCCAGTAAATTTCAGGAACATTTACATTCTCATCAAAAAGGTTGAGAAACACTGGTTTATACAAAATTAAGTTCGCCCCTCCACATATATTTTAATGTGCAATACAGTTTGCTATCTAATTCTTAAATTTTTTTTTAGCGCGGTTCACATTTCGTAGAAATGCACAATTATTTTCGTACATTTAAAAAAAAAACTAAAAACAGCTTTTCTTAGAACCACGGGCATGATCGTACCACCGGATCACCTAGTACGCACGTATGTATCAGCGTCCGACTAGTATTAAAACCTAGTATTCAACTAACCTAGTAATAAAACTACCTGTTATGGACGCGAGAGCCGTCGAGTATTCGAAACGTCGAAAACAATATCGAGGGGCAAAATACTATTTGATTTAAGCGACATTCCGCTTAATACGCTACATTTATTTTTGTAATTAAAGGTGCGTTTTATTTGGTACTAGCTGACCTGGCAGACTTCGTAGTGCCTCAATCGATAAGATAAATAAAAGACCTAAACTTTTGTATAAAGTAAACTTAAAACAAACAAAAGGTATCCGTCCGACGGGGGACAGACACATCAAAGAAAAAACAAAATTGATATTTTTATTTAATTCCGAGCATTTTCATATTTATCTTCCTTTTAAACCTTCTCTGGACTTCCACAAATAATTCTAGACCAAAATTATCCAAATCGGTCCAGCCGTTCTCGAGTTTTAGCGAGACTAACGAACAGCAATTCATTTTTATATATATAGATTAGCATCGACAGTTCGTTTTTTTAATTGAACTTCAATTAACTCCATTCAAATAGCTGCAAAAGCTTTCTTTGTTAAAATTTAAAGTTTAAATTTGCAATTTCGATGCCTCCAATGAACACTACGCTAATTCCAAATTCGTAGATTTACAGGAGGAGCGTTTAAACGAAAAAAGTTGACAAAATCTTTATTATTGCAGATATATTTATGGTTTTTTTTGTGTAGCTAGCTGATTTACTCTTGTTTCGAACCCTATCAATAATGATTAATTGTAATACTTTTAGCATAGTGAAGCGATTTGTGTGAAAAACGAAAATTTCAAAATTTTGAGTTAGAGTAGTGTTCATTGGAGGCATCGATTTG
This sequence comes from Bombyx mandarina, assembly GCF_003987935.1. Next base: position 2,992,221 of record NW_021011496.1, read on the forward strand.
CAAAACTTTAAATTTCCTGTAAAGTTGCAAAAATTTCACGCCTCGATATCCAATATCATATTATACATCATATCGAATAACAAAAAAGAAACGTATGATCAAAGCGTAGCAGTACTTTACTACATAGTATAAAACAAAGTCGCTTTCTTTATCTCTATATACCTACCTATGTACGCTTAAATCTTTAAAACTACTATAATATAATAACATCCATTAAATAGTGGAGAAATCAGTAATAAATTACAGTTTCCGAAGCGAAGCGAGGGCGGGTCGCTAGTTTAATTATATTAGGTATGCCTCGCGAGAAACGAATAGAATACTAACACTAGTATTCGATCACTGATATCAATCCTAATATTTTCCTTTAACTGATATTATTGTTATCTAAGCGTTTCATTAGAAAATCGAGGTCAACACAACGGTTCTATCTATATCTCTAACTGTCAAATTTGTTATACCGACGTTATCTGAATGTATCTAATTAATCAGCGCACCGTACCTATGTACATATTCGTAACGGAACGATAATTATTACATACTAGAGGTCCCACAGTAGTCGAAATTCGACTATAATTAATTGGAATTGTAAGTTTGTACACATACTATGATCATAAATTTCGCCTAGGCTGCACTATAAAAAAAATATTAATAAAGACAAACAACATTTAATCTATTCTCAATTTGACCACAGACGTCAAGAACAAAAGTTTGACAATAAATAGTATGCATGCGTGTGTGCGTCAAATACATGGTATGTAGTGTGTGTAATGTTTTATTTATTGATTTAATGTATCTTTTACGCATTATTAAAAAAAAATATTAGCATTTTTCACTTCTTCTCTATAAGTGAGGAAAATTTCATACTCCTCCGTTCGCGCAATTTTCGTAAAAAGGGATACAAAGTTTTTGCTTCACGTATTAATATATAGATGTTTTAGGTTTAATTTCGAGTGTATCAATTTCGTATCTAAAAACCACACCGCGCAATCAGAGTCGTTTTTAATTCGCAAACGTAATTAAGAAAATTCGTATCAAGCATTGATATTGACACACACAATACACACACATAATCTAATGACATCGTTTTAATGAACACAAACAAATATACGATAACTAAAAAGCCTTCGTCAAACAGAACGCGTAATTAGCGCGCGTCAGAGCGCTCATGGATGCGTGGAACCGAAGATCGGGTTCAGTGGCGAGCTTTGGGGGAGGCCTATGTCCAGCAGTGGACTGCCGCAGGCTGATGATGATGAGAGCGCTAAACTGACGCCGCGATATGACGCCGAGATGAGTTGTACTACTATACCGTCATACCGTCAAACAGAGCCCCAGCGCTAGAAGTACGCAGCGCTCTGTCGCGGCGTTAGAACGTTTTGACGTCAGTCGTTGTAATTTTTTACAAATTTTATTTTAGCGTCGGAGTGAATGTGTGTTAAAATACTAGATAATGCCCGAAAAAATGATATAAATAGTTAGAAAATACCCATGCTTATACAATGCCACATCTGAATCACTCGATTTCTTAATACTTTTAAATTTTCACACTGCTATCGAAAGGCACTATGATTTGGCGAATGCGTTGCGTCAAGGAGCGTTAGACTCATTCAGTCAATTTGAAGAGCGCGACGTTAAGTACGCGGCGCTAAGTACGCGTTCTGTTTGACGAAGGCTTAACATGGCGCGATAGCTGGTAGTTAGGCTGAATGGTAAACAGTCGACGTCGCCCAAAACACGTCATTTCGTATCCTCCCGATCCATTAACGGTGCTTTTAGGTACCTCAAGCATCGTTCTCGCCGAGCCCGTCGCTTGCGACGAAGGNAATTTGAAGAGCGCGACGTTAAGTACGCGGCGCTAAGTACGCGTTCTGTTTGACGAAGGCTTAACATGGCGCGATAGCTGGTAGTTAGGCTGAATGGTAAACAGTCGACGTCGCCCAAAACACGTCATTTCGTATCCTCCCGATCCATTAACGGTGCTTTTAGGTACCTCAAGCATCGTTCTCGCCGAGCCCGTCGCTTGCGACGAAGGGCCCGACGAGTAAATTAACCCGCAAGACACAGCCCACTGAGTTTCTCGCCGAATCTTTTCAGTGAGTTGCGTTTCCGATCCGGCCCTCCGGTTAGAGCCCCGTGAGCTCGCCTATTCGCCCGATTACGCTGGCATTACCCCTTAGATTATCAGTTTAAGTAGGAAACAATAGAAGAGATATTAACATTGACTCATCACGTGCTAACCTATTCGCCCGATTACGCTGGCATTACCCCCTAGATTACCAGTTTAGATAGGAAACAATAAAAGAGATATTAACATTGACTCATCACGTGCTTAACCACGAATGACATTTAGACAGTAACAGGTAACAAAAAGACAACGATTGCAGACGAAAATCCATAATAAAATACAGACAAACAAAAAGCGGACAGACACTCACATCATCCAACTGATTAGCCCCATCACCGTCTTCGTCCTCTACCTTTTCCCTTCTCGCCCTTAGAGGTTCCACGAGCAGCTGAGAGTTCTCGTTGAGAACGACCGCTACTTCTCCATTCAGGTCCAAGAATTCGAGTTTCAGAGGTTCGGATGTTATGATGACTTTATGCCCTTGCGTGTTGACGAGAATCACTTTTCCATCGTCTTTCGAAATCAGTTTTAATCTGAAAAAGGGGCGATTACTGAAGTCGTTAGCTAGTTAGTTAAACTAGCATTGGCATTGAAAAATATTATCGAAAAAACACAATGGGAAGCTGTTTCGACTGTGTGGTGACCTGGAGTGGCCGACTCCGGCGGGCGTCATAAGACGATGAGGCATTTACCGAGAATGGGTATCAGCGTTCTCAGAATATAGTACCAGTCGTTCACTGACATTTACTGGTGGTAGGAGCCCACTGAGTTTCTCGCCGGATCTTCTCAGTGGGTCGCGTTTCCGATCCGGTAGTAGATTCTGCGAAGCACGGCTCTTGCTAGGGTTCGTGTTAGCAACAACGTGAGGTTTGAGCCCCGTGAGCTCACCTACTAGCCCGGTCTCTCTAGACCATCAGCTTAGGAAGGAAAAAAGAAGGTGGTAGGATGCATGGTCTTTTTTTCTATTTCTGCCGCGTAAGTCACGAGTACCGGTTTGAATGGGCCAACCGTTATATAATACATATTGTTTATGTTGATGGACGTGAACGAAGGATGGATGGAGTGGACGAGCTCACGGTACCATCTAGAGTGTTAACTGGTTACCGCAGCCGGTAGATATCGACAACGTAACGTAACGTCCATGTAGGAAGTACATGTACTTAATGGTAGGCTAATATTCATATGAGTGTTGGACTCCCTACACCAGATGCGGGGGCGTTAATGATGAGAATCTTTGTGGGGGTGAGAAATAATAATGTTAATTTTAAATGCCCGGCGAAGCGGACGGGTACAGCTAGTCTATACTATAATATAATATTATAAAGAGGAAAGATTTGTTTGTTTGTTTGTTTCGAATAGGCTCCGAAACTACTGGACCGATTTGAAAAATTCTTTTTCCATTTAAAGCCGACATTGTCCCTGATGAACATAGGCTACTTTTTTTTTTTTTTGTGTTTTAATGTTTCCGAAGCGAAGCGAGGGCGGGTCGCTAGTCGTTTTATAACGCTGAAAACATGATTCGTATGGTTCACAAGATAATTATATTTATATACTTCAATGTAGCGAGCGTATATTAATTTTGTTTGAATAATGATTTGAGGAAAATGTTCCTCAAATAGATAATGTGTACGTGTTCATGAAATAGATGCAATACGAATACTATTTCCTGTCAACACTTATTTGCTGCTTAAAACAGGGGAGATTAATGATTCGTTATCGGCAGGATATCAAATTTATTTTATCAATTCATGGGCCAACCTGGTGGATACTGGAACTCAAGACAACGTATATGGTGCCACCCATTTTGTGATAGGTGATCGAAATGAAACTTCAAAGAAGTATGCAGCGGCTAGCTACCCGTGGTGGCTCACAATTGCAGCAATTTCTAACAGCAATTCCATTACAATTGGTTTGATGAAGATTTTTACTGATGGTAGCACCTCTTGTGAGTCCGCACGGGTAGGTACCACCACCCTGCCTACTTCTGCGGTGAAGCAGTAATGCGTTTCGGTTTGATGGGCGGGGCAACCGTTGCAACTATACTGAGATCTTAATCTCAAGGTGGGTAGCGCATTTACGTTGTAGATGTCTATGGGCTCCAGTAACCACTTAGCACTAAGTGGGCTGTGAGCTCATCCACCTATCTAAGCAATAAAAAAGTAAAAAAGATTCTATAAATCTGTTCCACTGACCCGTCTGCCTTCGGTTCCCCATCCAACGCCAGCTGCGTCCTGTATCTTGGGTATAGAGGATCCGCTTCATCGAGCTCCACACGGAACGTGCCATCGGCCAGCGCTGATAACTTGAAGGCATATTTCCACTGTGACAAAGAAATGTTTTTGTTAACACGCTTTTTTTAACTACTGGTGGTGGTAGGACCTCTTGTGAGTCCGGGCGGGTAGATACCACCACCCTGCCTATTTCTGCCGTGAAGCAGTGATGCGTTTCGGTTTGAAGGGTGGGGCAGCCGTTGCAACTATACATGAGACCTTAGAACTTATATCTCAAGGTGGGTGGCGCATTTGCGTTGCAGATGTCTATGGGCTCTAGTAACCGCTTAACACCAGGTGGGCTGTGAGCTTGCCCACCCATCTAAACAATAAAAAAAAACGTTTTTTTTTATTGCTTTAGGCACACGGCCCACCTGATGGTGAGTGGTTACCGTCGCCTGTGGATGTCTGCAATGCCGTGGGCAAAGCTGTCAACCGTCCATTACGTTAAATACCGAAATATTTGAATGACATATCCAACGACTTAATGACGTCCGATTAACTTGATTATTGGAACATCAAGGAGTGATAACAATACACTAATGTCATAACATCGCTCTTATATCCAGACCAGTGGGATAGGAACAAAAAACAGACGAAATTAATTGTCAGTCCGATTTGCTAATACAGGATTTGAATCCTTCTTCTTCGCCCACGACAATGAAGGGCGGTGGACCAATTAGAAACAGTTGCGTCAATGGTACCTTAGTTTTGGGGCAATTAGAAGCATCCTAGATTTCCAATCTTCCAAGGTTTTTCCAGGATTTTCTGTATATCACTTTTTTTTTTAAAAACAAACATTCATTTCGCCTCTATATTATTACGTACTTAAATAACGAAGACTGGATTCTCGAAAAAACGGACATTGTAAAATAGACGCGGTGCTTTCAAGCATTTGGACATAAAAGTAGCATGTAATACCGGATGTGTCGTCATCGACTTTTTTTTCTGCATCCCACCTGCTTCTACCTGCGCCCATAGATAATATAAAAGGAAGGTAGTTTAAAAAAAAATCTATTACGCGTCGCTTTAGTTCGATATCTCAATTGTTACCTATATTGTAATAGAGGATGTCCTTTGAATCCGAGTACGTGACGGATTAGCGAAGTAAGCACACAAGATATTGAACTATTTGTCGTTAGTCTAATAGTATAAACTTGTTAATATCCAATATTACCCAATATATTTCTTTTTAAATATTTTTTAAAATAAAAGACGGGTCGAATGAACTTGTCCAACAACCTAGATCAGTAAAACAAAGAAAAAAACTCTCTCAATTCCTTAATCCATGTAAAAACAAAATAAGTCAATATTTACCACCAAAAGGCCTAAGTTTAGCGCAAAAACTATCTTCAAAATTAAGTTGTCGTTGCTAAAAAGTATTTTGGGATACTCCTATTCTCCATAAATACAATCAATACATATAAATAATTAATTAGATTAAAATTAATTTAATTATAACTGTAATCTAAGTAAGGATAATTAAAGTTTTAATCCAAGATAATGTTAATTGAAGATTTAAAATTTATTAATCTTAATCAAAAATGTTAAAGCTAATCAAAATAATAAATGTTTCATTAAATTATTTGTTAGCCTGATTATGTAAAATTAATAACATTGAGACATTATTTTTATGGTTCAATTTCAGGCTTCACAATCCAGACCTTTGAGATTGAGACATAAGAAACAAAAAAAAAACAAAAATCTGGTTCACTGATGCAAACTTTCTTTGACAGAAACAAATTCGGTTCGCAAATGAAATGCTTATAGTCTGGAACTCGCAAGTTGATCAGGATGAAAAATTGCAGTAAATCATCATTTAGTCACCCGTCCCCCAGTTCCTAAAATTCACGATTGACTTCCACGGTGAAGGAATAATATTGTGTGATAAAAATCAAACCCGCAAAATTATAATTTGCGTAATTACTGGCGGTAGGACCTCTTGGGAGTCTGCACGGGTAGGTACCACCACCCTGCCTATTTCTGCCGTGAAGCAGTAATGCGTTTCGGTTTAAAGGGTGGGGCAGCCGTTGTAACTATACTTGAGACCTTAGAACTTATATCTCAAGGTGGGTGGCGCATTTACGTTGTAGATGTCTATGGGCTCCAGTGACTACTGAACATTAGGTGGGCTGTGAGCTCGTCCACCCATCTATCTAAGCAATAAAAAAAAAATTGCATGAAATAATTAGAATATAACTTTATATTACACCTAGCGACCCGCCCTCGCTTCGCTTCGGAAACATTAAAAGACACATGACACCAAAAAAAAAAAATAAAAAAAAAAAAATAAAAAAAGTAGCCTATGTTCATCAGGGACAATGTCGGCTTCTAATGGAAAAAGAATTTTTCAAATCGGTCCAGTAGTTTCGGAGCCTATTCGAAACAAACAAACAAACAAATCTTTCCTCTTTATAATATTAGTATAGACTACTGATGAAAACCAAAGAAAGAAACGAACCACTAATAAATAATCATAAATCAAAAATATCGCAACCAAGACAAAACACTTCAAAATGTGCAAACAAATTGTTGATTATTATTATAATTTTTTAAGTTTTTGCTAGTCACAAGACAGACATTCTTAATATTTTGTCCCCATCCTCATCGATCTGGTCGACTCCGACGAAGAGTTTGACGTGCGAATTAGCCCATAGACACAACCCACTGAGGTTCTCGCCGGATCTTCTCAGTAGTGAGTCGTGATTTAAATCCGGTGGTGGATAGTTTATTTTTTTTATGATCGAAGGATTACTTGGGGCCTGGAGGCTTTTCCAGTGGGCGAGCACGGGCTCAGTCAGGAAAGGGAATAAATTCTACGTAGCTGAAATAGCCCTTTTAGGCTACCAGCGGTTATGTGGGTGACAAAAGACTTTCTTATCAGCCCACAGACGTACACAGCTGGACGTAGACCTCCCCCGAGCCTCGCCACAAAGACCGGTCCCGCGCTGCCTGCATCCAGCGAATCCTCGCGAACCTCGATAGATCATCGGTCCATCTTGTGGAAGGCCTACCCACGCTACATCTCGTCTTCCGTTACGCGGTCGCCACTCGCACACGCAACAACTTTCTGGCCCCAACGGTTATCCGTTCTACGAGCAATGTGAACAAAAAACTTTAACAACTGCCAACCTATAGAAGTTTTTGGCTTTGCTAGTGGCTGTCTCCGTATAGTAGTACTTAGTATATATATATAGTAGAGATTACACTCACTTTTCTTATAAATTACAATCAGATGACACTAACAAAGCCAGTTGTTACCGGGGGTAGCCTCAACCCCATAACTACATTTTAAGTGGATTATTCCTATGTACATTTAAAATGTAAATGGTAAGATTACTTTGATTGACTCAAGATAAAAGAGATAAATATTTTTAATAAAGAATTCATTCAATCAATTTTCTCAACAAATAGCCAATTGGCTTTTTTTTTCTTTGACAGCTAATTACAAAAATATATTTTTAATGCAAAATAATCTCTAATAATCTTTAATTACCAGTATTTTTAATCAAATATGTCTTGTTTGTTTATCCTCAAATGTTGTCATTATTGGATTTATTGAAACAGATACTTTGGCCTACATGTTTAATTAGTCAGTCTACAATTCAAATGTCAGGTTTGTTATGATTTTATTGATAACCTCAAAACACTTTTCTAATTTCAACTCAAAGCGTGAAGGCGGTCATGACTAGAACACTGTTAAGACTACAATTTTTTTATTGCCTAGATGTGTGGACAAGCTCACAGCCCACCTGGTGTTAAGTGGTTACTGGAACCCATAGACATCTACAACGTAAATGCGCCACACACCTTGAGATATAGTTCTAAGGTCTCAGTATAGTTACAACGGCTGCCCCACCCTTCAAACCGAAACGCATAACTGCTTCACGGCAGAAATAGGTGGGGCGCGGTGGTACCTACCCGTGCGGACTCACAAGAGGTCCTACCACCAGTAATTACGCAAATTATAATTTTGCGGGTTTGATGTTTATTACACGATGGAATTATTATCCTTCACCGTGAAGGTCAATCGTGAACATTTGTTAAGTACGTATTTCATTAGAAAAATTGGTACCCGCCTACGGGATTCGAACACCGTTGCATCGCTATATACGAATGCACCGGACGTCTTATCCTTTAGGCCACGACGACTTCAATATTCAAGGTAATGTAGTTTACTTATATCTATTGTGAGACAATAATGCATTCTCGTTGAAAGAGCGGTATGGACATAGGCTTTATAGTTGAGTCTCATGTCTCTAGGTGGATGACAGCATTAACATTGGGATGTATATGAGTTTATGTAACCACTCAGCACCAGAACGGCCATAATCGCCCATTATCAATAAATAAAATATATTATGAAGCGGTCAATAATTATCATTAAATCTAATTAGGTCAATGATTAGTGCTTTACTGATATCCGACCTGTTTAATCTAATTTTATGAGAGTCTATAATTAGCCTATGAAAACTATTGAATATTATCAATAGAGGAACTAGTAAAATTGTAGAGTACCGAAAACTTTGCCTATTACGAAAATGCGTTCCGAATAGATGGATGTGAGAGCTTTTTAAATTAAAATTAAGATTTAATGATGTCATCTCGTGTTTGGTGCCAGTATTCACATTTTGATTTAAAATCATATATCACATAACTTATCACTCAGATCTCTAAGATCAGATCTAACTCTAATCTCTCAGTTTTTACAGTACAACAATGTCGTGCCCTTCAAACTGAAACGCACTACTGCTTCATGGCAGAAATAGGCAGGTGGGTGGTGGTACGGACCTGTAGAGACTCACAAGATGTCCTACCACCAGTAATCACACAACTTATAATTTTGCAGGTTTCATTTTTATGACACGAAGTTTTTCCTTCACCATGGGAGTCAATAGTGAACATACGTTAAGTACACATTTCATTAGAAAAATTTATACCTGGCTTTTTTATTGCTTAGATGGGTGGGCGAGCTCACAGCCCACCTGGTGTTAAGTGGTTACTGGAGCCCATAGACATCCAAAACGTAAATGCGCCACCCACCTTGATATATAAGTTCTATGGTCTAAGGTCTGCCTGCGTGATTCATGTGCATCTCAAGATACAAATGCACCATACATCTTATCCTTTAACCCACAACGACTCAAACCTTATAACTTACCCTACTCTACATAAATCTGTAGCTAATTGGTTAGCATCTATAATCACAAGATATGAGGATTAGATGTGTCTCTAGAAAACAAAAAAAATGAGAAATGTTCTTGAATATTGAACATCAAATTTTTTTCTTGACATGAGACTTTACTGGTGCTTTTTACTAATCATTACTTTACCTTGATCCTTGCTAATTACTTGACACTTTACCGTCGTAATACTGTTTGATTGAGAGATACATAAAGATTAAATGAATAAGTCAGATCCGTTGTTTTATGAAAAAATATGCCTTCGATGGATGGCATACAAATGGCTAGTATGGGGGAACACTTTTGGACATCAGGAATACCAGGGCATAGTCAAGCTACATTTTTGCCATTCATAGAATTAGTCATTTATTAAATAGACATTGTTCTCTTTCAGTTTGAGGATAGGGAAGGCAAACTAATTGAACGGCAACCTTAAAATTACAGTTAAGTANTTTTATGAAAAAATATGCCTTCGATGGATGGCATACAAATGGCTAGTATGGGGGAACACTTTTGGACATCAGGAATACCAGGGCATAGTCAAGCTACATTTTTGCCATTCATAGAATTAGTCATTTATTAAATAGACATTGTTCTCTTTCAGTTTGAGGATAGGGAAGGCAAACTAATTGAACGGCAACCTTAAAATTACAGTTAAGTAAAATGATTTTTATGCATTCAACACGTCATTTCATGTGAACGTAATTACAATCCGAATTTAGAATCTTCGAATTATTGGCACACATCCAGTAGGGTTAAAAAAAAACACTTACCAAAACTGTTCGCTTTTCATCCGCAGCGTCAATGGTAACCACCTCAGCGGATAGAACGTTGCCGTGAACCAAAATACTGTCCAAATTCAAACTATACTGAGATTTTTCTGGTTTGAAAGGGCGGAGCCTTTTACAAAAGCCGGACTGACTGCATGTTTTAAATTTATTTTTGTCTACCGCAGAAATGCCGATAATCACAAATGCCGCGACCAGGACTAAGGCCCAGACCTTCATCCTGGAAAAAAATATTTTAATTAAGTTAATATATGTACACAAAGACCGGTGAATTTTGTTTGGTGATTTTAATTACTTACTTGGGTTTTTATTGCTATCTTATGTCGTCATAAACCGATAACAAAATGCCCTTCAGGTATTTTTAATAATACATCACAGTTAGATACGCTTTAAGGTATTATTTTCTCTAAAATAGTCCTTCTAAAATCACACTCCCATTACGTGGAACACGCCAGTTTGACGGATGTGGACGGATATTTTCAGTATTACCAGTTTACAAGGTGTCATGTCATAATTAATTTTAGTCGAATTTCACGAGAAAAAGAGACGGGCTCTTCGGTTTTTTATTTTGTGATTCAACTAAACGAAAGCAAACTACTTTTCCTATTGAAGTCGGAAGAGTGAGTGTTCTATGAAATCAACGTTCTAGATAAATATTTTGAATCTATTTTATTTCTATAGTATAGTAATGGAAATATTTTTTGTAATAATGGTTTAAATTTGTCCATATTTGCCTTCCTTTAGGCCAATAGTGCTCCTTCGAGATATAAATAAATTTTGTTTTTATATCGATCGTTTTTAGATCGATTTGTATAGGAGAAAATTCATGAACAACGTTCCTAAATTACTCGAGGTAGCTAATATATTTATTAATTTTCCCAACCTATTTGCTGGTAGCTTATGGGGTTATTACAGCTTCTGGCGGACGAAATTCATTGGAGTTTGTTAAAATGATACGATTTAAACAATAAATGAAAATCATCGGCATTTTGGTCGCGAATATCGGAATAATTCCTTAGGTAGGCGTTTCCATGGGAATTACTAATTCAGTACAGGTATTCAGAACAGGTCTACTACTAATTAGGTAATAAGAACGTGAGAGAGTAACTTAAATAAAGTCTTTATCTGTCTGAAATGTATAGTAAGTCGGCACAAAGGTACCGTGCAAAACTGAAACCAGACCATTAGTCAGTTCAGCACCACTCTGCAGTAATAAGCTTTTATTTAATTTCTGGCTCAGGCTAGGTTAGGTATATTTATATAATCGAAGATACCTTTGTAGAATTGTAAATTGTCGAATATTAATGGTATGTAATTTAATAACAAATTTTTGTAAATTAATCTTTGGTTTCATTCAACTTAATCTATGGCTAACATGTTGTTGCCTAGCAGCAGTAACTTGGGTAGTTTTGGTGCGAAATATATTCTAGCACAAATTCGTTGTTTTTCCGTTGCAACAATGGTTAATTCTACTAAGTGGGAAATAGAAAAGAACAGGATTCTTAAACTTTCATTAGAAGAGAAGAGAAAAATCTATAAATCTTCTGATTTCATAGATTTAGAGAATGTTGATCCTTGGAGTAAATATCTTAACAAAAGTCAAGGAATTGATTCCAAGAAAAGCACCACAGACGATTTGAAGGAGTTTGAGAAGATAAAGATAAACACAGAGAAGAATAAATCAATTTCTGAGCGTATTTCTATTTTTAAAGGAGACATAACTAAGCTGGAAGTAAGATTTCGTTTCGTTCGATATTCAAAATTACTTTAAATTCTCTAAATACCTACTTAATCTAGTAAAAAAAAGTACAGTCAAAAAATGAAATTAACGTTCATATTATTATTTAGAAAGTTACTTCGTCAAAAGTTTATTTATATAAAATAAATTACATATAATATTCTTGATATGTTTGCAATGTAGTACACTTCGTTCCATTATCAAATTCTGTTGTTCATTTAACATTAAATAAAACTAGACAAATCTTGTTGAACTACCTACTACTTGAGATTCACACAAAAGATTTTTTATACCATAAAAAAATATCTACGCTTGAAAGGCAAATGTGACTAAGCTATAATACGTGAACTTTACAGTAGACTAATTTAAACTTAAAATACCTGAAAAAAATTATATTTTAATGAATCTAGCTGTAGGATTGAAATGATTTTAATATACCTACAAATATTATATATTTTTTTTGCATCGAATATGGTTATTGCCTATCATTTATGTACAAAGCAATTATTGTCGCTTAGTCACGTTTGCCTTTCAAGCGTCGATATGAATGCTGAGTTTCTTTAGGGTAAAGGGACGATTTGCTTTTCTCATTTATATAATTTAAAGTAAGACTTGTGACAAAAAATTTGAAGTCTTCAGAACCAGAATTCACATGTCACAAAACTGAGTCACAGTCATAATCTTAAAAACGGGAAGATTCCTAAAAGCGCATTCTAGAGGACTAAAAAAAAATATACAAATTGGTACCGGACTTCAAAAAAGATAAAATTTTTTTTAGATTGATGCAATTGTGAATGCTGCTAATTCAAGACTAAAGGCTGGAGGTGGTGTCGATGGAGCCATACACCGGGCTGCAGGTCCCTTTTTACAGGTTTCATTTTTTTATTAACAGAACTTTTGATCTCTAGTTCACTTCCCCAGTCAAAAAACTGCACTTCTCCATTGCGAAGTGGTTAACCTCCTATATTCAAATTGGTGGGTAGTCAACTATCCTGCAACCATACAGTGTGATGGCAGTCATATATGTGTATTGCAGTGGAACAAGCAAGGCTTAATTACTATGAGACCTTCACTAATGTGTTTATAATTTGATTTTAATGAATGTTTAATTTGCATTGCTGTTTTTGTTTCCAAATGTAGTAAACTTTTTTGTTGCATCTCTCATATTTTAATAATATTTTTAATAGCCTGTTTCATACAATTCTGAAAATTTCAGGCAGAATGCGATTCTATAGGCGGATGTCCAACAGGAGATGCCAAAGTTACTGGTAGTTACAATTTACCAGCTAAATGTAAGTTAAATGAAAAGGACCCTTTCTTCTTACTTTCCACTTTATCCCACTATGTGGGGTCGCCAAAGTGAATTTTTCTATTCCATTCTCTTCTATCATTTATCATCTTTATCATCTTTACTAGTGGTAGGACCTCTTGTGAGTCCGCACGGGTAGGTACCACCACCCCGCCTATTTCTGCCGAGAAGCAGTAATGCATTTCGGTCTGAAGGGTGGGGTAGCCGTTGTAACTATACTGAGACCTTAGAACTTATATCTCAAGGTGGGTGGCGCATTTACGTTGTAGATGTCTATGGGCTCCAGTAACCACTTAACACCAGGTGGGCTGTGGCTGTGAGCTCGTCCACCCATGTAAGCAATAAAAAAATTAAATCATAAAAAAATATCAGCTGTCATCTCAATACTCACTCCTCTCTCTCTCTCTCTCTCTCTCTCTCTCATATCGTCATTCACACACTCTGTCCATGTCTTCTTCGGTCGACCTCTTCCCCCTCTACCTTGCACTACCATTTCCATACATCTCCTAGTCATGCATCTCCTCTCTACATATGTAAAAGAACCTGATAAAATAAAATCTTCTAAATAAACATAATTTTTAATTGCAATACTATTCTCATTGAATCTCATTTTCAAAATTGCATCTAATAAAGATTTTCAACTTTATTATTAACATCAGTGAGTGCAAAAATGTTAAAATAAATATGTAGATTGCATCTTAAAGGCTAATTTCATGTTACTTCACTTTACCTGCATCTAATGTATTGCAAGTCCTATTATGTTTATGTTCCAGATAAGTGGCCCTCAACCATTTTTTATGAAACATGCTCAATCACAACTTGCCCACTTTCGATAAAAATATTGTGTGTAAATACTCGCGATACATTTGACAAGAGCTTTCAATACACCAATAAATTGAGATATGGTGGTTAGGGAACTTCTGTTCAAGTTGATGTAGAATTGAGAATGTAAATCAATTAAGATTTCTTAATTTATTTTATTTTTTATTATTATGCAAAACGCAACACCGACCTTATAGCCCAAGGTTGATATTTGGAGTGTGTTGTATAATCCTTTTTTTTACCTCTCTCTCCAAATTGTGTGAATAGGTGCTTCGTGACAGAGTGGAAGTACCTCCCTTGCTCAAAATATAGGATATATTCCAATTGGTAAACCGTCGACGTCGCCCAAAACACGTCATTACGGATCCTGATCCATTAACGGTGCTTTTAGGCACCACAAGCACCGGTCACCGTCGTCGAACCCGTCGCTTGCGACGAAGGGCTCGACGAGCGAATTAACCCATAGACACAGCCCACTGAGTTTCTAGCCGGATCTTCTCAGTGGGTCGCGTATCCGATCGGGTGGTAGATTCTGCGAAGCACTGCTCTTGCTAGGGCCAGTGTTAGCAACTTTTCGGTTTGAGCTCCGTGAGCTCACCTACAAACGTTAGGGTGAAGCTGAAATAGCCCCCCTCAAGGCTATAATAAGCATAGGTAAGAAAAAAAAAGGATATATTACCAGTAAGCGTTGTGTAATGTACCTAATTAAAGAGAAATTCAGAATGTTTTTAGCATCGCTTTTTTAATAATATAACATATTTTCTGCATTTGCAGATATCATCCACACTGTTGGGCCCCAAGATGGATCGGCAGAGAAACTAGAATCCTGCTACGAAAAATGTCTGTCGTACCAACAGGAATACCAAATAAAATCGATCGCTTTTCCGTGTATATCCACTGGAATTTACGGTTTTCCGAATCGTCTCGCAGCACACATAGCGCTACGTACAGCTAGGAAGTTTCTAGAAACGAATACAGAAATGAACAGAATTATATTTTGCACGTTCTTACCTATCGATGTGGAGATTTACGAGACGTTGATGCAACTTTACTTTCCTACACTTTAATTTTTAACTATAGTTAGCAATACATAAAACAAACACAAATAAAAGATCAGTTTTTTTCCTTTTAATAAGAATTTAATTTTTTGTTTCCTGTGTTAAACAAATAAATGCCTTGGAGATAGTGTTTTTTTACTGCATAAAAGATAACCAACATCCTATCTAGGACCCCTGACAACATGTGTATAAAATTTCATAATGATCAGTTGCGTTGTCAAAACGTGAAGATAATATTATGTTAAACACTCAATTTTGCGTTTACAATTTACTGGGATTGTCATTCGCTCCCACCCTCCTGTGCCTGTAACATTCCAGTATAACGTTACTTAGTACCTACTTATTTAACTTTACGTCTTAACTATGGAGGGTAGAGGTAAGGAGGACCGTCTCATATGGGAGAAGCTTGAAAAAGTGTCCCACTTTCAGCACTAAATAACAGTTAAAAAATCCTCCAAAATGGCGCTAGCATAGATACAGGGTAAGATATGAATTGAGCAGTTATTGATTGCGGTATGCTGAGTTAGGAAATTTAATTTTTAATGACTAGAGTAGTTAGTGACAGTGTTAAATATAAGACCTTACATGTTTACGTAGTTCAAACTAATTTCGTCAATATAACCTAAAATTATTGCTGTGGTAAAACGTGGATTATTTCTCTATCTTATTCTAATAACTTTTAGCGCCTTTTTTTAGAATTTACCCGGTTGCTACTGTAGCGCCACCCATAATTAGCAAATTTTTAACGGACACTTTTTCACACAGAGACGGTTTTCCTTACCTCTACCCTCCATAGTCTGAACTATGTTCCCCATAATAACTAGGTAACTTAAAGTCCTCGTGGCCTAAAAGATAAGACGCCCTGTGTCTCAAATATTAAGTGTATAATCTATATGGTCCGGTGCATTCGTATGCGATGCAACGGTGTTCGAATCCCGCAGGGCGGCTACCTACCAGTTTTTCTAATGGAATAATATGTACCAAATGTTCACGATTGGCTTCCACGATAATCAAACCCACAAAATTAGAATTTGCGTAATTACTGGTGGTAGGACCTCTTGTGAGTCTGCACGGGTAGGTATCGCCGCCCTGCCTATTTCTGCCGTGAAGCAGTAATGCGTTTCGGTTTGAAGGATGGGGCAGCTGTTGCAACTATACTGAAGCCTTAGAACTTATATCATCTTTACATCGTAGATGTTTACGGGCTCCAGCAACCACTTAACATCAGGTGGGCTGACAGCTCGTCCATCCATATAAGCAATAAAAAAAAACTATCTTAGAATTTCTTTTGCTCCTGTGCATTTTCTTTTTACCCTACCTAATCGTTATTGAAAAAAAAATGGTAATCTAATGGGCTATTTCAACTACGCCTGATTTGGTGGGTGAGCCCACGGAGCTTAACCTGAGAACTTTATTAACACTAGTCCTAGAAAGGGCAGGGCTTCCCTGAATCTATCATCGGATTGGAATCGCGACCCACTGAGAGCTTCCGGTGAGAAACTTTGCGGGCTGTGTCTATGGGATAAGTTTAACTTCGAATCCGAACGGTGATCGGTGCTTAGAGAAGCACTAGAAGAGATCGGGAGGATCCGCTTAAGGCGACGACGACTCCATATCGTTTGCTCATATGGACCGGGTCTGTGTGTGTTCTCAATAGATAATATACTGAGTTTTCTAAACTTCGAGAGAGGTTGAGTTCATTTTTTTTACCATTAACGCTGATAGCTATTTGTCATCATTTTTGTCGGAATATTGAAATTCACACTAATTACAAGTAAGTTACTATTAAAAATAAAATTCCATGGGAAAAATTACAGTTATTATCCTTGTGATCTGTCGATTCTGCCTACGATCCTAAGCATTGTCAGGTTTCATTTGTCAGCTGTCACTAACGTCAATTTAGAACTAAGAGTGTAATAAAATTTGTTTTCAAGGCAAAATCAACAATTCTCTGCCATATTTGTTGTTTCTTTTACCTATCTAGCATCTACACGTTGAATGTTCTACCGGGAATCCGAAGTATTTACCCGTAAACATACCTTTCGAATTGAAACACCAATGATTTGACAACGATGTCCGCGAGCGCTCTTGAGGGCGAAGACCTAGATAACGTACGATTAGTGCGTATGGAGGATGTCCAGCCGTCGCGCGAAGGGCGCATTGAAATATTTGAAACTTGTATTATCGATCATATAGAGTACGATAACGAATGCGTGATAGGAGATGATCAGACCAACGTTGGCGGTATAGTGTCAATCCAAACTGATGAAACAGAACAGAGCGCTTCTGAGTTTATCGTTCCCGAAATACTAGAAGTTCCAGTTGTGAGTATTATGATTACGTCATGTGTTTATTATTTGCATATATATATAACAGCTGTTCCAATTAAACCTTCCTCAACTTTTTTGATTAGCTTATGATTTATTTGAGAAAAATATGATTATTCGTGTCATGCAAACAAACTTATTAATCTGGCAATTTTGGCAGAATAATGTAAAAATAAGAAGTAATTTTTTTTTTATATTATTGGAAAACAATATGGACTTGGGTGGATAATTCAGTTTAGAATAGTGAATGAATGAGTGTATTTTTATTAAACTATCTTCTGTTTGAATATAATTTAGAGAGTTGGCATACTTTAATAATATTTGGAATTTATCCCATATTTCTGCATAATGATCTATTTCTCAGTACAAAATTCTGGCGAAAGACAGACACTAGTGTTTGTGAAAAACTAGTTGCACACTTCAATATAATTCATACACATAAAATAGCATTTCAACATTGTCACAGTATTATTTCCAGGAAAACGAAAAACTAGATGTAATACCTCACACACCAGATCGATGGCCGACTCTCGAAATTCTACCCGGAGGTGTCATAAAACCAGCTGATAAAGCTGACAATCAGAACTCACGCAAATCGAGAGTAACGTTAAATAGTGAAATGATCTATGCATGTGCTAAATGTTCACAGACATTCAAGTTTCTTTATTGCTTGGTTAAACATGTAAGGTGGCATGAAAATGAACAGAAAGTCAAAAAGTCCAATATAGCTGATCTAAGTAAGTTCCTATGTAATTTTTAATATTACATAAATACATTCCGTAATGAGTAAGATTTTGTCTGAGTTTGTGAATTTTAAGTACGGTTAAGATTGATAAACTTGATGAGTAGTATTTATTTTATAGCTTTTTGGTATATTGGTTGGTATTTTAGTATGTTTGGATTTTGCACTCCCATTATAAAGCAATATGATTCATAAGTGTCACATGCAATGAAAAAAAAAGCGCAATATATTTTTCCTGTATCTCAGACTAAGCAAAGTGATCTTTGCTTTAGGAGACATCTTTAATCTAATTTGTAAATTAAAACAGTAACATTTAATTTTAGAAAAAAAAATATTATTTCCAGTTTTGTCAAAGAACAGGAAAAAACAAGATAAACAGGCCAACCTGAATACGGGAACCAAGAAAGTTGTGATTACAAAAATGGTGACGAAACGGAAAAAGGCCAATCAGAGAACAAAAAGACTGAAAACTTAGTTTTTAAAGTTCTAAGCTGTTAGTTTAGTTAATATAAGACCATACTTGGAAGTTCCAATAATTCCCATTAAACACTCAAAAACTGTATCCAAATTCACATATACATATATAGATCGCTTACTAACAATCAGTCACCTTTTTGTCATCTGGAAGTCACATCTCTGGGCCTGATTTCTGTAAAGTTGTAGACACAATCATTTCCTTATCAGTAACATAAGTTATCATATAACATTAGCATTATGTAATGCTAAATAATATACCAATCCAGACAGGTTCACATAAATAAACATAAAAATCATTAGGTTTTTTGTTCATATCAATTTTTTAAATCATGATCTATTTATTTTCTTTAAAGTCAGTTGTTTTTCGTTACTCATATTTCATCACGTTGCACACTTATTTTTCAATATAGAATGGTGCTTTCACTACTTAACGAGCAATAAATAACAAAAACTGCATCAGTATATTTGTCACTGTAGGAAGCAATGCAAATGATTTTTTCAAAGGATTGAATCCACCATTTTCACAGGATTGGATCCACCACAGTTTAAAAAAACAAACTTAATTTATAGGGGCATCAACATCTATGATAACACATGCTCAAAATGTTAAAGTATATAACTTATTTAAAATAATAATAAATATAGAATAACTATGGTCTTATATTAACCGGGCTAAAAAAATAATTGATAAGCCAAATAATGTTATAAAGACACATTTTTTTCTAAGAAACGTTGTCTGCTTGTACATGTAAGTATGAAATTTATAAATTGTTTTCCTATAACGTTATGAAATATATATTTATGAATAAATGGTTTAACCTTTATGTTAAGTTGAAATGTTTTTTAACTTGGGAGTTGTCACTTTAAGGACTAGTAGACAGTGTTGTAAGCACGCTTGGTACTCCGGCTTGCCACTGCGGCGAAGCAATTAAATATTACGCTTTGAAAGGTAGGATAACTCATATTCTATTGAAACTTGATACTAAAGCGTCATATCAGAAGTTAAGAATGACTTGCAGTATCTGATAAGGCCACTAATAAAAGCCACCATTGACCTGGAGGCTGTATGTATGATTTCTTTCCTTTCTTCCCTTTTCTTCCTTCCTCTACCCCCGGTGTGAGCGACCTTGACGGAAACCGTAGTGTCGGTCACTGATCAACAGGTGATCCTGAATATATTTCAAGAGTTGCGTATTTATTATTCGCTCTATCACCTTCGAAAGCAAGGATGTAATCGCGATAGGCCTATAGTTCGATGGGTCCAACCGGTCACCCTTCTTGGGGATAGGGTGGCCATGGGCGGTCTTCCATGAAGACCGTACCCTATTAATGTCAGCTCAAGGGCGCACGTTTTCAGAACCACTGCCTGGATGCAGCAATCTGGCCCACTCGATTTATGGACGTCCAGGAGTCGCTTCCGCCTGACTGCATGCACACTGTGTGAAAATATCGAGAAGATAAGCTTTACGAAAGTTTAAGTAGCAAAATTTGAGGTGCTAATAAAGGTAGCATACAGTAGTGCGAATAAGTTATAAATAGTCTTAAATCAGTTATTTTTATTTTTAAACTAATCTTTTTTCCCGCGTTTTTGACAAAACTGTCAACTGTCACTGGAATGTGCAATGAACTTTATACCTACCTACATAAAAATAAATTTATTGGTTCCTAGTTCTATACCTCTAATTTATTACAAGTGAGTCGACTAGTATCAAAGCCGGCAATCTGACTTTTGGACAATGATTGGTAAATCAGAAAAACGAATTATTGACTTTGTATTACATTAGCAGTCACAAAACTCTTCGGAACGACATCTTAGATAAATAACAGGTTAACAATTAACCTTTATTTAATGCAGGTTTTGAACCGTATTCTTTGAAGGAGACGATTATATTCAAATCAATCTGTATTGACATATCAATAAAAATTTTTTGTCCAAATGCACAGATTGCCGCCTTTGATAATAGACGACTCAAGTATGAGTTGATTTGATTAAACAAATATGAGTCGTTAATACGTATTGTAAATACGTTTTCGTTTAGTTCGACGTTTATTCTTGTTGTTTGTTGTCAGTAATGAAATTCGAAAGTTATCGTGAGATACAGATACCTAAACGTATAATGCGTTGTATCTACTTATGTTTTGCAATGTAGTAATCGCCTCGAAGGACACTTACAGATTTTATATTTCAAAGTATTTTATATTAAGCAAGTTGTTCTTTCAGCTTAAAAAAATATTCTGTTTTAAGTAGACAGATTGAGCTGAATTACGTAAATAATAGTACGCTATTTTACTAGCGGGTATATACGGCTACGTGCGATGCCCCCATATTGGTGTGTGTACACTTGCCTCAAACTGTAATATGCGACCGTGTATTTCACGTAATGTTTGACAATCAATGGCAGATATACATTGCGCAAATACATTGGTTTTATCAGTTTTATGCACATCTTCCTTCGCCGATCAATGTGCTTAGTGAGAGTTTTTTAACGTTGTCAGCGCCCCTAGCGGCAAACGTAGTGGAGTTGTTCCAACTCCATACAAATTTGAGTTAACTTTTACGCGATCGAGAAGTTAAAAAACTCGCACTAAGCACACTGGGCGGGAACACGTGTCATAAACGCTTCTAGTCACCACTTCTCATAAAAATGCAAGGATCCAAGTTACGTAAATCGCACGAGGTGTCAGTCTGTCACTCTGTCTCTACCCATTATCGAGTTTGTTTTTTTTTATTTATTTAAAAAATAAGATAGTGTTTGTCTTTCTTTTTGTTATAATTTAGTTTTAGTAAAACCGTGAAATATAATTTTGCAATAAATACTTCTTTTGATTGATTTAAAAAATTTAAGCATTTAAAGGAATCTTATAAAAAATTATCAAAACTTCATAAACCTTTGTGATCTTATAAAAAAACGTATAATTATTGAGTTTGTGATCTATGTGCTTAGTGCGAGTTATTTAACGTTCTCGATAGCGTAAAAGTTAGCTCATATTTGTATGGAATGGGATCGTTTGCCTACGTTTGCCGCTAGGGGCGCTGTTCCAACTGCATACAAAATTGGGCTAACTTTTACGCTATCGAGAACGTTTAAAAACTCCCACTAAGCACACTTTTCTTAACAATCAGTACCATCATTCTAAAGTTTTTAACCGATCACTGGTCACCTGATGGACCAAGAAATCACCGGGATCCATAGGCGATATGTACGGAATGCCGCCGCTGTAAATTTGAAAACATACCCTTATATCTAAGCATTCTTTATCAGCTAACTAAAGACTAACTTTGACGCGTAGGAGAGGAGCGAATTCGTATCAATTATTTTATTCTCCTAATTTAGTATTTATTCAGATCTTAAGGTGTGATTTTTTTTCTACGATGGATGGACGCGTTCACGGCCCACCTGGTGTTGAGTGGTCACCGGAGCTCATAGATATCTTATAAATGCTTGTTTATTTTGTCATCTAGTTACGTATCCCCTATAATCCGATAAATGTAAATTACCATTCCATATTCACGGATTCTGTATTCGCGGCATATTTACGGAACATATACCCTGCGAATAAAGAGATTTTGCTGTAATGAAACATAACAATCCTCAAAATCCATACTAATATTATAAATTAATACGAAGCTGTGTGTTTATATGTGTTATGGAAAACAGGAACGCAACATAGGCTACCTTTTGCCCCGAAAAAAAAATCACATAATTACCACCATTTGTATAATAAGATTGCTGTAATAGTCATGCGTGGTTTGAAAGATTATTTAATAAGACAAACTTCACGTCTGGAGGTGGTTGACGGAATCCACATTGTGATATCAGATGGGACGTCACTTTGTTCATCCGTCTGCCTATGTCAGAAAAATTCGACACTACAAACTCATGTCTGAGATTGATTTATCTGACTATGGTATTGCAATAATAAAAAAAAGGTTAAAAAAAATTGAACTGATAACTATATTTGTTTAACTTTATATTTAAAGATATTCTAGATCAGCCTCTGTAATTCCTTGAGTTCTTTCCTTTTGGCCATCAATTTTTCGTGATCGCGGACTTGCGTCCATTCCGGTATTGTCGTTAAATAATTACTATTCGAATATTTTTCTTCCATATTATTCAAAGAGTCTTCTAATTTCTTTATTCGTTTCTCCAATTTATTTTTCGCATTTGTTATAGCATTCTCTATATCGTCCCCCACTAATTCCACGTATATTTCTGTATTCAAATCCAGGATTCCTTTGACGTAAGTTTTGTCATCTTTACCATTGAATGTTAAACCTTTCGCGCGTGTCAGATGTGTTATAATATCAACATTATCTTTCATAGCTTCTATTAGATTTTCATTATCCGTTCTCACATTAATTATAGGTCGAACTTTATTCGTAATACTGTATAGACCTTTCAATTCGCGTATTAAGTTAACCGCGTTCAATATCTTTTCGGCTTGCTCTTCAATAATTTCGTTTTTCCATTCCACGTAATCTTCAGTTTTTGGAAATGATAGAAATTTTTCGGATGCGTCTTTGAAATTTATTATTACATTCCTTTCGAAATCCGGTATCGTTGGTATTAACTCTTGTGTTATGTAAACCATGAAGGGGTATAAACACCTCAGAGACGTGTTCAAGACTGCGGACAACGTGTGCGCGTGAGCGTAGCCGATTCTAACATTATCATTCTCGAATCCCGGTTTCGACGCCTCCAAATAAATATCGCAAAACTCATTGTAAATCAATGTTCTGATAGCTTTTGTCGCCACTTGAAAATCATATGAATCCATTGTATCGTTGACTTTTTGGACCATATTGGCCAATCTACTCAGAATCCATCTATCAAAAAAAGTCAAATCCTGTTTTGTTATTTCAGAATCTATCACTTTCAATTTAGCGTACGACAACTGAGTGTATTTGATACTTTGCCATATCTTATTACAAAATAATTTGTTCGAGTGACAATAGCTGACATCGAAATTGACGAAATGCGATTTTATGTCTTGCGATAGTAAAGTGAACCTTAATGCGTCTACCCCGCATTCTGGAATGCCATTGGTAGCTGAAAAATTAGCTTTGTGATACGAATATGCTTTTTTAAGTTCATCCTTATTGAGAATACCACTTTTGTGCATCTCTTCGCTTTTCTTTTTGAGGTCGTCAAGGCTTATCCCCTCGATTACGTCAATGGGGTCTATGACGTTTCCGCGGCTTTTAGACATTTTAGCGCCTTTGTTGTCGCAAACAATACCGTGCAACAGAACTTTTTCGAACGGAACTTTGCCTGTTAATTCAAGGCCTAATATCACCATTCTGTGCACCCAAAACCCAAGGATGTCGTGACCCGTAGCTAACAGACTTAAAGGGTAGAATTCCGTATAGTCTCTACTAAAATCATGATCAGGCCAGCCTAAAGCTGCGAAAGGATAAATTCCCGATGAGAACCAGGTGTCTAAGACATCTGTATCTCTTTCTACTTTAATCAAATCAGGTAAAGTATTAAAATGTTTAGAAGCCTGCTGTTTGGCAGAGCTTTCATCGGTAGCAGCTACCCAAGTCAGCTGTTCATCAACACTGCACATGTAAGCTGGTATTTGATGTCCCCACCATAGCTGTCGCGAAATGCACCAATCTCTACCATCATCGGTCCAATTAAACCAATTTTGAATGAAATTTTCGGGTATTATTTTCAATTTACGATTTTCAACACACTCTCTGGCCTTTTTATTCAATTCGGTGCAAGATAAGAACCATTGTTCTTTAGGTAAATGATCAATTACGTTTCCTGATCGACTGCATATCGGTAATGTCATTATGTGTGGTTTGATCTCCTTCATGAGACCTAACTCATTTAATTTGTGGACTAATATGGACCTACAGTCATAGCGTTTGAGTCCTTGAAATATTTCCGTGTTTTCTATCAATCCTTCCACATTTATAACTTGGAGTAAAGGCAAATTGTGTTGTTTAGCAACTTCATAATCTACTTTACTATGTGCGGGTGTGATTTTGACAGCCCCTGTACCAAATTCCCGATCAACGAATTTATCGAATATAATTGGTATTGTTTCATTCGTTCTGAATGGATGTATAACCCTTTTACCTTCCAAATGTTGGTATCTGCAAACAATGGAAACATTTTACTATTTATGTCATAGTACTTAAAATAAATAAAACCTTCCATATTGATCTCTTATTAGAAACTGTCGGAAGTCAGTACAAAGTAGAAATTTTATTGGTTTACAGTTTTATTCAGATTTAAATTCGAACATAGGCACAGTAGCATCGTTCGATATGAGTTCAATGGCATCTTATCCAGTTATGACTAGGTTGATGAGCCTAGTCTAGCCTAGCCTAGATTTTTTTTAATTTAGATTGAAAAAATATCACAAAAATTGAGTGCTTGAATAACCACATTAACAATATTCATATAAAAATAGACAAGTATAGAGTTTAATCACCATAAATTTATTTAGAATTTACGGACATATTTGGCATTCACATGAATCGATTAACATAGAATCGGAGAATAAACATGCTTCCTGATTTCAACAGTGCATCCTTTAAATAATATAATTGGGTATGAAATATTTTGCAATAATTTGTATTAAGAATTAAAACACTATGTATACAAATAGTAACTAAATAAAGAGTAAGTCGCAAATAAAGAGAACATTTACCAAAACTCAATCACCTTTTGTCTTCTGGATGTACAGCTACTGCTACATCTCCCAGCATCGTCTCTGGCATTGTTGTAGACACAATTATTTCCTCAGTGCTGTCATAAACTTTATACGCAAAATCATATATCAATCCAAACCTAACAGGCTTTATATAATTTGGCAGACTCAAATCACTAGGTTCATTTATTGGTACATTTTCCACTTCAATATCTGACACAGTAGATTTTAATGCATTGCACCAATTAACTAGTGCTTTTTTTCTATAAATAAGAT
The DNA here is from genome assembly GCF_003987935.1 of Bombyx mandarina. The sequence continues at coordinate 3,018,005 of NW_021011496.1, forward strand.
TTTTATGGAATAATTGAATGAATGCTGTGTTCACTGCCTTGGTGTGTTTAGGATCCATTGTAAAAACTTGTCGGGACCAGTCAAGTGAACAGCCCAAGGTTCGAAGCTGTTCTGTAATACTATCTCCATGTTTCTCCCGCCATTTCCATACCTCTTCTATAAATTTTTCACGTCCAATGTCGTAGCGATTTATGTTTTCTTTACTTTTTAAGTATTTTTCAACAATGCTCTGTGGGATGAGGAAGTAATTTTGTGATAAAGTCACATAATAGATCTGGTAAAATATTTTTTGCAATAACGTCAAGTCCTTCCAGTTACCTGTGTAGCGATTCCTGCATGATCTGTTCCAGGGAGCCATAAGACATTGTAGCCTAATGATCTTTTTCTTCTAACTATTACGTCTTGTATCGTGCATGCTAATGCATGACCTGAAATACGGTGTTTTATTTATATTATGTGTATGGCTAATTAGCATATTTAAAAAATACATTTTTGAGGTGATAGATAATGAAAATATCTATTGATCTAACTCCAGTAATACATTCATATTAGTACTGATCATTTACCATGCCTACCGTTCTAAAATACATTGAAAATTGTCTTCCAATGATTAAGTATACAACAAAAAACATTATGATCTTGATAAATATTTAATCAGAAATGGCTATTCTACTTTATATTATATAACACTTACATGTCTATGAGGAGAGTAGCCATTTCATTCCCTATCTTGGAATTGGAAGCAGGGTGATATCCAATCTACTGAGATACTGTAATTTACAATTTGGTTTAATTTATTAAAAGGTTATGTTTATAAACTGATTACCTAAATGCAATTTCCCTGTTACGTTAGGCGGCGGTAATATTATACTAAAATTATTTTTGTTACTACAATTTTCGGCTTCGAACAATCCTGCATTTTCCCATTTATCATATTTGTTTTTTTCAACAATTTCTGGTCTGTATGCAGTGGCAGGTAAATTTTCTTTAACCAAAATATTTGTCGTAGATGTCGCTAATCTTTTACATGAATACATGCATGATTTTTTATTTATTTTATACAAAATAAACATGGTATTCATTTATTTTTTAAGTACATTTATTATTTTACAATCAAGCGTGCCTGCAAATTAGTGCAACCTGCAACATGCAAATCCTGTTGTTTTGACATGGTTTTGACTTGACAGCGTGTTATCTATGGTTTTGACTTTTCTACATTTCGCCATAGATATTTTTTTTTTGGTACAATTTTTCCTTGTTAGGAAAGGCAAGGGGATCTAAACCATACAGCCTTGTCTGTTCTATATATTTTCTGAAATAATTTTTCAAAAAAGCCGAAGCCAGGTCTTATATGATATATATCCTAAAATAAAAATGTTATTAAGGCCGAAGCAAAGACCTTTATAATTTCTTCCTGAAATAAAAATTTCAATAAGGCCGAAGCCAAGTCTTATATATTTTCCAATCCTTGTAAAATGGCAAATTCGAGTTTTACTGTCAAATCCAAGTTCAAGACTTTTTTAAATCTTAGCTGGAATAAAAAAAAAATAGTAAACAAAATATCATAATGTTATGGACGGAGCCATAACTTTGTTAATGTAATGTATACCGTAAAATGGGGTGATTAGTGACAAACTCCAACTTTATGAACAATTTTAAGGTAGTTGTTGATGTTTAAAATGCTATATCAGGATCAAAATGATTGAGTCTTGGGGGTATCTTTGTTATCCAATTTAAAGCTATGCAATTAGCATTCCAGTTTAAGCAAAAATAGGCGCTATCCCTATTTACCCAGAAATTGCGAATATTGGGGATGTAATTAGTGTTAATAGAGAAATTTGCTAGGGCTGGCACTTCTTGGTTTTAATTGATTAATTTATTTAGTTGCACCAACAAAATGATCATCAATAAAAACATTGAAAAACTGACAAAAATACATGGCAGATGTCACCTCAATCATAGGTGCAATCGACAATGCATTGACAACAAAAATAAAAAATATATAACTAAAACTTGACTACATTTAATTACTTATGATAAATTTTTATTTACTTGGAAAGTTATCCGCGACAGATTTTTCCTGTAAGTTGTGAGACAATTAGAACAAAGATCTATTTCATCACTTAAAATTAGTTCAGCGCAATCGGACAACTCCGAATGAACATTGACGGAGACCGCGCTACTGTGGACATTATTCTAGTCCCAAAGGATTCCGTTTAAGGGAGAGTAAGCACCTAAATTCGAACGAGCGGGCTTTCTTATAAACGGTTTATATTTCTTCTTTCTTAGTAAGTACTTAGGGGCTGCTATTTTTATCTGGGTTAAGAGATTAGGTGTGTCCGTTATTCCATGGATTAATCAGGTGGATACCCCCACTCTGAACAAATATTAATATATTTTATTATGAATTACTTAGACATTTTTGTCCACCTTGAGATTCAATTGTTCTTGTTACATGTCTGTGCAAAACTGACTTACTTATGTTAAATTGCATAGCTATTTCAACTAACGACTTATTCCTAATTTCATAGGCTTCTATTACTGTTTTTAATATTAAGGAATCATATCTCTTTAAGGATTTGCACTCTTTGATACGTACACGCGAGGCATACCTAAAAATAGAAAACAATACGTAACTGATATTATAAATATTTGCCAAACAATAAAATAACACTGCATTGATAATTTTGAATAAAAGTTCTAGACAAAAACATCATGAATAAACCAGACTCTTACCAACAAATTTAAAAAATATTGTTATAGCTACATAGACTACACTACAAACCTGTACCTATTTATACTTAGGTCGCTTCCATTTGAACTTATTCTCATTCAAATTGACCCCTATTTCGTTGTTATTTGTACCTGAGAGTCCCCAGTATCCCCAAAATCAACAGATTTTTACATGTATTTCTATATTAACAAATACATTAAAACCAAAAACAACTGAGACTTACCTTTAATATATGTATATGATAGTTCAAACACTAAATAACGTTTATATATCACAGTCGTCTTCTATTAGTATCAAATAAATAAAAGAGAGCAAAGTTTCTGGTACTAAAATAATTTCCACCACAAGAAGTCGTCGTTTAGAAGTCGTCGTGGCCTATAGGATAAGACATCCGGTGCATTCGTATCTAGTGATGCACCGGTGTTCGAATCCCGCAGGCAGGTACCAATTTTTCTAATGAAATACGTACTTAACAAATGTTCACGATTGACTTCCACGGTGAAGGAATAAACATCGTGTAATATTAATCAAACCCGCAAAATTATAATTAGCATAATTACTGGTGGTATGACCTCTTGTGAGTCCGCACGGGTAGGTACCACCGCCCCATCTATTTCTGCCGTGAAGCAGTAATGCGTTTCGGTTTGAAGGGTGGGGCAGCCGCTGTAACTATACTGAGACCTTAGAACTTATATCTCAAGTTGAGTGGCGCATTTACGTTGTAGATGTCTATGGGCTCCAGTGACCACTTAACACCAGGTGGGTTGTGAGCTCGTTCACACATCTAAGCAATAAAAAAAAAACTATTCCTCCCATATCATCTCGTTTTATTTAATTTCATTCAAATTAATTACTGTTTTAAATTAATCAATTCAATTCATTTCTTTGCATATCTTTTTTCGTAAAACAGAGTACATATACAAAATATTAGGCTGTATAATAATATGATACTTTCGCCTTTACAGTTAGAAAATGGAAATACTTTTAATGCAAATTTTCAAACGTCAAAACAAAACATACAAATTTTTACTTGTGTGGTGTTAACCTTTCAACAGTAACATTGTCAAAATGACATTGACAGCAACTGTGGCACCGGAATTCGGCGATGGGACTGTCCGAGTAACACCGAGATCTAGATCTAGAAAAACCTGATTTTCTCTAAATCTAATATGAATTTTGTAGAATTCCAATTGGATTTATCAAGAAGATTGATTTCTTTATGTAATGTCTAATGCTTCACCTAACAGTTCTAATAAAAATAATACGGGGTAGTCAAATTTAACTTTCATTTTTCGATAAAAAATAAATAAAACGCTTGCTGGATGTAATATTATATATTTATTAAACAAACTAACCTACGTGATAAAACAAAAGGCAAACCGCCACATGTTCCAGTACATTTTTTTTATACTGCACGTGTTTACACAAAAACGACCCTCGTCAAATGTCACTCGAGTGGCTCTCGTAACTCATTTGTTTTTATTATGTTCTTGGCGTCAGAGCCAAATGATTTTTTGTTTACAATAATTTGAGCCTATCGCCAAGCTATTTTAAGCAATGACACTTTGTTTTATTTTACAGATTTTGAATATGAACGTCTCAAATATGACACTTAAAATTAGTACAAAAAACAGTGTCTCATAAAAACTAAGATTTTGCAGAATATATGCTTGCAAGTGCTATAATAATTAATTATTCAAGATTTACATGAAACCGGGCATTGATTCCAATGAAAAAAAGCACATATCTGGAAGAAAAATTAAACAAAAAAAAATCCTAAATATAGTGAAAAAATAACAACGAATGGTCAACAAGTATGGATTTCTTCATGGACTTATTCAAAATAAAAATAATCATTATTATTTGTTTTTTTTTTCGAACCTATTTGATTGATAGATCAAATAAACATGTTTTTTAGTGATTTGGTGATTAAAAAAAAATTATAACAACTAGGTAACTTGCAATTAATCGTACCTAGATACCATACAGTTAAAAGATCGCACATAAATTAAATTGTGAAATACAATAACCCAACACTCACAAGATCCAATTGATACTTAATTTATGTGCCAATATATTTAATAAGTAATTGTGAATTCCATTGTTGACACGACGCTGGCCATAACTCGGCAAATAACAAAAACAAAAAAGTACAACACATGCAGCATTTTTTTAGTACTGTGCAACAATATGAATGGTAACAATAACAAACCACCAACTTATTTACGGTAACCACTTACCATCAGGTATGCTCGTCGCAACTTTTTGTGGTAACCACTCACCATCAGGTATGCTCATCTGGCTACAAGGGCAATAGAAATATCTTTAACACTAGTGCCTATATACCCTGTATGTGTGCCTGGGCGTGTATGTATAAAAAGTGTCAATGTGTGGCGTGGTGTATGCCGTAGCAGGTGTAGGTGCACATTGCCTGGTTACAGGCTATACAATATGTTAGTCCGCTTGGAGCAGACGACACATGCTCGCCTAAGGCGGTCGGATTTTCCGCTTTTGGTTAATTCATATTGTGCCGGGCAATGCACTTGTCTTGGTGTGAGTTGTGTGCTAGGTGGAGAATGTTTTGTATGAGTAGTCAACAATTGAGTGATCAACACCGTCCGGAACTTACGATGTGAAAATGAATGATCTTGGTGTAGTATGTGTGAGTTCAAGACACTAGCGTTTAAGAGCCTTCTAAACAACTTCTTGTACCAAACTCTTGTCCTTCTTCTCTCTATGGGGTACATTGCGAGCTGCTGGTCCTTGCGGTCTACTCCGCCCATACAAACGTTATAATCGCAAGCGACAGTCGGCTTCAGTCTTTCCTCAAACCTAACAGATGCGAGACCATGGTATGTGGAAATAAAAGCCACCCGGTTTTTATCTTTCCACACCAAAAGATCCACATCTCCCGAGGTGCATCCCGTCACTTGACCGACTGTCATATCCTTTTTTGTAAGGGACGTCAATTCGTACGGCACAAATTGTCGGTTAGTCCGCAGTGTGCCCACACAGTCAAAGCCGCGGGTCTTAAGTTCTCGGGCTAGCGCTGGAGAGTTATAAAAATTATCCATCCATATTGTGTGCCCTTTATGCTCAAGACCACTTAAAAGTCTGAGCACGAGAGCTGGTACTGTGCCAGAAATTGGATCGTCTTGTGAAGTCGAGATGTCATGGCCTGCGTGAACTTCAAACCGCCACAGGTAACCACTCCGCGATTCACACACTTCATAAGTTTTGATCCCAACTGTCGCTGCCTTGTTAGGAATGAACTGGTTTATATCAAGCCAGCCCTTCCACATCGTCAAACTCTCATCCACTGCTAAATTTCGACTCAAATTGTACAGCTCCGAAAATTTTCTATTTAAATGGTCTATTATGGGCTGAATTTTGTAGAGTTTGGCCTGGCGTCGTGTCAACATTGTAATGTCGCAATATTCGCTATTGTTGAAATGCAGGCATTTGCACAGCAGCTGAAAACGGTCATATGACATTTCCGCTGCGAAGCCCGGAGTATGAAAAATATCCCGAGCGGTATGCCAATAGTCTTCTATGCGGCTTTTAACGACCACCCCCATAGCCAGAACGATGGCAAAATACGTGTAAAGTTCGTCTACATTCGTATCTTGCCATCGAGTAATCCGGCTATGAGGGCCGATCGTCCCACTCGCCAACATGAACGTTGCCAGCTGCTGTGCATAAATGTTGGTTTCCATGACTATGACTTGCATAATTTCGCGATCCCATATGGCAATAAATGCATCGTACGGAGTCGCGAAAGAAACCGATGGACCAATAATTTCGGAGAAAGGTTCTCGCCTTAAATGAGGTTCTATTTGAGGCATTGAGATATTTCTCCATTCAAATTTGAACTTATTTACAGGTTCTAATGTGGACGTCGGTGAGACGTCCACTGGAGCAGATGCGGATGGACGAAGAGGTTGAGGAGGTTGAGGCCACTCCAAATTAATATTAAGCCTCTCCGCTTGCTCTTCAACTTCCTCATCCTCTTCGTCCAGCCACATCCTGGTCGCCCGGGGAACCAGCGACGGCTGCAGTATTTCTTCCTCCTCTCCGTCAGAATCCTCTTCGCTGCCTGAAAGGAAAATAGTTATTTGTTATGGTTTCGATTTTAAAAGGTATTTTACTTTCGCGAGTATTGATAAAAAGGTTGATGTCATAATGTACTTACCGTAATTCAGCAGTGCTATAATTTCGTCTTCGCGAAGAGGACGAGGAGGTCGAGAGGACGAAGGGATACTACAAAATAGAAAGAATATTTAATAACATATATAAAAAAAAAAAAACATAAAAATATGTTTATTTGCATGTGTAAAAAATGTATACTTACACAGGCCGCTCGGTGGCCGAGGTGCTGACCCCGCTAGGCCCGGGCCGCTCGGTGGCAGAGGTGTTGGCCCCGCTAGGCCCGGGCCGCTCGGTGGCAGAGGTGCTGGCCCCGCTAGTCCCCGGCCACTCCATGACCGGGGTGCTGGCCCCGCTAGTCCCCGGCCACTCCATGACCGGGGTGCTGGCCCCGCTAGTCCCCGGCCACTCCATGACCGGGGTGCTGGCCCCGCTAGTCCCCGGCCACTCCATGACCGGGGTGCTGGCCCGGCTACTCCCAGGCCCACATTGTAAATATCTACAAAAAAATTGTTTTAAGAAATGAGTACAAAATAAAATAAAAAAATCAAGTAATCTAAAAATTCATGTTTTTCTTTGATTTCGAACTAACCAATAATTATTGAATAAAAATTTAATTAATTTAATGGCTCAAAAATTTACTTTCTGTAGTATATTTTCCATTATTTATTTATAAAATAGGTTATATTATTGAATAACATAGTTACAGGGCAGGTGATGGCACCGAAGCATCCAGGTCCGGAGTCGGAAGGTCCGGAGTCGAAAGGTCCGGAGTCGGAAGGTCCGGAGTCGGAAGGTCCGGAGTCGGAAGGTCCGGCCTCCATAACTCCGATCTGAAAATAAAGCTACAGATACTGTTTTGCTATTAAAAAACTTAAATATATTTAAAAGTACCAGAATACACACCCTGGGTGTTTCCCGACCTTAGGAGGGAGCACCCTTGTCCTCTTAGGGTGCCGTGGGTTCTCTTGTGGACGACCGGGCGGCAACTCTTCAATGAGCCTCGATTGAAGTCTGAAATGCATATTAGCATCTATATATTAATACGTGAAGCAAAAACTTTGTATCCCTTTTTACGAAAACTTATAGAGAATATAGAGAAGAAGTGCATAATGCTAATTTTTTTTTTAAATAATGCACAAAAGATACATTAAATCAATAAAGAAAACATTACACAACTACCATGTATTTGACACACACACGCGTGCATACTATTTATTTATTGTCAAACTTTTGTTCTTGACGTCTGTGGTCAAATTGAGAATATAAATTAAATTATAGATTAAATATTGTTTGTCTTTATTAATATTTTTCTTTAGTGTAGGTAGTCTTGGCGTTGAAAATACAATCACAATAGTGTACAAACTTACAATTAGTAGAGAGAATTAATACAATTACCAAGTACCAGAGAAAGTACGAGTCCCGAACCGACACGAGTCCACGTAAAGAGCTAAGGCAAAATATGGTCCGAATACGAGGGAGTGAGATGGAGCGAGTGCATGCAACTGCGTGTGGAGCTCTTTCATATTATATTTTTATGAATATTGAAGTTTTTCATTTATAACATCATTCAAAGTTGGTACAGTAACTGCATGCACATGTTTTGTTTCTTTGTCTCTGAGAATTTAAAAAGACCCGACACTAAACAAAGTCCTATTGTTTTCTTTCCTGATTTTAATGGCCATTAAAGACAGATGTGGATACCTATTCAAATTGTTTACAATACAGCTTTACCGGTCGTTCTCACAGATCTAATTCTCCGAAATATTAGTTAAATGTGGTCTTTTTATGAGGTATGTCGGTATTAGCAATGTTGTTTAAAGCAATGTTTTTAATTAGGCGGTCATATAGCATTCAGACGGGACCTTTGTTCTAGGTTATTATAACCGACATGTTATTCTAAACGATGTCGCAGTAAACGGTTTTGACTGTATATGAAATGAGCTTGTGTAAAAAGTTGTAGATGTATCTGGGCTTCGGTAACCACTTAACATCAGGTGGGCCGTGAGCTCGTCCACCCATCAGTGCAATAAAACAAACAAACAAAAATTTATAAAAATAAGGGTAATTACGCTTCAGAGGCCAAAGGCCGGGTTTGGTGGCGACTACCACCACGCGTACGGACACGACCGCCACCACGACCACCTCTTCCTTGGCCACGGGCTGCATCTCGTTGGCTGGAAAGAAAAAATTATTACTGGTGGAAGGATCTCTTGTGAGTCCGCACGGGTAGGTACCAGCACCACGCCTATTTCTGCCGTGAAGCAGTAATGCGTTTCGGTTTGAAGGGTGGGGCAGCCGTTGTGACTATACTGAGACCTTAGAACTTATCTCAAGGTGTGTGGCGCATTTACGTTGTAGATGTCTATGGGCTCCAGTAACCACTTAACACCAGGTGGGCTGTGAGCTTGTCCACCCATCTATGCAATAAAACAAACAAGAAAAAGTTGTAAATGTATCTGGGCTCCAGTAACCACTTAACATCAGGTGCGCCGTGAGCTCGTTCATCCATCTATGCTAATAAAAAAGTATACAAACTTACAATTATCAAATATCTAAAACAAACAAAAAAAAATCAATAAAAAAATTTAAATCAAATTTATGCACCGTATCTTTGTTTTTCAGCATCGGCTGTCAAACCCGGTCTGTTAAAAAGCCGGAATCCGGGCGCATTGGTGTGTTCGTATCTTTGAATTCGAAATTATTAAATTTACGACTAAGATACATGTCCTTTGTAATACTTATATTGAAGTTCATTAAAATATTGATCTCATTACAAAAAATCGTTTGGATTTTATTAGTTTTTCTATTAAAAACGACCAACTAAAAAAAACCGTTAGGTTCAAAAAATGGCGTGACCGTCACGTACCGTGGCTTCAAAAACGGTTTTTGTCATAAAATGCAAATAACATTTACTCCATGTTAATAAAATATAATGAATTAATACTTACGATTCCATGTTCTCTACGAAAAATTTCACAAAACCGATAAATTTATTCGAAAATAACTTATACGTCCGACCGCTCGAAGCTCGAATATCAGACTGATTCACACAGCCGCGGTCAGTTATTTTGTCGAAAATAATGTGCGAGAGAGAAGGTCCATTCATTAGGTACAGTTATAAATGTGTTAGAAAGAATAAAACATAATAGTAGAATATCTGTTAAGAGTCCAAATTCCGGACTATTCACACCCGGAATCCGGCGACTCAACAGTTGACGCATATCTTGTTGAACCCGGAATTCGGCGATTACACTGTCCAAAGGTTATTCTGGTGTCAATTTTTAAATGTTATCCTTAATCCTTGAATATTTAGATAAAACTTATCTATCAATACAAAAGTTATAGTACTGCACGTGAAATGTCTGTAATAAATTACGTAAACCCTTTTAGAATATACAAAGATTTTGTCAGGAAACCGATAGAAACATTTATTTTCAATCAATATTTAGGGTATAGAAAAAAAACCGGTGAAGGTATAAACAGTGCTAAGGAGATAATATACAAAGTTGCGATTATTCTAGTATTTTTGACTGCTATATTGTGGCTATCTATATTTAATTATATCGTTTTTTATCATATGTACATGCCTAATATAACACATCAGCGTACTGTTCATTTTCAATTTAAGTGAGTTCTATTTCAACTTTTCTTGACTATTATTCATTGAGCCTAATCTCTTACTTAAGTGTGTTCATTAAATTAGGTTGGGTAGGGTAAAAAAAAATTAGAATTTTACATCAAAAGATTGAAATCTATAAAAAAATATTTATAAATGTAACGTTACTATTTAAGAAATATTAACAAAAATACTTTAGTCAAAGGAGTTTTTAATCATTGGTTTTTTTTTTTTTTTAAAATATCAATCAGATTTTCACAATAATTTTATTAATAGTTTTAAGATTTTCAACTGCTTAGAAGATGCTCTAGAGTTGTAAATATTGTTGAACCGTTTTTTTAAAACAGGCCATGTGAAGAAACCATGGGGATATGTTCTTTTCCATATGCCTACGTGCAATTGACAAGAAAGAGCTCCATACTGATGTCAGGCCAGTTGTACCGCATAAGGCTAATTTTGGACATGCCAGAGTCAAATGTCAACAAGGATCTCGGTGAATAAAAACAAACAGTATTTTAGCCATTTAAAATTCTACCTATAATGTAATTGACAAGAATTGGTGATTTTGTAGATCCAAGGATAATTTGGTACCTTTATTTAGTTAAGTACAGTGCCCATTCTGAAGGTGAAGAAGGGCAAAGTTTTTACAGTAGTCCAATCAGATACTCTATCTACATCTATAATGGATAGAATATTTAATGAAAAAAATTAGAATAGAATAAGATTATTGTATGCAGTGGATTTCTAAAGTTGATTTAAAAAGCCATATTTTTTACACTGTTTTTATTGTTTAGATTGGTGTTAAAGTTCACTGTTCACCTGATGTTAAGTGGTTAGCGGAGCCCATAGACATCTACAATGTACATGCCGCCCTTGAGATATACGTTCTAAGGTCTCAGTATAGTTACAATGGCTGCCCCGCCCTTCAAACCGAAACGCATTACTGATTCAAGGCAGAAATAGGCGGGGTGGTGGTACCTACCCATGCAGACTCACAAGAGGTCCTACCAAATTCAAATTCAAAATCATTTATTTCAACTTAGATGTCAGTATAACACACTTGTTGAATGTCAAAATATAAATAGCAATGTTAACTCTACCACCGGTTCCAAAAAAGCCACTGTCCTGAGAAGAACCAAATTATAATTTTGCAGGTTTGATTTTTATTAAAAATAAATAAATAAATTACACGATGTTATTCCTTCACCATGGAAGTCAATCGTGCACATTTGTTAAGAACATATTTCATTAGAAAATTCGTTGCATCCCTCAACACGAATCCACCAGACATTTTATCCTTTAGGCGACGATAACTTCAAAACGTGATCTCATCTCATTCAGTGAACTTGAGAGCTTGTACAGCAGAAAATCAAACTCCTAATTTTCATAACAATTTTTTCACGACAGGAATGTTCATGGTATGCACACAGATGAGAGCAAAGGGTGGAGTTTTAGTGTCTTCATCATGTCGCTCAACTATGTTAAGATACAGGTTTGTAAAGTTTTTTTTTATTGCCGTATAGGCAGGCGATACGGCCCACCTGATGGTGAGTGGTTACCGTCGCCCATGGACGTCAGCAATGCCAGGGGCAGAGTCAATTCGCTGCCTACCGTTTAACTGTCTTGTGTCCTTCTGTAACATATTTAAACATTTACGAAGTGTACTTACGGTACACTTCGTAAATGTGTATTTACGGTAGGTAACAGTTTGGGTCAGCCCCTGTCACTACTGAAACCTATTAGCGACAGTTTAACGATCAGGAGGACTATACTAACTGTCTGACTAACTGCTTATCAAAAATTTTTAATAAAAATACTTCCTCGTATAGTCATATCCATTCAAGAATATTTTGACATCTAAGATTATTTCTTAACATCAAGGAGTATTAAAAATAAAATATATATAATATTGTCAGGTTTATAGCGTCTACTGTAAGATTAAAAAGTGGCCTTAAGCAATATGCCACGTATAAGCAATAAAAAAACCCTAGAATTTTGATAATTGACAAAAAAAATGTTATATCGTCTTTTCGCATTAAAACTGTAAAACTGTATAATCTCGAAACTTACAATTTTACAGGAGAGTGTTTTAAAGGTTTAACATGTGATATTTTTAATATTAATCATCTTTGCAACTTTTTTTTATTTTTTATCACTTACATTATCTGTCTTTTAAAGTAAGATAAAATTATGCATTAATTTTGTTAAATAGTAGTCAAAATATAGGTATACTAAAAAAAAAACTAAAACTAAAAAACGCTCTTTTGACAGTATTTATGAGAAAAATACTGGTGATACCAAATGATTCCGCATATTAACTCAATTTCGAATAATTTTGGGAATTGTACACTTTTAATTCGAAAAGACGATATTATGTTAATTTTGGGACATCCTTTTTAAAGTTTTATAGTATGCTTGTATGTTATGCGTGTAGTACCAGCCCTGCATGTTGAGTTAGAGGACAACAATAAGATTGCGTTCCAGGTCGAAACTCCACGAATACATCCGCACAGCGGTCATGGCGCCTCTCCTCATGTCGGACGTGGTGGAAGAGAAGCAGACCATCCAAGTCGATTTGTTCACGGAATTCGATGATGATCCCGTAAGTAGTTTCCCACCTTCTTATTTTTTCGTAAAACACGATTTACGAGTATATCAGAGGAAGTGTGAAAGTAGCCCCGGCGATCAACAAATTATAGAGCGGACGGTTAGCGTGGTGTAGACATGTGATGCGTAGAGAGAATATGCATGTGACCAGGAGATGTATGGAAATGGTAGTGCAAGGTAGAGAAAAATGGAAGAGAAAAAATTAGCTGTGCCGACCCCACCTAGTGGGATAAGGTGAAGAAAAAGAAGAAGACGATTTACAAATATTATATAATAATATGTACTAGCTGTACTCGACCGCTTCGCTGGGCATTTAAAATTAACATTCTTATTTCTCACCCCCACAAACATTCTCATCATTAACGCCCCCGCAACTGGTTTAGGGAGTCCCACACTCATATAAATATTAGCCTATCCATTAAGTACATGTGTTTTCTACATGGATACCAAGCTTCAAGTCAATCGGTCAATGCACGGTTCAGTAGTTATAACGGAACATCCGTAAAAACCACTGTAGATTTATATATTAGTATAGATATATAAATGTATGCTTTATAAAAACTACCCGCATTCTTTAATATTATAATGTCAGTGTCATTGTTTGTTTGTTTGTGGGTCTGTTTGTTCTTCTTTCGTGTCGAAGAGAAGCAGGGATTGATAGTTTTTTTTTTAAATTGATTGGGTTTAGTTTAGAAGATTGTCATAGGCCACCTACTAATTTGAAAAAAACATCTTCTCATCAAAAACATTTTCTCATCAAAAACATCTCTAGGAGATGTATGGAAATGGAAGTGCAAGGTAGAGGGGGAGAGAGGAGGTCGACCGAAGAAGACATGGATGGAGTGTGTGAATGACGATATGAGAGAGAGAGGAGTGAGTGTTGAGATGACGGCTGATAGAAGAGAATGGAAGAGAAAAATTAGCTGTGCCGACCCCACCTAGTGGGATAAGGTGGAGAAAAAGAGAGATCTTATTCCCCTGCTCTATATCCCCCGTAAATGCGCCATCCACCTTGAGATAAGTTCTAAGAGGGGGCTCCAGTAACCACTTAACACCAGGCGGGCTGTGAGCTCGTCCACCCATCTAAGCAATAAAAGAACCTTTACCATGAGTATTGTTGTCGTTGCCTTTACAGAATCAACCCGTTACGGACGCGTACGTTGAACTCCAGTCGCGCTACGTGCAAGTGTACGGAGGTCAGCTACACATCGAGGCTCACTTCACTGGCCTCCGGTACCTGATGTACAACTGGCCTAAGTTCTCGGCTCTCTTCGGTCAGTTCATGTTGAAAACCAGGGTGGCGTCCAGGCTAGCGCGCGCGAGAGAGAGAGAGAGAGGGAGAGAATACACTTTATTGCACACCAAAACACAATTTACATTAAAAAAAATCGGTTGTCTGTAAAGTCGGTTTACTGACGATAGTTGAGCGTGACAACGTCATAAAAAAATACTGATGGAATGGTTTCAATTTTCAATTATCGCAATTATCGTTGCTATAAACAATTGACACCACATTCACTTTTCACTGAACTTCATACTTGACGAAAACATGTAAATGTATTATTGTAAAGCAGCTGTTTACGCGGATGCATCGCTCACTCAAGTAGGAGAGAGACAGATGTCGCCGAGGCCGATTGTGCCTCTTTGTCGCTCGTTGCGCGGTCTCGCTTGCACTTCAAGTCTTAAATGGAACGCCTCCGAGCGAGGTAACGCCGCATGAGTCATGTTTTTTCGTGCGTGCAGCCGACTCCATCGAATTATAAGACGTTAAGACATTGTCACGTCAAAACAGTCAAAAAGCAGATAGATACATTTGTACAATAGGCGGTCTAAAAGCGATCTCTTCCGTTACACACAACCGCTTAATTTACAGAAATTCTGGAAAATGTAAAAATATAGCAGGTATGTTTCGGTGTACTAAAGACAATACATTATGTATTACATTACAATACATTATATTGTCTTTGAAAATATTACGTGTAAACCGCGCCAATAAAGAAACGAATCTAAAATGGCGGCGGCGATCATGCGCTCTCGCTCTAAACTATTGCTGTCTTTAGTCGCACACGGTGCGTACTGCACGCAAAAAAAATTTACAGTTTTGACTTTGTTGTTGAGTTCGAGTTTAACTTTCGAGCTGTGCGATTTAGATGACTGGCAGCAAAAGTGTCTACGCAAGTTGCATCCCAGATGGGACACCTCCCCCTCTGCCAGGGCATAAAGTAAAGTACATTCTCATTGGTTTTTTTTTGGTACCACCGCCCCGCCTATTTCTGCCGTGAAGCAGTAATGCGTTTCGGTTTGAAGGATGGCGTTGGCAGCCATTGTAACTATACTGAGACCTTAGAACTCATGTCTCAGGGTGGGTGGCGCATTTCAGTTGTTGATGTCCATGGGCTCCAGTAACCACTTAACATCAGGTGGGCTGTGAGCTCGTCCACCCATCTAAGCAATAAATAAATAAAAAAAATAAAAAAATATTTACAATAAACAACTTTTTCTATCTTTATTTGTTGACCCTACCATCTGTCAGTGCGGGTACATAGACGCCATTTTCGATTCGTTTATTTATACGGCGCGGCTTATATCAGAAAATACCGCGTGTGGTGCTTATAGTCGATTAAGAATTGACGTTACGTTCGTATGATCACATTATTAACTAAGTTCACCTTCATGAAACATAATATTTCTCATCATCGTAAATGACGTATCGCATCTTTAGAAATGAGGTGGCTTAATCGAGAATTCTTGTCTAAACGGTAAACGCCAAAATCACGAGTAAATTGAATCGTCACGAGTAAATTAAATAATCAATTTGATCATTAACTTGGGTTACAATATTTTCTGTGCTTATTTTGTGAATTCCAAAGCGACAAATAAACTTTGGTATAAAGTTTAATAGTCACATCTCTTTACGTCCTGTATAATAAATTCAAAATTATACAGAGTGCCTTTATATTGGCTATAGAGATTCCTAAATTCATCATATTATATTTTCTCTTTTGTTGGAAAAAAAAACAACTTGTCGAAAATTGTTTTTATATTCACAACACTAAAACTTACATTCAATATATTATTTCCGATCACTCGAATTTTTCCGTAAAAAAAAAATTAACTAATAAAATAAACGCGAGATTAAATCGTAAATGTAGTTCTAATTATGAATATTGAGGGTAGAGGTGAGGAGTACTGTCTAGTGAGGGGACAAGTCGAAAGTGTCCAGGCTGTAAACAGAAAATTGTAACTCAAAAATCCACCTAAATAGAATTTATGTGGCAATATCGATATAGCAGTGTACTGCCCTATGTGATCCATATTGCCATTCGCCACCTACAAAATTTCACTTTCATTAGTTATAATTAACGATAATTATCATTTAATTAGCTCCATCCCTTTAAACTACAGAGTTACGCGATAAGTGTGATTATATAATTGAAATACATTTTTGTGTTGCCATACCTAAGTTTCGCTTCTGATGTCTGAATCTAACACTGCATAATAAACTTTAGCGCTTTTTCTGAAATTCCACCATTTGCAACAGTGGCGCCACCTTAATTAGTCCTATTTCCTCGGATACNATTATCATTTAATTAGCTCCATCCCTTTAAACTACAGAGTTACGCGATAAGTGTGATTATATAATTGAAATACATTTTTGTGTTGCCATACCTAAGTTTCGCTTCTGATGTCTGAATCTAACACTGCATAATAAACTTTAGCGCTTTTTCTGAAATTCCACCATTTGCAACAGTGGCGCCACCTTAATTAGTCCTATTTCCTCGGATACCCTTTCATACACAGCATGCTCCTCAACTCCACCCGTCTTTATCGATCGTTTCGTCTTTGCTTTCATAGATAAAGTGTGTGCTGCATGACCAGAACCATTGCGTCATCGATGACGTCAATGAACTGAATAGGTTAATGTTGTCCCGCAGGCATCAGCACTAATCTGTTCTTCATAACGCTCGTGTTCGCGCTGAGCTGGTATCACCTACAGGAAGGGTTGCCAGAGTTTATCAAGGTACGTTAAATCTACTGTTATAATGTTGCCATTGAAAAAAAAACTGCGAAAATTAGTAGTAACTAATTAGTTAACTTATAGTAATAACTGTTTGGTAATTTGTATTGATTATTGTGTGTTGTAGTTGTGTTGATCAAAGTAATATTATTTCTTAAGCGCACTGAAGATTTTCGTTAGAAGGATTAACATCTCTAAAGGATTCATCTTTAGATGTTGGCCTCGTTGAGATTCAACTGACTTTTGTTTCGTTTGGTCGCAGTGGTTCTAAGTCGTTGTATGCACTACAGAGGTGTATGCCACCGCCTCGCCTATTTCTGCCGTGAAGCAGCAATGCGTTTCGGTTTGAAGGATGGGGCAGCCGTTGTACTGTTAAAAATGCGACCTTACAACTCATGTCTCAATGTGGGTGGCCGAATTTACGTTGCAGATGTCTATGGGTTCCAGTAACCACTTAACAGCTCGTCCACCTATCTAAGCAATCATTCCCAATCCTGCGGACAGAATGGAAAGCAGTCGACGCCGGCCCAAACACGTCATTTCGGATCCTCCCGATCCACTAACGGTGCTTTTAGGTACCTCAAGCACCGGTCATCGTTCTCGTCGAACCCGTCGCTTGCGACGAAGGGCTCGACGAATAAATTAAGCCACAGATACAGCCTACTGAGTTTCTCGCCGGATCTTCTCAGTGGGTCGCGTTTCCGATCCGGTGGTAGATTCTGCGAAGCACTGCTCCTGCTAGGACCAGTGTTAGCAACGTCGTCAGGTTTGAGCCCCGTGAGCTCACCTACGTTAACATAGCCTCTCAGGGCTATAGCTTAATTAGGAAAAAAAAAAACGGAAACCGTATGTACCATAAATTATATATATATTTCTTCTGTGCGCGTGTTTGTCACTGAACTCCTCCTATGCGGCTGAACCGATTTGAATGAAATTTTCTGTGTACCTTGAGGTGGATTCCAGAATGGTTTAGATTTGCAAATCAGTCCGGCAGATGGAGCTGCAGTCGGTATCTAGGTTATTTATCTTAGAAATTTCCGGGCCATCTAGTATATATATATGTTGCGCACGTATGTATGTAGCATTAGAATTAATAAATTTTATTGCGTAATTAATTTCCAGAGTAAACTGGGTACGACGCCGGACAAAGATGAAGACGATAAGAAATTAATCGGAAAGATAAAATTAGAAAAAGAAGGTAAGAAACTATGAATAGATAACCCTACCGTAACACGGTATTTTACTACACGGTTCCGCTATAACGCGAAAAGAAAACTTCCCCAAAATCCTCTTACAACACGGAACTTGTACAACACGATACCGAGATTTTTGTTTAAAATTACATTATGCACTATGAACACACAAACTAGTAAAAAAATACATACATAAAACACAAGATACATACAGCCATAGTTGAGATTTTTCATTCAGAAAAAGCGAATTAACCCATACACAGCCCACTGAGTTTCTCGCCGGATCTTCTCAGTGGGTCGCGTTTCCGATCCGGTGGTAGATTCTGCGAAGCACGGCTCTTGCTAGGGTCAGTGTTAGTAACACTCCGGTTCGAGCCCCGTGAGCTCACCTACATGTTAGGGCGAAGCTTAAATAGCCTCTCAAGGCTATCAGCATACATAGAAAAAAAAGTCAAATTCGTACTGGCTTCTAGTCTCATATAACGCGATTTCGCACAACACGGAACTTTGTAGGAACGTATCGATTACTAAATTCCAATGAATTGGTTTTAGACAACCCTAAAAATAATTATATAGAGTGGAGGGGGGGGGGGGGGGAGTTTTTTATTACTTTATTGATCTTTATTTTCATATTTAAGGTCATCGATGGAAAATACGTCTCACTATGTTTTCTTTGTTACCGATGCAGATATATATGGGACGGGGGTTATTCAAAGTATACATAATGGAATATTTCAACCAGTGGCAGATTTAATACCAAGCCGACTAGGGTGGATCCCGGTAGGGTCCTTATCTATCCTTGGGCCCGCGGTCCGCTCCCAACATCTTTGGGGACCGTCAAGTCCCCAATAACTCGCGCGTCCCCTAAGTGCGGCGAACACGTAGGTGGTTCATCCCCCAGCCCTAAAAATAAAAAGGATAGGGCTTGAAGTGAAAAATTATTATTTTTCCCTTACACACTTTTACGCCTTCTAGTAGACAGCGGCTCTGCCCCTGGCATTACTGAAGTCCACGGGCGACGGTAACCGCTCACCATCAGTTGGGCCGTATGCTCGTCTGCCTACAAGGGCAATAAAAAACATAATCCGTTGTATATTTTAGAGTCGCCTTCCATGTTTGAAGGCGACGTGCTTCTAGAAGAGTTTATGCAGCTCGAAGAGAAAGAGAAGAAGACATCGTAGCCGGAACGTGTTCATGCAACGGAGAACCAATCTGCGGTGTTATTTTATAATTAACTAGCGACCCGTCCTCGCTTCGCTTCGGAAACTGTAATTTATTATTGATTTCTCCACTATTTAATAGATGTTATTATACATATAAACCTTCCTCTTCAATCACTATCTATTAAAAAACCGCATCAAAATCCGTTGCGTAGTTTTAAAGATTTAAGCATACATAGGGACAGAGAAAGCGACTTTGTTTTATACTATGTAGTGATATTAGCAAAAATTGTTTGAAAATATCAGCTGTCTACAGCTGAATCTTGATTTTGTCCAGCCTCAGCTCCGGTTGGAATCACATGAAACATTCCTAACGCAATGTCTGCTAGCAGTTAATCAATCAAATGAAGAAATTGAAATTGATCCATAAAAAAATTGTCTTATGATTTCTCGCTCTGTTAATAATAATGATGTGGTTGGTTATAAATATATATAGAATAAAGTAAGATATCAATTAATTGACTTCGGGTTTTAACTGGCTCTCTCTTGCATAACCGTGCCTTATGTTTACAATGTATGTAATAAATATAATGTAAAATTGTGTTCTGTTTCAAAATGTGCCTTTTATTTAATAAATGTTTTTTTTTATTTCTCAACAACAAAAGACAAAACTGTGCTTTGAATGAAATGTTTTTATTTTATATCTTTTTTTTCAATTGTTAACTTCTTAAATTAGGAAAAAAACATTTTTGTAGCGGACACTTTCCTTTTTTTTTTAATTTATTGTTATCGGAATATATCGGAAATATATATCATGTACATAATTTTTTATTATTAAATAGATTATTAATATTTTGATTATTTACAATCCATGACCAAATTTTTATATGAATATCGTTTCTATGCTCTAAAATTATTATTTTCATAATTATTTTGAAGGCTGTGTTTTGTAATCGTTCCAAAGATTGTAATTGAAATGATTTTTTTTAATAAATGATTATTGTTTTTAATTAATAATTGAGTCGTCTATTATCAAAGGCGGCAATCTGTACATTTGGACAAAAAATTTTTATTGATATGTCAATACAGATTTATTTGAATATCATCGTCTCCTTCAAAGAATACGGTTCAAAACCTGCATTAAATAAAGGTTAATAGTTAACCTGTTATTTATCTAAGATGTCGTTCCGAAGAGTTTTGTGACTGCCAAT
The DNA here is from genome assembly GCF_003987935.1 of Bombyx mandarina. The sequence goes on from NW_021011496.1 coordinate 3,038,693, forward strand.
GGAATACAAAGTCAATAATTCGTTTTTCTGATTTACCAATCATTGTCCAAAAGTCAGATTGCCGCCTTTGATAATAGACGACTCAATTGCTTGTATTGTCTTTTTGTGTGTGAGAATTTATTAAGTATCTCGGATCCGTTCGTTTTTTTTTTTGACTACAACCTTAGGATTTATTTTTATTATTTTATTGCTTAGATATGTGGACGATGTTAGTATAACCTCTCGAAGTTACTAGCGTAGGTAGATAAAAAAACTGGTGGCAAGATCTCTTGTGAGTCCGCGCGGGTAGGTACCACCGCCCTGCCTATTTCTGCCGTGAAGCAGAAATGCGTTTCGATTTGAAGGCTGGGGCAGCCGTTGTAACTATAGTTGAGACCATAGAACTTATATCTCGAGGTGGGTGGCGCATTTACTTTGTAGATGTTTGGGCTCCGGTAACCATTAACACTAGGTTGGGTTGTGAGCTAGTCCACCCATCTATGCAATACATAAATAAAAACTCATTCACGAGAGAAATAGACGACAGTGGTAGTATGATAAAAGTAAGTGGATACTGTTGTTAAAACCATTGAAATACCGCTACAAATCTTGTCGGCAATGTCTTGTGCATCATTCTCCTTCATACCCTCTGAAGATCGCAAATAAACAAGTTCGCCGTGAAAAAACTAAATAAGACACAATTTTCTTTAAATTAGTCTTTATTACCCTTGATATTTTTATTACATAATTCAACCTTTGTATAACAACAACATTATTAGAAAATACAGTAATCTCCCCTATAACACGGTGGATTGGTTTCGCGTTGTATGTATCCTATGACGCGTCATATAAACAATTATTCACGTTCGACTTTTCTCGTTAAAGGAGCTTTAAATTGAACATGAAAGAAAACTATAATCGAAATATGTTTGTTTAATTAGCTAAATCAAACTAAGAACGTTTTAAATTTAGAAATACACGGGGAATCCCCGCTTTCTATGAGGGACGTGAACTCGCATTATAGGGGGGATTACATTAATAAAAAAAAAAACCCGTGACCGTGACGTGACGTCATTTAGGTTTCTATATAAAAATTATTTGAAGTTTTTGTGCGTATGTAATGTCTTTTCAAATTAAAACAACTATTAAAAAAAATACAACCTTTAAAGTTTTAATTTATTAAGACAATGTGCAAAAAGAGCAAAATAAATTAAAAAAACGTTTTCAATTTTGAAGTTTGGAGAAGTGAATAAAAGTAAAAAAAAAGAATGAAAGAAATATTCGAATTATTAGGTATTACGTCACATTGTGTATTTGTATGTATGTAAGAAATTTGGAAATTTGGAAATGCAGTTGGAACGTTTACCTACGTTTGCCGCTAGGGGCGCTGTTCCAACTGCATACTACAAATTTGAGTTAACTTTTACGCTATCGAGAACGTTAAAAAATTCTCACTAAGCTCTATTTGTGTGCCTGACGGTGAGCTATGCATGGTGTGGCAATTTAAATCTTACCTACATTTTTTTGGTACAAAACTTCGCTTCACTGCTATTCTCCAAACAACGACAATAAAGTGTTTAAATTGACATTACATTACAATTTTAAGTAATTATACAGATTAATAGGCAAAGATGATAAAAATTACTAGAATTTTCTCGTCTAGTTTATTCAACCGATTTCCTTTTTTCATGTTTTTTCTTTTCTTCGTTGCAATGACGTGTGAACGTGCTCACGGCCCGTCTGAAGTTAATGTTCCCAGCGTCCGTAGACATAATTACGCGAACGCTACCACCCGTATACTTGATGTAAGACTTTTATTACACGATGTTATTCCTGCAACGCTTAGGTGGTACGTGAACATAAGCTAAGTTCGTATTTCCTCATACCCATATTACCATTTGATGATCCTTCCCCCAGAACTGAAGAATTGGATATCACGGAAAGACAATTAAAAACAAACTATTGTGACGTAACGATTTAGCTCAACAACGTAAAACGGAACGTACCGTTTATGTATTAATATAATCGAGAAAAAAAACATACTAAAAAAAATACTATAAATTATTGAGCGTCAGGTAATGTATGTTTTAAGCTATATTTTTCGTCGAGAATATAATTATTCGCCCCAAAATCACCACAATTTTATATTTAACGATATAATCTTATTTAAGTCGTATTCCATTCCTATATTACAATACAATAACATATACGGTATATATTTATTACTTCTAAATTCATTAAAAATATTTTGGCCAATCGATCACATTGTTTTAAGTTTAAACCAAAATAATTAAAATCGTAAAAGAAGTCGTTTTCAAGAATTTAAAGATTTTCTTTTAACATATTTTTTTTTAAATAAAATCAACAGTTAAATAGTAATTAGCACAAGTAAAAATAAATAAATAAAAATGTATTGTGAAAACGAGTTTTCGCGATTGGCGCCTTTTTTTGACACTTAAAAAAACATGGATGCCAACAATTAATTTGCCTACGTTTTATTTTAACTTGTGCTACATGTATAATAAATGTATATTAATATATCAATACAACTAATTCTTTAAACTGTTTTTTTTTAAATACGTTTTATTTTCGTAATAATACTATGGTAATGATATGTGTGCCGAAAACGGCACAAGTGATAAAGACGTGACTGGGTGACACAGAAATATGCCTCGCAAAATGAGTGCCTTGATAATATCTGGTCTGCAATTTAAGTCTTTATTCCAAACGCAATAAAGCTCAAACTTATACATTCAACACTCTCGTTAAAATAAAATTTAAATCATCAGCTTCGTTTATTAGTGATGTGTTTGTTTGTACTAAATTGAACAAATTCGCTATTATTGTTTCTCGCTCTCTACCTCAGCTAACGATCTAACCTCAACCCAAGTATCAGTGTAATTGATTTTACAACTACCTTCCTTGGCAGTATACATTAGTTACGCATTAAACAAATACCCTCATATTTCGCACACGCCGAATGAGACTATACAATATCTATATATCTATAATACGTCATTTATAAAATCCATTTTTTTTATTAAAATTTAAAGTTTAATGTTAAAAACTTTAAGTTTCTTTTATAAATAAGCTCCGTTAATCTGTGCTTTTCGTCGCGCTTTTAACAAGCCATCGATGCGTATTTCGACAATTCCGGCAACACCATACCCACAGCCTGAAAGAATTGAGCGATCTATCAGACTGATTACTAGACTGTCCGGGGTACGAGCGAATGGTGCATGACAAAACGGGATGGAAACAATGAGATAGGACAGGTCTGTGGGCTGAAATTGGGATGTGCCTGGATGAAACGAATTTGCCGGATTCGGACTTATCATACAATGAACACATTTATTTTTGGTAGATCCTTAAATTAATTTCCGATTGGGTTTCGCAATTTAGCAGGCCACCGATGCGTATTTGGATAGCTTCGGTAAGCCCATCCCCACCGCCTGGAAGAATTCAGCAACCTGTCAGATGGATTACTAGACTGTCCATATCACGGAACAAAGGGGACGGGTTTGGGTAAACGGGGTGAGCACAGTAATGGATGAAACATTATAACAAATCCGGTGATAAGCTAATTATTGGAACCAACAGACATAACAGTGTGAATGTCGCCACCCGCTTCGAGATATGAGGTCGCAATAGCACTTGTATTTCGCTAGAACCAGGCAGTACGGTACCAAAATTTTAGGTTCACAAAACGCCCTACCACAAGACCAGCGATGAGGCAAATTAAAATTAAAAATGCTATTTGATTTTTCTGATATTATCTCTTCATCGCGGTAATCGTCCGAGAACATGTGTTACGTACGTAATTACTTAGAAAATTTTGTAGCTGTCAGCGAGATTGAAATACCAGTTTAAAGGCATTTAACAGAGACTCTTCGAAAATCTCCTTTTCTTTCTTGCTCTTTATTTTCAAGGAAAACGCCAGACCAGAGTCCCAGCCGTGGTCCCGTGGTCCTACAATGGGATTATCAGCAGGTTTATCATGCACACTTACGTCATTATCGTCGATATCATCCTCGCTCTGGTACTGAACGTCAAGTACTGAGCTGTTAACGCTGTTCTCCCAGTCTTCCGAAGATTCCACCGACGAACTATCTAAGTCCATTTCTAGAACATCAATATTGCATTTTTGATATTGCATTCCCAAGCATTGGATATAGTTTGGTACAGAGCGAATGGTTCGATATCCTAAGGTTCCTATTGTCGAGAATACCTAAAAAGTAGGGGGTGAATGTCCGGAGTGCACTCCCCAAAGACCTCACGGAAGAAGTGATGGCTTCAAATTTTGGCATTTTCAACAAGTTTTTATTGGCTTCGTTTGCTTTGTATGTCAATCGACTTCAAGACGTCTGATTAACTTGAAAATTTACAGACTTATCAAGGACCGATGACAATACAATAATTTTATGACTTCCCTCTATTATCCTGACCGGTATCAACAGGATGAAACAGAAAAATTAAATTTATGATAACTTCGGTTTGCAGCAACAGCAGAGATTGATAATTACTATTAACGTCCAAAATGTAAGTTTTTGGAATTCGGCAACTAGCATTGCTTTTCGTATTCCGAAAGCCACTTCGACTGCACTCTTATAAGTCTGATCATGAACGCTCAATATTTACGTACGAGTCCTTTTATTGGCAAATGACCACAATAACCATGTGCCGCGGTTCCAATTATCTCGTGACGGGCGAAGACTTCATCTTACCCTTATATATATATTTTATTGTCTTTGAAGGCAGACGAGCATACGGACCACCTGATGGTAAGTGGTCACCGTCGCTCATGGACGTCAGCGATGCCAGGGGCAGAGCCAAGCGGCTGCCTATCATAAGTACTCTCCGCAAGCCTCATTTGAAGAAGGACATGTCATAGCGCTTGGAAAACTCCAACCGCTACGAAGACTTTCAAGGGTTTTAAACATTATACGACATGTCTTCTGAATCTTTTATTTTTTTTATTGCTTAGATGGGTAAACGAGCTCACAGCCCACCTAGTGTTAAGTGGTTACTGGAGCCCATAGACATCTATAACGTAAACGCGTCACCCACCTTGAGATATAAGTTCTAAGGTCTCAAGTATAGTTAAAACGGCTGCCCCACCCTTCAAACCGAAACGCATTATTGCTTCACGGCAGAAATCGGCGGGGTGGTGGTACCTACCCGTGCGGACTTACAACAGGTCCTACCACTAGTAATGTTAACCGACCTATCACGAGTGGGTCAGGATGCTGGTGTTCCGGCGCCGCCGGGAGCCTTAGGGCGGTGGCATTGAGGGCTAAGGCCTGCGCTCCGTAGACGCGGCTGGTTGACGGCATAGCGGACGCCAGGGAACCGTTACTGTCAGACGTTTGGGTCGTCGCCTCGTCCGTGTATTTTATTAATGCGTGCTCCTGTATGGGAAATTGGCGTGTTCAAAAACGGGATCGTCACAAAGGAAGCTGTGAAAATGGGGGGGGGGGGGGATTTGGGGGGAAAAGACTCTATGGACGCATTTAATACATTTTGCTATGGATTTTCTGTTGCAGGTAAGCATACAGTCTACTTGAAGGTACAGGGCCGGATTTAGAGGTCTGGAGGCCTTGGGGCAACACAGGAGCGGAGGCCCCCTGGCCCCAAATTATTTTCCAAATAAAATGAACGATTATTTTTTTTCAGTCGAGTTTTCCAATAAATAATTTCTTTTGAAACCACGTAGATTCTCTTAGTATTTAACAACTTTTAGTTTTAACGTTAACGTGTTGGGTGGAGGAGCTCATAGCCCACCTGGTGTTATGTGATTACTGGAGCCCATAGACATCTACAACGTAAATGCGCCACCCACCTTGAGATAAAAGTTCTGAGGTCTCAGTATGGTTACAACAGCTGCCCCACTTTTCAAGCCGAAACGCATTACCGCTTCACGGCAGAAATAGGAGGGTGGTGGTACCTACCCATACGGACTCACAAGAGTTCCTACCGCCAGTAATTACACAAATTATAATTTTGCGGGTTTGATTTTTATTACACGATGTTATTCCTTCACCGTGGAAGTCAATCGTGAACATTTGTTACGTACGTATTTCATTGGTACCCGAAAAATTGGTACCCGCCTGCTGAATTCGAACACCGGTGCATCGCTAAATACGAATGCACTGGACTTCTTATCCTTTAGGCCACGACGACTTCTTACTTGTCGGATTTTTTTTCCAAAGTCTCTATTGTGGGGACCCTCCCATTTGTGGAGGCCCCGGGACTTTAGCCCCGGTTGTTCTCCCCTAAATCCGGCCTGTACCTTCAGAGGGTAAATCATCATCGCTCACGACCATGAGCATGCCAGCGACGTAGCCAAGCAGCTCCCCAAATTTTCTTTACGATTACGGATGGTAGGCATAAACATATAACTATTACAAATCAAGTCCGTTACAATAAACTATTTGGGTTGCCCTAAATGTTTAAAGCGTTCACTAGAACGGCCATTAGCGATGTGATATCTAAAACATCGTCTTCTCGCATTAAAACTGTATAATCTCAAAACTTACTAATTTTACAGGAGAGTGTTTTAAAGTTTTAACACGTGGTATTTTTAATATTAATCATCTTTGCAACATTTATTTTTTATTTTTTACCAGTTGTTACATTATCTGTCTTTTAAAGTAAGATAAAATTATGTATTAATTTTGTTAATAGTAGTCAACATACAGGAAAACAAAAAAAATAAAAAAATAAAACTAAACTACCCTCTTTTGACAGTATTTATGAGAAAAATACTGGTGATACCAAATGATTCCGCATATTAACTCAATTTCGAATGTTTTTGGAAATTGTACACTTTTAATGCGAAAAGACGACATGAGGAAGTTAAAATTCAGCTACATACATACATAAATTAGACACGTCTAGTACAATTGAAATAGCAGCGGTGCGGTAACAATGCAAGGTTGAAAGCTTTTTGCAATTAATAAATATTTAAAAAAAGAAACTTACCGGATGCGAAAGTTCACAGATCGGATTCGACCTCAAATCGATCATTTCTAAGCCGGGTACGAGACTCGTGTCTAAATTGGCCGGTACTGATGAAATCTGCAATACGGATGTTGTTTCTCAATTAAATGAATGATTTATTTTATTTCAAACAACAACAACAAGTCCATATGTGTAGATACATGGTATCAACACACACTTGAAACACACTTAAAATTAACAAAACCAATCAAATAAAAAAGATATTATACATTTATTAAAAACAATTATCAGTTGAATACATTTCAAATATTCCATTCAACTGGTAGTTACTTCGAACCAAACATTATTATTGTTATTATTATTTAGTCCGCAAGTGAACCACGGTACAATGGTAAAGTAATGGACTTATCGAGTTTAATTATGTGGACAAGCACATGGGACACAGGCAATGTAGACATCGACTCTCGACTCGACTTGAGATACCAGATCCAAGTCTCAAATGTATTGCATAAAGGCTGTCCCGTCCTGGCGGATATGGATATATGAGTGTTTCGCGGCAGAAATCGCTAAGATGGCGGTTATATAAGACGTCCGGTGCATTTGTGTTGAGCGATGCACCGGTGTTCGAATCCCAGGCGGGTACCAATTTTTCTAATGAAATACGTACTTAACAAATGTTCACGATTGACTTCCACGGTGAAGGAATAACATCGTGTAATAAAAATCAAACCCGCAAAATTATAATTTGCATAATTATTGGTGGTAGGACCTCTTGTGAGTCCGCACGGGTAGGTACCACCACCCTTCCTATTTCTGCCGTGAAGCAGTAATGCGTTTCGGTTTGAAGGGTGGGGCAGCCGTTGTAACTACCCATCTAAGCAATAAAAGAAAGTTATACAACTGCCACGGGGAGGGATGCGTGTATCTACGGGTCGATCTGAATCCACTCTCGGAAGGAGAACGGCGCGAAGCCAATCGTTATTATCTAACGAAGAAATATTCGCTTTGAAATTAGGGTCGTCAAGCGGTAACTAGAGACGCTTTTCAAAGCTCCGTAAAGAAAAGCCGAGATCATTAATTCGAATACAAGCTAACTATTAACTCAGAAGTACACAGATATAATTGGTATCTCCGTAGACAGCGTTTCGGTTTGAAGGGTGGGGCAGCGGTTGTCACTATACTGAGACCTTTGAGCTCATATGTCAAGGTGGGTGGCGCATTTACGTTGTAGATGTCTATGGGCTCCAGTAACCACTTAACACCAGGTGGGAATGTGAGCTCGTCCACACATCTAAGCAATAATAAAAAATTAATAAAAGACTCTGTAGGATTTCACAAAGTTGGCAAAATTGTTGGCAAACCGAAGAGGCCGTGACTCGGTCGTGACCCTGGTATTACTCACGTTTATGAGCGACGGTGACCACTCATCAGACGGTCAGTATGCTCTGGCTACAAGTGAAATTATGTGCGAGCGAGAACAAATAGGTCGTTTAAATGAGGCTGTGTATAGTGCTGTTTCATTCCCGATCCTGCGGACAGAATGGAAAGCAGTCGACGTCGCCCAAAACACGTCATTTCGGATCCTCCCAATACACTAACGGTGCTTTTAGGTACCTCAAGCACCGGTCATCGTTCTCGTCGAACCCGTCGCTTGCGGCGAAGGACTCGGCGAGTAAATTAACCCTCAGACACAACCCACTGAGTTTCTCGCCGGATCTTCTCAGTGGGTCGTGTTTCCGATCCGGTGGTAGATTCTGCGAAGCACGGCTCTTGCTAGGGTTCGTGTTAGCAACGTCCTCAGGGTTGAGCCCCGTGAGCTCACCTACTAGTTAAGGTTACGCTGAAATAGCCTGTCAAGGCTCTCAGCTTAGGTAGGAAAAATAAAAAAATAAAAATTGTGCTGGTACTTACCTGATTACTGTTCAATTGGAGGAACATCAGCTCTTTACATTTGAGTATCGATGACGGAAACTGTTCTAGCCTGTTGTTACGTAAATTACAATGGACGAGGGCCGTCATTCTGTCCATCGTATCTGGCAATGTTTCGATTTGATTATTCTCAAGCGTCAACCATCTGGTAAGTAAGAAATTAAATTGCTTTCTTTTTTCTCGATACAACACTGTTAATTTGATAACGATCACAAAACTATATTAATTTGAAAGTCGAATTGGAATATTTACATTTGTAACCTAGGAATCATAAGGAAGCGTCAGAAGGCTACTTTACAAAAGCGGTATGACACGATAACCTAGTTATCGTGGCCGTTGCACATTATGTTTCCAACCGAGGCAACGGGGAACGGAAAGCAAATGTTTTGTGGGATCCTCCGAATCCGCTTTTAGGCCCATTTTTATTTTCGTAATTCTGATCCAGTGATAAATTCTATAAAGTAATGCTGTTGCTAGGGCCAGTATTAGTAAGCTTTCTCAGGTTAAGCCTAAGCTCACCTACCGGACCATGAGTAGCTGGAATAGCTCCATAAGTTACCAGCAATTAAGTAGGGAAAAAGACAAAGCACGACCCAGTATTATAGTTTAAAATAATTTCAATATTGCACTGATTTACTATATAATTAGGTCAAGTGATTGATATCGATATTGCATTTAGCATACAATGAAAAACCTTAAGAATTAGTTTATTTTTCCTTAAAAATAATTGACTTGACCTTATTTTATATACGGAAGCAATACATTAATTTGGTGCATTGCGGTTGGTTTAAAAAAAACATGCACCCAAAGATACACTGCTATTCAAAATCTATAATATATTATGTCAAATATGCAAAGAGAAAAGAGTTAGTATTTTTTTGTTAGTTTTTATTTTTTATTGTTTAGATGGATGGACGAGCTCACAGCCCACCTGGTGTTAAGTGGTTACTGGAGCCTATAGACATCTACAACGTAAACGCGCCACCCACCTCGAGATATAAGTTCTAAGGTCTCAGTATAGTTACAACGGCTACCCCCACCCTTCAAACCGAAACACATTACTGCTTCACGGCAGAAATAGGCGGGGTGGCGGTACCTACCCGTGCGGACTCCCAAGTGGTCCTACCACCAGTATGTTAGATGACAAACATTAATATTATCAAAAAAAAATGTTTTTGTGATTTTTTTTTTCACAATTTTTTTTCATAACGCCACTAATTATTGAAATATTATATAACACCTGAATTAAATAGAATTACTGATGTTCAGCGATTATAGTTGAAGTACTATCATAGTACTAACAATAATAATGATAACCAAATTTTTCAATCCAATGATTTTCTGATGTAATGGTCATGAGGATGAGATACGAATAAATACATTTCGAGCCAGAATTTGAGACAATTTAATAAACACACTATATCCCGCATGCTTTTTTTCCCCTACCTATGATGATAGCCTGGAGAGGCTATTTCAGCTTCCCCTTGACATGTAGGTGAGCTAACGGGGCTCAAGCTGGGAGTGTTGTTAACACTGGCCCTAGCAAAAGCAGTGCTTCGCAGGATCTACCGCCGGTTCAGACCCACTGAGCCACTGATCCTGCGAGAAACTCAGTTCCGCATGTAGTGTATAACAAGTACACAGTGCCAAAAATAATAATATAAGTTCTGAGGTGCAAAATACAAAAAAAAATAGTACAATTAAAGCTACTTTTCAAGTATAATTTTGCATATCTTAATGTAATTATATTTTATTTCAAACGTTCTGAATACTTTACATGGACAAAGTGTGGTGTTGTTTGTTAACATTTGAATATTGTGCTATCTACATAAATGATAATTTTTAACGAAGTTTTAATTGTGTCTATGAATCTCAATAACCAAAGAAAATGCATTTGATAAAATTATTCTGATGGTTCTACTGTGAAAAATAAAACACATCAGATTCATTTGTTAACTTTTGTATTATTATTATTTGCATTATTATGCTTTGTTTCTGAAAACTTTCTGCCCGCAATTGTGATTAGGCAAAAATAAATAAAAAAGTGGTTTTTTTGAAGCTAAATTTTTTTTAAAGCATTTTTTATTTTACTGTTAAATAATATTGAGGAGTGAAAGGATGTTTGGTTTAAGCGACGTTTCGGTTAATACGCGAAATTTATTTTTGTAATTAAAGGTGCGTTTTATTTCGTATTAATATCAACAGTTTGATGTATTTAATTGAACTTCGATTAAGTTTACTCCACTCAAATAGCTGATTTTTTTCCAAAGTTTAAACTTTAAATGGCTCTCCAGTAAAGTTGCAAGAATGTCGCTTAAACCAAAATAGCCTCTTCCTGCCCACCCCTCTATATATTGTCAATCAACTCAGTCAGACTCACAATAGTAGGACTAAGGTGAGAGAGAAGCAAGAGAGAGAGACTTACCTCAATTTAGCTAGACTTGTCATTTCCTCAGGAATAGTCTTCAGTTCATTTCCTCGGGCTCCAAAAGTGTCTAACTGAGTCAGTTTTCCTATCTCTTTAGGTATCTCTTTCAAACCTATTCTATTACACCAGAACGCTTCCAGCTTCTCCAGATCACCGATTTCCGGGATCAAAACATTTAATGGATTGTAACTCAAATTCAAATTTACAAGGTTTTTTAAGTTCCCTATCTCGGTTGGCAGCGATGATAAGTTATTGTAGTCTAGAGTAAGCGTTGTTAGATTTATTAGAAGCGTTATCTCAACAGGGAATATGCTAATTTTGTTTTTATGCAAGTACAGATGTTCTACTTCTAAACAGGTGTATAGTAAACCAGGTATTTCTGTGATTTCAAACCCGTTTAAACTTAACCTCGACTTTTTTTTGGCGATCGCTTGCTCAATTAGTGCTAATATATGATTTTCACGGATGAATTTTAATATGGCACTCATTTTATCTAGGTATATTTATATCTGACCGTGTTATTTTGAACTGCGTTTTTGAATTTTAGTAAATGAAAATGACAGCAGTGACATCAAAAACTGACACTTTAGGACTTTTTGTTTGATTGGTTGATTGGACAGGCAACGAGAGTATATCTCATACATCCAAACTTTTGTAACAAAGGCTCAAGCCAGATCTGAAATTGAATAAAATTAAACGGAACAAATAAAGTATAAAAGGACAACACCGTAAGTGTTGTACAAGAAAAACGGAAATAACCTCTAGGGAAATGGTGAAAAATACTTGAGAGTTAAATGACTTGTTTAGAAGAAGCCACTTCTAGCGATTTTATTTTACAGATGGTTAACGCGCAGTAAAGTACCTTGATTACATTGACTATAACAACTCTGTTTCCGCTAAAAAGCTTACACTTGAACACCACTTGAAGAAATTATTCTCTTGTCAGATTTGATGGATAAAGTGGTCTTCAAAAATACATTGAAATAGAAATCCTATAATATACAAGTAAAATTAGCTAAAATTAGCTATCATCATTTATGATAACAGTAAAAGGATAGTAATTTGCTTTAAAAATATATATATGTATTGCTAAAAAGATCCAATCATACGTACATAGTGATGCTTAATGTTGATTACAAAATTTTACACTTTTTATTGGCTGAATTGAAATTAGATATTTCAGTACTATAAATAATTCATAACTTAATATCAGGAAATTTCTAAAACTATAAATCTCTCAACAGTTTTACTAAAACACGTAAAACGAAACGATATAATAATATTGATTTTTCGATACCCTCCACATCCATTCTCGTTTTGTGTTTTCATTAGTAAATAAATATATATGTCTGGAATATTCGACATAAATAATGTCTATCATTCATGATAGCAGTCAATTATAAATGAAGATGCGTAAAAAATCATTTCTTCTCGTCGTCTTCATTCAATTTTATTTTGCACAAACACATTATGGTGAGTTTCGAAGAACCAGTAACAAGTTGAAAATAATAATTTAAAAAATCATTTTGCTTAAAAATTTTTAGCATTACAACAAAACAAAACTGTACATAATGTTCGACGTTTGAGTGCAGGTAATGGTTTCTTCAAGGAGCAGAAGTCCTCTTACCGACCATATCAGCCAGTCTCCGTAAAGCATCACAAGGCTTACCCTCGACCTGAGGACAGATCAGACTATGATATCACGTCATACGACACGGAGTACGGCGCGGTCGTGTCAAACTTCACGTCTTCCATTTATGATGATAATCCTCAACTGTATCCTAATCCAGAGTTCATTGCGAACAGCAATCAAGGTCTGTATTTTCTTTAACTAATAGTGTAGGGAAAATCCATAAGCTTAAAGCAACAGAAAAACACATGTCACACAGACACAGCGTGATCGGGAATCGAACATTGAAATTTGTTGTTTCTATTATATTCATATTTATTGATATTAAAACTTTTATTATTCATAGTACTATGATTTGTGTTGTGAACCGATTTAAAAAAAAAGGAGGGGTTCTCAGTTTGATTCTCCTGATTTTTTTACCTGTGTTAGTTACCACGTAACGTTTTTGCTAGATGAATCGAGTTTGATGAATCATTTTTTATTTAAATGCAAGGCTTTTCACGTGCCCCGTCCAAATTTTATCAAGATCTATCATATCAGAAGTTTTTAACCTATCTTCAATAATGCATACTCAATTACCTTCGACTAGATTCACGATATTTTTACTTTATCTTGTTGAAGTCGGTTCTCTTTTAAATTACAATTACTATTTTTATTTTGTATCACTGTTGCGTAGTAGAAATAGGCTGGTAGAAATTGTAAGCCTGTGTCTACTCGTATAGACTTAAAATGTTCGCTACCACCAGGAACATTAATACGTCCTTTTGCCATTAATTTTTTTTGTCCTTTCCAGGCAGTACTAAGTTAAATGACAATAAAATATCCGATATAGAGTTACCAGATGACTCGTTAGCGGACGCAGACCTCAAAGAGCACGACATAATTGATAGCGTAACCTATCTATACGGATACAACAGTTGCCATGGCGACCGGCACGAATGGTTGATACTTGTGAGTGATTTCAATCAGGATTACTGTTCACCAATTAAAATTGTGATATTCCATATTAAAAGTGAAAAAGGATTGTCATGTCTGTCCTATTCTTAACTGATTAGCTGACCGAGACCAGTAAGGAGTTCGGACAGCTGATAACCAGTACGCTTAGTGCGCGTAAAAGTTAGCCCCATTTTGTATGCAGTTGGAACAGCGCCCCTAGCGGCAAACGTAGGCAAACGATCCCATTCCATACAAATATGAGCTAACTTTTACGCTATCGAGAACGTTAAAAAACTCGCATTAAGCACACAGGTCCAAAACAGCTGGCGCTCATGTAGGTATTACCTACCAGCGTAATCCCAATAAAAGTACATGTTAAAATAACTAACGGCTCCACTTCGATAAAGCGGCACGACACGAGAACCCTCTCATCGTGGCCGCCTGTAACTACATTCCCGATCCTGCGGACAGAATGGAAAGCAGTCGACGTCGCCCAAAATACGTCATAACGGATCCTCCCGATCCACTAACGGTGCTTTTAGGTACTTCAAGCACCGGTCACCGTCACTTGCGACGAAGGGCTCGACGAGTAAATTAACTCTTAGACACAGCCCACTGAGTTTCTCGCCGGATCTTCTCAGTGGGTCGCGTTTCCGATCCGGTGGTAGATTCTGCGAAGCACGGCTCTTGCTAGGGTTCGTGTTGGCATCGTCGTCAGGTTTGAGCCCCGTGAGCTCACCTACTAGCCACGGTTACGCTGGAATAGCCGCTCCAGGCTACCAGCTTAGGTTGGAAAAAAAAAAAAACTAACGGCTATTGTCATGCTCAGTCCACGTTGCCATACCCGTAGCCGAGGGTAGACTGAGCTGGCCCTATTCGACCCAAGCGACTGGGAAACGCCAAGCCACCGTCACATAACATGTCTTATCGGATCCCCCGGATCCACTCTCGGTGCTATAAGACTCTCAAGCACCGGTCACCGTCCTCGTCGTTACAACAAAGAGTTCGACTAACCCATAGACACAGCCACACAGAGTTTCTCGACGGATTTTCTAAGTGGGGCGCAATTCCGATCCGGAGGTAAATTCTGGGACTGCTCTTGCTAGGATTAATGTTAGCAATTTTTCTGGAGTTGAGCCCGTGAGCTCACCTACTCGTTCGGATGTACCTGGAATAGTCTCAGACTACCAACGAATACGTAGAGGAAACAAAATGGCGCACGATAGCCCCTGAGAAAGTCATTCAGAGAAGGCATGACCCTGAGCATTAAGGACCGTCGACTCAAAAACGAGGCGATGGCCATTGAATCTATACAAATAAATAAAATTAGAGTGTCTGTTTGTAATAATAAAATAACCACTTTTTACTAAATGCGTAAGTATGTATACCACAGTACATATACCAAAATATAATTTTTAAAATTTTTGGTCTGTCTGTCGGTCTGTTTGTTCCGGCTAATCTCTGGAACGGCTGGACTGATTTTAACGGGACTTTCACTGATAGGTAGCTGATGATATAAGGAGTAACTTAGGCTACTTTTTTTAAACTAGCTTTTCCTCGCGGCGTCACCCGCGGTACGACAGTAACCGCGGGTAACATCGTGGGACTCAGCTAACAATAATAAAATTTAATGTTTCCGAAGCGAAGCGAGGGCGGGTCGCTAGTGTCTAATAAAATACTAATGACGTTTCATTTTACAGATCTACGTAACAAGTGCTATAGCAGTAATAATACTGGCCGGCGCGGTAATGTGGCAGATGTGGAGCAATTACGCGGCGGAATTCAGAATGAAGAGTAAACTGTATCCTATCAACATCAACCTGTGCTGTTGTCTAGGAGTCTGCACTCTCATTTATATACAGGCTGTTTTGGTAACTAGCTTTTTTTTCTTCTATTCGGACTGTAGTTCACCCGCTTTAGTACTTCATCGTCACGTTTAAAATGCTTATTTATTTATTAACTACTGTTCATCTGATATTTACATTACCAAATTTAATGTCTAAGAAATTATCGACCAGTCAATTGAACGTGAGGTAAGTTTCGGCCATTCAAGGTAAGTAAGGGTGGGTGAATTGAAATATAAATTAAAATACAAATACATAGTAACGTATAGTGTAAATATATAGTGCGATATATTATAACACGTATAGTATAAATATACATATTATACATATTTAAATATCGTGTCGTGTCCGGATGCCATCTAGTGGATGCAAGCCGCAACTACTAGTCAAACATCGGATCACTTCGAGTAGTGTGCTTCGGCAAAGTCGAGTCGTATCGAAGCACATTCGTTGTCTGGGTTCGGAAGAGTGAAAACGTCTCGGAGCTGTCATCGTTTTCGCGTGAAAATTCTTTAATAAAAATAAATTATAGGATAGGTAAAATGTTACTGTCATCTACAGGAGCAATGTGAAACTAAGCGAAGCGAAGCCATCTAGTGGCCGACGCCCGTAAACATTTTAGTTGAGTGCTTGAGTTGCTTATCTATAACTAATTTATGTCTCTAATATGCGTATTATCTATGGTTTTAGGGCGTGTCTTCGCCTTCTCAATGCGAGAGGATCGCCCTGCTGCTCCACTACACGCATATAACCTGCGCGATGTGGATCGTAGCCTTGGCCGCGGCCGTCGCTGAATATTGCACGTGCGATACCCTATTGCCTCTCAAGTACAACTACCTACTGGCTTACGGCGTCCCGGCCGTAGTTGTTATGGTGAGTTCTGTGATCATACCCTCTTCTTTGTTGTTATCGCATATTGGTTTTATTTGGAGGGTAGTATTTTTTTTTGTCGCTTAGATGTGTGGACGATCTCACAGCCCACCTGATGTTAAGTGGTTACTGGAGCCCATAGACATCTACAACGTAAATGCGCCACCCACCTTGAGATATAAGTTCTAAGGTCTCAGTATAGTTATAACGGCTGCCCCACCCTTCAAACCGAAACGCATTACTGCTTTACGGCAGAAATAGGCAAGGTGGTGGTACCTACCCGTGCGGACTCACAAGAGGTCCTACCACCAGTGATTACGCAAATTATAATTTTGCGGGTTTGATTTTTATTGCACGATGTTATTCCTTCACCGTGGAAGTCAATCGTGAACATTTGTTAAGTACGTATTTCATTAGAAAAATTGGTACCCGCCTGCGGGATTCGAACACCGATGCATCGCAACAACGAATGCACCGGACGTCTTATCCTTTAGGCCACGACGACTTCGCTAGTAAACAGGATTTAGCTGTAGGCGGTTAGTCGCGTATTGGCTTTGCGAGCGACGGAAACAGCAAAGCCTTCGATGACGATAATGAACTGTTAGTAATTCAATCGAGTCAAATTGATGATAAAAAAATCTATCTAGTGCGTTTTTAGGAAATTCAACTCTGTGACCTCATTTTTAAGATTTTATTACCTAAATTTAACTTAACTATTACCTAATTCGCAGTCATACGTCCGTCGTTATAAATCATTTCAGTTTATGTATCAACTAAACCTACCCTCTATTTGATATCTCGAATACCGAATAGTCGAACATGTTCTGAACCAACGCGGGGATGTACCATTATGCTATTTTAGTCAGTCGCCAAGCTATAGTTCGTCACTGTTTGAAGATACCTATTGAGATTTTGACCTTCTGTAATTCTCTATTGGTTATGTGCCTCTTACGTTGCTTTACACTGTCCTCCGTTGTTTATTTACGAGATCGTTGAACTCTCGTGTCGCGTTGATTAAAATTGTGTTACACTGCGGGCCATATATAAAAAGAAAAATGTTGAATTTTCCAAAACACCAGTTAGATTAAAATCGATGTAAAATTTTCATTTGCAGTTCAACTACGCCCTGTCAATGGAACATTACGAAATAAAGCATTACTGCTGGATGTCTATCGAGAAAGGCATGGTCATGGGCTTTATGGTACCAGCGATGATTCTCATCTTAATTAATACTGGCATCGTGATACTAGGCCTAAAGAGCGTGAATAAAAAACAAGCGGAAATGCTGACGGCCAAGATACAAGAACTCGTGGACCACCACATTACGAACTGGCCAAAGAATGATCAAAACGGCGATAAGAATGCCAGTATTGAAACCTTGGATAATATTTACACGCCGAGCAGCAGTAGAAAGAATACGGACAGTTCGGAAACTCTCGATAAAGACTACAATGCCAGCGAAGAAGATTATAATTATTCTAATAACGGAGTAGCGAACGATGAAGCCGGTGAAAATCAGATTGAGGTGAGTGTTGTCAGACTTTATAATTTTTTTTTGTAGAATTGGTAGATTTTTTTTGTTTTTGATTGAACACGACAAAATGTAATTGAAAATTATTTTGTTCTATAAGAAAGATATATAGTATTCTATAAGAGTTTAAAGGTTGTTTTCGGTAATTTCTTTTAGCGCTCCGCTTCCAATAAAACAATACAGGACAAAAGCCTGTTAAATATGCTGTATATGGATAACATTTCGTTAAAATGGAGTTGGAACACGGAAGGCAATGAATTGAAGACATATTTGAATTTATGTTTGATTTTGGAGCCATTTTTCGCCATCAACTGGGTTATGGGCGTTGTTGCTATAGAGAATGCCACTCACTGGTCGACCCCGACGATTTATCTAATACTAATTGTGTCTATGGTAAGTCATTTTAAGAATTAGGTACTTGAAATTATTCACTGTAGTTCCATTTCGGTCTTCCTAAAGCGAAGTGAAAGTGAGGTTTTCAAACACGAATTTTTTATCTAAAGTGACCTAGAGAATTGCATTTCTGGTGTACATGTGAGATAACTGTTTACTTGTCGGTAACTGTACAAGTACTCCTAATAGAACAATGGTGTAAAAAATTCATAAATACATATTGTAATCTTAATAAACATAAAATTTGCCACAGTAATGTATTTCGGTGTTTACATGTCGTAGATATAAATATTATTACTTTTTATGGTTTAATCTCGTACGTTTCAACGAAAACCGTTAAGTGTTCGTAAAGTCATAAATTAATCACCTCGGAAAACACACGATTTTAAGCCTTAAAACTCGTTTTATTTATGTACACTTCGGCTGTTAAACATTTTGCATGGAATGTATGCAAAGTCGTTTCGAATGTATAAAAAGTACGTTAGGGCGCGTCGCTGAGTAAAAAAGTTTGAGGGTCGCTGGTCTAGCGTACTTAGTGCGAGTTTTTTAACGTTCTCGATAACGTAAAAGTTAATCCAATTTTGTATGCAGTTGGAACAGCGCCCCTGGCGGCAAACGTATGCAAACGATCCCATTCCATACAAATATGAGCTAACTTTTACGCTATCGAGAACGTTAAAAAACTCGCACTAAGCACACATGTCCTCAGATTGGCAGTGAAAGATGCTTGCCTCTCTAAGCACAATACATAAACTTTTACTACAATTTTTTGGTTTATTCCTTTCAATTTCAGTACATGTACTTGACTGGTACTATATGTACTACCTTGCCTATAGTACAGCAGAAGACTCCCGTGCCGCCATGTTGTGAAGACGTTGTTATTGAACCTTCCCTAACAAGAACAAGGTAATTTATATTTATTTATCTAAATAAACTCGTAGTTGATGTCGGCACATAATGCCTCAACCGGGAATTGTCACCCGCGTGACTCTGATGTGTCATAATGACTATCTCCAAGCTAGACTCCCATACTCCCATACATACCGGCATGTATTTGAAAGAACTTTTAGCAGAATTGCGCGTTTACCACAGATTAGTCATATGAGCTAATATTTCCGCGTTTCAGAGTCAAGGATTGTATTAATGTTTTTGTTTTGGTTCTATGTATTGAGGATATAAGTAAGGAACACTGTCCTGTATAAGGGACAAGTTGATAAAGAGTCGATCTGAAAACAGCTGGAAGACTCACCGAAATAGCGCTAGTGGAAATGATATGAATGTAGCAGTTTTAAACAAAGCGAAGTGTGCTGGGTTGAAGCGTGGTACTTTATAGCGCTATTTTTTTAATCTTTCCACTTACTAATATGACGCCATTAGCTCCCTTTAAGCGGAATTTTTTTAATACACTGAACTGGTCCTCCTTCTACCCTCCATAGCTCTTAGTATTCCTTCGGTGTTGCCAATTAATAATCAGAAGACAATGATACCTGGTGGCGGTTATCTATCTAAAAAAAACACGTGTGGCACTCGGGGACTGCCGCGGTTAAGCGTATCATTTTTTATCAACTTATGCAATTATAATTTAATATTAAAAGAATAATAAAATAAGACCTCACTATATTTATAAACATTAACAAAAGCAAAACATTAACTGTCCCCTTCACACTCATAAGCTAGACCGCGCGAGAGAGAGATGGGCAGAATTTTCATAATGCGCATGCAGTGCGACCTCACGCCGCGCGCTTATTCACAAACACTGCACAAGCGCAACGTGTGAATATGTTGAACGCGAGCTACATGGTGGGCGCAGTAGGGTGTGTTAGGTTTTATTTTCGTTACGGAATTTCTTGATTCGGTCGCTGCGCTCAACGCCCGCGATAATTGCTATGCAATAGCTTAATAATTTGTCATTAGTAATAGTTTCACCTTGTTTTTAAAACAATTTAAACAGTTCGACCTCAATTTTTTTAACTGTATTTTTTTTTAACATCACGACGTCCCATTTATTTTTAAATTGCCACACACGTATCAAGGATTATTACAATAATATTATTTACTTTTATCTAATATCCAAACCAAAATAACTAAAATAAAATTTGTATTGTGTTCGGTTTGCTCATAAAGGGACTCTCCTTTTGGTTTTAATTCCATTTATTTTTACTTGCATCACAGTAATGAGTAATGCAACACACATTGTTTTGATAATTCAATTATGGTTAGTTAAGTTTCCAATTATAGCAAATAGACGATGCTACCGTTTGTCTTTTGGATTGTTTGATTTGTTTCTATTCTATTTCTATTTCGTTTATTTCAGGACAACTGACAGCATTCCACTTTTGGACCCGACTGTACAGCAGCCAAACGTAACTCCAGCACCTGCGGACACTATTAGCACAATTAGTATTTAGAAAAAAAAAACAACATAAAATTGGTACTAATACTGTCGCGAAACAGTGTTTCGGTGAAAAATGTTGATCTGCCCAAAAAACAAGTACTGGTGTTGCCAACTAACAGTTCCTGTGACGATATGAATTGAAACAATATGTATTAAGAGCATTGTCGATATGTCGTATTTAGACTTTCAACGCTCACCAAAAAAAAACTATGTTCATTATTCTAGTCTATATAAGAATGATTAAAATTAAAAATAAGATTTATGTGATTATTGGGGATTTTACGATATATTTTAATCGTTCGTGGTATTTAGTAAATAACTTCCTGTAATTTCTCGGAATAGGTCAACCTCCTGTAAAAGCGAATGTAATGTAACTAATTCAAAAAAGCTAGATGCAAATATAATAAGTAATCTATATATTTGATTCGAGTTGACAAATGTTTACGATTGACTTCAACGGTGCAGGAATAACATCGTGTAAAAATCATACCCGCAAAATTATAATTTGCGTAATTACTGGTGGTAGGACCTCTTGTGAGTCCGCACGGCTAGGTATCACCGCCCCGCCTATTTCGGCCGTGAAGCAGTAATGCGTTTCGGTTTGAAGGGCGGGGCAGCTGTTGTAACTATACTGAGACCTTAGAACTTATGGGCTCCGGTAACCATTTTACACCAGGTGGGCTGTGAGTTCGTCTACCAATCTAAGCAATAAAAAAAAGTTTCAAATTATTATCAAATGGGAGGTTGATTTTTAAATTTAATAATAAATCGGAAAGAGCCGGCGGATAGGTCGCCTAAAATGCCTACATAACTATTGATTTATTTACGTATAGATGTTCGATATCACTGTTTGAATTTTTGAAATAATGTTTCTAATTCGTGTTTAGGTAGTAGTAGTTACTTGGAAATTATCATAATTGATAATTATGGCGCCTTGTCGACTTTGTTCTAAATTCTACTCTTTAGTGCTGTTTGAAATTTTGAATATTTTAAATCAGTTTTACTCAATAGTTCCGAAGTTGTTGACAATAAATCTTCATTATAAAATATCTATGTGAATTACAGAGACAATTCTATTTATATCGTATAAAAGTGAGTTCTATTTCGGGATAATAGTAGAGAATAATTTATTTCCGTTAATTGGAACGAATTGGAATGTGGCGAAGTGTAAAAAAATAAGCAACAACAAAATATAAATAATCATTTCTAATACCAACTAAGCTTTAAAGAAATGACAAAAGTTTTTCCTTAAATTATGTATACAGTATTCGTGACTATAAAAGCATCAAATTCAATGACCTATTAGATTAATTAGAAGCATTTTAGCTTTGGATATTGTAAGCAAAGACAAATATAATGAATGGAATGTATCTTTTTTGCTTTTTCTCTCTCTGGATATGAATTGTGGATGTGTGGAAATTGGGTTCAGAGAAAATATAGTTCAAAGGCAAGAACCGGTGACACAAAACTGCGTAGGTACGTGCGTAAAGTTTGCGAACATAAAAAAGTGACTTAAGCAATTCACCAGAAATTTTGGTTTGGAAGGTTTGGGGGGAAAAAGAGTAAGGAAGGATAATTTATCGTGTGAGTGATGCTCCCTCGTAGATCTTCGGTTACATTATAGGATTTTTTTAAAAAAATCAGCGTAGCCTTGTAATGTGGCTGTCATAAATATGGCAATGAACACAAAATAATACAGAAGGTATAAAATCGAGCCGAAATACTTATCCGCATAACCTCTTCAAGGACATAGGCACATCCGATGGGCACATCTATGTCTAGGTTTTTTTAGTGCTTATTCATATAAAATAGAATTAACAATTCGCAATAATTAATAAACGAAATTAATGTTTTTTTACTTTAAAAAATTAGTCTCTGAAGACAGTTTGAAAGAATTACTATTTAAAACTAAACCTTGAATACCGAAACTAGATGTAAGCAGATATCGTGAATTCTCGTCTCAAGATAAATAATACAAGCTCCACGCTCTGTTTAGACATTAGCTATCTAAGTGAAATGTGTCTTTTGGAAACTAAACTATGTCTACTAAATTTTGTGTAGGTACTAAAATGAAAACGTTTCGGATCTTTTTTATTCTGTGCTTGATATGAAATCCAGTAGGTTTTTTTTTTTTTAATATCTTTTAAAACATGTGCGTTTGTTATCAGTTGTATGTTTTTTTACATTTATTCACCGATTTTTCCGTCACTTGTGGGTATCCCATGTAAAGTATATTGTGGAAGTGAAATTACAAATCATTTATATGTATTTACTATTGAAGTAGTTTTTATCTATAATCATTTTGTTCCAGTTTACGAGCAATTAAGATGATAGTTTAGTTTTATTTAACATTTAAAGATTCTTTTTGTATTTTTGTTACCTACTTGTGTGATCTCAAAAATGTGGTATTATAATAACTAATGTTTTTTAGGTTATTATTGTAAGTACAAACAAAAATTAGTTTTAATCAAACGAAACTTGCGTTTTACATAATACCTACTAACAAAGCAACATTCTATGTGATTATTAAGAATTTTAGCAAAACTATTGCTGCGAATTTTAATAAACGTTTTGAAAACTTCAGTTTTATTTATGTCATTACCTACACGTTAGAGTCCATTAGGGCAGGCAAGATTAACCAAAATAACCAATGCTATTAATTCATGAACTTTATTTTTATGTTGTTCTAACGAAGCTTACGGAGGATACCTACTATGTTGTAGGCAGCGGCTAGGCTGTCCCCGGCATTGCAGAGGTCCATGGGCGACGGTAACCACTCTCCGTCAGGTGGGCCGTATGCTCGTCTGTATACAAGGACGATAAAAACAACGATACACTGATAATATAATAATATATCAATCCAATAATAACCTCGATACTAGGATGAGCATCATTTTAGCCAAACCAATCGTTTTTACACGCTTTATATTATTAGGTTCACTTGTATGTATGTTTGTAACTGACTCACTTTAAACGATCAGATTTAATTCAAACTTTGTAGATTTATCGAGGACCGATGACAATTCAATATTAAAAAAAAAAAAAAAAATTTTTAAATGCAACTAAAAAATGAAAAATAAATAAATTGTTTGAAAAAATGGTCCATGGTGTGGTGTTATTAGTTATAAATAGTTTTCTGACAGATATGAGTAGAAGAATTATTTCAATAATATATTAAAAAGCACCCCAGGCATTTTTTACAAAATTTTTTTTTACAGTATTTTCAACTTAAATTTATTATATTATTGGGTTCAAATTCACGTCCCAATTGTTACAAGAGTTACAGACATCACGTGTATGTCGCCACCGAACTTGATATATGAAGTGGAAGACTCCGTCGCGTTAAAGTCTGCCCCAACCCTCAAACTGGGTCGCAAGACTGCATTGTGGCAGAAATAGGCCATTACGATAGACTACACATTTACATGGACTAGCGGTCCCGCAGTAGTCGAAATTCGACTATAATTAATTGAAATTATAAGTTTGAACATTATTATGGTTCTTTTGTCAAAGAATATTTATTATACAGGGTGGCCCATAAGTCCTTTGATATGAAAAAAATTTTATTAAAATAAAACTAATTACATTATGAATTAAATTTTTATTTACATAAAAAGCTTAAAAAACGGGAATTATTTTTTGAAAATAACATCTCCTAAATGTAATCCGTTGCGATCACGGCACTCTTGCAAACGACGTCTAAAATTGTCGATGACTGCGCGGCACGTCACTGCTGAAATGCTTGTCATTTCTCTGCGGATGTTTTCTTTTAGGGCCTCAATTGACCGCGGGTTTGTGTCGTATACTTTAGCCTTAAGGTAGCCCCACAAAAAAAAATCCATCGGGGTCAGATCTGGACTACGTGGAGGCCAGGAAATGTCTCCTCTCTTAGAGATAACTTTGCCAGGAAAAANATATATTACACAAAAACGTAACGCTAATAAAATAATAAGTAATGTATAGATACTAACAAACATACATTTCCAAAACATAAAAAGTAAACAACTAAACTTTTACTTTAATTCATTAATAAATTATTTTAGTGTTAAGCGCGACTCCCTTACCTCCTGTAGTAAATACAAATCGGCATTTCAAGAAGCAAAAATAAATAAAGCAAAACGATGTTAGTTCTCAGAGCAATTAAGGGAAAAGTTACTTTATTTGTTGCACCTTAAGATTGATTTAACATTAAAAGTTGTTTAAAATATGTCTTTTTATTGGTAAGTGACAGGAGTAATTTATTGCTTTGCTCGTTTTATGTGACGAATGATCGTAAGTATTAGATAATGTTTTGGAGATTTGTGACTTTATTACTAGGTGCCATAGTTGTTATTAGTTTGAACGTAAAAGTGTTTCAAAACTTTTTTCTCCGTTTGTTAGTAAACGAATGTAGCTATATAAGTATATATTCACGCGGACAGTTTTTGCTTTAATTTTGTACGTATCCCTTTATCTAGTTACTATTGTTGATCGAAGCTTGTATGTATGTTTGTAACTGACTCACTTTAAACGATCAGATTTAATTCAAACTTTGTAGATTTATCGAGGACCGATGACAATTCAAAATTAAAAAAAAATATATTAAAAAATTTAAATGCAACTAAAAAATGAAAAATAAATAAATTGTTTGAAAAAATGCTCCATGGTGTGGTGTTATTAGTTATAAATAGTTTTCTGACAGATATGAGTAGAAGAATTATTTCAATAATATATTAAAAAGCACCCCACGCATTTTTTACAGTATTTTCAACTTAAATTTATTAATTTATTATATTATTGGGTTCAAATTCACGTCCCTATTGTTACAAGAGTTACAGACATCACGTGTATGCCACCGACCTTGATATATGAAGTGGAAGACTCCGTCGCGTTAAAGTCTGCCCCAACCCTCAAACTGGGTCGCAAGACTGCATTGTGGCAGAAATAGGCCATTATGATAGACTACACATTTACATGGACTAGCGGTCCCGCAGTAGTCGAAATTCGACTATAATTAATTGAAATTATAAGTTTGAACATTATTATGGTTCTTTTGTCAAAGAATATTTATTATACTTCTATAATCACCGATTTCGCCAAGACTACACTTTTGACAAATATTAACAAAGACAAACAATATTTAATTTATTCTCAATTTGACCAGACTGTATGCAATAATGCCGGCCACTGACATGCGCGCAAATATTCGTACATTGTACGAATGTTTGCGCGCATGTGAAGGGCCGTCAAACATTCATTCGCAAACCTAGCGGCTGTGCAAATGGGTTCGCATACTCAATTTGCGAACCCGTTTGCGCTTCCTCCTACACTTGTTTACGAATGTCTCACGAATTTCTCCTCCTTTTTAATTCGTCAATAGAACATTGAAGAGAAAAAGAGTTGAATTCTTTGCCAGACATCATTAACAGCCACGCTGTTTTTATGGGATTTCTTTTGATGAAGATACGCTACACAGTAGACGTCACGAACTATGGATATGGCGTATAGTATACGTCCGTTACCTTCGCAATCGTCGGCGCAACTGGGCAAACGAATGTGTGGGAGACTACGCTAAGGATCGCGGTTCGCGCGCTTTGATGTCTGTTAAAAAACCGACACAGCTTGGAAAACTACGAATACAGCGAAAACTTCGCATAATCATTTGCAAATGTCGTCCTACACTTGCGGGTTTGCGTATTCGTGCGCATGTGAGTGACCGGTGTAAGAAAAGTTTGACGATAAACATAGTATGCATATTGCATGCGTGTTGTGTCAAATACAATGTATTTTTTATGCATTATTTAAAAAAAACATTAGCATTGTGTACTCCTTCTCTATGTTCTCTATAAGTGTGAGAAATTTTATACTTCTCCGTCCGCGCAATTTTCGTAAAAAGCGATACAAAATGTTTGCTTCACGTACTAATATATAGATGGTCACAGTGAGCATTAATCCTAACAGTCGATAGCAGGTAACGCGACTGCATGAGATAGGGCAACTTTTTGAAATTAAAGAGATAAATAAATAAAACGACCAATAATCACTTATATCGAGTGTATTTCTGAATAAATTGGTTACAAAATACTTATCCGTCGCTCGATAGCGACAAGCTTAAGTTAGCGAGTTCCAAACGAAAACTAAAGTATAAAAATCCTTCTTTATATTACAAATCTAGAGGCCGACCGGCGTATTTTGTATTTAAAAAAAAAAACAACATACTTGACTGAATTTGAGCTTAACTTATTTAGTTACAGGAAAAAATATATATGTATATATATTTAATTAGTATAATTTAAATTATTACATAAGATCCCTTAACTATGAGGTCGGTTTTATAGTAAAATGTACAATTACATGACCCTACCTCGATCAGTTGACAGCAAAGCTTCAAATTGAAATGATATAAAAAAAGAATCCACGCGACGGGCAACGAAATAAAACCAATCTCTCCACCCCCACACCACAATACTGAAGTTCTAATGTTTCATATCAGGCAATGATGATAAAACGAACAATTCAAACTGTCATGGATATCACACGGGTTTTTTTTAAGTCTCATTTTATTTATTTATTGGTTAAATGGTTGGACGAGCTCACAGCCCACCTGGTGTTAAGTGGTTACTGGAGCCCATAGACATCTACAACGTAAATGTGCCACCCATATAGTTACAACGGCTGCCCCGCCCTTCAAACCGAAACGCATTACTGCTTCACGGCAGAAATAGGCAGGGGGCGGTGGTACCCACCCGCGCGGACTCACAAGAGGTCCTACCACCAGTAAAATAAATCATATCAATACTATTCGTTTTCCTTTGTAATAATACTAAGCGGCTAGTGGTGTCGTGGCCGCGTGTCGTCAGGGCAGGAGTGTCGGAGAGCGGGTTCGGTTTCGTCGCGAGCTCGTGTGTAAATGCTGTTTATTGGCGATCGGTGGCGCGGAGCTTCTCTTCGACGGCCTCCTGAGACGCTTCCGAGAGGTCGGTCGCTTGGATGTACTTCTGAACTCCGACAAGGGACTTTTTCAGAGCGTCGAACGAGCTGAAATAACGAACGGTTTATTTTAATATCCAATAAGTAAAACACAAATTAGAAAATCAACACAAAGAGTAGATATTGCGGCAAGTGTACACATTTTCCGGTAAATGTGCACATTTGCCACCACGTTTGGGTAATGTGCATTCAACTAAACATTTACAATTTCAAAGAAGGCAAATGTACATTGAATTCACAATGACCTTGTCGTTCTGGTAAATGTGAGCATAGCATACAAAATACGAAATTGCAAGTGCTATTAACTAACATACGACATATTATAATATAATATGCAAAGAAAAGTATGTTTTGTTTGTCATTTACATTTTTTTATTAAAATAATTTTCGTCATTAAAGCCTTTTGTATTATGTTTATTTAAATAAATATTTTTTTACTGAAACAACATTATTAATTTATTTGTATTTACTGTAACTTTTCTTAAAACATGAAGGTAATAGTATACATTTACCAAAACGTGAAGGCAAGAGTACACATTTGCCGGGAAATGTACATAATAATATCATTATATTCACATATACCCAACTTTTTGGCAAATGTGCGTATTTACCCGTAAAAGTGTACATTTCCCAAGAGTGTACATTTACAATAACATATACACACAATACAATTATATGATGCTTATATAGTGTAGAATTGCAAATATGCCAGTAGAACATGTGGTAAATAAAAAAGATATACCGATTTACAAGACTCCAAAACCAGTGATTCCCAGAGGAGTTACGATATCATCGACTTACATACAAAATAACTTAACCAATCACAGTTTACAAAATGGTTGCAGTTACATAACTAGTTAAAGGATTCTTAAAGTAATTTGGCTATAAGAGTTTGAGGTATCAGTTCATTTTGGAAAAGCAGTCATGTTCAAAATAGTACAGTACATTTTTTCTTATTTGATGTGTACGGATAGACATTATACTATACAATTGAAACTTCAAGTCTAAAGTGGGTTATGAAGTTGACATTACAATATCTATGGGCTCCGATAATCACTTAACACCAGTCATTATTTTCGATTGCCAAAGTTTCTTAATTCAAAGACTTGTGCTGGCTAGTGAACTTAGACGTGATACCAATGCATTTAAGTGTTTCTTCCTCCCGCCCGCCGCCACTTAACTTTTTACTAAAAGATCCAACATCCTATAAGCCCATTTATAATTATATAAAAAATACAATTCAAACAGTTTAAATGACAAAATTTAGTCAAGCGAAGTGTAGTGTAGTGACCCCAAAGTAATGAACATTTTCTAAATAAGATATGACCTAAAGATCTCTGTTACCAGGTCATAAAATTAAAAAAAACACCAAGTATATATGTCAACAGCTCATTCATGAAATGTACATTTTTTTTAATTTCTAAATAAGCCACTCCTCTCTACGCCAATAAATCGATTATTTGTTCAGTTAGGTATACAATAAACATAGATTGCAAACATATGATAAATTTGTCAATTGGATCTCGAAATGATATCACTGGCTTGATATTATCACAGCCTTATCGTGTCGCCCTGTGTTATTATTGTAAGCCGGTATGTTGAAATTATGATAAAAATTTTGCAATCATTCAATTACACACTATGTCAACGCTAAAAATAATGTCGATGTACTTTTAGAACTGAAGAAAGCATACTGAAATAATGAACTGAATTGAAAAAAATATTAGATTATCCTTTGTTCTGGTGATCATGACCAAATCAAATTAATATTTTGTCATTGATCCTCCAAGCGTATGTAAATTTCCAAGTTATAGAAAGTCTTCAAGTTGTTTAAAGTTATATTGTAATATCAGATTACATACATAAATATATAGATACAGACATTACATAACAATTAATGTATTAAAGTGACATGTTTGGTTAAATTTTCTATGAACAGTAAACTGATTAAAACTTTCTGTGGGTTAGAATTCAATATTTGGTTTAAGGTTGGCTTATAATTCAATTACCAAATAAAAGTTAACAATCAAGTAAATCGCCTCCCTGACTTTTCATCCATTACAGAACAAAGGCTACAAACTGCATCAAATTCATTCATCATTCAATTTGTCATATAGAAGTAATACAACAATTCTTCAATCAAGGTCTTTTTTCTCATTATAACAAAGAATATTTTTAAAACCACAACCATAAATATTTAGAATAGTGACCACAGATATATATTTTTTTAAATATCACAAACCCACTGGAACTGAAAGTCAACATTTCCTAATGGTTTGATGGCAAGGTAAATTTCAGGATAAAGCTAAAAACATTTTCGTTTACTTCCCATTTATGTGTTATAATAATATGCATAAAAACTTGACACATTAAAACTACTAAAACTACAAGTATTTGTGCTCAACCTACTTACTAAAGAGAATGGTTCCTACAATAAATGATATGCACAGTTTTGTGGGTCAATTTCTTACCTAGAGTACAACATCTTCTTCTTGACCTTGGCGGTGTCCGGGCACCACGACATCAGGAAGAGCTTCTGTTTCTTGCTAGCCTCCGACGTGCCCTGGCACTGGTGCGTGTATTCAAAGTCAAACAGGCCATATCTGTGTGGCAATAATAATATATGTAGTTATAATTTTTTTTAATTTTTTTATTGCTTAGATGGGTGGACGAGCTCACAGCCCACCTGGTGTTAAGTGGTTACTGGAGCCCATAGACATCCACAACGTAAATGCGCCACCCACCTTGAGATATAAGTTCTAAGGTCTCAAGTATAGTTACAATGGCTGCCCCACCCTTCAAACCGAAACGCATTACTGATTCACAGTAGAAATAGGCAGAGTGGTGGTACCCATCCGCACGGACTCACAAGAGGTCCTACCACCAGTAATAAATTACTATTTAAATGATCTATATGTATCAAAAAATCATCAGTTCTTCTTGCAGGTTTAATTGCGGATATTTATCACCCAGCTTTCATTGACTGCACAGCATTTACCTTATATTTATCATAACCCATATTTACACAGCAAATACACTCAATTTGTCTGCCTGTTATTTGTAGTCATTGTGATTTATATTAGTATGATTAGGTGAGCTGAGCTGTTTCCGACACCATGTTAGAAATGAAGACATGAGTGGGTGAAGGGGACAAGTGGCATTTTTAAGATTTTTGAGTTTTTACATTGAATGAACTGGTTTTATGTGCCTAAAAACCTCATTAGACCTTAAAAATACGGGTTTTAAAGGCTATTTTTAGAAATTGCATGTGATGAAGGACTTATGTACGAAGAAAAAGTACAAGTAACAAAAGCTTGTTGCCCGTTTTCTCAAAATTAACAATTTGTATCTTACCCCTTCATCCACTCGCGTCTTCAAATACTTTTTTAAATCTATATTTGCACTAGTGTAAAATACTCAAGGAAGGTATCGTTTATTGCCATCATCGAAGGTATATGGCCAGTTTGATGTTGGGCGTTCATTGCCGTGAAGAAGCAGTAATGCGTTTCGGTTTGAAGGGCGGGGCGGCCGTTGTAACTACATATCGACGCTTGAAAGGCAAACGTGACTAAGCGACAATGCGTGAACTTTACAGCAGACTAATTTAAAGTTGAAATACCTGAAAAAAAATCTTTTTTAACGAATCTAGCTATAGGATTGAAATGATTTTAATAGACCTAGAAATATATATTTTTTTGCGCATTGAATATGGTTATTGCCTATTATTTATGTACAAAGCAGTTATTATCGCTTAGTTACGTTTGCCTTTCAAGCGTCGATATACTGATACCTTAGAACTTATATCTTAAGGTGGGTGGCGCATTTACGTTGTAAATGTCTATGGGCTCCAGTAACCACTTAACACCAGGTGGGCTGTGAACTCGTCCACATATCGAAGCAATAAAAAAAACATTAGGAGCATAGCAAAGTCTACAACGAAGTCGTCACATCTCACCTGCATTCCCCGGTGCCGCCCTTCTGCAGATCCTCGAGGAACTGTTCGTATTCGGCGTTGCGTTCGCCAACCGTCTCGACGTCGATCTGTTTCTCGTCACGGATGTAGAAGACAACGTAACGATGCTTCTTGTCCTTCTTGATCTCCTCGTAAGTGGTCTTGCAAGCGTCCGAAACTGTCACACCAGACGCCTGGAACGCGAAAAATTTATATGTAGATATTTTCTGCGATTTAGCGGTAGGCAGCGGTTTGGCTCTGCCCCTGGCATTGCTGAAGTCCATGGGCGCGGTAACCTCTCACCATCAGGTGGGCCGTATGCTCGTCTGTCTGCCTACAAGAGCAACAAAAAAGTTTTTTAAAAAATAAACGTTTTTATTGAAGAAATCCAAAGAAGCATTCAAACTGTTTCTGTGAGTGTGTATTTTTTAATATGCTTTTATTAGCTTCAGACGTATGTATGTAATGGAATCTTTGAACATGATTTTGACCCCACGCTTTTTTTACAATAAAATCATTTTTTCTTACACTATTTTTAATTCAGATTTATTAAAATTTATTTTCTATTTTTTAGTTTGATTTTCTATAAAAGCAACAAATACTCAAACTAGTTGTTCCCGGTAGTCGAAATTCGATTATGATTCTATTGTCAAAGACTATTTTACTCCTATAATAACAGATTTCGCCAAGACTACACTATAGACAAATATTAATAAAGACAAACAATGAATCTATTCTCAATTTGACCATAAGCAATAAAAGTTTGACAATAAACAAATAGTATGCACGCGTGTGTGTCAAATATATGGTAGTGTGTGTAATGTTTATTTTATTGATTTAATGTATTTTTTATTCATAATTTAAGAAAATATGAACATTCTGCACTCTTTCTCTATAATTGTGGAAAATTTCATACTTCTCCGTCCGTACAATTTTTGTAAAAAGGGGTACAAAGTTTTTGCTTCACGTATTAATATAAAGATTAATTAAATTTGGGTGTTGTCTATTTACAGACTCATGTGTACCTACTCGGAAGTCTTGTGTGTGTATGTTAAGTACGTCTAATCTAAAACTAATCGAATCAAAGCTCACGGCTCAATAGTAATTAAGTAGCTAACAGCTACACAGTTTTATATCAAGAATAATCACAATAATAAAACAATTTCCAGTTAATGATTGTATTGGATTTTAATCAGCCCGCGTATAGACGGCGCTTATAAATTTTATAATGGTATTAAGTTTTGTTGAACTGATATAATATGGGGTAAATCCCCGCTCAACGCTGTTAACGCCCTTTTGCACATAAGCGTTGACGCTTATAAACCCGGCGTCTTATAGGCCCAAAATTGATGGTTGGTTGGTATCCACCATCCTGCATATATCTGACCCGTAGCAGTATCTCGTCCAGGTTTAAAGGGCGGGATAGCCCTTGTACTATAGAAATGAGGCTTACAACTCATGTCTGACAGTGGCTGGCGGTATTTACGTTGTGGTACGCTACAAGCTCATATCTGAGCAATTAAAATGAAGACTAAGCAATAAAAAAAAAACCTTTTTTTGTAGATTTTACAGTTTCATCCGAAATAAGACTGAACCTTCAAAGACTACTAACAATAGAAGTTGACTTGTCTTTTTCATCCAGGTTTATTTCGTACATACAAAATATTATAATTAGCGTTTCAAATATAAAGTCGTGTCGTGGCTTTGGGGTACCAATAAATAGGTCTAGGTTTGCGACTGTAATACAGTCCTAAATCAATTTTGGATTAGGTCCAAATGCGTGGGCGTGTCACGAATAGGAAAATCGTTTAATGCTTTTAAAACTCGTAACAATTATTTGTGTAGAAATATTTATGTCCGGGATTATTACCATATTATAGAACAACGATCGGGGAACTTTTTTAATTATTACCCAAAAATATTTTGTGTAAGTTAATATTACCCCATGGAGAAGAAAAAAAAAAAACGAAATCGCTTCTTTTTAGCATCTTTCATGTTATAGCCCCCATGATAATTTTGAAAAGAAAACAATAACAAAAAATCTAGTAATACATAACGCCAAGCCAATCGCGGCACACGATGCCTACAATAAAATACCTGGGTCAATCACGTGAACTTTGTGTTTCCAAATAATGTGTTCTATCTCATTCTCTCGCCGGCTGAATCCTATACATTTATGTGTTTGTGTCTCTATGGACTTCTTCTTTCGTTTCATAGAGTTGGAAATCACGATTCTAAAGAAGTTTCACTTCAATATATACTTTTTACTCACAAAGTTTCATTTTTACCTCCCAAAATTTCATTTTACCCCATTTGGGGTAATTTACCCTGGTTCCCCGACCGCTGTTATAGAATAACCAATAAAATCTAATATTTTTTTAAATCTGAAAATCCACATTTTAGTCTTAAACGTTTATAGTAATAGAAAACCCAAATGAAGAAACAGGAAAGTCCTTTCCTATGGCACAGTTCAATGATAATACTACTGGAGATATAATAACCCAAGGAGGGTTGAGGTCACGCAGGCAGTCAAACGTAAAGCTATGCAGCATGATAAGAGGAATTACTGCATTGCCGCAAAATAATGTGGGATACGGGCAAGAAGACGACGAAGAATTGCCATGACGAATTCGCAAATTCGTGATCTAAAGGAGTAACAAAAAACGGTTTTTTGTCATTATTTTTGTCAATAACGCATCCCAGAGTTCATCTGTTAGTCATAAGTAACAAATGAGTCGACTATTATCAAAGCCGGCAATGTGACTTTTGGACAATTATTGGTAAATCAGAAAAACGAATTATTGACTTTGTATTCCATTGGCAGTCACAAAACTCTTCTGAACGACATCTTAGATAAATAGCAGGTTAAGTATTAACCTTTATTTAATGCAGGTTTTGAACCGTATTCTTTGAAGGAGACGATTATATTCAAATNCATCGCAGTCCGCAGCCGCCGACGCGCCGTCCCGTCCTCCTGGTGCCAGCGCGCTAGAGTGACGGTAGCGTGCGGCGCAGCCTCAACCCCCTTAGGTCGCCCCGTGACCATCACCGGGAGGAGACTGCCTCCTCATAGGGGCTGGAGCTGGACAAACGCCCTCCTCCGACCCCCGGCTCGACGGCGGCGGCACGGCGCCGAAATGGGGTAAACCCCCGCTCAACGTTGTTAACGCCCTTTTACACATAAGCTTTGACGCTTATAACCCCGGCGTCTTATAGGCCCAAAATTGATGGTTGGTTGGTATCCATCATCCTGCATATTTCTGACCCGTAGCAGTATCTCGTGCAGGTTTAAAGGGCGGGATAGCCCTTGTACTATAGAAATGAGGCTTACAACTTATGTCTGACAGTGGCTGGCGGTATTTACGTTGTGGTACGCTACAAGCTCATATCTGAGCAATTAAAATGAAGACTAAGCAATAAAAAAAAACA
This sequence comes from Bombyx mandarina, assembly GCF_003987935.1. Next base: position 3,073,938 of record NW_021011496.1, read on the forward strand.
ACTTTGTTTGGATATTTTACAGTTTCATCCGAAATAAAACTGAACCTTCAAAGACTACTAACAATAGAAGTTGACTTGTCTTATTCATACAGATTTATTTCATACATACAAAATATTATAATTAGCGTTTCAAATATAAAGTCGTGTCGTGGCTTTGGGGTACCAATAAATAGGTCTAGGTTTGCGACTGTAATACAGTCCTAAATCAATTTTGGATTAGATCCAAATGCGTGGGCGTGTCACGAATAGGAAAATCGTTTAATGCTTTTAAAACTCGTAACAATTATTTGTGTAGAAATATTTATGTCCGGGATTATTACCATATTATAGAACAACGATCGGGGAACTTTTTTAATTATTACCCAAAAATATTTTGTGTAAGTTAATATTACCCCATGGCGAAGAAGAAAAAAAAACGAAATCGCTTCTTTTTAGCATCTTTCATGTTATAGCCCCCATGATAATTTTGAAAAGAAAACAATAACCAAAAATTTAATTTAAACATCATTTATTCAATTTATCAATGTGATATCTAGTAATACATGACGACAAGCCAATCGCGGCACACGATGCCTACAATAAAATACCTGGGTCAATCACGTGAACTTTGTGTTTCCAAATAATGTGTTCTATCTCATTCTCTCGCCGGCTGAATCCTATACATTTATGTGTTTGTGTCTCTATGGACTTCTTTTTTCGTTTCGTTTCATTTCGTTTCATCGAGTTAGAAATCACAACGATTCTAAAGAAGTTTCACTTCAATATATACTTTTTACTCACCAAAGTTTCATTTTTACCTCCCAAAATTTCATTTTACCCTATTTAGGGTAATTTACCCCGCTTCCCCGACCGCTGTTATAGAATAACGAATAAAATCTAATATTTTTTTAATCTGAAAATCCACATTTTAGTTTTAAACGTTTATAGTAAAAGAAAACCTAAATGAAGAAACAGGAAAGTCCTTTGCTATGGCACAGTTCAATGAATATACTACTAGAGATATAATAACCCAATGAGGGTTGAGGTCACGCAGGCGGCCAAAGTAAAGCTCATGCCAAATCCCTATGCAGCATGATAAGAGGAATTACTGCATTGCCGCAAAATAACTTGGGATACGGGCAAGAAGACGACGCATAATTGCGTCGCCATGACGAATTCGCAAATTCGTGATCTAAAGGAGTAACAAAAAAAGGTTTTTTTGTAATTATTTTTCTAAATAACGCATCCCAGAGTTCATCTATTCGAATCATAAGTAACAAATACAAAACGTTTTCTACAGTTTTTGTTCAGAACAAATTAAATGAATTCAGATTTGCCACGGTATGTCTCCTGAAGAACTGTTTTTAAAGGGACATTTGCGTTGGCTCTTCTAAGACCGTGGCTGTGTTTCAAACCGTGGTATGATTTGCCTTGACATTCAGCAAATATTAGTCTTGGTCGAATTGATTTAAAACATTCACAACAAATCTTTAAAGACATATTTTATTATTTAGTATATTTAAGTATTTAGTATTTTATCGGTTTTTTTTTATTACTTAGGTGGGTGGACGAGCTCACAGCCCACCTGGTGTTAAGTGGTTACTGGAGCCCATAGACAACCACAACGTAAATGCGCCACCCACCTTGAGATACAAGTTCTAAGGTCTCAAGTATAGTTACTGAATGAATATATGAAACTATGTACTTAGTTGAATGTGCTTGGAAATTCGATTTTCTGGCAAAACACCGTCTACAACGTGCGACCGATGACGCAAAAGTCACTTAAACAAATGGTTACATTTCATACTGACAGCGATGATCTATAGTAAACGTTGGCCGGCCTTCATTTTATTATAGTTAATAGATTTAATAGAGGATTAGCGTAGTTTTCGTTTAGTGGTGGTAAGAAGTCTTATGAGCCGGCACGGATAGGTAGAAGAACCCTGCCTGTTTCAGTCGTGAAGCAGTAATATGTTTGGGGTTTGTTAATATATTTGGGTGGGGCCAACCCAGCAAACTAATCTATATATTAATACGTGAAGCAAAAACTTTGTATCCCTTTTTACGAAAATTGCGCGGACGGAGGAGTATGAAATTTTCTACACTTATAGAGAATATAGAGAAGAAGTGCACAATGCTAATATTTTTTTTAAATAATGCATAAAAAATACATTAAATCAATAAAGACAACATTACACACACTACATACCATGTATTTGACGCACACACGCATGCATACTATTTATTGTCAAACTTTTGTTCTTGACGTCTATTGTCACATTGAGATTAAATATTGTTTGTCTTTGTTAATATTTTTTATAGTGTAGTCTTGGCGAAATTTGTGATTATAGAAGTATAAGATACAATCATAATAGTGTACAAACTTACAATTCTGATTAATTATAGTCGAATTTCGACTACTGCGGGACCTCTAGTTACTGCTTGTACTTCAAAAACTGACACATTGGAACTAATATCCCAAGGTGTATGGCGGTATTTATGTTGTTGAAGTATATGGATTCCGGTATGTAATTTAGGCACCTGTCAATCTATGATTGCTACCGCCAAAGGTTACGTTTTTATTCCACGAAATTATAACAGCATGCGTAAGTAAATGTGTCCTTTTGTATAACAATCGAATTATATTGAATAAAAGGAATTGCATTATTAGATGTAAGTATATAATGCTCTTTAGGTCACTAACACTTCAGACTCTCGTAAAGTCCGACCACGTTACTCAATATAGCAAATTCATTAGTTTTCACATATAAATATGCTTTGTAATGTTGTGACTATTCATGATTGGTCAAAAACAGGCGCTAAGTACTTTGCGTGTTGAACATACAACATTCACGTAGCACCAGGTCTGCGGTCTGCGGAGGGACTTCGGTTCCCTCTGTATTTTGTACCGTATGTTCCATGGGGAGTGCTCTGAGGAATTGTTCGAGATGATACCAGCATCTCGTTTATACCATCGCACCGCCCGCCACCGGAGTAGAGTTCATCCATACTACCTGGAGCCACTGCGGTCTTCCACAGTGCGTTTCCAGAGATCTTTTTTGCCACGTACCATCCGGCTATGGAATGAGCTCCCCTCCACGGTGTTTCCCGAGCGCTATGACATCCTTCTTCAAACGAGGCTTGTGGAGAGTATTAAGCAGTAGGCAGCGGCTTGGCTCTGCCCCTGGCATTGCTGAAGTCCATGGGCGACGGTAACCACGCCTGAACAACCGCATATACTATCAAACAGCCTAAGTCGACTTGATAATATAAAATACAATAAAAAAAAAAACTCCCCCCCGCTGCTGGCATTGGTATAAGTTTCTAATTCAGTCGCTGGGAGGTCATTCATTACATTTGTCATAATTAGTTAGAGCCGGCTTTAACCTAGATCAAAATTTATACTAAGCAATTCCAGCTAACGGTTTGTTAAATTAGGGCACAGTTCGCGTTATAATGGCAAACTGTATTTGTTTCATAGTTTTCGTCATTGGGTAAATATAAATATAATTCCTTCAAAAAAAAAAGACTGATTTCAGTATTCAAAACAGTAAGAGCTCTGTCTTTCCACTCGACATATTAAGTTTATTATAGTACTTTGCTATTATTATTATTTACTATTCTCAAGCAGCTAAAATAGAAAAGACTCTACGTCTATCCACAACTTGCCTACAAAGAATATTGCGGTATTTCGGTCATTTTGCACGCAGAGATACTAGCAATTTGGAACGCCTTGTGGTGACCGGTAAAATCGAGGGGAAAAGGCCTAGGGGTAGAGGTCCCAAACGACGGTTGCACCAAATAGCGGAGGACCTGAAAATACCTGTCAGTGACGCATTCCACCGAGCCACAGAACGGGGTCGATGGAGACAGCTGGTTGACGGGATCGGACGGAGTCACGATCCTCAGCAATGAGGGACCGATTGAAGAGAAAGAGATAGTACTTTGCCAACAACAAGAATGTTTATAGACGTCGAATCAGATACTCTTGATTAGCTCTTGGTGCTTTTGGCCTCTCAGAGGTCATCGTCCTTGTCGAGTGCAACGAAGAGTTTGACGTGTAACCCAACCCATTGCATTGCTCAGTGAATAGCGATTTTAATTCGGTAGTATATTCAGGAAAGCACTGCTCTTGATAGATTTATAGCGTTAGCAAGTTCTCAAAGGCTGAGCACCGTGAGCACAAGTAGGTACCAAGCCGTGCGTAGCTAGCTAGAGTACGGCTTCGAAGCTATCAGCGATTAGGTAGGAGAAAAGTGTTCGTTTCGAACCCTGGGGAATCAATCGAACGACAAAACAATTTCACATATTTATTAGACTACATGTACGTATTCGATGTCTAAAAAATAATAATAATAATAAATTGGAAAAGATATAAAGAGGTTAAGGACAGAATAATGTAATTATAATAAAAAAATAAACGTTATATAAATATATAAAAACGATGAGTTGAAAGTTTTTACGAACACAAATGCTATATAAGTACTATCTATACTGCCGAACACGATACTAAACAATCTTTAAATGTTCGAATAAAGAATCCAATGAAAATTTATGAGATAATTCCTATACGCGATATGACTGAATTTAATGTTATCAATTCAAAAATAACAATATTGGGTATCGCCTCATTTGGTTGGACTATATACAAAGGTTATTAATGTATTATCGTTGGATATTTACTTCAAATTTACAACTAAGGAGTTCACCGCGGCCAGCTTGGTGCTGATTGAGCCAATGGCCACAAATTAGATGCGACAATGCGTCTACTTTGGCCGTCCAGAAGTTGAGTTCGATTGTATCCTACCTTTCACAAGACAAGAACACACACTTAGCTTTGCGCCAACAGCGCATAATTGTATTTGATATCCGGAACACTTTGGGGGCTTACGACACGCCATATCCATCAAGAAACATTTACACGCCGTTAGAGATCTCTCTATTCGTGCCGCCGACACTATCAACGAAATCTTTCTAGGTCACAGTATAAGCAAAGCCCTGATATTTCGAGTTCACCTTTACAATCGCCGGGTTTCTCGATAGAGTTCTATTGTTCGTGAAGCCTTTTATATGAATGTCGTTGTGACTCACGAAGCGCGTCTCAGTATATATATTAAAAAAAAAAAACCTTATCTGCTCCAGACAGGGGTCGAAATGAGTGAGGTGAACGTCTCCGGTGATAATTCGACGTAAGCTCGTCTCTATTATACATTTAGCGTTGTTTACCAAACAATTAGAACAGGGGTTCCCAAACTTATTTTGTCTACCGTCCAGTTTGAGAATAAATTATTTTTAGCGCCCCCATTTTTTCAGCTACTTAAAAACCACTACAGCGAAAGCTCAGTCAGTGTCTAAGAGTCCTTCTAGATGGAATTACAAATCGCCTCCCAAGCCTCTACACAACGCCCCCTTTTAGGCCTATAGAGCCCAAAAGGGGAATTAACGCCCACTTTGGGAAAGGCTGGATTAGAACAACGCGAAGAGTTAAAATATCAATTTCTCTTTCTTTTTTTTTTTTCCTCCACTTTATCCCACTAGGTGGGGTCGGCACAGCTAATTTTTCTCTTCCATTCTCTTCTATCAGCCGTCATCTCAACACTCCTCTCTCTCTCATATCTTCATTCACACACTCCATCCATGTCTTCTTCGGTTCTCTAACATAAAGTATGTACATCTTTATCAGCATGTTTCTACACAATACTAATAATTAAAACGATCATTTCCAATGTGCCGAGGAGCGTGATATGTTTGAACAGGTGACTGGGTGCAGCCGAAGTGACGCCATGTTTTGAATGAACGTTTGAATCATCGTGTAAATATCGAGATAATGTATGATGCGTGAGCTAGCTATAATAGTTTTGTTTAGGCAATACAGTAGATTGGGNTTTATCAGCATGTTTCTACACAATACTAATAATTAAAACGATCATTTCCAATGTGCCGAGGAGCGTGATATGTTTGAACAGGTGACTGGGTGCAGCCGAAGTGACGCCATGTTTTGAATGAACGTTTGAATCATCGTGTAAATATCGAGATAATGTATGATGCGTGAGCTAGCTATAATAGTTTTGTTTAGGCAATACAGTAGATTGGGGGGAATCGGGACGCTTTCCAATTCCAAGACAAATTTTTAAGAGGTTTTTCTTAGGGTAATACAAATAAAATTGAGATTAAAATGGTTCCGGAGGTTTAAATTTTCATAAACGATGCATTATAATAGATAGTTCATTGAAAAATATACACAAAAACTTATTAACTTTTTAATATCTTTAATCAGTTACAAAGCTCTGATGACAAAATTAAACTATTTAATATCCATAAACACTAAATAAAAGTCCTTTTCAATTCAACAAAGATAAATCTCACAAGAGCATTGTGACAACCCAGATTTGTCCCTATTCTACTCCTAGTCCGTATTCCCCCCAATCTAACGGCTTCGTTTGATCATGATTTGACATTCGAGAATACAAAGATTACTTTCAAGATTTTTTTCTTCGTAACAACGAAGTGATTTAGTTACCTACTTGATTACAGCAAGTACACTTTACATAAGCTGTAAATTTGATTTAAATTCAAAACCAAATAGGAATTTAATTCACCGGATTCAGCACTACTTCTAATTACACTGCACGCTTCATTGCTTTATCACAAAAATCCAAAGTCGTGTTTTAACATGCTTTTCTTGAAAACCATATCTATTTCGGGCGCAAAGCTTTGAAAATTTCAACGCAGCTATTTTTGGTGGCAATCATAGTGAGAGGGTGCCTGCAAATAGTATGGTAGAGTGAGGGCGAAACACGAGGGGTAGAAAACACGGGATCTGTGTTAAGGGCAGAATTTTTATTGATCTTTAGAACGAACCTAATGAACACCAACTGTTAACTAAATACGTGAACATGTAGAATTTATACTTTAAATAAAAATATATATTTTCAAGTAATCGCTTTTTTACATAATATGATGTGGTTAGCGATATGAGATACATGTTCATCTATGTCTTCATACCATTTATTTCGATGACGGAAATCCTTATTTAACACAATATATTTCTGGCTCAGCGATCCATAACTAGACTGGCTAACAAATATTTAGTCTAAAAAAAATACAAAACAATAGACTATGCTTATCTTTTATCGCTTACGACAAGGAAAACACCTACAAAGATTATCTTAGGTATCATGTGGTCTTTCGCGTTACCAACTAAATATCTACGCCTACCCGCATCGTAAAAAAATCCCTGCAAATCGATATTCGCGAGCAAGATTTCCAAAGTTATCAAGAACCGAATCCAAACTCAGTCACAATTCAATGAAATTAAATACTAAATTCGCGAAACTGGAACGTCTTCATAGAACGCGCTAACCAATTTCGAATTAAATGTTACGGTACAGCAAGCGCACGAAAGTCGAATTGTACATAAAATCCACCGTTCAGATGTGGATAAATTTTGAATTAAGACTGCATTTCACCGCCACACACGTGCTCTCAGAGTTTTATAAATAGAAAAACGTTCGTTCGCCCAATGTCTGTCATGCGTATCTATTTTTATAAGATACCACGCATAGCACAATGGCTTTCAGATGTTTAAAGGTTGCTCAGAAACTGAATTTCAACAGATCCGGTGAGATTTGTAGTGAAACCGTTTTTTTTTTAAATTCACTACACTACCGGTGGTAGGAGCTCTTGCGAGTCCGCACGGGTAGGTACCACCACCCCGCCTATTTCTGCCGTGAAGCAGTAATGCTTTTTTCTTTGAAGGGTGGGGCAGCCGTTGTAACTATACTTGAGACCTTGGAACTTATACCTCAAGGTGGGTGGCGCATTTACGTTGTAGATGTTTGGGCTCCGGTAACCATTTAACACCAGGTGCTCACAGCTCGCCCTACCATATATGCAATGAAAAAAAACTAATGATTATATTATCAATGATTCTTCTTTACGCAATATAATTTTATTTTCGCATATCACTTTCGAAATTTATATTAGTAGTTTGTGTAATTGAGTGCAAATTAAAAACGTCGACTATTGCCGAGAAAGTGGAGCGTCTCAAAGAAATTATATTATTTCTCTTTAAAGCTTCAATCTTCAAAAGCCATGGAGTAGGTAATAAAGAATGTTGAAAATGTAATTAAAATTTTGTAATACATAGTGAATTTTGATACCTCAATTTAAAATATCATCATTAGCTGTCATTGCTAGGGTTACTGTTAAACCTTTGGACATCGTCAACGGTTTCCCATTTAAATTGAGCCTCAATACATTAAGATAGTTTGAGTCCTTGTGTTTTTCTTTGCTGATACGTCATTCAAATTCATTTTGATAACTAGTGATAGGAAACAAGCGTTTTGGCTTCACGGTTTTATTGCCTTCGGGCACATCACAAAGGTGGGCGGCGATGTTGTAAGCTAGCTACATTTTACAATGTAAACAGTGAGGTGATGTTAAATCGCATATCGAAAATCGCGCCAATGTAAATTTATTTATGTTTCAAACGTTGTCGCCTTGACTTCAAACATTTATTACGATATAGATGACTAGTCAATGACACGATTGTTCTTTAATTATATCATTACATAAGTTGGCAAATGCGTAAATACTATTTTTGGTTTTTCAAATTATTTCAATTGTATTTTCAACCGGATCAAAGAATGATCTAACTTATTGATTACCAGTTTATCTTGGCCTCTAAGAATATAAAAGGGTCGTAAAGAATCTTTCTTTTTTATGTTTGAAAAGTTACTGGTGGCCGAGGCCTTTCCAGTTTTACCAGGGCAGGTGGGCGAGCAAAGGCTCAGCCAGGAGGGGTGGGATTTGCTAACAGCTACCCGAGCGCCTCCAAAGAAGACTTAACGTAAAGAAGTCGAAGTCATCATGGCCTAAAGGATAAGACGTCCGGTGCATTCGTATGTAGCGATGCACCGGTGTTCGAATCCCGCGGGCGGGTACCAATTTTTCTAATGAAATACGTACTTAACAAATGTTCATGATTGACTTCCACGGTGAAGGAGACTCTTGTAATAAACATTAAAACTCGCAAAAAATATAATTTGCGTAATTACTGGTCTTGCTTGGCTTAGCTTCTTTGAGCCCGTACGGATAGGTACCACTAACCAGCCTGTTTTTACCGTGATACAGGCATGGTACTGTAAAAATGCAGACTTAAACTCATGTCTCAAGATGGGCGGCGGAATTAACGTGATTGAATTCTGTGGGTTCCGGTAACCACTTAACGCCAGGGTGGCCGTGAGCTTCGTCCACCCATCTTAGCAATAAATAAATCTTTTGCAGTCTTGAGCTTCGTAAATCAAGCAATGTATTTATTTTTAAAAACCTATTGTGAACTTGTGAATTTTCTTAGGTCTTAATTGCGAGAGAAAGAGAATGAAACAGAATTCGAAAGTTCAGGAGGCATTATCTATCTGTGCTCAAAAAAAGTTTTATGTTGCCGAATTAGTGAACGGTAGTATTATTTCAAACGTTTGCAATGGTTTACGGCTATACGGAAACTGGAAAGTGGTATTCAAAACGTTGGAAATAATCTAAAGACATAAAAAACGCGGAATTACACGTATAAGTAATTTCAGTTATGTCTATGACTCGAACAACCAAAGAAAATACCAAACGATAATAGTTTGTAATAAATATTTACAGAATACAGTCAGAGCGCTTGATACGAATGTGGCAGGCGTTTTATCCTTTAGGCCACGATGCCTTCAAAAATTTTCTCAAGATATCGCACAAAATAAGTAGTGATGTTTTTTTAAGTGTGTCGAAGGTTTTAATTATTGAAACTCGTCTCTCAGCTTTGGTTCGAACTGAAATTCGATAGAATCCATACCCAATGAATACGAAAACCCAAGTAAACATTTAGTCGTTTCAAATTCAAAGTTTCCCGAATGCAATGACGGCAAACTCTGCCAAAATACGCGTCTCTAATAAATTTATTGTATAAGCGAAATATTTTTACATTTTACACATATGACGCATGTTTCTCATTTTCCTATTTCTGCTCTTGACATCACGACTATATTTAACGTAAGCTAGTTTTCTTTATTAAGGTTCAATGTACCCTTTTTTGAGCAGCGATGACGAGGAATTTCGCTGTAGGACTTCTAAAGCATATTGAATTGGACACTATTTAACTCTTAGAGCGCGAGTCGTCGATATTTCGTCTCTCGATTAACGCGCGTAAACTCGGAATACCGACTATTGACCAGTTTTTATTTATAAGAATATGTTTTATTTGAGTAGTTTCATGTTTCTTACACATAACGGAGATAATTACGAAAATCGTCTACAATGCTACCGTGCTGATAGCCTTGAGAGGCTATTTCAGCTTCGCTTATAATGTGTGTAGGTGAGCTCACGGGGCTCAAACCGGAGTGTTGCTAACACTGACCCTAGCAAGAGCAGTGCTTCGCAGAATCAACCACCGGATCGGAAACGCGACCCACTGAGAAGATTCGGCGAGAAACTCAGTGGGCTGTCTGTGGGTTAACTTACTCGTCGACGTTAGGACGGTGACCGGTGCTTGTGGTGCCTAAAAGCACCGTTAGTGGATCGGGAGGATCTGTAATGACGTGCTTTGGGCGAAGTCGACTGTTGACCATTCGGTCTACAGGATCGGGTATGTTTGCGGAAAACAATTAAGATTCTGTGCACACTAAAATTATTAAGGTATTTTTTTGAACAGTCCCGTAAGGTTGAGTCCTGTGAGCTCACCTACACGTCATATCAGAAATATTCATTTAGTCTACCAGCGAATAGGCGGGAAAAATATTAAGTGAAGGCTTTATTTATACATTATGTTTACGAGTCAACGTTTACTGCTATAGAACGCGTGGAAAAGAGACAAACTCACGTTTTATCCTTATCTATCTAGAATTACCTGTTATCTTTTAATGAATCATCGAAACAAGCCTTCGCGATTATCAGTGGAATTTTAGATTATTTTTTCGAGGGGATTACTTTGGATTCTAAAGGTGAGAGAGAATTTGTTCACAATTCTCATAAATATTAGAAGCTACGTATGACTCATTATAACCGGATGTTATCAAACGATACATAAATATTTATAAGCCTAACGAATTTTAAAATTCAACTTTAAAATTTTCCCTTTATGTTTTGAATATTTGCTTGTAGGCATATATTTAAGGACAATTTCCTAATGAGGATTGTGAATATCTTTCAATTCACACGTATGACAAAAATAATGAAAATAACGAAAAATATGTACTCTAAATAATTTTTTATTCTCACATTATCGGTACTTATGCAGTTTTTATATCCGTTTTTTTTACTCCAGCAAGCCTCTTGTAAGATAATATTATTTACGAATAATCGTACCAACATTGATACAACAACTTATCAACATCCGTTAAAGCGTCAAAGATTTAAAAACAGCCAATTCGAAATCCGAATTGAGGACGACCGCGCGACGTTGAATGAAGAAAATTCTAGAAACATCCATCATTAAAACGTTACAAATGCAATATAATCGCAGAAACCGACAAAGGTTGAACGACCTAGGCGCTCTCTGTATGCGTCATTAACTGACTCAGGTGTACCGGACTACCGGTAGCTTGAATGACTCAAGGGCGGATCTTCACTCGTTGTTCAATGATCAAACGCGATTTGAATGTCATCCGATTTTGTTCTTGGCCAGATTCAGCCGGATTCTTTAAAACATCTCCGAATATTTGAGACAGTCAGCGCAAAAGTGGCCTAACCCAAAATTCATATTAGTACTTATGTATTGCAATTTATTTAAAACATAATAAGTTTTGATGTAAAATCGACCTTTTTTTATCGCCTTTGTAGGCAGACGAGTATACGACCCACCTGACGGTGAGTGGTTACCATCGTCCATGGGTTTCAGCAATGCCAGGGGCAGAGCCAAGCCGCTGCCTACCGCTTAATACTCTCCACAAGCCTCTTTTGAAGAGGGCCATGTCCTATCCCTAGTTTCATCCATAGATAATAGAGGCCTTTGTAAACATCATTTTAGCGCGTATTTATTTGCCTAGGAAATATTGTAAAGGTAAAATTCAAACCTCATTATTTCTATACTAACTATGCTAAGCTTAGGCCACTTTTGCGCTGACAGTTTTATTTAGTATTAATTGTCACGACAGTACCAAACCTTATCGATTAGAAGTCTTTCACAAGGAGGTGGCACATTAAAGGATTAGTAATATATAATAACTAGCTGACCCGGCAGAAGCTTTTGTATAAAATAAACTGAAAACAAATAAAAGGAATCCGTCCGACAGGGGACACCACACCAAAGGAAAAACAAAATTGTTATTTTTATTAAATTCCGAGCATTTTCATATTTATCTACCTTTTAAACCTTCTCTGAACTTCTACAAATAATTCAAGACCAAAATTAGCCAAATCGGTCCAGCCGTTCTAGAGTTGTAGCGAGACTAACGAACAGCAATTCATTTTTATATAGAGATAGAAGATAGATATATAGATTGACATAGCATCAAGTAGAGGAACGTGGTTAATGTCTCATCATATTGTAAATACCACAATGGTAGGCAGAGTTTGGTGATATTATTATTTATCAATAATAATTGAAATAAATGTTTTAAGTTTAGACACTAGCTTTGGTTGTGAAGCGAGCTAGTATTAGATTATCCTTTTCTAAAAAGGAAACAAGCTGTTACTCAAATGAAATTCACGATTACATCCTCGCATCTTGTGGGGTGAATTTGTAACATGATCGTTAGCAATTATCAGCAGCAAAAATTTCCTACCTAATTTAATCCAAAGAAATGTCTAAATATGTATATTCAAGAACAAATCTCTGAATCGAAAGCAAAGGACGGGATATCAACATGTTAGCTTTTTTCTTATTGCTTAGATGGGTGGACGAGCTCACGGCCCACCTGGTGTCAAGCGGTTACCGGAGCCCATAGACATCTACAACGTAATAAATGCTGCCAACTACCTTGAGATATGGGTTCTAAGGTCTCAGTTTACAGTCCAACGGTTGACCCACCCTTCAAACAGAAACACATTAACTGCTTAACGGCAGAAATAGACAGGGCGGTGGTACCTACCCGTGCCGACTCACAACACGTCCAACCACCAGTAAAGTTCAGTTTTAAAATGTAACTGTAATTGGTTTTTTGCAGAAAATTAGTTCGTGGTTTACATATAGAATTTTGTTTATAATGTTAAGGCCAGTATTAGCAACACACCCGGTTTAAGCTCCGTGAGCTCACCTACACGCCAAGGAGCTGAAATAACCTTTCAAGGCTATTTCAGCTTCATCATCAGGATAGGTAGGAAAAAAAATTAGTAAGGTCTTTAGATTTTGACATTCGCAAATGTGTAAGCACTTAATTAAGATACAATTTTTCAAACTAAACACACAAACAGCTCGAATTAACATGTCTTAGGTTACAAGGGTCGCGTGTTACAACCGCCGAGCCGACCTCGACCGCAATAAGTTCAAAGTCACATCGATTTAAGGCAGATTCACACGGGACGTCTTTCTGAGTGAACGATGCGGACGAGATTCGTTAGGGCAACTTGCTGTTATGTGGTGGTTTTACTGGTGGTAGGACATCTTGAGAGTCCGCGCGGGTAGGTACCACCACCTTACCTATTTCAGCCGTGAAGCAGTTATGCGTTTCGGTTTAAAGGGTAGGGCAGCCGTTGTAACTAACTATACTTGAGACCTTAGATATCGAGAAACTCGATATCTCAAGATGGGTGGCGCATTTGCGTTGTAGATGTCTATGGGCTCCAGTAACCACTTAACACCAGGTGGGCTGTGAGCTCGTCCACCTGTATGAGCAATAAAAAAAAGTGGTTTACTGGAGTCTTGGACATCAGTACGTGGATGAGACACGCAGAACCGACTCACGATCTCTTTTAGTAGGTGGTAGACTTCGAGGATATTACTGGTGATAGGACCTATTGTGAGTCCGCGCGGGTAGGTACCACCACCCTGCCTATTTCTGCCGTGAAGCAGTAATACGTTTCGGCTTGGAGGGCGAGAAGCCGTTGTAACTATACTTGAGACCTTAGAACTTATATCTCAAGGTGGGTGGCGCATTTGTCGTAGATTTCATGGGCTCCAGTAACCACTTAACCCAGGTGGGCTGTAAGCTCTCCACTCATCTAATAAAATAAAAAAGGATAAATCCTCTTCATCATGACTTCAATCAAGATATAGAAGAAGTTAGAAGACAGAAGGAGAACTTTCTGGGCAGAACTCTTACAGTTGATAAGTCTTGCCCGCATCAAACCTGTACGAGAATCGCAGTGTAAGTCAGGCCTTAAACGCGATGAATCATGACTAATGACATGTTACATGTAGGCAAGTTTTTCATTATTGATTCGTAACCTTATTTTCTGTTAAGATTTATTTATTCTTCAACCGTATACAAAGTTTATATAAGTTGTAGCAGAGTCCCGCGATGTTACCCGCGATTATTTTCGTATCGCGGGTGACGCCGCGGGGCGAATCTAGTCTAAAAAAAACAGCCTAAGTTACTCCTTAGATCAAGTGCCATCGACTTTTACGATAATTTTACTTGGGTAATCAACATACTGTATCATTTTAAATTTATCTAAAACAGCATATCTCTCTTTAGTGCAACTAGGCTAGTTTTTCTTGAGTGTCTATTGTAAGGTCCTTCCATATATAGTCACTAATTACGACGGACTGGTGAACAAAACGAAAGTGGATAAGATACGGCAATTCGTTGCATAGATTGAAACGTTATCTTAATACAGTATTAATTTCGTACCCAAAGGCCTGTACACACAGCTTTATATTTGTTCAGGTTTTGATTTTTACTGGTAGACGAACCCATAGCTTTACGGTTGGTATTAGATGATTACTACCAAGACGCGATCGTTTATACGCCCTATCAAATTAGGGCTCTGGATATCAGATAAATACGGTTATTTAGCAAACATGAGCTAAATCCATGACCAACCTGTTTTAAGCACCTTGTCTCCTTGGACTGATAACTCTGACATAGACACGTGAATATTAAGTGCCTGTACACAAAAAAAATCTTACTAGCAGTACTGGGTAACATGAGAAAACGAAGTCAGATATGATAGGAAATGGACTATAGGAAATTAGCAGCATATTCATATTTTTAAAGCACCTAGACAGACTATCGTATAGCAGACATTGGCTATGCCAAAAGCACAAGCCAGGGCAACTCACCACCAAAACTTATTCATACTTTTATATCAGATTATTTTCATAAAATAGTCAATGGCTAGACAGATCTAGCAAAGCCCAAGGTCATTGCTATTTTGTATACAATTTTCAGTTCAGCATATTACAACTGATATAAGACAGTATAATATGATGTTACAAGAAGAATATGTTATTATTCTCCAATGACAGAACTAATTTTCTACTTCACATCAAACCATTGCAACAAAGCTGGTATAACTTTTTTGCAAAAAATGCTACCCCGTCTTTAAGCAATTTCAGTAAATGCAAAGTAATAAACATTATACATAAAACAAAAGATAATACTATGTAAAATATGCTGATTACAATTTGAGTGATGGTTTTAAGATAATGAGTGGTGATATTTCTTGATACGAACAAAATAATATTTAGTCAAAGCTTGCCCTAGAGGTCTGAAAATTGGAATAAATTGTTATCATCATCATTCTTTCCTATGCTCCTATATTCTGCTGGGGTGTAGGGCTCGAATCAAATTTTTCCATTCATAGTTATAGTAAGCTTATTGTTTTTCTTAATTCAGTTGTGTGCAATGTTACAACCAGATTGAAATTATAAGACATATTTATTCCACTCACTGTACTGAATTACTAACTTAAGATAGCCATCAAGGGTGATTTTTATTTAAATTCACATAAAAAAAACTTGAGTTTTTTATTATTGATATTTAAATTAATACTATCCATAACAGTTAATATTTTATAATATATTGATTGAATCACAACTGTTGTGTTAGTGTGATTCATACACAGCAATAAGGAAAATAATGGTCCTATGATAAAATTTAACGGAATACTTCAGTATTTATAGTATTTTGGTCGTTCATGATTCACCTAAACAATTAAACTTTAGTTTCGTTTGGGAATTTCTTAAACATACCTAAAATATATAAAAAAATGTTTATGACCTTGACTTTCATAGGGCAATGCACCGAATTTCTTGTTAAAATTAAAATAATTTACGTTATCCTTAGGTCCACGTAGGTCTGTATGCCCCAAAATAGACAGGAGACGAAGTGACAACCAGCGCCTCAATCGCTATACCTTATATGGTCAAAGTAATTGCGATTGCGCGAGGATGCATTCACTGCAGAGTTCGTTGCCCCCTGTGTTCCTACGATACTGATAACCCTGAATTAAAGCTATAAAGTACTAGATTACTGAAATTTACGGTTCTGAGTCGCGTACGGCCCTCCAAAAAAGTCGAAAAAGGCGTTGTAAGAATAACCTTTCAATGAGACATGAAATCCAATACCCAGTGACAAATTTGATACGGTCATTGGGCGAGGCTCGAGAGCAAAATCAGTCAATAATCGCCATAGTTAAGAGACAACACGTGGCATAAAATCACTGAACAGTGACAATATATTTTAACGAAAAGGCGTGCGAAGTCTGCCGTGGACTATGCGAAATATGGCGGCACCGGTCCTATTAGATAGTATTCCCGTGTTATTGCGATGATTGTAAGTGATAAATCGTTTCGAAGATATAGAAAAACACAAAACCATTGCGCAGGTTTAATTTTGATTTTTGTCACTTACCATTTTTTGATGTTATTCACGTAAAAATTACACCACTAACTTCACCGACACCACGACAACGGCAACCGGAACGACACTGTTCGGAATGTTGGTAAGCCCTTTTTGACGGCAGCCAATAAGCGCATGCGTCAAAGTAATAGGTGAAGTCAATACAGTATCTTTTATAATGAAATTATCATAGAAATTTTCCAACTTTGCTGTCACAAAATTGAAATTATCACAAACTACTTAATTATAGATTGATATAAATTAAAATTCTGTCAAATTTATTGTCACGTAAATTTATCAAGACGACAACGTAACAATAATCACTAGAACTTTTTGACACTGCTCTCTTCAGTGGTTGATAATTTATATCAGTAGGTACTTAATGTTAAAATAATGGAGATAAAATATAAAATCCGACCGGTGTTGTTGAGATTAGATATGAGAGTACAGAATATGTACGTTTCAACGTAACAGATAAAAATAAAATTGTCAGGAATTATTATCAACTTCGAATGTGAGTCACAAAGTGACGGTAGCTGTTCAGCCAATCAGAATTTATTATTCAACAAATGCCCATATAGGGATTGCAGGAAAGAGCAATGTCACGAGTTTAAAAATTGGCGCTAATTTGATGACCCAATCTTTTTTGTGAGATTATCAAAAAAATAGCGCGACGAATAATAATTGCATTCGAGTTCATAGAGATTGATAAAAGTCACATAGCCTAGTATTATGGTATGTCATTGGAATGACTGGCAGAGACATAGACGCTATTCAAACAGTGGGACCGATGACCGATGACCGATTTTAGATCCTAACTCATACAATTACTATAAAATTATTTTATAATTTATATCAATAACCGCGTTCTATTCTCAAGAAGGTTTTTTAACAGTCTTCAATATTGGCATTGCCTGGATTGCATATATTGGAGTGCTTTAATTGCACTGCATGTCCTGTCGGAGGCAGTCGTGGGTTCCATACAGATATGTACTACATGATTCCTTTATTTTTTGTCTAAATAAGTCGTCGTGGCCTAAAGGATAAGACGTCCGGTGCATTCGTATGTAGCGATGCACCGGTGTTCGAATCCCGCAGGCGGATACCAATTTTTCTAATGAAATACGTACTCAACAAATGTTCACGATTGACTTCCACGGTGAAGGAATAACATCGTGTAATAAAAACCAAACCCGCAAAATTATAATTTGCGTAATCACTGGTGGTAAGACCTTTTGGGAGTCCGCACGAGTAGGTANCGTCCGGTGCATTCGTATGTAGCGATGCACCGGTGTTCGAATCCCGCAGGCGGATACCAATTTTTCTAATGAAATACGTACTCAACAAATGTTCACGATTGACTTCCACGGTGAAGGAATAACATCGTGTAATAAAAACCAAACCCGCAAAATTATAATTTGCGTAATCACTGGTGGTAAGACCTTTTGGGAGTCCGCACGAGTAGGTACCACCACCCCGCCGATTTCCGCCGTGAAGCAGTAATGCGTTTCGGTTCGAAGGGTGGGGTAGCCGTTGTAACTATACTGAGAAGGTGGGTGGCGCATTTACGTCGTAGATGTCTATGGGCTCCAGTAACCACTTAACACCAGGTGGCCTGTGAGCTCGTCCATCCATCAAAGCAATAAATAAAAAAAATACCTGTACATGGCTTCAAGGAGTTATCCTATCATCGTGACTGATCGAACGATCTCACGGTACTCAGTCTGAAAGAATTTGCTAATATATGCCCTAGCAAGAAGCTGCTTTCAGACTACGTTATATACTATAGTGCCATATAGTATAGCAGCCTATACTTAGTCAACAATATATAGTACACGGTCTCGATAGCGTAAAAGTTTATCCAACTTTGTATGCAGTTGGAACAGCGCCCCTAGCGGCAAACGTAGGCATTAGATCCCATTCCATACAAATATGAGCTAACTTTTACGCTATCGAGAACGTTAAAAAAACTCGCAATACTAACTAAGCACACAGTAGTGTGAACGTGTCCTTAACAATGTATGGTGAGCGATATTGTTGTGCTATGAGCTATATACTAGATATGAGTCGACTAGTATCAAAGCCGGCAATGTGACTTTTGGATAATTATTGGTAAATCAGAAAAACGAATTATTGACTTTGTATTCCATTGGCAGTCACAAAACTCTTCTGAACGACATCTTAGATAAATAACAGGTTAAGTATTAACCTTTATATGCAGGTTTTGAACCGTATTCTTTGAAGGAGACGATTATATTCAAATTAATCTGTATTGACATATCAATAAAAATTTTTTGTCCAAATGCACAGATTGCCACCTTTGATAATAGACGACTCATATATGCTATTATATTATAGCGTAGTCTGAAAGCAGATAGAGAAGTGCTTCGCTGAATCTACAAAAGGATCGTAATGGCGAGTCATTGATAAGCTCCGACGAGAAACTCAGTGGATTAGTTCCTTGCGTGTTGAAGTTGCAGCTTCTGAGCCCATACTTCATAGATCCGCCTACTACAATACGTTTAAGTTTCATTAAAGTCTGTACACACATAATCGTAAGGTTACCGATGCATATAACCATTTTGTTTAGATAAATAATTTTGATGTTTTTTTTTATTGTTTAGACGGATGAAAGAACTCACGGCCACTTGATTTAAAGTGGTCATTGGAGCCCATAGACATAAACGTCACCACACACCTTGGCACTTGAATCTAAGCATGAGTTTTGTAGTCTAACGATTAATTTTAAATTAAGTAATGTGTTCCATATAGCTGTAAGGTGGGTGGTATCAGCGGGAGCTCATAAGGTTCCCTCCCACCAGTATTTACGCAAATCATAATTTTTGCCGCTTTGACTTTCATTACACGACGTTATTCCTTCATCGCAGAAGCAATCTGTTAACTTATGTGAAGTACAAATTTCATTAGAGAAATCTGTGTGCATAATGCGAGTTTTTTAACGTTCTCGATAGCGTAAAAGTTAACTTATGTTCGTATGAAGTTAGAACGTTTGCCCCTAAGGCGCTGTTCCAACCGCATACAAATTGAGTTAACTTTTACGCTTCCACAAACGCTTGCGACGGGCTCGACGAGTAAATTAACCTTCAGACACAGCCCACTGAGTTTCTCACCGGATCTTCTCAGTGGGTCGCGTTTCCGATCCGATGGTAGATTCTGCGAAGCACGGCTCTTGCTAGGGTTCGTGTTAGTAACGTCGTCAGGTTTGAGCCAAGTGAGCTCACCTACTAGTTAAGGTTACGCTGAAATAGCCACTCGAGGCTCTCGAACAAGTAGGAAAAAAAAAAATGTTATAAAAAAAAAACGATTTATTTCCCTATGAATTGCCGACATATTTATAGTATCTCTTGTACATGGTGTACAGGTTGGCGGCGGTGAGGTGTCCTGGCGAGCCGGCCAACGCGCGGCGCAGGAAGGGCGCGGCGTGCGGGCAGTCTGCGGCGCGCGTGAGGAGCGCCACGCAGGTCTCGGCGTGCGAGCGCACGGGCCGCGCCGGCGCCCCGCGCTCCAGCAGCGCGCACAAGTCACCCACCGCGTACGCCGCCACACGCGACACTTGCCTCTTCCGTTTCGTTATCGATTGCGTTAACCTGGAAAACGAATGTACAGTGTGCTTAGGGCGAATTCTTTAACGTTCTCGATAGCGTAAAAGTTAACTCCGATTTGTATGGAGCTAATACGTTTGCCCCGCTAGGGGCGCTGTTTCAAATACATACAAAGGACAATGCCCAAAAGTGGGCCAACTTTGTGTCAAAACTATTTGTACTTGAAAAGCTATGCCTTTTTTTTCACGTTGTTTAGTTTATGTATCAACATTTCTTTCACCCTGGCATTGTTTTACAAAAAAATAAATTATTTAATTGATAAATCCGAAAACTAAGTACCATCGTTTTTAAATTCGCCAATAGGCAGACAAAGAACTTAGCCAATACAGCCTTATAGTAAACCTAAATGCTGCCAAACGAAAGAGTTGCCTGTGACTTGAACAACAAATTAAAAAAAAATAGCTAATGCTAATCGTTGTTCACGATTATGATGCATTGAAATAAAACTGTGGCTAACATAGCAGTGACTGTTTTTTTTTTTCAAGATAAAAGGTCTGTGGAAACTCACGCTCAGTCAATGTGGTATTCGTCGAGTTGACGTGAAAACTCTCAAAAAGCAATAAAGAGATACACCTCCTTTTTATTGACATGAAAATAATATAACTACGACAGACTAGGCTGTATAGGCTCTTCGCCTGCCTATTGGCGAATTTAAAAACAACAACAACAATATCATTGCCGGCTTCCGGATTTACATTTCCGAAAGAAGGGTCAATGAAGTCCATTCTCAGGAACCACCTTCATTTTATGATTATTATGAGGATATAATAATAATAAAATGTACTTAAGGGCTTATTTCTAGCAACATTAACCACAAATAACTTATTTAACACTGTAACTAATTATGAGAGCGATTATTGATTTCGAAGAAAACGATTAACAACTTAATTTTAGCNCGGATTTACATTTCCGAAAGAAGGGTCAATGAAGTCCATTCTCAGGAACCACCTTCATTTTATGATTATTATGAGGATATAATAATAATAAAATGTACTTAAGGGCTTATTTCTAGCAACATTAACCACAAATAACTTATTTAACACTGTAACTAATTATGAGAGCGATTATTGATTTCGAAGAAAACGATTAACAACTTAATTTTAGCTGCAGAAAAAAACAGATTTCTCTTAAACCTGGGTGAGAATATAAAAATCGTTTTCTGAATATGAAACGATATTTCTTTATCTATCAAATTAAGTTAAAACCATCATGACCCGACAACCATTAATAAACCACTATATCTTATTATTTCATTACTAACATACGCATCCACAAAATACTAATGTTTAAATGAAGCAAAAACTTATCTATATAAATAAAATGAATTGCTGTTCGTTAGTCTCGCTAAAACTCGAGGACCGATTTGGCTAATTTTGGTCTTGAATTACTTGTGGAAGGCCAGAGAAGATTTAAAAGGTTTAGGTAATTATGAAAATGCTCGGAATTAAATAAAAATAACAATTTCGTTTTCTCTTTGACGTGTCCCCCGTCGGACGGATTCCTTTTGTTTGTTTTAAGTTTATTTTATAGAAAAGTTTAGGTCTTTTATTTATCGGTTGAGGCACTACGAAGTCTGCCGGGTCAGCTAGTTTATTAATAAAAAATTGAAATAAACTTACATTTCAATATCGTGAGCGGTCTGGGCAAGTCTCTCCTCGACGTCCCGGTCTGGTTCGGTCTCAGACGTGGTACGCAAACAGACACACAATATTAAAGCTCTGTAGCACTGCATATAGTTTGGCCATCTGTAATAAAAAAAAAAAACCTTATTATACAACATTCGGTCGCACTCGGGCGTCATCGGACGCGATCGGAGTTCCCGAACGCGCAGGTGTCCCGTGACGTCATACTGCGAGATTCGCGCGCGTCGATTTAAGTTTATTGTAAAAACGTAATTTTAGTTTCAATTGGTACCTATCTTGTAGTGTCTAGTTTTGTTTACTCTTTTTAATTTATATTATAACATTCATCATCATCATCATTTCAGCCTATCGCCGTCCACTGCTGAACATAGGCCTCTCCAATAGATTTCCAGTGCGACCGGTTCATTGCCACCTGCATCCAACGAGACCCAGCGCTTTTTACTAGGTCGTCGGTCCATCTAGTAGGTGGCCGTCCCACACTGCGCTTGCCAGTACGTGATCGCCACTCCAGGATCTTTCTGCCCCATCGACCGTCCTCTCTTCGTTCTATATAACATTGTACACATTATAATAATATATATTGTTGAATTGGTGTGTTTGTCTTTTATATGTTCGGAGTAAAATATCCCACGAATACGAAAAACAAATAACAAACCACATACTAATAAGGAGGCTAATTCAAAAAAAAGAACGTCGTCAATACAAACTGGACTTTTTGGCGGGAACGCGAGGAGTGAAGTTGTGTGATTTGTTTTATTTTGTCTATTTAGTGTTTCTTCAGGTTTAAATTGTGTAATAACGGTGGTTTATTGACTGTTTAGTATCTGTGAAAGTGCATAAATGTGGGAAAATTAAACAAAGCCGCTGGACGTAACTTCTCGGGATCCTCCAAAAAGTCCACTGAAAAAATCTCAGCAAATAACCAGCATTTTACTGAGATTATATTTCATCCCATATCATCTCATGTTATTTCATTTAATTTCATCCCAGTTGATTAATGACTTAAATTAATCATCTTCATTTCATTTCATTTCACTCCGTATTATCTTTTTTTTTTTTATTGCTGTAGATGGGTGGACGAGCTCACAGCCCACCTGGTTGTTAAGGGGTTACTGGAGCCCATAGACATCTATGACGTAAATGCGCCACCCACATTGTGATATGAGTTCTAAGGTCTCAAGTCCAGTTAAAACGGCTGCCCCACCCTTCAAACCGAAACGCATTATTGCTTCACGGCAGAAATAGGCGGGGTGGTGGTACTTACCCGCGCGGACTCACAAGAGGTCCTACCACCAGTAAATTTACCACAGTAAACTACCTTTTTCATAAAAATAAAAATATAAATTACAACAAGACATGACCTAATAAAGGTCTTAGTTACCAGGTCATAAAATTCCTTAAAAAATACTACAACCACAACGGACCTGTCCTCTAACATCTCTTCTCTCGACAGCAGCATATTATTAAGAATCGTCAGGCATCCTTCGAACAGCCCGAAGTATGAACGCCAAGTTATTTCGTACTTTATCTCCGTGCTATTGGGGCATATAATCGCGTTGACGATGTGCATTAACGAGAAAACGCTGTCCAGAAACTTGTAGTCCAATGACATCTGGAAAATTAAACACAATTTTGATATAATAACGATATTTTATTTTTTTGATAGTCTTGAGTGGCTATTTCAGTGTAACCTTAACTAGTAGGTGAGCTCACGGGGCTCAGACCTGACAACGTTGCTAACACGAACCCTAGCAAGAGCCGTGCTTCGCAGAATCTACCACCGGATCGGAAACGCGACCCACTGAGAAGATCCGGCGAGCAACTCAGTGGGCTGTGTCTGTGGATTGATTTACTCGTCAAGCCCTTCGTCGCAAGCGAAGGGTTCGACGAGAACGATGACCGGCGCTTGAGCTACCTAAAAGCGCCGTTAATGGATCGGGAGGATCCGAAATGACGTGTAATAACGATAAGGAATGAAGAATAACTATAGATTTTTTTTATGAAGCTCCGAGACAAAAGATGAAGATTTTTTGAGTTTTCTGAAACTGCAGTTTTTTTCTGAGGCTTTATCACTAGTTTAATTCAGTTTATACAATACTAGGGACCTGCCCTCGCTTCGCTTCGGAAACTGTAATTTATTATTTATCTCTCCACTATTTAATGGATGTTATTATACATATAAACCTTCCTCTTCAATCACTATCTATTAAAAATAAATCGCATCAAAATCCGATGCGTAGTTTTAAAGATTTAAGCATACATAGGGACAGAGAAAGCGACTTTGTTTTATACTATGTAGTGATTTTGTTATTCCACAGTAATATTGTAGGAGAATACAACACTTTAGACCGAGTAGCGAGTTCGGTGCACCGATCTAACTTTAACTGTCTCCGACGATCCAACTCGATACGTTTTTATTAGCTTCAGACGTATGTATGTTAGTATGTAAAGGAATCTTTGAACATGATTTTGACCCCCTTCAAAACGTCGGATCAACTCGAAATTTGGTATACTTATTAAGGACTGATGACAATTCAATATTTTAAAAAAAGATTGAAAAAATTGAAATTCAACTAAAAATGAAAAATAAGTAATAGTTTAAAAAACTAACGAAATACGCTTTTATAGAAAATCTAACTAAAAAATAGAAAACAAATTTTAATAAATTTGAATTAAAAATAGTATAAGAAAAAATGATTTTATTGTAAAAAAAAGCGTGGGGTGCATGGTGTCAGTAGTTATAAATATTTTATTAACAGATATCAGTAGAAGGGTTATTTTGATAATATCCTGAAAAGCACCCCACGCTTTTTTACAATAAAATCATTTTTCATTATGCATGTAAACAAGAATCAACTCGACTCATTGCTTCCGTGATCCGTGATTGCATCGCAGACCTGTATCGTAAATACAAACAAAGGCTCACCTTCTTCGCCGACAGAATAACTTCCGATAAATTGTCCATATTAATTTTAATTATCTCGCAGATCTTATCTTCGATCCTAACGATTTTCACGTTCCGCTCATCGTACAAATCGATTTTCTTTCTCTTCTTACTGGCAACACTGTCCCACTCGTAGTGTTGCCGCAACCAGAACCTCAGGCTCTTGCACGTGCGAGCTATTACCTTCGTTAAGGCGGCACATTTCGGACCGACTATGTTGGCCTTTAAGCACTGCGCCCAAATGTATCGGGATACTTTATGTGAAGTCAAGTCACCGTTTGATTTGTCTTTAAGCATAATCGCCGGTTTCTGTAACGAAATGAAGTTAATTATTAACGGTTCTAAATACAGTGGTACCGAGTTAAAATCCCACGCAGATTTTGTATATTCTTCTGTATTTACTGGAGTTCGCGCGGGTAGGTACCACTGCCCCGCCTATTTCTGCCGTGAAGCAGTAATGCGTTTCGGTTTGAAGGGCGGGGCAGCCGTTGTAACTATACTGAGACCTTAAAACTTATATATCAATCGACGAGCTCAAAGCCCACCTGGTGTCAAGTGGTTACTGGAGCCCATAGACATCTAAAACGTAAATGCGCCACCCACCTTGAAATATAAGTTCTAAGGTCTCAAGTATAGTTACAACGGCTGCCNATATTTTATTGTAAAAAAAGCGTGGGGTGCACGGTATCAGTAGTTATAAATATTTTATGAACAGATATGAGTAGAAGGGTTATTTTGATAATATCCTGAAAAGCATCCCACGCTTTTTTTTACAATAAAATCATTTATTCTTACACTATTTTAAAATTCAAATTTATTAAATTTATTTTCTATATTTTAGTTGGATTTTGTGTAAAAGCGTATTTTGTTAAGTTTTTTTTTAAACTATTATTTATTTTCAAATAGCATAAAAAAGCGGCAATGTAATACACGAAATGAATTCAAGTCTTCGTGAATTCATTTTGTGTAATTACATTGCCGGTTTTGTTAAGCTATTGGAAATCTACATAATATATAAAAATTAATTGCTGTTCGTTGGTCTCACTAAAACTCGAGAAGGGCTGGACCGATTTGGCTAATTTTGGTCTTGAATTATTTGTCGAAGTCCAGAGAAGGTTTAAAAGGTAGATAAATATGAAAATGGAATTAAATAAAAATCGGAATTTAATAAAAATAACAATTTTGTTTTTCCTTTGATGTGGGGACACATCAATCGGACGGATTCCTTTTGTTTGTTTTAAGTTTATTTTATACAAAAGTATAGGTCTTTTATTTATCGATTGAGGCACTACGACGTCTGCCGGGTCGGCTAGTAAATAATAGTTTAAAAAAACTAATAAATTCGAGCGTCAGTGATTACGGTCGATTTTCCCTAAGCACACATACAGCTCGAACTCACCTTCAGAAGCGACAAGTTCATCAGTTCCTCGGCGACGTTGGCGACGAAGCACTCGACCGACATCGACTCGCACACGGACCTCAGTGTTGCCGACCCGTCGTCCAGGCAACTAGCGCTCACTTTCCCGGAGAATACTATCGAGAGCCTAGTTTTGAGGCTGCGCCATATTCTCGAGAACAATTTGTCTTTTTCTTTGAAGATTTCGTGAGTATCGAGTTTCTTGATGTGCCTTAGCATTACGTTCAATAGGCCAAGAGAGGATTCGATCTGTTGAGATTCGGATGTCGCTTCTTCTATAGTGCGGGTCTGAAATATGCATACGTAAGTACTATTTTTTATATTTTTATTGCTTAGTTTTTTTTTATCCTACCTAGCTGAGAGCCTTGAGAGGCTATTTCAGCGTAACCTTAACTAGTAGGTGAGCTCACGGGGCTCAAACCTGACAACGTTGCTAACACGAACCCTAGCAAGAGCCGTGCTTTGCAGAATCTACCACCGGATCGGAAACGCGACCCACTGAAAAGATCCGGCGAGAAACTCAGTGGGTTGTGTCTGTGGGTTAATTTACTTTAGTTAATTAGAACGATGACCGGTGCTTGAGGTATCTAAAAGCACCGTTAGTGGATCGGGAGGATCCGAAATGACATGTTTGGGGCGACGTCGGCTGCTTTCCATTGTCCGCAGGATCGGGAATGATTGCTTAGATAGGTGGACGAGCTGTTAAGTGGTTACTGGAACCCATAGACATCTGCAACGTAAATTCTGCCACCCACATTGAGACATGAGTTGTAAGGTCGCACTTTTAACAGTACAACGGCTGCCCCAACCTTCAAACCGAAACGCATTACTGCTTCAAGGCAGAAATAGGCGTGGCGGTGGCACCTACCCGTGCGGACTCACAATACCTCCTACTACCAGTTACTACCAAAGTTCATTTGCTAACACAAATTTCCATATAGAATGTGAAAATACTTACAGAAGTTTCAACAAAAAATTCGAGTCCCTTTAAGACACATTCCATTTCATTAGCTTCATCCGGTTTCGTGGCTTCACAATATTTCGAGAGAGTCAACGTGTAAGCCGCCATTGCATTCAGTGTTGCCGCATTACTTTCTACCAAACTATTTTCGGGGTTGCCAGAAATATTTTTTACGAAACTACCATTCACGAAATCTATATTCTTGAAAGCTTTTAAAAGTTCTCTATGCAATTTGTCCTGTAGATCGGCCAATATGGATCTGTGGGCGCTCGCTGTCAACGCTTTTTTCTGTTTCGCGATCAAAGGCAATATAATGCAGCTTATTTGAAAAGCCGGCTCTCTGAAGCCCTCAATACTGTTCAAAGCTTTATTTTCCTTATTTATTATTAGTTCTACTAATTTCTTAACAATTTCGCTGTTCGCCTTAACTCTCTTCACGGAAGACGCCAGTATGTTTTTTATTACTAAAAGATTGTTCGATGTTTTATTTGTTAGTGTTAATAAATCGATCATGATTCCGTCTTCAAATGAGAAGACAAAGTCAACAGGAAATATTTTGTATAGATCTGGAGGTTGAAAGCCCAATTCGAAGATGCTCTGAATCAGGCAATCCGCGTTGCGTCTCAATTTTTTCCCGCCATTCTTCTTTGTTGCCAGTAACACGAAAATAACCGCCAACTGGTAGTTCTCATCCAAATACGGGACTTGCAAATTTTTCAACAATTCTATATAGTTTTTTATGGTATCAAAGTTTTCCGTCGATATTGTGATGTTCAAAAAGTATTCCTTCATATCGATTTTTTTACAAAACGATTTCGTGAAATCGATTTTGCCTATAGCTTTAGCTAACGAGTCGGCGTTATCGAAACATTTCGCTATCTGTTTCACCGTTTCTAGTGTTAAATAATTTAATAGAGCCCTGTTGTTTGAAATGGTGACGTCATTGAATAGCTTTGCATCGCTGTTGCTAGAGTAGCATTGGACTAGGGTCTTAGCTATCTGCTTGTACTGGGACTTTGTTAGATCGTAACAAAGAACTTGCAATACGGTTTGATCGTTTAACATATTATCGATTTTCCGTGCGAACTCACTGACGAGATAACTTTTGATTGGTACCGTATCTTCTTTATTGTCTAAAAGTTCTAATGCCATTGATTTCACTGTTAGCAGCTCATTCTGAAATTTAATGTATAAGGTTAGTCCAACATAAAATGCACCATGATATATTTTTTATTGCTTAGATTATTGGACGAGCTCACAGCCCATCTGGTGTTAAGTGGTTACTGGAGCCCATAGACATCTACAACGTAAATGCCGCCAGCCACCTTGAGATATAAGTTCTAAGGTCTCAGTATAGTTACAACGGCTGCCCCGCCCTTCAAACCGAAACGCATTACTGCTTCACGGCAGAAATAGGCAGGGTGGTGGTACCACCAGTAATTACGCAAATTTTAATTTTGCGGGTTTAATTTTTATTACACGATGTTACTCCTGCATCGTGGAAGTCAATCGTGAACGTTTGTGAAGTACGTATTTCATTAGAAAAATTAGTACCCGCCTGCGGGATTCGAACACCGGTGCATCGCTCAACACGAATGCACCGGACGTCTTATCCTTTAGGCCACGACGACTTAGCTTCTTTTGATATACATATATGAGATGCCGCTTCTATTCTCATCATTAAAATCTGACCGTCGTTCACTGTTGGATATAGGTCTACGACTAAGTCTGGTCTCCGGTTCTCCACTCTAGTGCCCGTCTGCTCTACAGCAAGTAGAGCTCACTGCCACTAGCAGACTCTCTGAGCTATGTCGATGATGTTAGTTTAATTTACTCTACTGAATAGTTCTATTTTTTTAATTTAACATTAACATTAGATGTTTATCAAGTTATGTTGTGTTTGGACATATGAGAAGAGATCGGAAGAAGCGAAAGAAGAGTGCATCTCGTTCCTGTTGAGTCTAATTAGGAAAGGAAAGGAGATACAAGATATCTAAAGATTTTTCTTAAATCTGCATTAACGGGCTAATAAAAATTACATACCAAAACACAGGTTTCTTCATCTTTGATTTTCGACATTAAATCTATCCATTGCGCGCTATTGAGACAGGGCAAAATCGAACTCATATCGAACGTTTCACTGGTCGAGGTTTCAATTTTCAGCTTGTAGTTACTGTACTTGATATTGAGAAGTTTTAATTGCGCGAAGCCCACGCACAGCTTCAGAAATGATAACACTAATGGTGGATTCTGAAAATGTTGAATATTCTTTTTTAGTTACCGTCGACACAGATCATGACAAATGTTACTTAAGTATTGTTACGCCGGTAAGAGTAACGCCATCTATCGCTGAAGGAGCTCTCGAGAAGTACAACGCCATCTATTGTCAGATAGCGGGAATTACTACTAGAGATGTGTAGAATATTCTCGATAATTCTAGGGATGAGGTATCCGCTATAAAAGCGTTGTAGAGATGGCACGCAGTCAGTCAGTAATCGAAACTACTCGAAGCGAAACAGCGGACGGATCATCTGAAGCGAAGCGGAACAAGCGGATTGAGAGTTTTAAAGTGTTTGTTGAGTGTTTTAAATTGTTTGTTGGGTGTTTTAAATTTTCCAAGTGTTGAATACAATTTTTTGTTGTACTATGGTGGAATTTTATTTATCCCGAACCCCAGCGCGTAAGAGTATAATTAATTAATGTTATTATGTCGACTTAATTTTGTGGGTAGGCGAACATGTCTCTGATGGTGAGTGGAAGCCGTACCTCATGGCTATTAGCAATACCAGGGGCATAGTCAAGCCGCTACTAATGATCAGTATGAACCCAGATTTTTACGATAGACATTATATTTAATACCATGCAATATTTTAATCAAAAGTAGATCTTTAAAAAAACCCTATTCTTTGCATTTACTTTCTATGTTCTTTATATGTTCTTTCTTTTTATTATTGATTAATTAAATGATGTCTGCGATGATGATGTATTGTAGCAACGATTTTATATCAGTATCATTTCGATTGATTGAAACCACAAATATATAAATGTACACACGACTTAAGAAGTCAAAAGAAAATTAAAATCATTTAGGTTCGGAATAATTACAACAAGAAAACGGTATTGACTGAAGGAGCAAGGCTGTATACCAAACCACAGAACAACTTGAATAATGATACAAACGTCAATAATATAAAAATACAACTGAAAGCTTACTTGACAATATAAATTTGACAGCTAGCAAAAACTTTAGATACACCTAATAGTAGAGCTATTGAGGATTCAAAAAAAAAATAATCTTAGGTAGTACTCAAATTAAAAATAAAGAAAAAATACCAAATTTCATGATTAAAATATAAGTTCAGATTAACTTTTTTTTTTAATTACACTAGCTACTCATACGATTTTCTGTATATTCCTTAGTAGAATATGTCCATGTAGAATATTATAATACCAAAAAGCCTATGGATTTCATTTATTTGTAGCTTTTGTATATTCTAGAAATGCACAGCAGCATGGAAAATATTACCTTTTTTATTTTTAAATACGTAGTTTGGGTATTACCTGAGATTTGTTTTTTGAGATTTATTTTGTGTCTCCTATAGCTCTACTATGAGGTTTTTCAGGATTTTTTCTGGGACACCCTGTATAGCACTTATTAAATTATTTATTTTCAATGTATGAGTAAAGCTAAAATCGTATTTACATACATAACTAAGCTTCAATGTGCATTCACCGAATCGCTTCAAGCATTCCCTCTCAAATTTCTCGAAAGCGTTCCAAAAGTCTTCCGATATCTGAAACGGAACTGTGTGATCCGCCATTTTGTTATATCGCAAAAACGAAGACAAGATGGCAGCCAAAACTTCCGCTATTGTTATTATTGATGGACCTGGAATTTGTAATTGATATTTTCGTTTAAAAATATATACAATAGATATAAATTAATTTTATTATTTAATTTCTTAGTAAATTCGTAAATGTAATATTTTTAAATTAAAAGTATTTGTAAATTTGTAAATTCGATTCGATTGTAATCGAAAAAAATCCTTTACATTTATTACATGTATTCATTTAAATTGGCGGACTTAATGCTGAAGACATTATCAACCGTTCAAACAAGTGTAATCCAGATAAAGCAATGATAAATGCATTAATAAACAAATTAAAGACACAAATAAGCAAAATGAACCATTATGATGGCTGTCCTTGATGTATAACTATACATATTATATATGTATATTTACTGGTGGTTAGACCTCTTGTGAGTCCGCACGGATAGGTACCAGCCTGCCTATTTCTGTCGTGAAGCAATAATGCGTTTCGGTTTAAAGGATGGGGCAGCCGTTGTAACTATGCTGAGACCTTAGAACTTATATCTCAAGTTATGTGGCGGCATTTACGTTGTAGATGTCTATGGGCTCCAGCAACCACTTAACACCAGGTGGGCTGTGAGCTCGTCCCCCCATTTTAGCAATAAAAAATATATATTTATCACTATAATTATACTCACTAACAAATCCTTCTTCGAGCATCATCAGACAATGTTCTTCAAAATCTTTTTGCAGTAACTCCAAGACTTCCTTATTTTGTCTGAACATCAGCTCTGAAGTGTATTTTCCATAATTTTCAACACATTCCTCAGGAAAAATATCATTTCCGTTTATAATTTTCTTCATTACATTCTCACAATCTGTTCCATTTTCTAAGCAGGCTGTGACGCTTTGTTTTAACTCAAATTGTTCAGTGTTGCTATCCTCCAAATTATTTTTGATATACGGTAGGATTTGACTCAAAAACGGTATGCCGCGGCTCAATTTAAAAAGCATCTCCATTAAGCAACTCAACATATCAACGTAACATTTGTAAGCGTTATGTTTTTTAGCTGTCATGATCGGTGGTAAAATTACAGTCAGCTTTTGCTCAATCAACGTGGGATCCAATTTTAAGGCAGTCTTTATTATATTCATGGTCGCTTTATCTGGTTTTCCATCTAATTTCAACTGCCCCATCATAACCGCTTGAAGGAAAGACATGAAGTTCTTCTTAATTTCAACTTTGCTAATTTTTTCACCAAATGTGTCAGTCAAACGAATACTTATGTCTACTTCGTTTAGTAGTAATATCTCCAAGATGTTCAAGAAGAGGTTTCTTCTGATCTTATCAGCGTTCCCTTCAAATTTTACTGTTTCCAAACTCATAGCTGGTTTTATGAAATCTTGAGGCATACCCAGGAAGTTTACTATCATAATGCAAAAAGCAAACACAACTTGGCTCTCACTATGAAAACAGCTGATAAAAACTTCAATAAAGTCCCTTATGAACTTATCATCTTTCTCACCTTTAGTAACATCAAATAAAGCACTCATAATTTTCAATACAGATTGAATATTATCACCTTTTTCCAGCATTAATTCATTGATGTTGTCCTTTCTGATCAAAGTTTGTAAGTAGCTGATGTAGGATGATTTTCTAGTAATTGGAAACATTACGTTCTGGCACAGTTCAATAATGTCGCTAGAGCATTCCGTACCTAGGAAACTGAAGAGGGTCTCCAAATGATCTTCCGATATAAATTTTATGATAAATTCTATTTTTTTTTTGCATTCCTTGTAATATTTTATTATATTACTTATTAATTGTTTTACGAATGTGACATTTAATTGTTCCTCATGTTTCAAACATAGCAGCACGGTAATGGATATTTTTAAATATTCATCAATGTGTTGATTTAACTGTGGAGTAATTCTTATGTTCCCTAAGAATTGCAGGATGAAGGGTATGTCATTATTTCCAATCGGATTACTTTGTATGTATTGTGAGAGAATCTGAAAATTACATACAAAATTGATTTATTTACATGAATAATTTGTTAGATTAACTTTAGTCTATGTTAGAAGCGGTTGTATTTATTCCTTAATAACAAGGTATCAAAAGGTGGAATTTAATTGAATATGCAATTTCGAAAAGGGCACATGTCTGAAAAAGTAATGTTCAGGAAATGAAAAAAAACTGATTATTTTCTAAAGCAGTGTAAAATTTAAAATATTAACTTTTAGATATATTTTAGTGTTAATTAGCAATTGAAAATTACTGGAATTATTATAAAATGGGTGTAGGTAAGCCACAAAACTACATGTATATGAAAAAACGTATTTGACAAAATATACGACATGTGCCCTTTTCGATAGGTCTTACATAAAACCAGTGACTGGTAGTAAATTAATGCATTATTTCATTGGTATTGGTAACATTGGTAACTTCAGTTAAGTTTACTCAATTCAAACAACTAAAGAAGTTTTTTGTTTTGTTATTTTTTTTCTAAATTTTAAATTTTAAGTAATGTTACACAAACGTCGGATAAACCAAACAGCGTTTTACCCCTCGATATAAAAACAATTGCCGTGTTAATTAGCCTAAAAATAGCTACTCTTAAATCTTTTAATATTCCATCATACCTGTATTAAAATACTCTTCATTTCACTTGTTAAATGATCAGAAACATTGACCCATTCTAAAACGTTACGTAGCTCATCTCTCGGTAGTTCATTTTTAACTGTTAAGGTATGTAGCCAAGTTCCTACAACTCTTTCTTTCGGCGCTGACGGGAAGTGATGGGATTGAATCAGATTTTTGGCTAAGCAAATTCGTTTGGGTAATGGGGTTGCACTGTTGTCCAGGTGACGTTTTAATTCTGGAAGTTTTAACAATAATGTTAATTATTAATATTTATTTATGTGTAGACAAGCAAAACTATAATTATTAATACATTGTTCATGTTTGTATATTTATGTATGTACATGTGTATCTATACTAATATATAAATCTACAGTGATTTTTACGGATGTTCCGTTATAACTGCATTTGATTGACTTGAAACTTGGTATTCATGCAGAAAATACATGTACTTAATGGATAGGCTAATATTTATAGGAACGTTGGACTCTCTAATAATAATGACCATAAATAATAGTGTTTATTGTTAATGCCCAGCGAAACGGGCGAGTACAGCTAGTACTATATATGTGTGTGTATATATCTCTAAATTAAATAATATTAAT
This sequence comes from Bombyx mandarina, assembly GCF_003987935.1. The sequence continues at coordinate 3,108,326 of NW_021011496.1, forward strand.
TAAGTATATATTAAATCGATAGGTACAGCATGTGAAATTCATTTCCAAACGATTCTTGTCCACCTGATAGATGTTTGGAAGATATCGCTTTTAGTGATAAGACCGCCAATAATCCTTCTTTTGTATTTAATGTTTCGCATTGTTTATTCATTTTGTGTACTATAAAAAATACTATCTCTCTCAATAGTTAAACTTTTTAGTAATGTTTTGAGTATTTGTGTGATCTGAATCAGTGTAAAATCGATTTATGTACGTATTGTGATCATAGATCTCCTCATTGTAAAAAAGCCTAAATCGGTATGGACTATTTATTTAATGTAGGCAGATTTTTTTGTAATGGATATTCTCATCAGCCTGTATCTCTCTACTGGTGGATGTACACTTCTCCCATAGCTCGCCGCAATGAACGGTTCTCCGCCTTCCGCCTAAAGAATGAATGCGGAAGGCGGAATTAATAAATTACATCCATTACACATAGTTATACATTAGGTTGAATGATTTCCATGATTTTGTCTTGGTTTTTAGTTTGGATTGGATATAGGATTTACTATACGAAATTCATTTTATTTACAGCAACGAACACATGTTATTTATCTCATCAAATAATTTTGTTTTCGGTTATTATTAAGTTTATATGCAGTTTAGGTTATGTTTGTTTTTCGATAATATATCTTTTAATATAACATACCGTTTAATGGATTTAATGACATGTTGTTGGTTGTGCTTTGTTTAATTTATTTGCACGAAAAAAAGCACAAATTATTTATAAAAATAAAGTTCTGTGACACATGTGGATGTTTTCAATCTTATTAACATTTTTACAACGGTGTGATGAAGGTATCACATACTATACAGCCTAATCTGTTATATGAAAATAATATGAAAGCAATTGGAATGAAATGAGATTGGTTGTAACAAATTCTCAGTAAAGTGGTGGCTATCTATTGAGATTTGGTGGAAATATGAGGGTAGAAGTCGTGTGAATCATTTTATTTTGTTAATGTAATGTTTCTGTAGGTTTAAAAGTGTAACAGCGGTGGTTTATTAATCAGTAAACAAGAGAACCGCAATTTAAATATTCTGTAGCAAAATTTCTAACCTTTTAAGGGCTAAAATGGATTAGCTTAGATGAATAGCTTTTTTTAATACAGTTTTCTAAGTGTATGTAGTTTAACATTTATGCTATATTTAGGCATTAAAGATATTTTAATTTTTTACCTATAAATTTATTTGCGTAGAAGAAAATTTGTGTTGGCAAAGCGGATTGTTATGTAAACAAAATTGTGCGTAGTCATGCGTCTGCGTCCGCAAGATCCGTTGCTTTTTACTTTTTAAAGCAGTCGCGAATAAACGCTCGGATTAATCAGTTGTGCTATAATTTAACGATTATATTTATCTCACCTCCGATAACGCCCTGAACCATTATTGACCACTACCAAAACAGCTCCTAAAGGTACTTGCGTCCTTAGTCGTTCCTGTACTTAACACGGTAGCCCTTTTCCCCTTATCGTAGGTGTAGGTCATAGGACGATGTGCCTTTTTTATGGCATTGATGGGTGGACGAGTACATAGCCTGTTAGTGGCCAATCATACAGTTAAGTGATTACCGCTACAATGTAAATACCGCCACCCACCTTGAGATATGAGTTCTAAGGTCTCAGTATAGTTAAAACGGCTGCCCCTGCCTTCAAACCGAAACGCATTACTGCTTCACGGCAGAAATAGGTAGGGTTGTGGTACCTATTCGTGCGGACTCACAAGAGCTCCTACCACATAACTCATAATCACACATACCACATAACACGCCAAACAGAAGAAACGAATATCAAAAGACCTAGTGATATCGAGAACGCTCGAGAAGTGTAACGCCATCTATTGTTCAATAACGGAAACACATATTGAAACGACTAGTCCTACCGGGAATATTCTCGATAGTTGTAGACTTGTCGTGTCGACTATAAAAGTGGCAGTGGCAGTGAGTATTCGGATCACCTGAAGCGAAGCGAAAGAAGTGAATTACGAATTGTAAACTGTTCCTTACTTAAGTGTTTTAAGTGTTAAATAGAGTTTTAATTTGTACTTCGTTGAAAGTTTTATTTACCCCGAGCCCTAGCGCGTAACAATATTAAATATTTTTTTATTGCCCTTGTAGGCTAACGAGCATACGGCCTATCTAATGGTGAGTGGTTACCGTCGCCCATGGACTTTAGCAATGCCAGGGGCAGAGCCAAGTCGCTGCCTACCGCTAAGTACTCTCTACAAGTCTCGTTTGAAGTCGTCGTGGCTTGAAAGATAAGACGTCTGGCATACTCGTGTCAAGAGATGTGACTGCGCCCACGCTGAAGTCCCGGAGACAAGTAAAAAATGTGTCTATTGAAATAAGTATATAGCATGATTTCTTAGCGCCTTAGGCTAACAGTGAATCACTCCTCCTTGCCTCGATAATCCTCAATGCTGGAGGTCGTGGCCTTCCTTAATAAATTTCTTTACGATAATTCTGCGCCAGTCCTGCCTTGCGCGGATGACATCGTGAGATGTTGAGTAGAGCGTATCTTGTTCGACCAGTGCTTTGGACTCTACCTCTGGGTATTCTTCTACCTTGCCTGTGATCAGCAATTTTTCTAAATTGTCACCTCTCTTTCTCGAAATGCGTCCTGAATCAGTGAATAGGTAGGAAAATATAATATGAAATTTTACACACTTTTTTTATCTTACCTATTCTGATAGCCTTGAGAGGCTATTTCAGCTTCACCCTAACATGTAGGTGAGCTCACGGGGCTCAAACCGGAACTGTTGCTAACACTGGCCCTAGCAAGAGCAGTGCTTCGCAGAATCTACCGCCGGATCCGAAACGCGACCCACTGAGAAGATCCGGCGAGAAACTCAGTGAGTTGTTTTTATGGGCTAGTTCGCACATCGGAGTCGACGAGTTCGACGAGGACGGTGACTGGTGCTTGAAGAGCTTAAAAGCACTGAAAGTGGGTTCAGGGAGTCCGACAAGAAATGTTTTGAGCGACGATGGCTTTGCTAAGCCCCTTCGCCAGGGTTATATGTAGTTAGCGCTGTTAGCGGTGGCCACGATAAGAGCGCTATCAAAGCTTTGCATTTTTAAAGTATTTTTCTGACACTTCCCTAAGATACATAAGTATCGGTTCTAGGTTTACGTCGTCGTGCAGATCTACATTCCTCAAGTACCACGGTGATCATAGATCGAATTGATATGAAATCTATATACAATATAAATATAAAAGGAATGATGGATGAAAGGAAGAATGTATGTTCACCTAAAATTATCTTACGTAGTTAGATTCCTCAATCGTCGAATGGCTTTTATGTTTTAGTATAAAGTTGCATTTTATTGCGAGCGAAGCGACACGGCTGCAATTAGCTTAAACACAAAACCAAATCACCAGTCACCGTGCCAGGTTTAAGTCGATTTCAAAACCTCAATTGACGCTGCCTTACTGACGCTGACTTATTATAAAATCTCAGAAATGATTAACACGCAAATACAAGTTTTTTTTATAATTACTCGTAATATCGCCCTATCACGACCGTGAAAGAATAGGGTAGAATTGAGCGTGAATTAATAAATATCAACCTTGAAACGATAAATTTGAGAATCAAAACGCGAACCTTAAAACATTGTAAATTATTCAAACAAAGATCGCGGCTTTAATAGAATAAATTAAAATTCCAAATATGACCAACCAAAAATAAAACGAAATGAATGAACAAAAGAGGTTTCATTCATAAAAAATGTCTGCTATTCCGAAAACGTATTAGCTTGGGATTAGATGGTTTCTGTCACGGTCGGGACACGAACCTAAAAAATAGGCCAAGACGAAAGTATGCGCATGCCTGAAACGATTGATTTTCCCCCACCATGACGTCACAATATGTCCGCCGCACAGTTTTCACGGTATAAAAATAACATTCTCTATCAGTTTCATCTCAATAACACAGGCATATGTTAGAATATTCGAGAATTCGAATCTGCTATTCATATTATACAAAAAAGATTTGAATTCAATCCTGTGAATGTTTTTTGAAACTTGTTTTGAATCAGTGATACCGTAGCTAGGCGATCGTGAAATGTTTTAAGTTAATTAAAAAAAAAAAAAGGTTTATCCAACGTTACGAACATGATTTCACTAAAATTGCTATGTTTATGTAAGTAATTTATGTATACATATTTTTATTATTATTTACACGCTTTAAGTGTTATGTTGCTGCACATTGCATGGTTAATATCTTAAATTTTATGTAGTTTTTGAGTTAGCAGTATCCGTGCTAACAATGGCGATTCTTCGTGTAAATGCGATTTGACGTTGGAAGCTTAATTTTTTTTCCCAAAATCAGATTACGAGGTTGTTTAAAAAAAAAAGTCTGATATTTTCGTATCGTCTTTAGTTTTAATCAAATTTTTTTTTTTTTTTGTAATTTTATTAACTTTTGTACTCATTTTGATCCATCAATACAATCAAGCAAATTCCACCTTAAGCATTTAGAACTTAACTAGAGTAATGAAGGTAAGTTGTATCTTTTCTAGAGTATCTGTTTTACAGTACCTCTTTTAGAGGTAGAGTAGATGATTTTGTATTATCTGTGAGTCATAATTATATTACTTAGGTATCTATGGTTTGGGTAATTTGTTAGATATGAGTCTTCGACTAGGTCGAAGCGTGTTTTGGCCGCTTCTAGCGTTAGAGGTAGCACCTAATAGCATCGAGATTAGATGGGGTGGATACATCAGGACATGTCTACAGCGACTAAGATAGTTTGATGTTGCATTAGCCGATACCTAATTATAATTCTGAGGAGGTTCTCCGACGCTGTCTTTATATAATTAGGGCTCGGTTTGAGCTTAATATTGCCGTGAAGACTCTTCACGTACCACGTATTCCAACAGCTTTCGCGAGGACGCGGTATTGTAAAATTTAAATGCAGTGGTGTTAGTTTAGGGCCGCGTGAAGGAACCACACACTGGTTTAAGTCATCATTGGATTTATGAAAGTTTTGAGAAAAGTGCCTCCTTATCACGAAGATACAGTTTAGTCCACTTTCAGATCATGGCGTAGAGCCTGTTGTTGTTGTTGCAGTCCTAGGGGCCCCGCTGGTACATAAAGCCCTCACAAGTTGTCTCTACTTGACCTTGTCTCGGGCTTGTTTCTTGACAAAAATCCAGGCCATGTCAGCAGTCCTCATCTCGCTCTCCACGGTGCGTCGCCAAGTGTGAACAGGCCTTCTCCTGACACGTGGTTGAGGATAACACGTCTGATCGCGGTATGGTTCTCAGATGTATCATTAGACCCACTTTACGTCTTTATCACTATAATACGTCCTCCTGAAAATGAGCTGTGAAGAGTTCCCAACGAGTCCGTGACCGTTCTGTCCACGATCAGCAGAAATAGGTCCCACTATTCGAGCGCTGAGCACAAGGCACCCATGTGAATTAGTTTCTCGCAATCATGGAGTTAATAAGTACTCACAATACTAACTCTATGGTTGCAAAAGATAAAAAAAAAATCTTACCTCTATTTTAATTTATATTACTCTTTGTACAGCGAAATCCTTTTATTCGTCCCAATTAAACTTTACTCTGAAGTTTTTCAATTTCTAAACTAAATGTAATGGCGTCCCAGATTCGACTTTGCATTTCAATCTAGCAAGTTTTGCGGTTTGTGAATAACTAGGTTGTGTAGTATTTTCCTTCGGCTTTCGCGAGCCGCAGATATAATTAACAATACTTTTATGATGAAACTCGTGTGTAGTAGTAGTGTTCTAAAATAATATAATGACAATAAAAAAACGCAAGCTTAAACTGCAAAGATAGTTTTAGCAAATATGTTGTAATTTTGTTATTTTTTTTATTGCGTAGATGGGTGGACGAGATGTACCACTACCCTGCCTATTTCTGCCGTGAAGTAGTAATGCGTTTCGTTTTGAAGGGTGGGGCAGCCGTTGTAACTATACTTGAGACCTAAGAACTTATATCTCAAGGTGGGTGGCGCATTTACGTTGTAGATGTCTATAGGCTCCAGTAATCACTTAACACCATCTAAGCAATAAAAAAAAAACAAAAAGATATACTCGTATAGAGCTAGTTTTGTTTTAATGATATATGTAGTTACCTATCTGTTTTTAAACATCTAATAGTTTAAAGTAAATTCCTAAAATAATGAAAAGAGGAAAACTTTATTCTGTACTTTTTGATTTTTATGATACAATTTTTTAAATCTCTAAATTAATCTATATAACGGAACGTAATTTCCGAACGTGCGATACCGCCCCCGCCGCCGCCTTACCGCCCGCTGAGACAGAGCTCTCTGAGCGCGAAAACACACGCCCTCAGCGCGCGCGACGACGACCAGTAAAATTTTGCGAGTCTTAGTGTAACTGTACGATTCTCAACTCATTTTGTATTTTGTTAGTTATTGTGTCGTTTTTTTTATATTAAACCTCATACCAAATCAGTGTAAACATTATTTATATATCATCTTCGCCAACAGCCCGGAACAACGAACTCACGAAAACTCACAAAAGCCCGCCAGTCGGACTTGTAGTGTTAAAAATGGCGCCCGAACGTTTAGCTGTGAAGTGATATTTATATGAAATTATTGTGCCTACATGAACGATTTGTGTTTTCCTGACTTTACCGACTAAACCGTCGTCAAATAATGCCGCCGAAGAAGATGCCGAATTCCGAGGAGCGCGACGCGAGAGCCGCGTCGCCGCCCCACGCGCCGTCGAGTGACGCGCCGCCCGCCAGTGTTTGCTTCCGCCCGGAAGACATCACCATGCTGATCGACACCCTTCAACGAACGCAGCTAGACGCGTTCCGGGAGCTGTTAGATAGCGTCAGGCAGTCGGCGACTCCTACATTCGACCATCGGCCCGCCAACAACTTCAGCCGCTGCAAATCTGTATTCAGCGGACGCGCAGACGAGTCAGTAGAAGGTTTTATCGACGCAATAGAATCGTACAGAGACGCCGCCAATGTTCCCGATGACGTAGCCGTAAAAGGTATTTCCATGTTGCTGACACACACCGCCGCTACCTGGTGGCAGGGTATCAAGCATCAAGTTTCTACATGGGAAGACGTCATCTCAAATCTACGAAGTGCTTTTGGTGATCGCCGCCCACCCCACAGAATTTATGTCGACCTATTCGCAGACGGCCAGCAGCCTATGGAGAAAACCGACCTGTTTGTCGCCAGGGCTCGAGCACTCCTCGCGAAGCTACCTCGAGGCGACCTATGTGAAAAAGTGGAGCTCGATATGATATACGGATTACTGCATCATAAAATTCGTAAACGCCTTCGTAGAGAGGAAATCACCAGTTTCAATGTTCTCCTGCAAAAAGCACGAAGTATTGAGGATTCTACGAAAGAAGCGCATACTTCAAACGCCGTCGCCGAGACATCAAAGGGTGCCGCCGCCGCCGCCCGCGCTCGACTCGAGCCGCCGCGGCCTGCAACGCAGCGTGTACCTACGGCCGCTGTAGAAGTTTCCCCGCGCCAACGTTCGTCAGGCGATAACGCCGACGCCACTCCGACCGCCGAAAAACCCGAGAAACGTCGATACTGTGTTTATTGTAAAAGTTACGGTCATACGCGTGATCAGTGTCGTAAATTGTTATTAAAACAAACCGCGAATGACAGTAACGATAACGTAGTTAGTAAAGTAAATAATATTAAATGTTACGGTTGCGGCGCGAGCGGAGTCATACGTTCTAATTGTTCCAAATGTAGTTCAAATTTTAGCGCGGTCGATTTTATTCAAATACCGCGAACGCGATCGCGAGGTACAACGACCGCTGAGACATCAGCTGTTGGTAAGCCGTCCGCCCAGGTGAGTAATTTGGCAAGTTTACCTATGGTTTTTACTGGGGCTGTACCTGACTTGTTTTTATCCAGTAGTGTTCATACCGAGCGCCCAAATTATGTTAATTCATCGCTACACACTGCTCAGATAAGTTTGGTATCATGTAATAATGTAAGTACACCCCCCGTAAATAATAATTTTGCCCGTAAATGTAATGTAAACTCGTCCCATAAACGTGTTGATAAACAAATTGTTTCAAATTTGCCGCGTTCCGACGATACGCCTTTGTTTACATACTTATCTCGTCCTGTTAAGCAGGGGGAGTGTTTTAACCGCACTCATGTACCTAGCGAATTGAAATCAGTATCTCCTAGGGAATTTTGTGTTAATCAGTGCGTCGTAAATAATAGACATAAATGGAAAACGAAACGTTCTCGTCAGTGTCCATCACGTGGTCCGTTACCAACTAGGGCGACCATGATTTTTTCAGGACAAAACCAGAAATTCGATAATAAAAGTAGGGTGACCAAAAATTTTTCAGGACACAACCTGGAAAGTTGTGCACCGGTTAAAGGGACCACAAATTTTAATTGTGATAGTTTTGTCACCTTTTCGTCTGTAACTTCTTCGCAAAATGGCAACGCGCGACGACCTATTTTAGGTATAGAGATTTTAGGAATCCGAGGTAGAGGTTTAATCGACACCGCAGCCAAGCGAACTGTTGCCGGTTCTTCACTCTACGCCCTACTGCAACAGCATAATCAACCTTTTGTGCGTAGTTCTATACGTGTTAAGCTTGCCGATGGTTCAATTCAAACGCGACAAATGTTGTCAACGACACTTGATGTAAAGTTATTACCGGGTAAAGTTATTCCCATGGAATTTGTCGTATTTCCGGACGCCCAGGATAATGACACATTATTGGGTGTAGACTTTTTAGTAGCAGCTGGTTTAGCCATCGACTTCCATACTTCGACATGGCGCTACCATGGTTCTGAACGAGTTTTTCCATTGGAGTTCGAGTACCCCAGTGACCTCACGCCTTGTTCTGCTGCTGATTTCTTAAGAGAAGACGAGGGAACTATGCTGTGTCCTCCAGAGCGTTAACCGCCTAGCTTCTCTTCTGCAGTGCAACGAGGATGTCTTCAGACCAGGGGGAGCCCCAATGCCTTACGCTGAACATCATCAGGATGATAGGAAGTAGCAAACCGACAAAATTCAGTTATCTGGTCCCAGTTACCAAGTAGGTGATCTAGTCCTTCTCTCTACGCACTTGTTAAGTGATGCCGCCAAAGGTAGAACGAAGAAGTTCATGCCTAAGCGTGACGGACCCTACCAGATTAGTAATATCGTTAGTCCTACTACCTATGAGGTTACTGATTTGAATTCGCAGGTTTTAGGGAAATTTCATGCTTCTCATTTGAAGCCGTATCATAATCAAACCGGTCAGGTCTCAGCTCCAGTACAGCCTCGACGCCTGCGTGGACGGCCCCGTCTTGTTGTTTCTGCCGAGCCACTAACGAGGCGTTCTAGTGACTCGGAGGGGGAGGATATAACGGAACGTAATTTCCGAACGTGCGATACCGCCCCCGCCGCCGCCTTACCGCCCGCTGAGACAGAGCTCTCTGAGCGCGAAAACACACGCCCTCAGCGCGCGCGACGACGACCAGTAAAATTTTGCGAGTCTTAGTTTAACTGTACGATTCTCAACTCATTTTGTATTTTGTTAGTTATTGTGTCGCTTTTTTTATATTAAACCTCATACCAGATCAGTGTAAACATTATTTATATATCATCTTCGCCAACAGCCCGGAACAACGAACTCACGAAAACTCACAAAAGCCCGCCAGTCGGACTTGTAGTGTTAAATCTATACTTAAATCCTTTCCTCCGTTACATCAGAGAAAGCCGTTGACACCGCACTTCAGCTATGTCTTTACTATAAATTTTTGTTACATTGCGCAGAGGAAAAAGTCACAAAAATTTCGATTTTATATTAAACTAGCGACCCGCCCTCGCTTCGCTTCGGAAACATTAAAACACACATGAAACCAAAAAAAAAAAAAAATTTAAAAAAGTAGCCTATGTTCATCAGGGACAATGTCGGCCTCTAATGGAAAAAGAATTTTTCAAATCGGTCCAGTAGTTTCGGAGCCTATTCGAAACAAACAAACAAACAAATCTTTCCTCTGTATAATATTAGTATAAATTATTCATGTCCGAAATCGTCTTCTGTAAATTATCTTTGTTTTATTAATGGGTTCTTTACACTCACCCGTTTGTGATCCAGTTGAAAATACAGTCATAAAACATTAAAGCATAATAAATATGCACTCATGAGAAAGGGCATATGTTAAAATTATTACTCTTCTATATTATTCATTTATCCATGTATAAAACAAATATCGTTTGCCGAACTCAAAGCGATAGAAAAAAAGTCAATTTCAAATTGTTATACGAATTAATTTTATTCAAGTTTTAATATCTCGTCAGTTATTCTTTAGTTCCAATAGCTATCTAGGTTATCATCGGATATGTACTGTAATGAAAGTTTGCCCGTACTATAGAAAAAAACCAATCACTTAGTATTCTTTTCAAGATTCTTGAAGTGAACGCTCGATCCTTTTATCCGTGGCTGTACACTGAATATTTGTTTGTTTCTTTATTGTTGTACGTTATTCAAACTATGACTTATTGTTAAAGTATTCTTGAAAAAACCTAATTCTTTTTTCATGTTACCGTTGTTTTCCTTGTTATAGCGATTTACTGTTCTATGTTGTTTTATACCGACATTTAATTTCTACTAACACATCACAATGCTAATTTCGCCATTTTGAAGATTATTCGGAAGCTTTCGCATAAAATATCTAAGAGTTCGTATCTTCTTTGAATACCAGTATAGCCTCTTGATCTGGTATAAATAAAAACATCGGGTTTTAATACGTTAGGTAACCTGTAATTTAATTAGTTTTTATTGTATGAAGAGAAGTTCAAATCACAGCTTTCACGCAATCTTTACGTTTGTATTGTGTACGTGGTGTGAATAGTAAAATCCTCATTCGAAATTGCTTCTAAGAATACACTTAGGTTACATATCTCGGGGAATTGTTTTTTTTTTTAGAAGCAGAGGTTATTATGATTGGTTTGAGGCTCCACTTCTGTTATTTTTTTCCTTCCTAAGCTGATAGCCTTGAGAGGCTATTTCAGTATAACCTTAACTAGTAGGTTCAAACCGGAGTGATGCTAACACCGACCCCAGCAAGAGTAGTGCTTCGCAGAATCTACCACCGGATCGGAAACGCGACCCACTGAGAAGATCCGGCGAGAAACTGAGTGGGCTGTGTCTATGGGTTAATTCGCTCGTCGAGCCCTTCGTCGCAAGCGACGGGTTCGACGAGGACGTTGACCGAACTTCAGTGAGTTCACCATCTCGCATGAGGCGCCTCCTCAGTCTGGCTCGGAGTCTGGCTCGCAGAAGTTCGAGCCAGACTCTTCTTTCTCACTAACGATCTGCCGCTGTTAAGCCGGTAGCAGAAGGGCCATCAGTTCCAGATCATACAGGCAGTTGCATCCTTTGGTAATATGGATCGAGGTATCAACCGCGGCTTTGCTGGCGTTACTGAAGTCCATGAGCGATTATATATCATTAGATGGGTTATATGCTTGTCTGCTTGCGAAAGCAAAAAAGGGGACCAGAGTCATCGAAACCACGTAGAACGCCATCTTTTCTAGCATGCTGAATAAAGTTGGTAGTAAAAAGCGGTCGTTTGGCGGTGTGCCGGTGATGTGTAGCACAAAAGTTTTTAATTAATTTGTGACATTTATACATAAGTGTACATTTAAATTAGTCTGGTGTTTTCCTCCATTTCTTATGTTGTTTCTTGCTTGCTGATTGTTTTAATTTTTTTTTTGTTTCTATGCTTTTGTTTCTCTAGTGTTTTTAATTTGTTTATATTGGTGAGAACCTTTAATTGGCTTTTTGTTTCTATTATTTGTTATATTATTATACTTTGTTAGTTGGCTGTTGGTTCTCCTTGTAAATAAATAAATAAATAAAAATAAATAAATAAATATTGGAGTGGAGACTATTTCCGAAAAAAAAAAACTGATGGTGTTACCTACCGCCATGTCCGTTTTTCCCAATACGTAATACCACCGCTAGTGGTAGCTAGTTGGCGATCGCAGTGTGCTGGGTCGCTATTGGCCTCTGGAGTCTTTTAGTCGCCTTTTACGACACCCACGAGAAGAGAGAGTGTTATTATAGACCAACCTAATCAAGACGTTCTTCTTAAATAAATATAGAGATGTTATAATAATAATAACATGTCTGATTCCTACAGGCAATTTCGTGAAAAGATCACTTTGAACTGCCAGAGCATGAATGAAATATCGATCATTCCTAGAAAGGTCGTAAATTTAGCGGCTGACGTGACCTTTAAAGGGCGGCATTTAGTATAGGCCGTGACGTCATTTCTTAGTATTTAGAATGACGTGTGGCGTTTTTTGAGCAGGAGTGACTAATGGTAGGCCAGAGGCCTTTCCAGATTCACAAGGGGGGTTTCGCTAGCAGCCGCCCGAGCGACTCCGAAGGAGACCTGTCCACTCAAGGGCAGCTCTTTCGCAAAATGCATTAGCATTGTCGGTCTACCCGTGATCATGGCGCTTTCAACCGCGTCGAAATATCTGGAACGTTTTGTGACTTCTAAAGGTTTTCTTGTAGCTGTATTTTGTATTTTGACGTTTTTGTATTTGTATGTACTTCGTTTATTGAGTTAGGCGTGCTATGGCGTCTTCAGAATTTCTCCTTTTTAGTCGTACACTCCTGGCGGAGTGGTCGTGCTTATACATGGCTTATTGCTTGGTTTTAACTTTTGCGAGGTGTCTCCATCTCTCTCTCTATTTGTGGCGGTGCGTGTTCATTCAGTAAGGTAACACTTCGTAGATGACTGTCTGTCGATCTTGTGGGTGATCGGTCGCGAGAGCGTTGACCGTCTACTCTTTTTCTAACCATTAATTGTTCCATTGAGGTTTCATTACGGATGATATGTCCTTCAGAATTTTAACAGTCATAAAATTAGGTTAGGGTATTATCAGTTTTTTATTATTTCGAACATGGATGGGAAGATATAGGATCAACGTACCTACCTATTAAATTATTTATTTATATATAAACTAAATTATTTATTTTGTTTTCTGTGTGTGCCTATTAGTCAGGTATTTCTTTGATTAGAAGACGGTGTCCCTAGAAAATTCTCTTGTGATAATTACACAGTTACAGACACGTACAGTTCATATTAGTGCCTCAGAATTTCTGGGAGATGTATAAGGGTAAACAAACACTAGGTATTTAATAAGAGAATCAAGTAATAAGACATTTAAATGCCAATATTGGTTTGAATAACGAATCCAAAGCAGAATGAAGGGGGTGCTTTTAGTTCTAATAAAATCATCCTGGATTCTTAACTGGCTTAGTTTCGCGTTGTTTTCAGATTTCCCTAAGCGATATCTTTTTAGTTCGTAGTCTCGTAGTGTTGAACGAAACTAAGCCGTTGTTGCGTACGTGCAGGGAACATAAGTAATTCCTATGATTACTCTGCGAATTGGAGTGATTCCGAGGATTAATGTACTATATTCAATGGTAGATTCTAGAATTGTTTAATCCAACTGGTGGTAGGTAGTACCGTGAGAGCACACCAAGTTCCAAGTTCCGATTTAGCGTGCTGCATGGAAGTAACACTTTTGTTTCTTCTTTTGATGTTTCTTTTACTTCATCCGTGTTTGGTTCTATGACTTTTCATTTTATTATTACACTGAAATTTAGATTTTCATTTTCATGTTATTCATTTTCATGCCTCTTGTCTATTGCTGAGCAAGTATATCGCTGAAGTGTGCTTTCTGTGTTGAAACATTATGAATCCCTTGAAAGCTAGCAACAGTTAGGCGGCGTAATAATTTTATCCTGCCTCTATGGTGAGATGTTTGACGTATCTCAATTTACAAGTTTACGAGCACCAGACGCGCGAATCGTCGTTCCGGGAGCCATAAACGGTTCTCGCTTTCACAACATGGACTGGCTTCATTTTCTTTCCGCTTAATTCCCTAGTAGGCTTGAATTTTTGTATTGGCTTATTGATTGATGGCGGCGAAACATTGTTACCGCTGTGAATTTGGGAATAGCTGGAATATACTTCTCTGTTTTAGTCGCGCGAGTAAAGCACAAAAATGGTGTCAGTTTTCTTTTTTTTTGAAGCGATTTTGTGACCTGGTAACTAAGACCTTTAGGTCAAGTTTAATTTTAATGAAAACTTTTTTATATGAAAAATGATATGAAATGTAATGAGATGAGATGATATGGAATGAAATATAAACTCAGTAAAATGGTGGTCATTTACTGAGACTTTTTCAGTAAGCTTTTTGGAGGATCCCGAGAAGTTACGTTCAGCGGCTTTGTTTCATTTTCCCACATTTGTGCACTTTCACAGCTACTAAACAGTTAATAAACCACCGTTATTACACGTTTAAACCAGAAGAAACACTAAATAGACAAAATAAAACAAATCACACAACTTCACTCCTCGCGTTCCCGCTAAAAAGTCAGTGTTAGTTCGAAATGAACTATGGAGGGTAGAGTTGAGGTGCATACTGTCTGAGATGTCAAAATGTTCATCAAAAATTACCAATTAGGTTAGGGCTAACGCAGCAAGTGCTGTCATTTTAAATATGGCGTCTACAGTGATTACATTAATTGTTAGAACTCAGCACACTTTACGCACACAATTCAACACACAGCACACAATGCAAGAGTTATTTAATCTGATGGATCCGTAAGGACGTGTCTAGTACAATAATAGGCAGTGACAATTATGTCAATGAAGCGATTCACCCTCAGACACAGCCCACTGAGTTTCTTGCCGGATCTTCTCAGTGGGTCGCGTTTCCGATCCGGTGGTAGATTCTGCGAAGCACGGTTCTTGCTAGGGTTCGTGTTAGCAACGTCATCAGGTCTGAGACCCGTGAGCTCACCTACTAATTAAGGCTACGCTGATATAGCCACTCAAGCTTAGGTAGGAAAAAAAAGAAAAATAAGCGAATATCTTTGCACGTATTTATATATTAATACGTGAAGCCAAAATGTTGTATACTTTTATACGAAAATTGCGCGGACGGAGGAGTATGAAATTTTCCACACTTATAGAGAATATAGAGAAGAAGTACACTAATGATGAATAAAAAGATGCTAATATTTTTTAAAAATAATTCATAAAATATACATTAAATCAATAAAAAAAATATTACACACACGCATGCATTTCATTTTGCTAATTGTCAAACTTTTCTTATTGCTTATAATCTATGGTCAAATTGAAAAGAGATTAAATATTGGTTGTCATTATTAATATTTGTCTAAAGTGTAGTCTTAGCGAAATCTGTGATTACGTAAGTAAAAAAAGATGTGTGGTGTCGTGGGACACCGGATAGGAACGAAGTAGCATATAAAAAAAAGAAAAAGAATTACGAGAAAAAAATCGCGCGGTGAAATATCGCTGTGCGGAAAACAAGGCCTCATTCCACGGACTTTTTCTTACGGTTTTTACTATCACATTTTTTCAGTTCGGTCGCGCAGCAAAATCCCTATCTCCTCCAAGCCTGCCGTAAGGAACTTCGTTCCAATAAATCTTTGACAATGGAATCATAACAGTGTACAAGCTTGTAATTTCCATTAATTATAGTCGAATTTCGACTACCGGGCGACCGTTTGTTCGACTAAAAGCCTGCAAACTCTGATTTCAGCCCCGCCAATGAATGAAATGTATCCCCGAAGAATGTCTTCTCAGAATTGGCTCTTCTTAATCTAAACGCTCCCAACTACGTCACTTTCACAAACATTCGCGTGCGGTTTAATCCCGAACTAAACTAATTTACTCTTGTTGTTTTTGATAAATACAAAAGTTCACGATGCTTATGTTTTGAAGTATACTTATCTTATATCACGAAGAGAAATTACGTTTTACGTCTAATCACTAAAATTAAATAAAACAATTCATTTTAGAAGTGATTTATGTTTTTCTGTAGTTTTCTCGAGTCGTGCACAGAGTTTTACTGGTGGTGGGACCTCTTGTGAGTCCGCACGGGTAGGTACTACCACCCCGCCTATTTCTGCCGTGAAGCAGTAGTGCGTTTCGGTTTGAAGGGTGGGGCAGCCGTTGTAACTATACCTGAGACATTAGAACTTATATCTCAAAGTGGGTGGCGCATTTACGTTGTAGATGTCTATGAGCTCCAGTAACCACTTAACACCAGGTGAGCTGTGGCTCATCCACCCATCTAAGCAATAAAAAAAAGTCGATGTTTCAATGTTGTCTCCATTTCGATTGCTCTCAAAGAGCAAAGCTGACAAATAGACAGAATGGTGATGCCTCCAGGATAGTACCAGGCCCAAAACCGACAGCATCTCTAGTTAGGTTCTGGCGTATAGCTACTAACGAATGTCATTTGTATTTATATTTCCCCCACCTAATCGTTGGTGAGCTCATGGGCTCAACCTGAGAGAATTGTTAACACTAGCCCTAGCAAGAGCCGTGCTTCGCTGAATCTACCACGACCAGCGACCCACTGAATCCGGCAAGAAAATCAGAGGGTTGTGTCTATGGGATAGTTCGCACGTCGAACTCTTCGTCAGAGTTGACAAGTTCGACGAGGACGGTGACCGATCTTCTTCTTCTTCATGACCCCCCATTATGTGGGGTTGGCGAAGTCCTCTTTTTAATACGCTTTTATTAGCTTCAGACGTATGTATGTTTGTAACAGAATCTTTGAACATGATTTTGACCCCCTTCAAAACGTCGGATTAACTCGAAATTTGGTATACTTATTAAGGAGCGATGACAATTCAATATTAAAAAATATATTGAGAAAATTGCTTTTTTACAATAAAATAATTTTTTCTTACACTATTATTAATTCAAATTTATTAAGAGTTATTTTTTAGCGGGATTTTCTATAAAAGCGTATTTTATTAGTTTTTTTAAACTATTATTTATTCCATTCAGGCCTATCGTAATCTCTACACTCACACTGCTCTCCCGTATATCCTCTTCAGACAGTTCTGTCAAGTCCTTTTAGGACGTACGTCTAAATATAGTAGCTACTAGCTGTATCCGTCCGCTTCGCTGGCCATTCGCTGGAAAGTCGTCGTGGCCTAACGGATAAGACGTCCGGTGCATTCGTGTTGAGCGATGCACCGGTGTTCGAATCCCGCAGGCGGGTACCAATTTTTCTAATGAAATACGTACTCAACAAATGTTCACGATTGATTTCCACGGTGAAGGAATAACATCGTGTAATAAAAATGAAACCCGCAAAATTATAATTTGCGTAATTACTGGTGGTAGGACCTCTTGTGAGTCCGCACGGGTAGGTACCACCACCCTGCCTATTTCTGCCGTGAAGCAGTAATGCGTTTCGGTTTGAAGGGTGGGGCAGCCGTTGTAACTATAATTGAGACCTTAGAACTTATATCTCAAGGTGGGTGGCGCATTTACGTTGTAGATGTCTATGGGCTCCAGTAACCACTTAACATCAGGTGGGCTGTGAGCTCGTCCACTCATCTAAGCAATAAAAAAAAAAAAAATTAAAATTAACATTATTATTTCTCACCTCCACAAAGATTCTCATCATTAACGCCCCCGAAACTGGTGTAGGGAGTCCAACACTCATATAAATATTAGCCTATCCATTAAGTACATGTATTTTCTACATGAATACCAAGTTTCAAGTCAATCGGATGCATGGTTCAGTAGTTATAATGGAACATCCGTAAAAACCACTGTAAATTGATATATTAGTATGGATATGTCTAGTTCTTTAAGTCTACCAGTGTTTGACGGCAGCGCAGTTCGTTAGGTTCAGTAATGGAATTGGTGGCTCGTGACCGAGACAAATCGAGTTACTGCCTACACAGTATTCACACACGGCCTTATATGTGTTCGGTTTGTTTGTTTTTTTTTCTTCTTTTAGTTTTCGTGTCCAATTACTGTTTCATTTTCAAGGCGAGGAGTCGTTTGTTTAAATACAAAGGTCACATGTCTAGAATATTCGTAAATTGCAATAAATGTTGTTACGTCAGAGCTCTATTACTGTATGGTGGAGTAGGACTACAGTCTTTACCACATATGTCCCTGGTGCGTTAAGCCGGCTTCTGCCCAACGTGGGGGGGCCTGACCAGGTGACGCGCCGTCTCTATACGGGGGTGGTGCGATCAATGGCCCTATACGGGGCGCCCGTGTGAGGCCAGTCCCTGGCCGTGGGGGTAGCGAAGCTGCTGCAACGGCTGCGACGCACCATCGCGGTCAGGGTCATCCGTGGCTATCGCACCATCTCCTTCGAGGCGGCGTGTGTACTGGCTGGGACGCCACTTTGGGTCCTGGAGGCGGAGGCACTCGCCGCTGACTATCAGTGGCGGGCTGACCTTCGTGCCCGGGGCGTGGCACGTCCCAGCCCCAGTGTGGTCAGAGCGCGGAGGGCCCAATCTCGGCGGTCCGTGCTGGAGTCATGGTCCAGACGGCTGGCCGATCCTTCGGCTGGTCGTAGGACCGTCGAGGCGATTCGCCCGCTTCTTGTGAATTGGGTGAATCGTGACAGAGGACGCCTCACTTTCCGGTTCACGCAGGTGCTTACTGGGCATGGTTGCTTCGGTGAGTTCCTGCACCGGATCGGAGCCGAGCCGACGGCAGAGTGCCACCATTGTGGTTGCGACTTGGACACGGCGGAGCACACGCTCGTTGCCTGCCCCGCATGGGAGGGGTGGCGCCGTGTCCTCGTCGCAAAAATAGGAAACGACTTGTCGTTGCCGAGTGTTGTGGCATCGATGCTCGGCGACNACCATTGTGGTTGCGACTTGGACACGGCGGAGCACACGCTCGTTGCCTGCCCCGCATGGGAGGGGTGGCGCCGTGTCCTCGTCGCAAAAATAGGAAACGACTTGTCGTTGCCGAGTGTTGTGGCATCGATGCTCGGTGACGACGAGTCGTGGAAGGCGATGCTCGACTTCTGCGAGTGCACCATCTCGCAGAAGGAGGCGGCGAGGCGCGTGAGAGACGCACAGGGCCGCCGCCGTCGAGCGGGGGCCAGGGAGGCGGATCTCGCCCAAGCCCTGGCCCTCTAAGTGTTTCGGGTCTCCCTCACATGTCGGCCTGGGGGCCGGCGAAGGGAGCCTAAGAAGACGACGTCCAAGCTGCTCTGCACGCGTTTTATGCATGAGCATCCGGGTGATGGAAGGCCGGCTATCCTCAACCCACGCTGGTTCTGACCCAGCGGGGTATTCCGTAGGATAGACCATTCTAACCGGCGCCACCTAGGCGGGCTTCGGATAGCCGGCCGACCGAGAGGGCTGGTGGTCGTGGCGCCGACGACCGCCAGTCTTCTTGGATTTTCCTCGACTGTATATCGGAAGGTACCTGAAACACTTAGGGACTGCTCAGGACTGTGATTCGGGCCAGATCTCTATCTCGACCCCCGGTTAATAATAACCTACTGCATTTACATGTAGGTACCGCCATTCTGCCTATTAACCCAAGTAGCCATGTGTTCCGCTATGACAGAGTGGGGCAGCGATTATACCACACGACTAAGACTTCCTTATAATGTGATATTTGTGGGCTAAAGTGGTATATTAGGAGAGCGGTACGGCTCATTCGTGAATACATTTTACGACACCCAAAAGATGGGAGTGCCGATATTCTTTACCATCGCGTGAAATAGAGTTCATCCATACTACCTGGAGCAACTGCGTTCATCCACAATGCATTTCCAGATATCTGTTTTACCACGTACCATCCAGCTTTGTAATGAGCTCCTCCTCACGATGTTTCCCGAGCGCTATGACGGGTCCTTCTTCAAATGAGGCTTGCGGAGAGTACTTAGCGGTTGGCAACGACTTGGCTCTGTCCCTGGCTTTGCAGAATTCGGTAACCACTCACCATCAGGTGGGCCGTATGCTCATCTGTTTACAAGGGCAATAAAAAATCTAGATCAACAAGTCACGTATCCAGTAACAAGCAGAAGTTTCAGAGTTCGTTCACCGAAGCAGAGCAGAAATATTCGTGACAATAAAATTATTCAGGTTATACCTACAATTGTAATGAGACTCGACAATACTTGTCTGTGTCCATTGTAGGCGTGACGCATCCTCACGTGAACTTTTCCACGCGTAACGAACGTAGTGATGTGACAGATATTTTATTAAAGATTCGATCTTTTATCGATCAGATGGGGAATGGTCCATCCACCTGGTTTTAACACGTTGACTGCGGGACTTTTTGAGGGATTTTTAGGCGGTGCATGTGAGGTATTTCCGAGACAGGATCGGACTTGTTTACTATATGAGACCTGATAGGCCTCAAAAAATACCATTTTCGAATATACCAATACCTATAGAAATGTGGACTTGTCGTCTTATGCACTAAGCGAAAAGTTTTTACTGCAGCATCAGGGAATAGTGGCGTGTGGGGCTTTTTAAGTCGCATAACGTAGTTAATGGGAATTGGTTACGGAAGCCGATAGACATCTACAAAGTTAATGCCTATTTGGAGACAGTTCTAATCAGATTTTACAGTACAGCTGTCCCACCATCGTTACCGAAACGCATTACTGCTTCACAGCAGATAAATGCACCGCTTCGGTGGCACTTACCTGTGCGTGATCATAAAACGCACTACCAGCAGTAATTTCGATCAGACCAGATTTTCTTTACTGTAGTTTGTCCAATGTAACTTCATACGGGGGACAGTTGACGGTATAATATCCTTAGTTTTCAGTTCTGTATGAAAAAAATCGATTATATAACGATATTAAATTTTTTTCAATCCATCGCTCCGTGTACCCATCCACTTCCACTCCGGATCACGTCATTTCGGATCCTCCCAATCCACTAACAGTGCCTTTAGGTACCTCAAGCACCGGTCACCGTTCTCGTCGAACCCGTCGCTTGCGACGAAGGGCTCGACGAGTAAATTAACCCACAGACACAGCCCACTGAGTTTCTCGCCGGATCTTCTCAGTGGGTCGCGTTTCCGATCCGATGGTAGATTCTGCGAAGCCCGGCTCTTGCTAGGGTTCGTGTTAGCAACGTTGTCAGGTTTGAGCACCGTGAGCTCACCTACTAGTTAAGGTTACGCTGAAATAGCCTCTCAAGGCTATCAGCTTAGGTAGGAAAAAAATCATCCACACTTAACGAACTAAAGTTAATTATTCAGTACGTACATAGGTACAAGTTAAAAGTTTTTTTATTGTATGCTCGTTGAGGGTCAATTACTTTTAAATTGAATGGCTTTAATTGATACATCGTTAATACGAAGTCTTATCGATGTTCATCGTGTTAACCGACTTCGGTAAAAGAGAGGAGGTTCTCAATACGACTGTTTTTATATGCTCAAGTTACTAAGCGAACTAATTTTGATTATTTTTTGTTTTCATTTGAAAGCTAGTGCTTGTCATGTAGTCCCGTTTAAGTTTTATCAATAACTGACCCGTGATTTTTGAGCTAATATTTTAAAATTGATTTGTGCTGGTATTAAATAGTACAGGGTGATTGATATGTTATTGTAAAAGTCAACCAGATTTAATTTTATTGAAATATAGATATAGATGGGTAGATGATGTAACAAATCGCTTGGCTTAAGCATCTATCGAAAACCATTGGACTTCAGTATGAATATGTTATCGAAGTCTCACATCCCGCGATCGAGAAGGCTTTCAGTACTTTATGGCAGAAATATCTATTGGCAGGCACCGGTTCGGCTCTGCCCCCGGGAATTGCTAACGTAGCCGCTTACTATCAGGTGGGCCGTATGCTCGTCTGCCTGCAAAGGCAAAAAATGGAGATTTTTTTTAAAGCTGTTACTGTTTGTAATTCCAAAAAAAAAGGTATAATATAACATGGCTCTTAAGGCTATAACTTACAAAGCGATTGAAACTCAAGATGTACAAGTGTTGCCCCAAAAATTATGACAAACAAAAAAAGGAAATTTTTAGCAATTCCTGGTGGTAGGGCGTCTTATGATCACATCCGGCACATTTCTGCCGCAAAGCAGTAATGCGTTTCGGCTTAAAGGGTGGGGCAGTCGTTCTATTCTAGAACTGAAATTTAGAACTGATGTCTTAAGGTATTTACGTTTATTTTGTTTATGGGCTCCAATTACCACTTAAAGTCAGGTAGGTCGTGAGCTCGTTCACCCGTCTAAGCAATAAAAAGAAAGAAAAAAAGACAACACAACGTTATCATTCATGAAAAATGTAGAGATGCAAAATTTTTAAATTACTAATTTTAATTAATAAGAAAATAGAATATAATATGTATGTGTGCATTCAACAGAAACTATATTACGACGAAACCCTATTTTTACAATTATTTGAAATATGTTTATTCAAATTTAATATACTACTAACATCGTTCTTAAACAAGCACAACACTAAACAAATCAACGCGAATCGGCGTGCATTCAATCTAATAATGCGTTTTGCACAAACAAACATATCGCCGATGTGAGCAGTCCAAGTCTGATGGTTCTATGTGGTTTGTATTCGCAGTGTTGGTGGTATGTTCAGCTCACAGCCTCCAGCTGGACAGCCAGGCTTCCACCAGGCGGCCGAGGGTCACGAAGTACAGCAAGACTACAATAGCGCCTGGCGGATCGACGGTAAGGCAATTTTATTTATTTCATTTACTTCATCTAGGTACTACAGATTTTGCATGCAACCCGATAAAGACACAAGTTTGCGCGTTCACTGCGAAGAAGGACCCCTTTGTCATGGCGCCGCAATTCCAAGGAGTATCCCTGCAACCTTCCGAGAGTATTGGGATACTTGGGGTCGACATTTCGAGCGATGTCCAGTTTCGGAGTCATTTGGAAGGCAAAGCCAAATTGGCGTCCAAAATGCTGGGAGTCTTCAACACTGTTGCGAAGCGGTGCTTCACGCCTGGACAAAGAGTTTTGCTTTATAAAGCACAAGTCCGGCCTCGCGTGGAGTACTGCTTCCATCTCTGGGCCGGGGCTCCCAAATACCAGCTTCTTCCATTTGACTCCATACAGAGGAGGGCCGTTCGGATTGTCGATAATCCCATTCTCACGGATCGTTTGGAACCTCTGGGTCTGCGGAGGGACTTCGGTTCCCTCTGTATTTTGTACCGTATGTTCCATGGGGAGTGCTCTGAGGAGTTGTTCGAGATGATACCGGCATCTCGTTTTTACCATCGCACCGCCCGCCACCGGAGTAGAGTTCATCCATACTACCACTGCGGTCATCCACAGTGCGTTTCCAGAGATCTTTTTTGCCACGTACCATCCGGCTATGGAATGAGCTCCCCTCTATGGTGCTTCTCGAGCGCTATGACATGTCCTTCTTCAAACGAGGCTTGTGGAGAGTATTAAGCGGTAGGCAGCGGCTTGGCTCTGCCCCTGGCATTGCAGAAGTCCATGGGCGATGGGTAACCACTGACCATCAGGTGGGCCGTCTGCTCGTCTGCCTACATGGGCAATAAAAAAAAAACCATATTACATTCATTAATCTATAATCTATATATATAAAAATGAATCGCTGTTCGTTAGTCTCGCTAAAACTTGAGAACGGCTGGACCGATTTGGCTAATTTTGGTCTTGAATTATTTGTGGAAGTTTAAAAAAGATTTAAAAGGTAGATAAATATGAAAATTCTGGGAATGAACTAAAAATAACAATGTTGTTTTTCCTTTGATGTGTCCCCCGTCGGACGGATTCCTTTTGTTAGTTTTAAGTTTATTTTATACAAAAGTTTAAGTCTTTTATTTATCAATTGAGGCACTACGAAGTCTGCCGGGTCAGTTAGTACCTTATAAATTTTAGAAATAGCCATACTAATTTCGTCCGTGTCGTGTCACAAGGCAGGAAAATAATGAAACTGTAGAATTTCATAAGCCCATAAGCGTTCGTTTCATAAACTGGGTCCAAAAATTTGTTGAAGCAGAAATTAGCGTTTCTCTCCCAGGAATCGGTAACAGAAAGAAGTTTGGTGACGGCCACGTACCGTCTCCAAGGTGGTGGAGGGGAGACCTGCATTCTTCTGACTGTCGATGCTCTCCTGGACATATCTTACGTGACAAAGCTCAACGAACGCGCGGTGAGTTTGGCTATGATTACTAAATCATTCTCTTAGGACTCTCCTGGTGTAATGATACCGCCCATGAGCCATTAAACTGGGAATGGAAGGCCCACAATGCGACATCAGTCTGAAGCGTCAGTAGCATTGCCACAACGGATACACACCCTTGTGGTCTTATAGCAAAATGGCTTTGTGGTATATTAGGGGCAGTCCAGTTTTTTAACACAACTCGCCACCAGAGGCTAAGACTTCGCTGGGTATAAACATTTGTGTTCCTGTGGCTAGGGTTGTTGAAGTTTATAGATAATTCCTAATAAAAACATTTGGAATTTGGGTCTTGTGTATCAGGACGGATAATGGCTTCACGAAATGTAACGGTACTCACGTAAAGCCAAGTCAGGCAGTGCTGTTTTACCAAACTATTGGGGTAGCAGATATGGTCACCTCGACTTGCGAACCGGTTGTGGTGAATTGTTTGAAGCTTCCATGATTAGTGAGATGTCAATATTGATGGTTACAGGACGCGAATACTTTTGTCCCGAACAACGCTAACGTCGGAGGGGCGTGCAAGGATGGTGACGCCGAGACCTTAGTCCTTTCGTTTAAGGATTTCACTTTGGAATGGTTCTTTGCAAAGGTACGTTTTTTTATTGAAAAATAATAACATAAATTCGAGCCCTTGTTTCACTAAGGCGGTTTCTTATTCGTAATTAGAATGAAACGGAAGTGTGGGCGTTGATACGGCGAAAATTCCGTTCGAGGAAATCGTCTAGATTGTGTGAAATCTACTTAAACGTCGTGAGGCTTTGCTAGCCATAATTTTAAATCGATGATTTTAGGTTAGACATTTCATCATTGTCGTCGATTCTCTGGGACTGAGGATCGTGGTCACCACGGTCAAGTTTCTGCACAAATTCTGGCCAAGTATCTCGGGATTTAGTCAATTTAGGCAGCTGGGATCTTGTCAGTTAGTTTAGGCAGTTAGAACCTTGTGTCCTTTTAAACGATATTTGTCCACTTGGCGGCGATCTCACCCTGGCCCCTTGGGCTTCTTGATATATACAAAATACATAGATAAGAAATACATATTATCAAATAAAATAAATTATATAAACCACAATATACTACAAAACAATCAAGCAATCTGTGTTTTGAATAAGAGATCATGTATTTTCGCTTTTAAAATATCAACTGAACAACATTCAAAGATATTTTTTCCTCTGTCACTGTTGTTTTTTTAACATTCAATATTACCCCTAAACCAGCCTTTCCCAAAGTGGGCGATAACGCCCTTCGTGGGCGCTGCAGGCCTAAAGGGGGACGATAAGAGACCCAGAAAAAAAATAGGGGCGTTGTGTAGAGGTTTGGGAGGCGATTTGTATTTTTATCTAGAAGGACTCTTAGACACCACTGAGCTCTCGCTATAGTGGTTTTTAAGTAGGTGAAAAAATGGGGGCGCTAAAAAAGAATTTATTCTCAAAGTGGGCAGTAGACAAAATAAGTTTGGGAGCCCTTGCCCTAAACTTATTTTCCTAACAGAGCAAGCGCGTAGTGAAATTCGAACTAAAGAAAGTACACCTCCTTCACACTTATTTAAATGTGCGCGTAATTTTTACGGCTGATACAAGATTTTGTAAAGTTTTGGTTGGCGCGTTTCAAATTTACGTCAGATTTCTTATGTCCATTCGAAAGATGCTGAATGATGTGTATGTATCTTTCTCTTTCAGACTCCAGGAGGAGAGCGTTGGTATGCTGAGAGCATGAAGCTATCGTATAACTCCAGTTCTCGCATTCTGGAGCACGCAGCGAATCAAGGGAGACGTGTTACCCTCACCACTGACTCCAGAGAGCTGCTTTTCCCGACGCCGGTCGGAAAATCTTATTTCTGCCCAGACGAGACGGTCATTGAACTCACCGAGGAGGATCCCAGGTGAGTTCAATTCTAATCACTGGTCGTAGGACCTCTTGTGAGTCCGCGCGGGTAGGTACCACCACCCTGCCTATTTCGGCCGTGAAGAAGTAATGCGTTTCGGTTTGAAGGGTGGGGCAGCCGTTGTAACTTTACTGAGACCTTAGAGCTTATATCTCAAGGTGGGTGGCGCATTGACGTTGTAGATGTCTATGGGCTCCGGTAATCACTTAACACCAGGTGGGCTGTGAGCTCGTCCACCCATCTAAGATCTATTGTTGAAGACCAGAATACAGTAATATAAACTGTTTTGTGGTAGATACTTAGTTTTGAGGGAGATGTATCGCGTAGCGTCGGCAACGGTGAAGCACGCCATTTAATTTTAACTTTAACTTAATGAAAAACAGATATCAATGCTAAATTCACAGCAAAATAATTTTAAAAGGTTACTTATAAATGTTAACGTTATACGTGCGCGCACTAAGACGACGTTCATACAGGTCGATATCTAATATTTATAATCAAACTGCCCAAATAGTCGGTATTACGACGCTACGTATTCATTCGCTTTGATAGGGTCGATCTATCGACGGTTCGCCCACAAAGGCTTAATGTGGATATGGTGGAATTTCTCGATGCAACTTTAGATCTGTGACCTTGTCCGTTCATTTAGAGCAATAGTCGGTATTCCGACGTTCCGTACTTTATACGCGTTAGTAGAGTCGATCTATCGACGGTTCGCGCACAAAGGCTTAATTTGGACATGGCGGAATTTCTTTTATATTTTTTATTGCTTAGATGTATGGACAAGCTTACAGCCCACCTGTGTTAAGTGGTTACTGGAGCCCATAGACATCTACAACGTAAATGTGCCACACACCTTGAGATATAAGTTCTAAGGTCTCAGTATAGTTACAACGGCTGCCGCACCCTTCAAACCGAAACGCATTACTGATTCACGGCAGAAATAGGCAGGGTGGTGGTACCTACCCGTGCGGTCTCACAAGAGGTCCTATCACCAGTAATTACGCAAATTATAATTTTGCGGGTTTGATTTTTATTACACGACGCTATTCCTTCACCGTGGAAGTCAATCATGAACATTTGTTGAGTACGTATTTCATTAGAAAAATTGGTACCCGTCTGCGGGATTCGAACACCGGTGCATCGCTTCAACACGAATGTATCGGACGCCTTATCCTTTAGGCCACGACGACTTCAAACTACGACTACGACTGTGGTGGAATTTCTCGATGCGAATTTAGCTCTGTGACCATGTCGTCCGTTGATCTTGTCCAATAAATCATTACCGCGTCATATTACCTCTCGTCCGACAGCAACCCGACGTTGGCTCACAAAGCGAAGCTGTACCTCAGGCAGATGCGTCTGCAGCCGTTCATGTTCAAGCGGTCCGGCGAGTTCGGTCCCGCGTGGCACTGCGCCGGGGCCGCGCGGGCCCGCTCCGAGGCCGCACCGGTCGCGGTGGGGGCCGCGCTGGCCGTCGCGACCGCCGGCACGCTACTAGGCTACGCCATATGGCGGTATTTGAAAGTCAAGAAAGTACAATACGACACGATGGAATGAGATTAATAAGTTCGGTTACAATATCGCATTAAAAGTGTACAATTTCCAAAAAAATATTCGAAATTGAGTAAATATCGAC
The DNA here is from genome assembly GCF_003987935.1 of Bombyx mandarina. The sequence continues at coordinate 3,135,858 of NW_021011496.1, forward strand.
GCTTGAAAGGCAAACATGACTAAGCGACAATGCGTGAACTTTACAGTAGATTAATTTAAAGTTGAAATACCTGAAAAAAAAATCTATTTTAACGAATCTAGCTGTTGGATTGAAATTATTTTAATAGACCTAGAAATATATATTTTTTGAGCATTGAATACGGTTATTGCCTATGATTTATGTACAAAGCGTCGATATGCAGAATCATTTGGTATCCACTAGTATTTTTCTCATAAATACTATCAAAAGAGCGTAGTTTTTTTTTTTTTTAAGTTTCCTATATTTTGACTACTATTAACAAAATTAATACATAATTTTATCTTACTTTTAAAGACAGATAATGTAACAACTGGTAAAAACTAAAAAATAAATGTTGCAAAGATGATTAATATTAAAAATATCATATTAATATGTTAAACCTTTAAAACACTCTCCTGTAAAATTTAGTAAGTTTTGAGATTATACAGTTTTAATGCGAGAAGACGATATATCTGTGTGCTTAGTGCGAGGTAACGTTCTCGATAGCGTAAAAGTTCGCCCAGTTTTGTATGCAGTTGGAACAGCGCCCCTAGCGGCGAACGTAGGCAAACGATTCCATTCCATACAAATATGAGCTAACTTTTACGCTATCGAGAACGTTAAAAAACTCGCACTAAGCACACTGGACCTCGCTGGAATGTGAAGCCCGTTTCCCTTTCGCCAGGTCCAGAGATAATATGAGTCGTCTATTATCAAAGGTGGCAATCTGTGCAATTGGACAAAAAAATGTTATTGATATGTCAATACAGACTGATTTGAATATAATCGTCTCCTTCAAAGAATACGGTTCAAAACCTGCATTAAATAAAGGTTAATATTTAACCTGTTATTTATCTAAGATGTCGTTCAGAAGAGTTTTGTGAATGTCAATAGAATACAAAGTCAATAATTCGTTTTTCTGATTTACCAATAATTATCCAAAAGTCACATTGCCGGCTTTGATAATAGTCGACTCATATAAACGGTGTGCTTAGTGCGACTTAACGTTCTCGATAGCGTAAAAGTTAGCTCATATTTGTATGAAATGGGATCTTTTGATGCTAGGGGCGCTGTTCGAGCTGCATACAAAATTGGGTTAAGTTTTACGCTATCCTGAACGTTAAAAAATTGGCACTAAGCATACGAGTTGTATTGATAGACGAGACAACTAGGGCTGCCACCTTTTTCTTTTGCAGATAAAGTACATTGGTTATTATAGATCATAGATAGGTAGGAAAAAAAGGGAATATCGTATTAAAATGAAGTATAATTTATCCCTTATTATTATTATGTTTAAATACATTATTTTTCTTACAGTTGAACAAATTAAACAAGAAATTGTGACAATTAATAACTGTGACATTGTTGGTATTGACTAAACTTTTCAAAATCCCAAAGAAACCAAATAAAGTATTTTCGTGTACTTTATTGTTTACATAAAGTATAGAGTACATTTACCTGAAATGATCAAGGTGGGTGGCGCATTTACGTTGTGGATGTCTATGGGCTCCAGTAACCACTTAACATCAGGTGGGCTGTGAGCTCGTCCACCCATCTAAGCAATAAAAAATAAAAAATAAAAATTACGTACAATACTTTATTACAAAGTACGGTTGGCAACCCTAGTGGCAACGAGATTTGGCGCCATTTTACGTGCATCACTGTTTATTCTAACAGGCAAACTTCCACTTTCAATTTTTTGCTTCGTTTCTTCACAGATTTTTTTTAATGTCGTCCCATTGCTATGTTTCAACTCAATCATTTCAATTCAGTTCAATTATTTTTACCATTTGAAATTTCATTTAAATTTTCTTCACTATAAATTTAATAATATGAATTATGAATTTGTGAAATAGTTTTATAGATCTGGTGTAAAGTTAGGTTTTAAAGTTACCTACGACAATTTCGCTTTCTTCTGTCGACATTATGTTTCTGATTACTGTTTTGGTATTAACAACTACTATCGTAATAGAGCGAAATTAAAATTCAAATGGCGTCAAATCTCCTTATTGCGTCATAATAATTTAATGACATTTTTATTGGTAATCTCATTTGCTTAAAATGTGTGCATTATGGGCTGGAAATATGTCCTGTTTACATTTAAGGAAGCTTTTATTGTATTGTGGTCAAGAATCTTGCGAAATAAATTAAAACCAGGCCTAAAGATAATACTGAAGGTATTGCGATGGTTTTTTCGTAAAATAAATTTAATTTAAAAAATTTGAGTGTTTGTCGAATGTGGTAGATATTATTATTTATTCGATAGGTATTCCGAAAGGTAATTAATTTTTATTAAGCTAAAACTGATTTAGCTTTTTCTCGATAAATATTAAACAATTAATAATTCGAACACATATTTGCCCTTTGAGACACCTTAAATAATGACGAGCGATTTTTTTCTGGCAAGTTGAAATTATTAATGAAGTGCCACCACCGAAATTGACAGTAATTGTTTGTCTAATAAATTATTGCCTTGATAGTTTGAAATAATTTAGAATTTTTTAGCTTGAAATATCAACAGGCAGATTAACAGATTAATCTTGAATCTCGAAGTTAAACTTATAGGTTATGTTGAAATAATTATTGTAGGTTAGTTAGCTTATAGATTAAATTAAAAAAAAACGTATAAAAACTACGAATGAATGCCAACAAAATTAGTTAGTTTGAGAAATTTTATTGTAGGTATAAGTTAGTTAGTAAACAGATATGCGAAATGTTTTTTTTTTCCATATTGAGGAAAAATTGTTGCCACACCCAAATTTTACGTTCAGTGATGTGAAGGTTTTTTTATACTTTTCAAATTCAATTCGGTTTTAATATTGATAGCGTATTTTTATCGGTAATTAAGCTAATTGCATTTTAATAGCATAAAGTGATAACGTTTTGCTAAATTTAATTAAAAAAAAGTGTGAAAGTTCAAATGTATAATATGAAAAAACATAATATTTAATATGTAAGCTGTTGTTAATGGTTGATTAGTGTTGTTAAATGATATTGTATCTCAATTCATAATCGTGTAAAATATTTTAAATATTTAGAAACCATATCTAAAACAATGTTAAGTATTTTAATCAATTACAATGATAATCTAGATATGTATAGGTATATTTATTTTAGTTATTTAAAAATAATCAACGTCGAGTTTTGGAGCTATAATAATATGTTCACTGTCTCATTTTTTTTAAAATATTTTTTTTTATTTTTATTGCCCTTGTAGGCAGATACGTATGTTCGGGCAAGTTAAGATTTTTTAAAATATTTAACATCGTGTTGAGAAGGCTATCAAAATATTCCATAGATTATAAAACAAAAAAAAAATCATATTCTCGACGGTTTTCATTTGCAATCGATTTAATTTCAATGAGCTCCAATTATTTAAGTTATATTGTGTAGAATTATATAATTCAATTTTGGAAAGTTATTACTTTGTGTATTTTGTATAAGGAACATAATATAGCATATAGCCTCACATTTAATCGTGACATATCACATGATAATAACAAAATCGTATAATATAGTTATAAGGTTTCATTAAGTAATTAGAAATGTAATGAAACTTAATTCAAATTAATAGCGTCAGGCAGACAGAATACGTTCTCTTAAAATTCAAAATAATATTATTTGGTAAAATCAATAGTACCGATTAACTATATTGAATCGATATTAAAATAAGCCAATAATCTATTTGTCGCTTCAAAAAAATGCTGAATAAAGAAAAGTTTGAATCAAGTTTCATTATCCTTTATAAAGTAGTATTTATATAAAAATTAAATATAATTTGTATATTTTTGCGATATAGCGATGACTATCGATATTACGTGTTACAAGCAATAAATGATTTCTTTTTTAAATTTATATGGGCCGGTCGTGTGCGACTCAAATATGGCCGCCATTAAATATATTGATGTTGTATTGTGAGCAAAATAATGCTTATGCACTAGTGCGAGATGTATTAAGATAATATTATTTATCCTGCTAAAACGTTGTTAATCGCGCTCTAACATTATAACGATATAATCTCGTTTAGTATAGTAAGTTTAAGTGAAAAATAATTTGATGTAACCTATTTCGTCGGCGTATTTTTTTCCGTTCTAGCTTGTCACGTTTGACACCTTCATAGGATATTTTGATATTGTCATTGGTTGGATTTACGACTAGTTAACTATTAATTCGATTAGAAACAAAAGATAGCAGTTCAGATTTTCGTTAATAATGTGAAAAAATACTAGCCATCTTTGGAATGAGCTCTCTCCTCCATGGTGTTTTATGAGCGCTATAAAATGACATTCTTCAAACGTGGCTTAAGGAGATTACTTACTCGTAATTGTAGGCAGCGGCCTAGCTCTACCCCTGCCATTGGTGACGTCCATGGGCGATGATTTTTATTTTTTTATTGCTTAGATGGGACGAGCTCACAGCCCACCTTGTGTTAAGTGATAACTGGAGCCCATAGACAACTACTACGAAAATGCCGCCACCCGCCTTGAGATATGAGTTCTAAGGTCTTAGTATAGTTACCACTCACCATCGGGGCCGTCTGTCTACAGTTTTCTATAGTTATCTTGTCCATAGTTTTCTTTGTCACGGACGAGTTACTTGGAGATTTTTAGAAACAGGCACTAAAAACATAATCTCGTAAACACAATAACTATGTTGCATATCATTTTTGAAATGAAACTCATATTTTTTTGGGCATCGTTAAGGTGTCAAGTTAATATTAGATATAAAGCTAATTTTCTAGACTTTTTCGATTAAAAAGCTCGTGCGTTCTAATATTTGTAGAATTAAGATTTTCTCCTCAGACGAAGGAAGGTAATTAATATCCTTATTGATTATAGGTTAACGCTGTATATTGCTGTAAAACCGATATTTAATATTCTTACGTATTTATTGAATTAGGTGAATGACTCGTGAAATTTTTAACTCGATAATTTAAAATTTTCATATTAATAATTTGTCGGGAAGTCGTCTAAATCTTTGCGAAATATAACAATATATAGGTTATGTTGGGAATTACAAATGAGATATGACTTTTTTGGCGGGAACGCGAGGAGTGAAGTTGTGTGATTTGTTTTATTTTGTCTATTTAGTGTTTTTTCGGGTTTAAATGTGTAATAACGGTGGTTTATTAACTGTTTAATATCTGTGAAAGTGCACAAATGTGGGAAAATGAAACAAAGCCGCTGGACGTAACTTCTCGGGATCATCCAAAAAGTCCACTGAAAAAAATTTTAGTAAATGACCACCATATTACTGAGATTATATTTCATCCCATATCATCTCATTTCATTTTATTTAATTTCATCCCAGTTGATTAATGTCTCAAATTAATCATCTTATTTCATTTCACTCCATAATATCATTTTTCATAAAAATATGAATATAAATTAAAATAGGACATGACTTAAAGGTCTCAGTTACCAGGTCATAAAATCCCTTAAAAATAAAAAACAAATGAGATATTTAGACGGTACGTTTAAGCCATAAATAAATTTTATTGAAGAAACAATAAACACGTGTTTGCTGATTTTGTTTTAAGCGAGTCATCCGATGGTTTTGCGTAAATGTTTTAACGCCTCTAGACATTATTATGTATGTAAGCTATTATTTCGTGTAAATAATGTTTTAATCCTTGATACTTGTAAGTCGTTTATGTCACTTTTCAATTTGTATTTATAATATATTTAAATGGCACTGTTGTTTCGAAAATAAAATTTTATCATGATAAAATAGAAAAAATTATCATCTTTGTGATGTTTACAATCTTTTTAATTTTTCGTAACTGTTTTTAGTTTGACATTGTATATTATTCGAACTAACGAACGCGACCCCGTGAATTACTTGTGATATCATGACGTGGAGCTATTATTGTCAACGGTTTTAGCGGGAAAGTTCGCAACTTTTTTTTCTTCTTCATAATAGTGCAGGCACATATTTACGTCGCGAGTAATCGCGTGGCTTAAAAGATCGGGCAGCTGTGTAGACTTCGCTAACAGACAAAAACATCTGACTTTTAAATAAACTAATAATTTTTTTTTGTGTTAAAGACATGTCTTTTTAAATTGAGAACAGTTTCGAAAACGTGGCATCACCTCTATTGCTTACTTAAATTTTTCTAGTAATCAAGAACTATTTTCCTAATATATATTTTATTGTATCGTGTAGAATGGTTATCCCTTCAAAACTTTCGGTAGTATTAACGTGACGTGGGTGCGTTTTGTAATAAAAGAATGAATAAAATAAAAATTATGTGTACTAAAAAATATAATATATGCCATACAATTTGTCTTCCAATAAAATTGATCTTATAACAATAGTATAAAGTATTTTAGCTTATTTTAATAATATGAATATTATATAATACATATTTCGAAAAGGTGGTGTTATTATGGAAGTCTGTGCCGTGTAGTTTTGTTTAAAAAAAATTGCCCAAAAAAACTTTTAGAAAAATAATTATTTTGTCAAGTTTCAATACTTTAATTCAATATTTCAGCAGATGTTTAATATACGAAATTTAATTTAAGGTTATGTATTAAAAAATCATTAAATTCTCTAAGTTTTCAAACTTCATTGGTTCTGAAAGATTTAGGTCACCTATGGCTGTGACAGATTTTAGTTGATTCTGTCATCACCATTGTACTACCACTCCATCCAAGCAAAGGTATAAGCAGTGGCCTACATATATGTCTACCTGATATTTACAAGCAATAGTGGAAATTCATCCATGACATCAAAAGTTTGACAGTGGACAAAATAATCTAGAACAGGTCAAGATGGTGTTTTTGTTTTTACAAAATGTTCTACGGAATCCGAATTTTGAGTGATAGAATTCACAAAATATCTGCGTAATTGATTTCAATTTGCGAAACAATAACATTGAAGTTACATTACCTTTTATGTAATCTGTATTGTCTATGATTTCTGTCTGTGTAATGTCTTGTCTATGCTTTCTTTTTCTTTTTTTTTTGATTGAAGGATTATGCACTGGTGGCTTGGAGGCCTTTAAAATTTCTGTCGAGGCCCCGTCGCACGCTCCTTGTTAATAACGCATCTATTACAAATTGCTTTATTGCCCCGGGAAATTTAATGTATACGTCCGGGCTTGACATCTCGTCATGTTGACGCCATAATAACGACCACCGAATAAATTTAAGTGACATATCTCAAAATTATATAATATTAGCGGGTTCATTTATTGAATTGTCTTTACGAATAAATGAATTAAATGTATAAATAAAGGTCTTTCATTTCGCATATACATTCCGAAATGGTTACAAACATTGAAGAGTAGTAGTGGAGTTCATCCATGCTATATAGAACCACTGCGTTTTTTTTTTAATTGCTTAGATGGGTGCTGGAGCCCATAGACATCTACAACGTAAATGCGCCCCCCACCTTGAGATAGAAGTTCTAAGGTCTCAGTATAGTTACAACGGCTGCCCCGCTCTTCAAGCCGAAACGCATTACTGCTTCACGGCAGAAATAGGCAGGGCGGTGGTACCTACCCGCGCGGACTCACAAGAGGTCCTACCATCAGTAAGTTCATCCACAGTGCGTTTCCAGAGATCTTTTTTGCCACGTACCATCCTGCTATGGAATGAGCTCCCCTCCACGGTGTTTCCAGAGCGCTATGACATGTCCTTCTTTAAACTAGGCTTTAGGAGAGTCCTTAACGGTAGGCAGCGGGTCTGCCCTTGTCTTTGTTGATGTCCATCAGCGACGATAACCAGTCATCATCAGGTGGACCGTATCCTCAGCTACCTACTAACTTCTTCTCCATCGCTCCCTCATTGCTGAGGATCGTGACTCAGTTTCAACTTGTCGACTGCCAGCCTCCATCGGTTCCGGTCAGTTGCTTGGTGTAGTGCAGCGCTAAGTGGTCCGCTGGTTTGCTCGGAGATCTGGTCGGACCAACGTTTGGGGCTCCGGCCTCTAGGACGTTTTCCTTCTACTTTTCCAGTGACCATCAGACGTTCCAAGTTGCCTACACCTCTGCGGGCAACGTGGCCAAAGTAGCGCATTATGCGTTGCAGACAGGTGGTAGACAGGCGTTGAGCGTTCTCCATTTTAAGCTGATGTAGGACCGAGATGTTCGTGCGGTGGGCTGTCCATGGAATCCTTAATAGGCGGCGCCAACACCACATTTCAAAAGCATCAACTCTGTTTCGGTCAGCTGCTTTTATGGTCCATGTTTCTGCTCCATAGAGAGCGATTGGAAAGACCAGTGAGTGCACAAGATGTATTTTGGTCCTATTTGAAATATTGCGATCTTTCCAAACTTTGCTCAACTGCGTCATAGCTGTTTTAGCCATTCCAATACGTCGGCGTATTTCAGGCTCACAGCTCCCGTGATCACAGAACCAAGGTAGACAAACCGGTCTACGGCCTCGTATTCTGCCAAAAGGTCCGTACGCTGGGTGGATGAGAAGCGGTCTACGACTACCTACTAACTTGGGCAATAAAAAAAAGTTTCAATGAAATATCCCAATGAATTATATTTGTGATGCAAAAGTTCATAGATAGTTTGAATATTATTTTTGAGTTTAACGCCATCTATGAACCATCATTTAAACACCAACTCCTAGTACATTATTATTGTTTTAATTATAATTTTAAAGTGAAAACTTTTGTAAAATTGCTATGTTAAAGTCAATGAAACGAAAAGCGACACAAATATATGTTGATATTTTTACACCCTTATGAAAACAAGCACCCTACTGTTCCAACTGAGCCCTCGTTCATCCCTAAAATAAGGGTTAATTTGAGCATATGTCCACATGATATTGCAAATTACGCGGAAAATTGCTCAAAAAAAAAACAACATCGTTTATTTTCTTTAGTGAAGTTATAATGCTCACCATCAGCAAGTACGCGATTATGCAGGTATTTTCTGGAACTGTTGTGAACTGTAACAAAAAACTGAGTTCATATTAATTAGCATTAAGGAAAATACCTACAGTAAGAGGACAAACGTCTTACTTTATGTTAATATTCGTGATGATAAAATAATAATCAAATATTCAAAAACCGGACGAAGTAAAAGGAACAATAGAAGAATTAGAGAAAAAAACTCTACTTAGGGCTTGCACACAAAACTGCGATGCGACTGTAGCATCGTAAAAATCTACGAGCACCAGTACAGTCGTGAAGCATGGGTTTCGTGTGTGATTTTTTTACTATGGCTTTTCTCAAAGTTAATATGTATAGGTAATAAATAGTACTATATACTAATAGTTCTGAACACTTCGCACGGGTCCTAGCTAATAATTTACTGGTGATAGGACCTCTTGTGAGTCCGCACGGGTAGGTACCACCGCCCTGCCTATTTCTGCCGTGAAGCAGTAATGCGTTTCGGTTTGAAGGGTGGGGCAGCCGTTGTAACTATACTTGAGACCTTAGAACTTATATCTCAAGGTGGGTGGCGCATTTACGTTGTAGATGTCTATGGGCTCCAGTAACCACTTAACACCAGGTGGGCTGTGAGCTCGTCCACCCATCTAAGCAATAAAAAGAAAAGAAAAAGACGTTATGTGTGTTGCGAATTCACATCGCGCTCAGTCGCAGTTTTGTGTACAAACCCTTATACCACTTATGGCATGTTGCACTGAATATACTGCCGATACTGTTCACACCAGGTAGGCCGCTGTCCGTAAAACTCTTGCCAAATCTCTGTGCAGCATGACAAAAGGACATAGCCAAGAAGAAGAAGAAGAAACTTTTGAAAAATAAATTCTTTTTTTCAACACCTATGCTGATAGCCTTGAGAGGCTATATCAGCGTTACCTTAGCGTGTAGGTGAGCTCTCGGGGTTCACCGGAGGTGTTCCTAACACGGGCCCTAGCAAGAACCGTGCTTCGCAGAATCTACCACCGGATCAGAAACGCGATCCACTGAGAAGAATCGGCGAGAAACTCAGTGGCCAAAAATCAATATTAATGTCAATTTCCCATCACCATTGGTTCTCGATGTGAGCGGTTAGCCTTTAATGATGTTAGTTCATAGGAGACGCTCCAAGTGATGCGTTCTGATAGATTTATTGCCAAAAAAACAATTTGAACAGCAGCGATGGGTCGGGGATGCGTATCCCGTGAAAGATAAACGTGGATATGTATGCTCATAAATATTTTCGGTGGGTTAATTTGAAATTTAAATAAAAAATTATATTTATTTAAATATATGTATGCTTAATATGATTCCTTATTTGTGTACTAAATAAAACTGTGAACGACATTCATAGGTAAAATTTTCACAAACACGTTAAAGATTGCATTATTAAAAACGTTGCATCTATAAGGAAAATATAAAGTCTTTACAATTAGATAAGCAAATTGTGAAACACATTTCTTGTACTGTTTTATGGAATAATAATAAATAATTGTATGAAAATAAATATAGCGGAAGCACAAAAGATAAACTAATATTATTTGTTAAAAAAAAATGTTGTTCCCAAAACTTCAAACGCTTAATATAGCTTTTAGTTAGGTAACATAATATCTGTATAAATAAACTGTAACTACATCCAAACGTTACAAATTTTCGTTAACTGTATTTGGCATAGAACTTAGAAGTAAGAACTTGTATGAATAGTGTGGAACAGAACGTTGAGGTGTAAGTGAGTGGTATGAAAAAGAAATGTCAACTAATATTAGTAGTAATAATAGAGAAGGTTTGGTTTGAAACAATAAAATGTAATCCAGTTCATCGGATCCAGATCGGTAAGTAGACTGCTCTCGCGTTCCTAAATGCTTGGAGCAGGCCGTAGATGACGCAAGAGGTATTGCATCGGAACTTTTTGGAGTGAATGCGATGAGAGAAGTTGTTTGATTTGTTTTATGTTTCCAATTTAAGTCTTCTTTAGGTTTAAACGTGTAATTGTGGTGACTTTATAACAGTCTAACATCTGTGAAAGTGCGCAAGTGTGGGAAAATGAATCGCTGGAAATAGCTTATCGGGTTTTTCCAAAACGTCCACAGGGTTTCGGTTAATACCCACTGTTACACCGAGCCTTTATTTTAACTCATCTCATCTGATTTCATTTCATTCCTAATTGATTATAATTTTAAATAAATTAACGACATCTCATTCCGCTCCATATAATAATATAATTTTTGCAAATGCTTGTATATGTGTGTATTATTGTAACCACTGAAGATTTTTATAAACTTGCCAGTTCAATAATGGTATCGTAAGAGGCGAATTACCATACTGAAAAAAAGAGGAGCAAAATTTTTTGCGCCCTCCTATAGGTTCCGCGACTTTAATAAGTAACTTGTCGATACTGAGGAACAGTAAATACAGTTAATATATACAGTACTAGCCGTATCCACCCACTTCGCTGCGGCTTAAAATTAACATTATTATTTATTGTCATTTTTATTAGGGAATCCAACACTCATATAAATATTAGCCTATCCATTAAGTACATGTATTTTCTACATATACACCAAGTTTCAAGTCAATCGGATGCATGGTTCAGTACTTATAACAGAACATCCGTAAAAACCACTGTAGATTTATTTATTAGTATAGATATGTAGTTAGTATATACAGTACATATAGTTCGGTTCCGGGAACAGAAACAAAATGATCTAAGCATGTACGTTACAGCGTTCGCGGTAAAGGTCACAATGTGTGATTTAAGACTTTAAATTCAAACTTAAAAACTTAAAAAAACAAAAAGCCTTAAATCAATAACGTTCTGGATATTTTTGCCGCAAATAATCTTCTTTATTCTAAGTCTATCGCAAGATTTCAATCGTCATCGTATTTTAATTGTGTTATTAAATAATCGAGGTGCTATCCACGATATGCCAACATCTCACCCTTCGTCCTCATAAAAAAATCTGTGTAGTTTTAATGAGGTGTCAGGTGTTGATAAAAAATACGAAAATAACATAACCGAAATACTTTAAACTAATACTTTCCGCTAAAATATGTTTGGTTCAAGCAACGAAAAAATTTAATATTATAGACTCGAATATCGAATTTTTCGTCGATGTTATTCTAAATAGAGATTATCTTTGAATCGTGGCTAAGTTTTGTTTGTGACCTTATAAAGTCTATTTTAGGTGTTTTTATGTGATTTAAAGTATTCTCATGGTTCGAGCCGTTTCTGAAGTATATAATAGAAGGAACTACAAGCCCAAAGTAAAAGAAAAACGATATTATTTTTAATAAACACTTGAAGTTTTAGTTTTAATTTCGTGAACGGCCAATGTAACACACGTGACAGTGAGAGCAAACAGTCTTCTGAACATCATATCGAGCAAGATCCAGGGATTGCTGAATAATAATAGCTTTTGCAGCAGGCATTTGGAAGGAAAAAATTGTAATGATATATATGTCTGGTAGTTATATGTCAGGTTTTTAAGTTACTAACATAGATTATAAGACGGTTATATAGACGGTTAGCGTGGTATGGACATGTGATGCGTAGAGAGGAGATGCGTGTGACTAGGAGATGTATGGTAATGGTAGTACAAGGTAGAGGGTGAAGAGGCCGACCGAAGAAGTCATAGATGGAGTATGTGGAAGAGAGGAGTGAGTGTTGAGGTGACGGCTGATAGAAGAGAATGGAAGAGAAAAATTAGCTGTGCCGACCCCGCCTAGTGGGATAAGGTGAGAAACTCAGCCCGCTGGTGCTCAAGGTGCTTCCTCGAAGAATTTGCTGAGTTCGTCGACTACTGTGATCCTTTTTTTCCTTACCTATTCTAGTGACCTCGAGAGCTCATACTAGATTCGGCGCGAGTAGCTGAGCTCACGGGGCTCTAACCTGATGACTTTGCTAACATTAACCCTAGCAGTGCTTCGTTGAATCTACCACCGGATCGAAAACGCGACCCACTGAGAAGATCCGGCGAGAAACTCAATGGACTGTGTCTGAGGGTTGAGCGTTGCTTCGTGAGCATCGATCCGTCTTGATTGGGACCTGTGTTGGATTGTATTCTCTATCGCCCAGTCTATTTTACGCTCAAGGAAGTAAAACAATGCACGGGCTTTCTTAAAATAAACGTTGTCACTTTCATCTGATATTGGAAAGATAAAACCGACAGTTGCATTTCGCGGTACGTCGCTTTCAAGTCGAGCGTATGGAGTAGATGTATTATTAATCTATTAATAAATGAAAATTGTCATTTATTTCAAGGTAAAAACAAGTCAACTGTCTTGTTTGAGTGATTTATTTTGAACGCTATTATTCAAGGGGTTTTTTGAGGAATAGACTAAAGCAAGATCTTTTAAAGAGCATGTGATATTGCTCGGTAGATTATGGTTTGAATTTTTTTTGCCTACCCACTACCAGTTACCTTGATCCCCTCAAGGTATGCTAGCTTCATGGGTTCAACCTGATAGAATTTGCTAACCCTAGCAAGAGCATGATAATATTTATGATATAAGCACCATCGCCCTGCCTATTTCTGCCGTGAAGCAATAATTCATTTCGATTTAAAGGGTGGAGCGGCCGTGGTGGTGGATTGTTGGCAGCATTTACGTTGTAGTAATTTATAAGCTCCGGTAACCACTTAACATCAGATGTGCCGTAAGCTTGTTCACGAGTCTAAACAAGAACAATAATAGTTTAAAAAAAAGATCAAAATGCGCTTTTATAGAAAATTCAACTAAAAAATAGAAGATAAATTTTAATAAATTGAAATTAAAAATAGTGTAAGAAAAAATTATTTAATTGTAAAAAAGCGTGGGGTACATGTTATCAGTAGCTATAGATATTTTATGAACAGATATGAGTAGAAGGGTTATTTTGATAATATCCTGAAAAGCACTCTTTTTTTAAACTATTATTTATTTTTCATTTTTTAGTTGAATTTCAATTTTTTCAATTTTTTTTTTCAATATCTTTTTATTGTTGAATTGTCATCGGTCCTTAATAAGTATACCAAACTTCGAGTTAATCCGACGTTTTGAAGGGAGTCAAAATCATATTCAAAGATTCCGTTACAAACATACATACCTACGTCTGAAGCTAAATACGCTTTTACCGTATTAAAAAAGGTTACCGACCATCTTTATGTTAACGTTCTTCATTTATAATTACTTCTGTTAGCGACTTATCAATAAATGAGCCGTCAACTTGTCCGTTTCTGTGAACAGTACACCCCGATGACGACAAGCGTAAAATTGCGGCGTTTATTGAACCCCATCCCCCGGGGAACCAATTAATTTCATTAGCACTAAGCCAAAAGGGTCATGTTACGAGACAGATTGCCGGCAATTCGGGCGCGCAATTATTTAGCTAATTCGGAGTATTATTTGAAGCGAATCCGAAAAATTCGTGTGCTCAGTGCTAGTTTTTTAACGTTTTCGATAGCGTAAAAGTTAACTCAAACTATGGAGTTGGAACGTTTGCCTACGTTTGCCGCTAGGGGCGCTGTTCCAACTGAGAACAAATTTCAGTTTTATTTTTTATTTATTTTTTGCTTAGAAGGGTGGGCGAGCTCACAGCCCACCTGGTGTTAAGTGGTTACTGGAGCCCATAGACATCTACAACGTAAATGCGCTACCCACCTTGAGATATAAGTTCTAAGGCCTTTTTTTTTGTTTTTTTTTTTAACGCTGGTGAATCCATTTACGGATACCCGGTCGAGAGGGGTAAAGACCGGGTTATGTCGGACTCCGGCAACTCCAGAGAAGAAGAGGGAGAAGATGAAGACCAAAGTCCTCCTCTTCTTTCAATTCCTACCGGGAGACTACGCCTTGAGAAAGGCGCGCGAGGCGCTGCGCGGCGTCTACCACGCAGGACCCGCCCCGCAAAACCGACTACCGACTAAACCCCATCGAGCTCCACCACTCCGACTCCACGAAACCTACGGTACCGCACAATGCGCGCCGCAGGCTCGCCGTCGCCGGTACCCGTCCTGACAATAGGACGGGATCCAATCCCCGGGAAGATCCCGCAGGACGTCGTCTCGGGAGACACCGTGAGTGGCGCATAGGAGCCACCTTGCGCCGCCTCACCACGGAACCGACAACAGAGCACCGAGCGCCCCCGGACCCAGTACCCAACAGTCCCTACGGGAGATTAACGGGAGCATCGTGCCCGCGTCGCCCACCCCGCCTTCTTCGCTGAGGAGCCGAAGAGGGATTCCATTCCCTTTCGCGCTCCTCAGCCTCGCGGAACGCCATGACCAGGTCGCAAAATCTGGCCATGGCCTCCCACGAACTCTC